>CM057452.1:1397940000-1399140000 GCA_016271365.2 Neoceratodus forsteri
TCGTATCTCGGAAACGGTGCTAGATACAGACTTTTCATCAGAAAAATGCAGAGCCCCTTGGGGCTAAGCATTCATTGCAAACCTAGCCAGGAAAGTCATGACTCATATGGAATTTTAATTTTTTCTCTACGTTGTTCGGTTTCTGAGATATAAGCAATTTAGTATTCCAAGAGCTCATTTTCTGGTCTCAGGCCAATTATTATGCATACATTCTTTGTAGTCACTGTGTTTCTCTATGCAGCTGTTGGGGAAAACCAGGTTGTGCACTCCAGTTACTGTTACATGTAGTGTTTCCATTTGCGTGTCTGTACCCATTTGCCTTAGCATTCCTGTTTAAGCCACCATGTGTGTTATCCTTTGCATTTCTGTTTGTGCTTGCATTTGCATTAGTCTTACCATTTGTGTCTCCAGTACTGTTTCTGTTTGTGTTTTGCTTTGTGTTACTGTGCGCATTACCATTTGCGTTTCTGGCCACCCTTCTGTTTGCGTTTGTCTTTCATTTTGTGTCATCGTTGTTGTTACTGTTACCATTTGCATTTCCAATTGCGTTCCCATGCCCATGTGCATTACAGTTTGCATTTCCATACATGCTTGCATTTGCATTTCTCTTTCCTTTGGAGTTATCGTTGCTGTTACCACCCATGTGCATTACCATTTGCATTTACAATTGCGGTACCATGACAATGCATGTAATGATTTGCGTTTCTGTATGCTCTTACGTTCGCATTTCCATTTCTGTTTCCTTTGACATTATTTTAGGTGTTACCATTACCATTTGCATTTCCAATTGCAGTACCGTGACAGTACATGTTACGGTTTGCATTTCAGTATGTGCTTGTGTTTGCCTTTCCATTTCTGTTCCCTTTGGCGTTATTGTTGCTGTAACAGTTAACATTTGCATTTACAATAGTGGTACCGTGACTGTGCACATTATCAGTTGCATTTCCATATGCACTTGCATCTCTGTTTGCATCACTGTTCACTTTGGCATCACTTTGCGCTTGAGTTTCTATTAACGCTTGCTTTTACCATTTACATTTGTGTCACCATTTGTGTATCGTTAGCGCTTGCATTTGCATTGCAGTTACTGTTACTATGTCACAAGACATCATGTGGTGGGAGCGTGGCAACGAGGCCCATGTTCCCACCACCACATTCATTCACTATTTATAGTCCTCATTCTCAAAAATAAAGGACATTCACATGACAAAAACTCTGTTTAATGCATCAGTTGGGGTTGTTCACAGCAACAAAAGCAAAATTTGGTGTTGGGTTGAAAGCCCCTTGCACCTCCCAGCCTGCCCCCAACCAGCATCCAGGGTGTGCATGAGAAGTCCATCTTCTAACTCTCACCCCATTCTACTATACCTCAGCTTGTTTACGTATGTGATGGGGTGAGTTAGAGCCAATGATCCCAATGCACACCCAGATGCCGGTTGGGGAGATGGGGTTGGGGTGCAAGGGGCTTTCTAACCCTAACACCAAATTCTCACGCTTGTCGCTGTGGAACAACTCTAACTGATGCATTAAATGGATTTTTTGCCATGAATTATATATATATATATAAATATATTATATATGCACACACACATATACACAGTGGAGTCAGCCACGATGATGCACATAAACTTGCAGAAATGACATGTCACAAAATCCTGCATGACAAAAGGGCTTAATTGCCATTGACTTTCAATGGTCCCTGCAGTAAAATGCAGCATTCTGTGATATTCTTCCACAGTTCTGTGTTGCATCCTGGCTGTCACATCTGTATATATATTATACTGGCACAGTAGCACCAGTATAGTTAGGTTTGGCAGGGCAGTTTAATAACTTTGCACTTTAATACCTATGCAACCATTCAATGGATCTGCACAAAATTTGACATGCTTTGTGGCTAGAGGAAGGTCTCTTGAAGTGCCAAATTGTGTGTCAATCTCTTTGTTGTTTCTGAGATAGAGTGTTGAAAAGCAGAGGGTTTTGCTGTTTTGGCTGTTTTGCTCACCTGTATCTCAAAAATAGTGTAACCTTATTGGCTGAAATGTTCAGGGTAGAAAGCCTTTGCCACAGATGTGCCTTTTGAAGATTTGCTGGAAAAATATTAATCCATTCCAAAGTTATGAGATGTTACATGTCCTATTATTTCCTGTGGGTAAAAATAGATGTCATGCATGAATAATAATACTTTTTATTTTTATAGCACAATTTAAAATATCAAAGCTCTTTACATAAAAACATATTAAACAAATCACATAAATAAATCAAACTTCCAATTAAAAATACTCATAAATACATCACTTCATATAAATACATCCAGACTGATTTAAAATTCTCATAGACATCATATATTAAAAGCTAATCTGAATAAATAAAGTTTTAAGTCAGTCTTAAAGCTCTCTATGCTCCTTCACTCTCTAATCTGATGCAGTAGAAAGTTTCACAGGATGACACCATGAACATAAAAGCCCTGCACAAGATGTCTCCAGCCGCACCCTGGGAACCTCTAACAACCCCTCGTCAGTTGAGTGGAGAGGCCAGCCAGGGCTGTAGGGAATCAGGAGCTCTTGCAGATAGCTCTGTCCCTGTCCATGTAGGGCTTTGTAGGTCAGAAGCTCAACCTTGAAGGTGGTCCGCCACTGTATAGGCAGCCAGTGCAGACTCCACAGCATGGGAGTAACATGACTGGAACGTGAAGTCCTAGTCAATAATCATGCTGCAGTATTCTGCACCAGCTGCAAGCAGTGGACATCAACCCCTGGATGCCACAGGTAAAGGGAGTTGCAGTAGTCAAGGCACGAGGTCACAAAGGCATGGATCAATGTGGGCAGATCATCAGATGGAACAAGGTGCTTAATTCTGATCATGTTCCTAAGATGGTAAAAGAAGACTTGATGACTGTCGATACTTAGCATGAAGTGTCAATCCATTATCAAGAACCACCCCAGATTTCTGACCTGTTCAGAGGTAGGCAGTTGCACCCCATGGAGCCAAAGCCCAGAGGGTAATCCCACCACTGGCCTCTCTAACCAGCACCCTGGATCCACCACCAACACCTCAGTCTTCCTGGAATTCAATTTCAACCAGCTGGACTTCATCCAGTCACGGATCTCTGCTAGACAGCTGTTAAACATCGAGATCACACTATCCTGGTTGGGTGTGAAAGACAGACAGAGCTGTGTGTCATCAGCATAACAATGAAAACTCAGCCCATATCATCTTATAATGTCTCTGAGGGGCAGCAAATACACTGCGAATAACATGGGAGACAGCACCGAGCACTGAGGGACCTTGCACTGCAGAGAGAATGGTTCTGAGGATAAAATCCCTGATACCCCCCTTTGAGACCTACTGGCTAGGAAGGAATTAATGAAACCATCTGAGAACTGGACCAGCCAGGCCACAGATGACCCTCAGGAATCCAAGCAGAACCCCATGGTCCACAGTGTCAAATGCTGAAGAAAGATCTAGAAGCACCAGGATGGAGTGGCATTTCTGGTCTCTCGCCATCAGGAGATCATTGAGCACTCGAACTAGAGTGGTTTCGGCACTATGTCTCTTCTGGAAACTGGACAGGAGATGGTGAAAGACATCATGGATGGCCAAGTGATTCTCCAGTTGCAGCACAACCACCTTCTCAATCACCTGCCCAACAAAGGGAAGGTTAGAGATGGGTCTGTAGTTTGCACAGCTGTTTAGGTCTAGAGAAGTTTTCTTAAGAAACAGTGCTACCACCACTTCTTTCAGGGAGCTAGGGAACTGTCCCAATTTTAAAGGGCACCAAACAATCTTTGCAAGGACTGGGCTGATGGTCTCAATACACCCTAATAATAGGTGTGTTGGGCCCGGATCCAAACTACCGCATGTAGGCTGCAAATTCTGGACAATCCGCACAATGTCTCCTATCTTCGGCCGGGCAAAAGACATCTATGAACACTGAGGTGTAGTGACCATATTCCGACCACCACTAACCCCCATACAGGGTGCTGAACAGGTCTCAGCCCTGATGTCAGCCACCTTATCCACAAAACAATCGAGCAAACTTATCACACTTTTCTTGTGAAAAAGCTCCTCGAACCTGTAGACAGGTTGGGTTGCACAACCTGTCCATGGTTCAAAAAAGCTGAGCCAGTCAGTTTTGAGCAGTAGCTATCTCACTAGACAGGAATTCTACCTTCTAATGAGATTGCTGATTGATAGCTTTGATAATGATCTATCAATCTAAGATGGTCATCCTCAAGGGTCGTTCTCCACCAGCAATGCTCCAACCTTCATCCAATGCATCTCAACTCCCTCAAGGTCCCAACAAACCAGGGGGACCGAGCGCAGAGAGAGAGTGGATTAACACAGACTGGGATGATAGCATCCAAAGCCTCAGTAATAGCCTTATCATAGGCCAAAACAAAATTCTCTAGTTCCTCACCTGCCCTTGGAACTCCTGATAGGACTAATAATGCCAAAAGAGCTTCCGGGGTTACACCCCTGAAAGGGCAGTATCTGACCATCTCCACAGGGGCAGGTCTATAAGGGGCAGCTGGAAATTGAATCTTACTGTGTAGTGATCAGACCACATGACTGGCTCCACCACCAAGTTTATGGACTCGATCCCCAGGAGGAAGACCATATCAAGTGAGTGACCATGATTATGAGTAGCAGAGGCAACTACCTGTGTGAACCCCAACGAAGACATACGTTGGAGGAAGTCTTGACTAAACTGTGAGAGTTCATCATAGACCCAGGAATTGAAGTCACCCAGGACCATCAGCCTGGGCAACTCCAATGCTGCATCGAGGATGAAGTCTGCTACTTCCTGCAGGAACAATTTCTCACCCCTGGGTGGACAGTAGATGAGAATGATCCTGCAGCCCACTCCTGCTACTATGGCAGACTCAAATAATCTTGTCACCTCTACTGGTACCCCACTAAGACCCAATTTCAATCTAAAACAGATAGCCATCCCACCCCTGTGGTTTGATCTCGAGTGGTGTACCACAGAAAACCTGGCTGGGACTGCTGCTTCCAAAATGGGGCCCGCATTGTCATCAAGCCAGGTTTCAGAGATGCAATCCAGGTCTGCTGTCCCAACAAGATCAGAAATAATTGCTGTCTTGTTTCTAATAGATCTGGCATTGCATAACACCATTCGAGTCAGACGGGAGTCTGGGGCTGACCGACTTATCTGCCCAGAAGTACAGGAGCCCTTGGGTATGGTAAGCAGACCTGGAGGACCATGATCTAAAGACCATTTTGACCCAGGTCATCTCCTGGACCATACAACCCTGATACGGCCACCCCGCTCACCACCCTTCTGAAGTCCAGGACACCCGGCCCACCTCTACCCCCCGAAGTAGGATTTCTGAATTGGAGTAGGACTGAATCCTCATTCAAAGTAGGATTATGATGCAGAATCCTGCATCGGAGTGCCATTTTAAGATGCACAATCCCGCATTGAAATGGAACTTCGATGCAGGATTCTGCATCATAACATGTGAGCCAAAGGCTTTCTATCCTGAAAATTTCAGACCACAGACTAAAGCTGTTTCTGAGATTCATGTGGACTAAGAAATGGCAAAAAAGATTGATTTTTCTGTTTTTTCAACACTCCATATCTCCAAAACCACATAACAGATTTGCATGAAATTTGACTTGTCAAGAGACCTACCCTAGCAATTATGCATGTCAAATTTTATACAAATCCATTGAATGGTATGTATATGTATGTATTTAAATTTTGACCCCAAATATTCAAGATAATAGTTTTATGACTCTGCTTATAAACATGACATGTAGCATTTATAGTACTAAATATTGGCTGAAACATCATTTCACACTAGAAGCATGAAAACATGTCTGGTTCAAGACTTAGAAAATAACGTCTGTCACGTTTATGAGTTGGTGTGGAAAAATGGCTATGTTGAAAGTTTGGAGTCAAAATATTGCAAATTAAAGAAGTTATGAATGAACCTTGAAATACTGCAACTTTCACTCATAATCTGGACATTTTACTGTATTTGTACATCAAATTTTTAGCATAGCCTTCTTATTCCCTACCTCATGAACCCAGAATTGGAAAAGTTTCAAATCTTCACCAAAATGTCATTCCACGGCACTGAGATGTCATTTTGCACCACAGGTGCAAAAACACATTTTGACTGGGATTTGAAAAATGTCAGCTATCATGTTGATAAGGTGGTATGAAAAAATAGCTATGTTGAAAATTTGGAGTCATACTATTTAAAATTACCAATGTTATGAGCAAGCATAAAAAAATTTCAATGTGCACTCATAACTTTGTCAGTTTAGAATATTTTGACCCCACATTTTCAACATTGCCTTCCTATGACTCCACCTCATGAACAGGTATGGTGAATATTTTAAAATCTTGCCCAAACAGTGATTTTGCAAAGCGACTGTGAAATTGCTTTTCAGGCCAGATTTGCATAATTCCACTGCTATTGATCATGAGGTGGGGCCCAAAAAGACCATGCTGAAAATGTGGGGTTAAAATATGCAGAAAGGACAAAGTTATGAATCAAAGTTCAAAGCCCCATTAAGATACATTGGACCACACTTAACTGGTTTTCTTGGATCACAGACACTGGTGTCAGCAGCAAGACATGTCTTCAAACGGAGTGTGGATCTATGCCATGGGACATGTGGTTGAGGGTGTGTGTGAGGTGTGGGAGGCTGTGGAGTGGTGACTGCTGAGTAGGAAGTCAGTTGGGGTGTGTGTGTGTGCGTGTGTGTGTGTTAGTGAGGGTAAGAATGGCAAGGGTCTTTTTTTTTACTGTTAAAAAGAAACATTGAGGGATGGTTTTTTCAGTGATATTCTAACCCTGGGGTTTTGGCACCTAGTGTCGGCTAGAGTTAAGTGCACTGGGAGGGCACTCTAGTGCTGGCATGTACATAATGGAAATGCATCAAGGGACAGGGGGGTCAAAAGAAAAGGTACTGGGGTGAATACACCAGTTTGCTTATATTTAGTAAAAAAAAACAAAACAAAAAAAACATAAACATTGGAAAGGGTGAGCGAGTGACCTAGAGTGGAGGGTACCAGTACCAGGGGTGGGTACTGCAGTCTGCTCAGCAAATAGGAAACATGAGAAAGAGTGATCAAGGGAATTTCCCCAGTGTCCTGGCCACATTTCCCTCATTCACTAAAAATACCACCAACAGCTTAATCTGGTTCAAGGTCTGTTGGCATTCATCTGTATCCCCCTCCCCTGGGTCATGCCTGAAAATAGGCAGGATTTGTATAGTGCACTTACCCGGTCAACAAAAACTAAATAAAAACTAAATAAATAAATAAAAATAAAAAACTGGTGCACTGCAGACACTACAGCTGGCAACACAGTTCCATCTGTGGCCGCAGATGTCAGGATAGTCCTGCTGATCTCATACAGAGAATGTGGGTGGATGGCCTCTTTTACTAAACTAAACACAATGACTTTTGGGGTGATCAGAGAAGGTATTTCTGGCAATTGATTTCAAGAAACAGACACCTGAATCTAGCTAAATGGGTCACATTTGGCTAGCTTGGTATTTGTTTTTGCAAATATATCATTGTTGTATATTTTAAATGTTTGTGAGTTTAAAAAAAAAGATAGAGCCTTATCAATTTTAAGTATTGAATGTTGCTTTGTGTATTCTGGGAGGTCAACTCCATATGTCAGTGGATGTATTGTATGTACATAAAGTTTTCAATAAAAATATATTTACAAAAGAAAAAATAATTTGGCGGCTGGCACATGATCAGTAATTTTTTTGATGAAACTCTATTTTTTTCACACACAATGGATAAATCACAAAAATAAGCACTCACAGCTGTTTTTATTTTTATTTTTTATTAACCATTCGCATTTCTTAATTAACTAAAAAAATCCTTATTACTCTGGAACCCTATAACATTTTTACAACAAACCATCAAAAGGTACACCTTTGATATGGGCCTCTTCAACTCTGAAAATTTTATAACAAAATTCCTAATTTTCTTGGCTGTAGGTGATATCAAAATCTATTGCTGATTGCCAACCTGTACTGTACAAAACAGTATCCCTGATGCTAATGGTCCCCCCTCCACTGATTGCCAGCCCATACTGTATGTCAAGAACTCCCTGGTGCTAGTGGTTTCCCCCACACTGATTGTCAGCCTGTTCTGTACAAAATAACATCCTGGGTGCTAGTGGTCCCCTCCCTGTTGATTGCTGGCCTGTTCTGATATAACATGAAATCCCTGATGTTTAGTGGCCCCCCCAATATGTCACCAAAAACCCATCCCCCTGGCCATCTTTACTGGTCCTTCCATGCCAAGGATACATAGGGTGACCGGAACAGTCCTTCTTACACCTTCTTGGCTGGCCTCCATATGTGCAGGCATGGATTGTACCCCATATTTATAGGACAGAGCATGTCACCTATTCCTATAAATAAGAGGTGTGCTCCCTGTCTGAACATATAGTGGCCAGCTGAAGAGGTGAGAAGGACTGCACTGATTGTCCTGTGCACTGTGGCACTGAGGGGACTGAGAAGGTGATGGAGGTGGATTGGTGCCACAGTGAGGGAAGGCACTAGGTGCCAGGAATTTCATGTTATCACAGCACAGGCTGGCAATCAGTGAGGGGGACACTAGCATCAGGGATGGTATTTTGTACAGAGCGATCTGGCAATCAGTGGGGAGGGGACCACTAGCACCAGGATATATCAATATACACACAGGCCTGCAATTGAGGAGGGGTGACCATTAGCACAAGGGATATATGTTTACACAGTATGGACCAGCAATCAGATGGGGGGACCAGGGATATATTTTCATACAGTAGAGGATGTTATTTTGTACAGTACAGGTTAGCGATCGGAAGGAGGGGGACAACTACCACCAGGGCTATTTACACATCTGGGACTGGACAATTGGGGGGCCAACGCTGCACTAACCTGCCTCACTACCCATGCAAATAAGCCCATAATGAGCATGCAAATGGCCCCCTGCAGCTTGCATGCCCAGTTGGCTAATTTGCATGGTTTCCCTTGAATATTGTAAACAGTGCTCCAGCTCTATCCATTCTGGTGGTGTACTTTGGGAGCCCTGTCAGGCAGCAGTAAGTGGCTTAACACTGGGCTGACATGGACCTATATTCAGTCAATAGTACTGGTGCATTATTTGACTGGATATAGCATCTTTGGGCTCCCAGGCAATGACAAGGTGCAGCACAAATATTTGTGCTTTGTTTTGTGCAAATTTGAATATCAGGCCCAGGTGTTTAGGTGGTTTTGTAATAGAAAAGGTAAAAAAAATATGAAAGGAAAAAAGTACAGCATGTAAACTATGCCTTCTATTCAATGACTCAGCACAAAAGAAGTAAAATCAATCCACCTCAGTCCCAGTCAAAAGATACATGACATCTCACATATGAAGATACATTCCTGAGCATGCTTAGTATGGCCAAAATGAGTTAGATAAATTTCAAGTCCACTCCATTAACCAGCTTCATTTATTTTACTATGTAGGGTCTATATAACACAGTTATCTTGCTACCTATAAGCACATATGTGTATTTGTTCCAGAAATTTTACCAGGAAAGACATAATGAGCTAGTAATAACTCATTTCCAGAACTGTCCAGGGGTGGGAGGAGGAACAGAAGTACACTAAAAACAGTAAATACAAATACAATTAACACAAATAGGTAAATAGGCATTATAAATAACAATTGTGCAAGGGCATGGATTATGTGTAAGTAAAATAGACTGCAATACAATAAAGCACTAGGGAAAACAACATTGACAATGTGCAGAAAGCAATACAGAATTTAGGGAGGGGTCAGTGGTAGTGTGAAAGGGATGGAGGACATGGGGACTGCACTAGTGTAGGTGCAAGACAAAGGGGAATTAACAGGGTATCTGGGGTAGGAGGGTGGTAGACAGCAGCCCTGGGTCCAGTATGAGGTGTGACTACTGGAGTAAGTTGTAAAGTCATAAAGGAAAGAGGTGAATAAGTGATTGGAAGGGGCTGGTTGGATGGTAGAAGGGAGAGAACCCCAATGTTTGGAGAACCCAAAGGAGAAGGCAGCTTGATCAGCAGTGGGTTTTCTTCAGGGTCATGTGAGAGAGTGAGAGCCAGAGTTGTGAAGTGGGTAGGAAGTTGTAGGGAAGGGGGTGAGGAGGAAAGCAAGGTAGTAGGGGAGAGATCCAAGCCTGCATTTAGAAATAAAATAAGGACAATGGCCAAGGTATCTGCTGTGATGGGAGGGAAAGAAAAGGGAGAAGTACAGGTAACAATGGTGGGTGCATAAGGGAAGTCCAAAACAAAGTTTCAAAATGAGTAAAAGAAGAGATCCAGTCAGGTGAGGGTGGATTTGGGAGCAGCACTGTGTACAGTGTCACCATAGCAGAAGATGGGGAGTATCATCTTCAAGACAATCTTTCTAGGAGCAGAAAGAGGGTGCAGACCTTAGTCTTGTAGAGTGCATCAAGTTTGAAGTGTAGCTTCTGGTGCATGGCATCCACAAGTGCAGAGAAATTGAGCTGCCTATGTAGCCAAACCCTGAGGAACTTGGATAAGGAAACATTCCCAATTACTGCATCATCAAGGATATGGAAGTAGGGGGTGATCCTCACCAGCCTCTGCTGAGAGTCAAAGGTCATAGAGACCATTTGCTTGGAACTGGGAGATGGCTGATGTGCCAGCAAATCAGTACTTGATGTTAGTAAATTCCAGTTGGAGCCAGGCAGTGAGGTCAGGGACATAGGAGCCGGAGGAAAGAGCACCATATCATCTGCATACATATGGATAGACACAGAGAAGCATGCAGCTGGGACGTCATTCAGGAAGATGGAGAAGAGTATGGGGTGAAGGACAGACCCTTGGGGCATGTCTGAGCTTATAGGGAGTGGTGGAAAGATGGATTCTCCAGTCCTGACAACTTGAGACCTTCCCTAAGGTACGAGGTGGAACCACTCAACTGAGGCGGGCAGCAGTGTGAAAGACTTTGGCCATGTCAACAAAGATGGCAAAGGTAATGAGGTCATGATCCATGGCAGATAGAATGGGGTCAGTAAGGAGAAGGAGGGAGGTGGAGGTGGAACTTTCAGAAGACAGAGTAATAAGTAAAGAAAAAGGCAGAAGAATAAAGGAAAGGGGAGAGCTGGGATACCACAAGGTTTTCCTGGAGCTTGTCAAGGGTGGGGAGGAACGAGGTAGGGCAGTAGTTGTTAGGAGAGTGGAAATTACAACTTTGGGAAGGGAAATCTGTAGAATGTTTCTGAGAATCAGGGACAGGCTAAGGAGAAGGAGAAGGAGAGGTCAAGAAGAGAGGTAATAAGTAGTCAATAGCAAGGATGAAGAGGCATAAGAATTTAAAGTTTAGGCCAACAGTGATCACACACTTGTGGGGGTTTAGAGGTAGGAGGGCATTAAGGGATGGAGCAAGAGTGGTAGGAGAGAGGCGATGGGGTGGGGTAAGGTGGGAAGGGTGGGGTAGTGTTAGGGGAAGGGGTTTTGAATGAGGGGGAGAGGAGAGAACAGATAGAGGAGGTGAAGAAGGACTGAAAAGCTGAGGCAACAAAAGACGAACAGAAATAGGAATGTCACCCACCTTTAGGATGAGGAGAGGGTACTAGGTTGGAGGAGAGAAGAGGGCATGGATAGTAGTAGTAGTTTTATTTATTTGTGGCACCCTTCCCTGGAGGGCCCAGGCTCCATTACAAAGAAGGAATAGCACAACACAACCAATACATAATAGTTAACGATAAAATCATAATATAAAATGTGACCTCTCTGAAACAGTAAAACAAAGTTAAATCCAACTAAAGCTACAATAAAATTCCAAACACCTGAGTAAACAGACACATTTTAAGTCCTTTTTTAAAGGCTTCTACTGATAAGGCCTCCCTCAGAGCCATTGGTAATGAATTCACAATACTGGACCTGACACCTCGAAGGCTGTGTCCCCCTACATTTTAAATCTAGTCCCGAGGACAATCAAGAGGCCCTCCTTGGAAGAACAGAGGGCATGAACACATAGATATGGATGTAGAAGTTCACAGGTAGCCTGGACCCAACCTGTGCAGGACCTTATAGATTAGAAGACCACCTTTCAGGAGATACACCATCTAACTGGCAAGTAGTGCAGTTCCCACAGTGCAGGGTAATGCGATTGCCCTAAAGGCCTGTCAGCAGTCTCATGGCCGTGTTCTGCACTAGCTGCTGGTATCACAGCATACCACCACTGATCCCAAGGTAGAGGGTTTTGCAGTAATCGAGACAAGAAGAGACATCACAAAGGCATGTACCAGACATGGCAAGTCTTCATGGGGAATAAGGAACAAATCCAGCTGATATTTCCAATCCACAGAAGCCATTCCGAATCACGACCAACACCTGAGCCTCTAAAGACAGCCCTTCATTCAGAATGATACCCAGATTCTTCACCTTTTGGGTAGCATTGATCTTGGAGGTACCAAGACAAAGCACCAATACCCTCTCAGACACTGCCAGTTCCTTCTTCTTACCTGGCTCAGTCACCAGTACTTCAGTTTTGTCTGGCTGAGTCTCAGCCAGCTCAAGACATCCAGCCCTGGATCTCAGCCAAACATTTGTCCATCTCATGCACTGCTCTCTGTTCCTGGGGTGCAAAAGACAGATAGAACTGGGTATCATCTGCATAACAGTGAAACCCAACTCCACAATGCCTAATGATCCTG
This sequence comes from Neoceratodus forsteri, assembly GCA_016271365.2. Lineage (NCBI taxonomy): Eukaryota > Metazoa > Chordata > Ceratodontiformes > Ceratodontidae > Neoceratodus > Neoceratodus forsteri. The sequence goes on from CM057452.1 coordinate 1,397,952,693, forward strand.
CCCAGGGGCAGCATGTACACCAAAGACAACACAGGCAAAAGAAACAACCATTGGGGTATCCCACACTGTAGGTTGCTTTTCTGTGATTAGAAACTGCCAGTCACAACACACTGAGACCTGCCCCAAAGAAGGACTCAAACCAGCTGATGACTTTGCTAATGAGTCCAACATGTTCCCTGAGATGTCCACGAACAGCCCATGGTCAATGGTGTCAAATGCTGAGAAGGGATCCAGGAGAACAAAAATTGATCACACTCTCCATCTCTCACCATGAGCAAATCATTGTACAGCCTCATCAGAGCAGTCTTTGTGATGAGCGTGGACCAAACCCCAACTGGAGAGGCTCATATATGTTGAAAGTCATTAGGTGAATCTCTAACTGCAATGCAGAAACCTTCTCAATTATCTTGCCTAAAAAGGCAGGTTAGAAACAGGTCTGTGGTTCACCAGTACATCCAGATCCAAAGTTGTTTTTTCAAGAGGGTCCTCACCAGCACACTTTTCAGATTATCAGAAATACCCTTCTGACAAGGAACATTGAATGAACCCAGCGAACACTGGGCCCAACTTCTCAGCACAGCCAACCAAGAGTTGGGTAGAGAAGTGACAGAGAATACAGAACTCATGGCTTGTCCAGCATAGCAGTTCTCTTTTTTCAGGTTCCAGATGACCTTCCAGAACTTGGAGGGATGATTAAGGTTGTTCTGGAGTGTGGACACAAAATATTCACAGCTAGTAGGCTGGAAGTTCTGGCAAAGGCCTTATGGGGGATCAGATACTGATTAGGTTGGTCGGGGAGTCAGATGACTTCTGAGTCTCGCTCAAGGTATCACACATGAAGACAGACCAGCAACTCTGCTGTGATCCATGGGAGGTGGGAACTTGAACCCTGTTTTTCTAAATAGGATATGTAGATCTCAGACAGACATTAATTTGGAGTTAAAATATTGTAGGCCACAATTTATATTTCTGGCTGGTGAGATGGGTGACCAGTCAGTAGCCACCAAGTAAGCATGGAGGAAGAACAAGTCCAGTGGCCTGAAAGACTGGAGTTGGATGAATTTAGGATGGGCTTTGGGACATGAACTTTGGCCACACAGTAGACCATATGGTGGTCGCTGAGGGCATTGTGGGTACCAGCAATCATGATACAGTGGGAGGGGAGGCAAAATCCATACCAGGAGGGAATGATTGTGATATCTGTGATTGTGCAGGGTGGTGTCAGTGATAAGCTAAGAAAGTTGGAGGAACTTTATGTTTTGGCACAATTTATTTAAAGAAGGGAAGAACAAACTGAGAATAATCTCACCAAGGATGAGAAGCTCATCAGAGGACAGTGTGTGGAGGAGAGAGAGGAGAAACAGGAAGAAAGCACCTGAGGGCTTCAAGGTGAAGTCAGGGAGAAAGATGGAGACAGCAGCCAGGAAGGTAGGGGACTGGGATAGGGAGAGAAATAAGAAGTAGGAGGATGGGTGAGTGGAGAGGAGAATGATGAGGGATGACAAGGATGGGCAGAAAGGGAGGAGGTGAGGGAAAATAGTAGGGCCAGGACTGGTAGGATTAGAAGTAGTATAACTGAGGTACAGCAAGCAATGCCACCTGAAATTTCCCAAAATGAATGTGGGAGAGTAAGCTTAGAGGAGACAGAGAAGTTAGCAATTACAAGGGTGAGAAGGCTGCATCCAGAGGGGAAGAAGCCTAAGTTAAATCAGTTTGGGAATGTTGGGTTACCACTAGCTGGGAGAACCATAATTTAATAGCTAGGGGATGCAGGCTGCACCTGAGGAAGGAAACCTCACAAAAACAAACTGGGTGGGAAGGGCTACACTTAGATTGGGAGAAAGCCTTCTAAACAATTGGGAGAAAGGGCCAAAATGCAGGCTTCAACAAGATAGGGGGTAAGCCACAAATTGATCAGTTTGAATGAGTGCATGCTTCACCCATGTAAGGAAGATGCCTAGTAAAAGAAAGGAGGGATGGGGCTTCACCCAGGTGGGGAGGAAGTCCAACCCATGCAGTGGGGCTACATCAGACTAATGAGGGAGAATGGAAGCACACAATATAACAGGCCCCTGCTAATTCACTGGGATAGTTCAGATGGGGGGCAAGGTAACCTCTAGTAAATAGCACTCTTGTGTAACTTCTTGCTGCAGTAGAACATACAGCAGCAGATTATAAGGGCACAGTGGAAGGCTAACACAGATACATATACAGCAGCAGTTCAGGATAAGCAATAGATAATAAGACACAGCAGTGATGGGAATACAACTGAAACTCCATATAAGTACCTAACAGCAGCACAATATACATCTGAGCAACAAAGCACAGTACAACTTACAATTTGCAGGCTGTAAAAATGTAGTGTCCCTTGGATTCTCCCCTCTGGTGACTCCTCCAGGACTCCACTCCTGCTGTGCCACTCACACTGGGACCACTCATGTGGGACCACTGGTGAACCAGAGAATATGTAGTGTGTGGTCCCTCCCCACTACAGCATTCAAAGCACTAACTGATGGTCAGGCAGTTCAAGAGAAAAGTTAGCTAATGAAAAGCAGTTCCTGCTGCTGATTTTAGGCTAAATACAGAAAACTACCAGTAGAATCTTGGGGAGCCTAATCAGGCAGTTGGCCCATGACCTCACTGTAGATGCACCCTGTTGGCATCTGGTTCCTCTGGCTATCAGGGGACTAAGGGTGGCTGGGTCCCTCTGTGTCAGTCCCACCACAATACAGCATTTTGAGCACTAACTGGTAGTCAAGTAGTCTGGGGAAAAGTTACTTAGTGAAAGCAGCTACTACTACTTTTAGGTTGGAGGCAGAAATGACTGGTGGAAACTGGGGGCCTAATCAGGCAGTTGGCTCATGACCACCCTGTATATGGCATTTTCTGACAGCTGGTGCTTGTTGCTCCCAGGGAGAACAAGTGGTATTCTGGTGAACTCTGTTTGTCATCCCACCCACTTAGTGCACTCTGAGTGCTAATTCGCAGTCAGGAGAAATGTTAGTTAGTGAAAAGCAGCTCCTATTACTATTTAGCTGGAGGAAGAACATGACTGATGGAAACTTGGAGAGCATACTAAGGCAGTTGTCACATGATCCCCACTGGAGAAGGTGTCCTGCAGGCTTCTGGTCCTCAAGGGTCTCAGGGTGAACAACTGGAGCTTGAGTCCTTTCTGTGTATCTTCCCACTCCACTAAAATGCTCTGGGCAATAATTGGTAATCAGGCAGTCTAGGAGAAAAGTTATTTAGTGAAGAGCATCTCCTTCTACTTTTAGGCTGTAGGCAGAAAATGACTAGTGGAAACCAGGGGAGCCTAATCAGGCAGTTGGCTCATGATCCCCACTGAATACGGCATCTTGGTGGCATACGTTCCTTGTGGCTCTAAGTGGGAGCATCTGGGGTTTGGGTAATTTCCATGTGTGGCCCCACCCCACTACAGCACTCCAAGTTCTCATTGTCAGTTAGTCAGGCCAGGAGAAAAAAATATTTATTGTTGCTGCTTTGAGACTGGAGGAAGAAAATCACTAGTGGAAATGGGGGAATCTAATCAGTCAAATGGGCCACAAACTCCACTGGAGATGGCATCCTGCTGGCATCTGGTCCTCATGGCTCTCAAGGTGAACAAATGCTGGTCATGTCCCCTCTGTGTGTGATCCACCCCACTATAGTGTTCTGCGTGCTAACTGACAGTGAGGCAGTCAAGGAAAAAAGCTAGTTAGCAAAAAGCAGCTACTGCTGCTTTTAGGCTGGAAGTATAAAATGACCAGTGGAAATTTGTGAGCCTACTCAAGAAGTTGGCTCACAACCCTCACTGGAGATGGTGTTCTGATGGCATCTGGTCCTTGTATCTTTAATATATGTATTATAGGGGTGCAATAGAACCCCAACAGTTAGGGTTGACTAGGCTATTTACTGTTAATGGTAAATCCCGATTTTTGCACATTGGTAACTTTGGTTGTGTTCCACAAAATAACCCAAAATATAGCATGTGCAGTCTGGCTGACAGAGTCTCAAAATGTGAAAAGTTTTGTAATGTCATCTTGTGCAGTTTTCAAGATATGGAACAACAACAAAAATGGGAAAAAAACGTTTTTGGGTTTTCCTATACTTAACATGATTTTTTTCCCTTGCCTCACACAGAGCCTAGATGGTGCAGAATTTTTTCACAAAACTTTCTCAGTAGAAGCAGTCTGTACTGAGGTGGCATCTTTCAAAGGTTTTTGGAAAAAAATATTAATCATTTTCAGAGTTATAAGAATTTAAAAATAATTTTTGGGGATAAGCCTCTAACAAGAAAGATAAAAAATGATCATGAGTGCTTATTTTCATAATTTATGTGTCATGAAAAATCGCTTACTTGTCATGATGGTCCCCATCTTTTTTTGTAACTTAAATATTGAAAATACATGAACATGATGTATTTTCAAAAAACAAACACCTGAACCAAGGTAAACGGGACTTGTTTAGTTATATTCTGATGTTTGTTTTTTGAAAATTACCCTGGAAATAATATTTCTGAGCACCAGAAAATACTGAGTGCCCAGCTTAGTGAAAGGAGCTGTTTACCTTTGTTTTCAGTATGAGAACAGTGGGGCTTTCTTGAATTTTGAAGCTGCAGCTGAAGTCATGCTGCTGGCTTCAGCTGGAGCTATGAGACAGTGATCTGCTGCTCTCGCTCTCTCTTTTCTGCCTGTCTGTCTCTGTCTCTATCTATCTATCTTATTAAGTTTTACTTATCCCTCCCCCTCCCACCTCAGTCAATCATCACTCCTGAAGTGTTAATTTCCAAATGTGGACCAGGGTGCCCACCCCAGTACCACTTACCAATATCCTTCCCTTTCAGGTCATTCCCCTGAATAGGTGACAACACTGAGGTACCCACTCTGGTGCCGCATGGAGTTTTGATGACAGTAGGATGCCAAATCACCAGCATCAGATCTAATATTGATTTCTTTCATAAAACCTGACAACAACAAACTGTCCCTCAATGTATTTATTTTATTTACCTTGGAAAAAATAGAAATGGTCCCTCCAATCTGACCCCCAGACCTCACCCACCCCTCCCTAACTCCACACTCTGTATCCACCCTACACTCCTAAAACACCCTCACTCACCTGAACATATTCCATGACATTGATCCACTCTCCAATGGAAGACACATCTTGCTGCTGGAAACAGTGACTGTGATATGAGAAAATAAGGTAAGTCTTGTTTAATGTATTTCAATGTGGTTTGAACTTTTAGTCATAACTTTGTCATTTTTTAAAATTTCTTGCACCAGATTTTTCGACATGGATACTTTGGGACCCCACTTCATGAAACAGTTTGTGGAATTTTTCAAATTCAACTTGGAAGGCTATTTCACAGTCATTGTGTGCAATCACCTTTCAGGTGGGATTAAAACATTCTCATTTGATGAGGTTATAAGGAGGCTATGTTGAAAATTTGGAGTTATAGTATTAAAAAAAACAACAAAGTTATGAGCATACACTGAAATGGTTCTAAGCTTGCTCATAACTTTGTTAATTTTCAATATTTTGACCACAAATTGTCAACATAGCCTTTTTTTTTCAGACCACCTAATGAACATTACAGCTGTCATTTTTCATATAGTGACCAAAATGTGTTTTTGCATCTGTGGTGCAAAATAATATTTTGGCATGAATTTGGACATTTTCACCTATTGGGTTCATGAGGTGGGATAATAAGAAAGCTATGCCAAAATTTGGTGTAAAGATATGGTAAAATCATCAAGCTATGAGTGAACATTGATATATTACAATGTTTACTCATAACTTCACTAATTTACAATATCTTGACTCCAGATTTTCAACATAGTAACTTTTTTGCACCACCTCATAAACATGACAGGTAATCTTTTTTAAATCTTGGATGAGACATGTTTTTGCACTTGTGGTGCAAAATGATGTTTCAGGCAATATATTACAAATCCCACATATCATGTTTATAAGGGGTGTCATAAAATGACTATCTTGAAAATTTGGGGACAAAATTAAAAACAAATAGTTATTAAAAACATTGTGTGTAGTGCCAACCTTTACTCCTGCAGGAAGTGCTTTGTGATCCTGTGCCAGTGAGATGAGTTCAAGAGCAAGTGCAGTGAGGCAGCTGGATGGGGCGAGGTTGGGGGAATGGCGCTGTTATATGACACCACCCTCCAACCAGGGAAGGAATGGTGCAGGGTTGTCCACATGGGCCCAGTACCATATATTATGAAGACATCTCTACTTTTTGTATGGGGACCAGCACCTGTGCTCCTCTGGGTGGCAGAGGACCCTGTGCATTGGTTGAGAGGACTATTTGTCCTGTGCATCTGTATCTCTGGCCACATGGAAGCACACCAGTCAGCCCCATGAATTCTTGACATCTGTTGCTGCACCTCCATAGGCGGATGGAGTCTTGCATTGGCACAGGGCCCTCTGCAGCTGTTCATGCAGGCCTTGAAGGGATCTGAGTGAATAAGGATACAATTCCACTACATCAAAAAGAAAGGAAATTAATTTCAAGAACTGCAATAATGCACCAGTTAGGTTTTAAATTAACACAACAAAAGCAGGGAAATATGACATTAGCATTTTCAACCTTAACTTCTCACCCACTACTCCCCCCCAGCAGCAACAGCACAAAACAGGGTTGGTGTCTCCAGAGTCTGGACAGATCATTAGTGGGGTCATCCTTGGGGTTGTCAACCTTAATGCCTACCCCCTCCCCTCAGCAAACAAGGTCAGACGTGTTATGTTTTCTTTGTGCAGGGCCCACAAAGCATGTTGGCAAATGTGGCAAGACATACTTCTCTACCTTTGAAGAGTTTATCACTCTGAGGTACTGGCTTGGAGCTGCACATTGTGCTTCAGACAGGAGGCTATGGGGCTGGGTAGAATTAGTGCTGACAACCCAAAGAAGACCCCACCACTGATTTGCCAAGACTCAGAGACCCCAAACCCTGATGTTTTTTCCTTGCTGCATGGGAGGTGGGGTGGGGTTATGGTTGGAAGCTAACACCACAGTTCCTACTTTTGTTGCATTAAGCTGAACCCTAACTGGTGCATTAATGCAATGTTTTGATTTTTTGCAAAGAATATATATTATACTGGTGTGGTTGCACCAGTATAGTTAGGTTTGAGCATCGGGTTCTATGTTAGACTTCTAATTTTCTACCTTAATAGCTTTGGCTGCATCTGATGAAATTAGCTGAAATTTTGAATGCATCATATAGTAGGAAAGAACTAAATATGTGGAAAGTTTTGTGACAGCAGCTTGTGCAGTTTCTGAGATCTGCATATGTCATTTTCCTGTAGATGTCTAATTTTATTCTTATACTTTACATGGGATTTTGTATTTGCTCTCATGTACAGCCTACATGGAATGGCATTTTTTTCTCAAAACTTTCAGAGTAGAAGCATGCTGTGTCAAGGTAGTGCCTTTGGAAGATTTCATGAAAACATATTAAAGAGTTCTAGAGCTATAAGGATATAATTTTTGTTTGTACCTGTTCTGAGCATGCTTGCTAGGGTTCTGGGGATAATATTCTGATATGACACAAAAAATTCCGTGTTACAAGATGATTTTGATTTCTCATCACTTGTGTCTCACAGCATGAAAACATTTTTTCCCCTAAAGCTAAAAACATGGAAAACACATAAAAAAGTGAAATTTAAAAACAAACAAAACACCTGAACCTACCTAAATGGGGCACATTTATCTAGAGTCTGTTTTGGTTTTTAAATAATGTCAAAAATAGTTTTTCTGGCACACAAAAATCTTCGATGCCTTACTTGGCTAGAGGAGCCATTCACTCATGTTCTCTGAGAACAGTGGGACTTTCTTGATTTCTGCTGCTGCAGATGAAGTGCTATTGCTCCTAGAGTCTGCTGTTGGGTATCTCTAGATCTCTGTCTCTATGTTAAGTGTTCTGTAGGACTGTGGGGAGATTAGAGAAGCAGAGCGCAAGTCTGATGATAAGCCATTTCTATATTTATATAGGTTATGCCATTTTGTTGAGTGAAACTGGGAGATAAATTCTCCAATTCTGTACACTATATCTGCCCTCTTGTATAACAGCTGGACCTGTTCCCATAAAATAACAGGAACATCCAGAAAATAGCACAGAGGGATGAACCAACACTGCCACTGAAAGGAAAACTTAAAACTACATTTAATTTACAATTACATTTAATCAGGATGACTGTACAATCAAGAGACTAGCATAAACAATTTAATTCTGAGAGCGAGGCTGCACTGATGGGACTCAGTTTACAAATGGTGTCAGTATTCTTCAACAGTGGGGATAAACTAAATGTGACTGCCTGCTGACTGATACAGGGAGCATTTGTATTGACTGGAAAAGCAAATACTCATCCACTCTCTGGCCTGAGGAAAGGAGCAAGCATGGTGAGCACAGTATATTGAAGGATAGGTACATCCAAGAAACAAAAAGTGGATTGGAAGAGAATTTAAAATACACATATAAAACAAGGAAGTTTTTCCACCAGGAGTTTGTTTCAGAGAATCAGGGTTGGAGATTTCTCAAAAATATATTCTCATGCATCTTTTCAGTGATTGTCATGTGCAGGAGAATTCGGTGTGCACCTCCCACATCCGTCCATCCATCCATCCATCCATCCATCCATCCATCCATCCATCTATCTATCTATCTATCTATCTATCTATCTACCTCTCTCTCTCTCTCTCTCTCTCTCTCTCTATCTCTCTCTCTCTTCCTATCTGTGTAAGTAATTTAAATATTTGTTAGGTGGACCAGAGTGCCCTGCCCCAGTACTGCTTCTTTATCCTCGCTCTGTGTCACCCAACTGCCCTTTGCCATATTTATGTATTTTTTTATTTTATATAAGCAGCAAGGGTGACCATCCCCACTACCACTTCCTCTTGATTCTCTTCCCCAGGTCACCTGTTCCAGTGGCCTGACACTGGGGTGCCCAATATCCAGTGTCGGAATGTGAACTGAAATAAGAAAACAGTCTCATGATTATTTCTTCTTTTACCTGTAAAAAGCAAACAGTCCCATTGCCAATCTGCCCCCACACACATCCAACCCACCCTACCCTAATTGCCTATTTAGCTCCCACCAGCCCACCCCCCTTACATCCCCACACACCTCTGTCACCTGAACATGTCCCATGGTATAGTTCAATTCTCCAATCAAGGACACATCTTGCTACTGAAACTGGCAAACGCAATATGAGAAAATAAGGTAAATGTGGTTTAATGTATTTCAATGAAGTTTGAACTTTTCTTCATAACTTTGTCATTTTTGAATATCTTTACACCAACAGTTAACATGGTTTTTGAGACTCCACCGCATGACAAGTGGCAGTGGAAATATGCAAATCTGGCCCAAAAGGTGATCTCACAGTCACTTAGCAAAATAACTTTTTGGGTGGGATTTGAAAAATTTCACAACTCTTGCTCATCAAGTGGAGTCATAAAAAGGCTATGTTGAAGATTTGGGTTCGAAATACGTGAAAATAAAGTCAGTGGTGCAGAATGATGTTTTAGTGGGATTTGAAAATGTTATCTCTAACCAGGCTCATGAGGTAGGTTAGTAAGAAGGCCATGCTGAAAATTTGGTGTAAAATACAGTAAATTGCCCAGGTTATCAGTAAACATTGCAATATTTTCACATTCACTCATATCTTCACTAAGTTTCAATATTTAAACTCTAGACTTTCAACTTAGCCATTTTTCCACACCACCTCATAAATGTGACAGGTGTCATTTTCAAATCCTGTGCAAGGCATCTTTTCACACATGTTGTGTGAAATTATGTTTTGGACAATATACTATAAATGCCACATGTCATGTTTATAAGGTGACTCATACAAAGACTTTGTTGAAAATTTGGTGTCAACATAAAAAATATATGCATTTTTTTTAAAACATTGTGTGTAGTGCCATTCTTCACCCCAGTAGGTATGTTTTGTGATCTGAGTTTTAGGGCAAGCTCAGTGATCCAGCTACATGTGGTGAGGGTGCTGTTATGTAACACCCCCACCAGCCAAGGAATGCAAGATGAAGGGTTGCCTGTATGTGAATGGGTACCATATAGTTAAGACAGCTCATCTCTTGGCATAGGACCCTGCACCTCTGCCCTGTGGGTAGAGGGCCCTGTATTTTGGCTAACAGATATACTCTTACCCTGTGTGTCTATTACCAGCCATTACGGAAGTGCAGGGACCAGAGAGCCCTGCACTTCCACAGTCCACAGGACAGCTCCATGAATTCTTAACATCTGTCATTGCACTGAACTGCAGGGCCTGTAAAGGCCCTGCCTTTCCATAGGCAGGTGAACCCTGCACATCTGCATGTGTTCATGCAGGTCCTGAAGGGACCTGCATGAGTGATGATATGATTCTGCTATCTCAGAAAGAAAGGAAATTCCTTGCAGAAACTCTGTAAATGCAACAGTTGGGGTTCAAGATTATGTCACAAAAGCAGGGAGATGTGTTAGGGTTTGTAACCCTAACTTCCCACCTCCACAAACAGCAAAAGGAAAAAACACTGGGGTTTGGGATCTCCAGAATATTGGTAAATCAGTGGTGTGGTCTTCCTATGGATCATCAACTGTAACCCCACCCCATTTCCTGAACAGACAATGTCATATCTGATTTCCTTCTTCACACAGGGCACAGGTTCCTGCATAAAGAAAGATACAACACAGTGTTAACAACATGTGGCAAGACATAGTTATCTTTCTTTGAAGATTGTATCACTAAGAGGCACTGACCTGGAGCTGTACCTTCTACTTCAGGCAAGAAGCTATGGGCTGGGAGGGTGAGCATTATGGTTGACAACCCCAAGGAAGACCCTCTATTGATTCATCAGCACTCCAGAAACTCCAAACCCTAATGTTTTTCCATTTGCTGCTTGGAGGGGTGGGGTGGGAGTTGGTGCAGCAACAAAGTTTTTGCAAACACTGGTGCCTAGCATTAATGGGTGGAAAGTACACAACAAAGGTGCTTACCCTGCCTGCATACCTACGCATCTATGGACAGGTGTGAACATGCCAGGATTCACTAACATCAGCTATCTGTCTGCAGCCCCACCCCGTGGTGCACAGGACTGTGCAGGGTGGCTGGAGGTGGAGTAGCAGACCCAGGTGGGCATCCCATTGGATGCCATTCCTAGGTCCCAGAGTGGATCACTTGCCCAGTAAGGCATGGGTCTGGGGTGCTTAAATAGCTACTGCAGACACCCAGACTCATGTAACCAGGCCCCATTGTCCAGTGGCCCTCCTGCCCAAGCCCCTGTGGTACAGGGCCCACACAGAAACCCCCACCAGCAGGACCCCACCCATCCTCTGTGCCTGCCCCTCAACACACATCAGAGCGCCAGCCATGTGGATGTAACTGTCATCCCCAACACACATCAGAGCCCCTGCCCCACTGATGTAACTGTCATCCCACAACACAAACTGGTGCCCCATCCCTGTGGAAGTAATTATCACCCCCTCAACATATATTGGTGCCCCATCCTGGTGATGGATTTGGAACCTCCCCTCCCAACACAAAAGGCTTCCCCATTCACTGGCCACATGGTAGTGCCAATCATTGACCCCAGCCCCCAATCCCAGAACATCCATCCTGTCATTGGTGGGCAGTGGCACCCCACCCCTGTGGCACTGACAACACCCCTCCATCCCCTGTACCTGAAGGTTGTGATGGATGGCCAGTGGCACATCCTTCCACTCACTTCCTTGGCATTTGGCTGCCCAACTGATGCTGGGAGTATGACCCTATGAATGGGCAGTGTGCTCCCGGCATCAGTTGGATGACTGGCAACTGAGGAGGTGAGCAGATGGATGTGCTACTGGCCATCCATTACTGCAGCACAGGCCTTCAAGTACTTGGCATGGTGGCTGGTGTTGGTGCCACAGGGTTGGGGAGGCCACTGACCACCAATGAGATGGGAATGGAACTGGATCAGTGGCAGGGGGTGGTTAGTCTTTGCAGTACTGGGCTGGGTCAGTTACAAGGGTGCTCTTTCTTGGGGGGATGCTGGCACAATTATGGGGACAGGGCACCTGTGTCTCAGAAATACCTTTATGTTGTGGTCTGAACTTTTTAGGGTAGAAGGCATTTGGGTCACATATGTGCATTTAGAAGAAATGGTGAAAAAATATGAATCCATTCTAATGTTATTAAATTTTTAATTTTCCATTATTTCCTATGGGAAAATGTATATGTATAATGAAAGTGAAAGTACTTTTCAAAAACTGTCATCCAGTTATGCATACTTTGAACCTTAATAACTTTGCATCCTTTCAATGGATGTACGTGATATTTGGCATGCATAATCTTTATGGGTAGGTCTCCAAATGCCAAGTGAATCGGATTTGTGGTTTGTGAGACACAGAGTGTCACAAAATCTTGCATTTACCAGTTTTTTTACATTTGTTTGTCCACATGTATCTCAGAAATGGCTTTAGGTAGTGATATGAAATGTTCAAGGTAGAAAGCTTTTGCTCACACATGTGCCTTTTGAAGGTTTGGTGCAAAAATATTTATCTGTTCAAAGGTTATTAAACTTTAATTTCCATTATTTCCTAAGGAAAATTTATATGTCAGACATGAAAGTTTTAATTTACGAAATTACATAACTTGCACAGGATACTGTCAGGCACGAAAGTTATAATTTGTGCAAGTTACAACTTGCATAAGATACTGCTTGTGTTTTGTGCAAATTATGTAATTTGGTAATAAAATACAACAGTATCTTGGCGCAAGTGTATGCAATTTACAAAATACAACATGTTAAACCTGAATGTTTGAACCTTAATAACTTTGGAATCATTTCACAGATGTGCTCAAATGTTGGCACACATAATCTCTATGGCTAGGTCTCCTGATATGTCAAGAGTTGTGCAAATTGGTTATGTAGTTTTTGAGACACACAGCATTAAAAAACTTAAATGTACCATTTTTCTTTACATTTCTTTGTCCATCTGTATCTCTGAAGCAGCTCAAGTAGTGGTCTGAAATTTTCAGCATAGAAAGACTATGTCTCACAGATTTGCCTTTTGAAGGTTTGGTGAAAAAATATTAATATTTTCAAAAGTTTAAACTTTTAATTTCCCATTATTTCCTATGGGACAATTTATATGTCAGGCAGGAAGTTGTAATTTGCACAAATTACATAACTTGTGCAAGATACTGTGAGGCACGAAAGCTATAATTTGCACAAGTTAAATAACTTTCACAAGATACTGTTATATTTTGTGCAAATTACATAATTTGCACAAAATACAACAGTATCTTGTGCAAGTTATGTAATTTGCAGCAATGGGAGTGCAGGGTCTGAATGGTCCTGTGCTCCCACCGTAACATAAGGTAAAAGATAGCGGCCACGCTGGGTCTGCCACTCAACAGTGCAGCAGATTAACATTCATTTTTAGTTTATATATGTATTGTTTTTCATATCCTAGTTTGTTAGTTTATTAGTTTGTTAGTTTTTGAGCATTTTATTAGTTTATTGCAAGTGGTTTCAGCAACGTCATGCTGTTTTATCATATTTTGGCATTTTGCCCAACTGTTTACTGTTTGGGCTGTCTTACTTTATGGAACGGATGTAGGCTATATGATTTTATGTTTGCTTGCATGCATGTGCAAGAAACATAGTGCCATCATCTGAATTTTTCAGAAGTGTGTCAGCATCTTCCTATTAAGTCAGTGTGTTTGCAGCGTGGTCACAGTTCTCCAATCACTGCTGGAGCTGTCTATGACAGCAGTTGAAAATGCAGTGGCATACAGTTGAAAGAGGAGCTACGCTCATTGAGCAGCCCTCCCCCACACACACACACACATACAGATCAACTGTGTCGGTTACCTGATAGGATGGTGTAGTCTTGTCTAGCTTTAGAGACAAGCCACATCATTACTTTAATAAACTGTTCCCTGCCACAGCAGGACCACCAAAATGTGTAGGTGCCTAACAGTCCTTACACACGCCAGCTCTCCCAAGCACACCTTCATGGACTCCATGGGTTCTAATCCTCCAGAAAAAAATACCTCAATTTTTGATGTGAAAACTCAGGACTTCAGTATGTGTAATTCCAAGCATTTTCTCTTACTAGACTCTGTCAATGTGAACTCCCACTGCTAAAACCTATGCAAAATAACTTGAGGTACTGTACTACCTGCAGCTGAAGCAAAGAACAGCCAGAATGCACAAAGGAGAACATACTGCTATGCATTTCCAGCAGCAGCCAGTGGGGAGGTTTTCATGACTGAAGCACTTTAATGCGCCTTTTAGTGCTGTCATATACATACCCTGTGTGGTAATTCACTAAACTGCACACTTAGTCTGGTAAAGCAGCTTCAAAATATCTCTGAATTGCCATGAGCTGGCATTTAGATAGAATCACACAGCTTTCTCACATCAGATGCTCAATGAAGTCACATCACCTTGTGACCCTAAACATCTTAGGGTTGGACATGTGCCCTAACAAAATAATGAAAACTAGGTATATAAAAATAAAACACAAATTCAACCATAGCTCACAATCGAATCCACCCTTTCTCCTGGCGAATCTGAAGCCGCTAACAGCCCACCCCTGGTGCTCATGCACTCCTCCACCCGCACAACATATGGCCGATAGGGGTGCTGTTGCATTTTATTTCATAATCTCCTGATCCCGTTGCTGCCACCATACTGATACAGTAATTCTTTTTATGGCTCGAAACTGCTTGACATTAGCTGAATTATAAATGGCATCCCTGTTTGACGCTGTGTGCGGAATATGGTGGTGCTCAAATTTTAAGCCAAGTATTGCTTACAGATATGTTGTTATTGACTCATGTCACTTACCATTTATACATCTATTGATTTTTCAATTCACTTTTGCTGACAAATGTTGATCGCAGGGATTCTGGTGTCACAATTCAGTTCAGTGACGTGTAACATCTTAGTGCAGATTCTAAGTAACTGTTTTAAAATGCTGAAAAAGTTAACAGCCATGAAAATGCATGAACTTCTTTCTTCAGTGTCTGGAGCTGTAGTGGTGTTATTGGCAAGTGCATGTCCCTTTGCTCCAGATCTATCAGTGAGATGTCTATTCTGTGCAATGGACAGTGGCTGAATGTTATCAGCTGACAGTTTTCATGTCATTACCAACAGATAAATATTCAGGGCTTTGCAAATGCAACTTTGCTGGTAGCACAGTTTCATGCCCCCAAGTGTCTGTCATCAGTTAGTGGTTATATCTTAACCGATGATCACAAAAAGTATGAAAAAGATTTGCCGCTGAGTAATGTAAATGCCAATCCACCTAAGCACCTTTAGGCTGCAAACAGAATTTGAACGTATAGGGATTCTGGACTGGTGTATCACTCTGTGGCACAGCAACGGTTAATAAGTTTAAGCACATTCTCAGGACATTGTTTCACTTGCCCTCTCTCCTCACTGTGATCCTGGTCACCTGAAATAAACCTGACATTTTAGTATCTGTTTTACATCTTGGCTCAGTTAGGCAATCAGCACTGTAAGAACATAAATGGACATATAAATGGGGACTATAAGAACATGCCGTGGTGTTTTGTGCCTTAGTCCAGCTGAGCAACATCAGCCTGAAGCTCAGGTAGGGCTTACTGTCTCACCACTTTGTTCACCCCTCCATGTACCTGTACCATTTCACATCCTCCCTTGCCTTAGTCCAGCTGTGCTACATCAGCCTGAAGCTCTGGTAGGGCTTACTGTCTACCACTTTGTTCACCCCCATGTACCTGCACCATTTCACATCCTCCTTGATCTACAGTGAGTGGATCCCTCATTCATACGTCACATATGCACGCACAAAAAAAAACGGTCTTCAAAAATTAAGATACATTTATTATGTTTATGTTTGCTTGCACGCATGTGCAAGAAACATAGTGCCATCATCCGAGATTTCGGAGGTGTGTCACCCCCTCTTCCAATTCAGTCAGTGTGTTGGCAGGCGCGGCCCCTGTAAGCCAATGCATGCTGGAGCTGTCTATGACAAGCTCCAAAATGCAGTGGCATACAGTTCAAAGGGGGAGCTACGCTTCAGTGAGCAGCGATAAGATATCGCTTGCTCATGCGCAGCCCCCACACACACGCACACGCAGGCGCACGCCCCGCATGCACGCCACACTGTATAGCCGACGGGGTGCCCAATCCTCGCCGGCTGTGCTGTGCTCCCCACCCCAAAGTTCTTCCAAATGCCACACTGGGTGCCCACCCCAGCTTGGCAACTCATGATATAGTCGACGGGGTGCCCAATCCCCATTGGCTCCACTGTCCTCACCCCTGAGTACTGGTTGCCACGCTGGGAGCCCACCCCAGTGTGGCAATCGATGCTTAGCGACAGGGTGCCCAACTCTCGCCAGCTGAACACTCCCAACTGAGCTTGTACATGCTGGGGAGCCCATCCTTAGCATGGAAAACGCCCCACGCCATCATTGGAAACAAAAGAACACCTGTAAAGAAAAAACGGTCCCACATAGTCTCCCTGGCCCCTCCCACAACCCGCACTCCACCCACTGTGCACTCTGCCTCCCCACACCCCACCCCATACTTGGCCTCCTGACCTCGTGCGACACCCGGTGGACCGGGAACACGTTTGCACTCTTAAAGCCGACCACGGAATGAGGAAATGCCGTAAGCTGTATAATGGGCTAGATAGGGTTTTCAACTTTGTTGCATATCTCAGGCATTTTTGGAATTATTGCACCAAATTTTCAACATGGGGTTTTGGGACCCTTCATGAATGATGTCATTGTCATGGCGTTATTCAGTCCGGGGATGATTTTGCAGTCACTGCGAAATCACCTTTCAGGACTGATTAACGAAATGACACTGCCAGTGTTCATAAGGTGGGCTCTCAAGAAGCCTATTTTGAAAATTTGAAATATTTCAAAAATGATCATTTTTATTTAGCGTACAAGACGCAGTTCTACGCACGTCAGAAGTTCGCAAATTTTCAATATTTTCACCAGATTTTCAACATTGCCATTTTACCACACCTTCTTATAAGTAATATAGCTGTCATTTTTCACATCTGACCTAAAACGTGTTTCCACCCATGTAGCGCACAATGGCGCAGTCGGTGTACTAAATCAATGTATCGGGACAAATTAAGAAAATCACAGTGACACTGCTCATGAGCAGAGGTCTTAAAATGGGTATGTTGAAAATTTGGTGAAAAATTCCAAAAATGACTGTTTTATGAGCGCTGCTAGCAGTTCCTATGTACGTCAGAAGTTTGCTAATTTTCAATATTTACACTCCAGATTTTCAGCATTGCCATTTTACCACACCTCCTTATGAGCAGTACAGCTGTCATTTTTCACATCTTGTCCAAAATGTGTTTCCGCCCATGTAGCGCACAATGGCGCAGTCGACAAAGTAAATCAATGTATGGGACACATTAAGAAAATCACAGTGACACTGTTCATGAGCAGAGGTCTTAAAATGGCTATGTTGAAAATTTGGTGAAAACATTCTAAAATGACTTTTACGAAGCATGCGCTATGCCGTTCCTATGCATGCTCATAAGTTTGCAAATTTAATATTTTCCAGATTTTCAACATTGCCATTTTATTACACTTCCTTATGAACAGTACAGCTGCCATTTTCATAAGCCACCTAAAATGTTTGTCAGACATGTAAGCACAATGGTGCTGTTGGTGTAGAAAGCAATGTTTGGGACAGATTAAGAAAATCACAGTTACACTGTTCATGAGCAGAGGTCTTAAAATGGCTATGTTGAAAATTTGGTGACAAAAGTCCATAAAATGACTGTGTTATGAGTCAGCATTGCGCAGTTTCCATGCACCCTCGTAAGTTCATGACTTTGTAATATTTTAAGTCCAGATTTTCACCAGTGGCATTTTTCCACACTGCCTTATTTATAGTACAGCTGTCATTTTTCACAACATGGCCGGAGTGTGTTTTCACACTTTCAGCGCAGAGATGCGTGGTTGCTGTGGGAAATTATTGTTCAGGACAGATAAAGAAAATCACAGTTACACTGTTCATGATCGAAGGCACCAAAATGCCTGAGTTGACAATCTGCTGTAAGAAAATCCCCAACCTAATTATATTCAGGGACACTGGTTTACCGGATTGAGAAAGGGCATACTCTGTTTTGCACATTGTAAAAATGATATTGTCACCGTGTCTGCCAAGTCAAAATCCAGTTTTACCGTGTTTGGTTTTGTGTACTTTATTTAACAATTTTTAACTCTGCTAACATGCATTTTAGCAATTTTGACCTCCACTATTACACATCCTTCCATCCTTGTAACAATTTAAAGTTATTTTAGGTACAAGATGTGATGGCAGCAGCAGCACTACAGTCCCCATCCCTAAGGTGTGATGGAAGCAGCACTACGGCCCCATCCCTAAGGTGCGATGGCAGCACCAACACAGCACTACAGCCCCCATCCCTCTGGTGTGATGGTAGCAACAAAAGCACTACAACCTCCCTCCCTCAGGTTTGACAGAAGCAGCAGCAGCAGCACTGTGGCCCCCATCCCTTAGGTGTGATGGCAGCAGTACTACATTCCCCATCCCTCAGGTGTGATGGCAGTATCAGCACTATGGCCCCCTTCGCTCAGATGGGACGGCAGCAGTACTACATTCCCCATCCACCTGTGGTGATGGCAGAAGCACTACAGCCCCAACCCCTTCAGTGTGATGGCAGTAGCAACAATGCAATCCACATTCCTCTGGGGGTGTTGGCAGTAATGACAGCACTATGATCCCTTCTTCAACACCCACATCCCACATGCACAAGTTACAAATGACTTGGTCTCTTTGTTTGTTAGAACTCAGATGAATTACTCTGAGCCATCACCACTGAGGTGGACTACCTTTGTTTTTCCTTGTCTATAATTTAACTGCCTGAACTGGATTTCTGCCTGTGACACCGCTGACCAGGGTTAGGGAACAGACTTGGGTGTTGGAGGGCTAGCTGGTGGGTGATGGCTTGAGTGTCCAGTGACCACTCACCTTTTCCTATGAGGGAGGGTGGGTTCACTGCTCAGCATTTGCTGGCCCCTGGTGGAGGCCAGAGGCATGACTGCATGTAAGCCCTCACTGCAGGAGGGAGCGTGATGGACGTCTGCTTGTGCCTTGACATCATGTGGCTTGTCACGCTCCCAAGAAAATGGGAAAACACCCGCTGACCAATCGAAGGACAGCTGTTGGTCCCTCCTTAAGCAGGAAGCCCCAGACATGTGTCCATTCTGACCCCTGCCATGCCCAGGATACACAGGAATCTCTTTAGGACAATTCTCCTCCCCTGGTAGCCTCCCACAGGGGTAGGGGCCCACTCAATGAAGGGTTACTTTGGGTTACCTGGTAGCACAGCAGTAAGGGGCAGTGGATGGTGGTTGGAACTCAGCAGCGGTGGTAGGGGGCCTTGGCAGGCCTGAAGGAGTGAATTGCCAGGGGGTCGGAGGAGCAAAACAACAAAACTGCTTGAATTTGCTTCTTTGAAATAAAGTGTCTTCACCTAAAAAACTCACAAGTGATTAGTGGAGGATGTTCAAATGGATTTATGCATCTCCCAGACATGTGGATGCTTTTTTTTTACTTGGTGTCCATGAAAAGGGTGTCTCCCAGTTTTCATGTCTTTGTTCAGATGTGAATTGAGCACCACTCTGCCCACCAGCATCATACAGCCCCTGGGGTCTTACCTTCTGTATGTCATTGACTGTGCTTTCAAAATTCACTGGCCAAACATAAGTACTCTTAAATACTTAACATTTGCTTTTTGTTGAAACAGTTTATCAGAAAACTTTTCTGTTGTCACAGAGATTGAAACAGCAGGTGGGAGAAAAGGTGCAAATTATCCAATTCACCTAAATGGGGTGCTAACTCAGAAGTCTTTTCATAAGTAGTAAGGCAGTTTCTTCTTTGTAGAACATACTTTCATTCAGACTAGTTTTCATTCAAACAACTGAGGATTTTGGATGGCCCTACTGATTATAAACTTGAATAAGCTAGTTGGTAACAGTGATCCTGCATTTAGCAATCTACAACCTAGATGCTTATTTGCAAAGAATACAATAAAACCTGACTAAAATCTAAAAACAAGTTTATAAAACACATAAAATGTATCTGAACATTTATCTTTACCTATACAAAATCATTTCAACCCAGGTAAATTACATGGTACCCTGACTACTATTCTATGATGTAGTAAACATATATTGGTATTTTTTATATTCTTTGTAAAGCAGATAAGGCCCACTAAGCAGAACTGTCTGTTTTCAGGAGTAAGCTAGAAGCACTGGGAGGTTAAGGACTTGCTTGAAGTCACACAGTATGCAAGTGGAGGTTGGGGAATCAAACCCAAGTCTGCTGGATGTACCCAGTTCATTCACTGCTTGTTACCTAACCACTAGGCATGGGTGGTTAAACTGAATGGCTGATTACAAAAAGCAGCGTGATTCTTACTGACTTTATACGGAGCAAAGCAGAAAGAATGCAAAGCACAGTAGCATTCATTTTAAGATGCTGAAATCTGATCAGCCCGCTGGCACCACGGTAGCACTATTGTTTGCAATGCCAGCGACCCAGGGTCAGAACTGAACTCAGGTTGCTGGAGGTCTGGCCAGGAGAGTAGGATCGAGCACCTGGGGGACTGCTCTCCTCCTCCTCCGGGGAGGGTTGACTGCAGGTCCTGCTGCTTTACCACCACCTGTGTGACCACGGGTGGTGATGCAATGGTGCTGCAGAGTGATCAGGAGGGGATGATGCTAGCCAGGATCTGGAGCAGTGGCATGTCTCTATGTGACCTACCTCCTTGGATCTCCTCTAGTGCCGGTGCGTTCAGGGACAGAGACCAGAAAACCAGGAACAATCACCCCATATTGGCCACTGGCAGAAGGGACCCAGGTGCCCCAGACTTCATAAGCAGGCTCCATGAGGGATCCACTGAGCTGCCCAACACACACTAAGGGAGTGTGGAGGGGTGACCTGGGGTCCCCTCACTTCCCACCTGGGGGACATAATCCAGGCAGGATAGGGGCAGGACCACAGGAGCTCATGAGCGTTGCCTGGGGGTGAAGCTAAGGGATACCCAGTCTAGGGATCTCTGAAAAATGGAGACTGATTTTGTGAGAAGGGGACATAGAAAGAGAAAATTAAAACAAATTAAAAAAGATGTTGAGATCTTAGCGATTCTGTGCAGTGACATGCAATTTCTGTGAGGCACCGGTACAAGAATTAAAAATCTGCAAACCAAGCAGGTTTCCGTGATTGTTACCGGTGTTACCGGTAAAAATGGAAACCAGGGTCCCTGATTATATTATTGGTGCTGCTGTACAGTTTCTATGAACGCCGTGACTTCACCATTTTTTAAATATTTTTACTGCAGATTTGCAACTTTGCCATTTTTTACACCTCCCTATGAACAGTACAGCTGTCATTTTTTACATCCTGTTCGGAATGTTTTTGTACCTGTGGTGCTAAATGCCGTAGTCGCTGTGCATAAGCAGTTTCCGGCTAAGAAACTGATATTCTCCCTGTTCACGAGGTGGGGTCACAAAAAAAACATATTGAACATTTGGAGTGAAAATACCAATGAATGCCTGAGGTATTAGGGTTTCCAACCATAACGCCCAACCCTGTGTAGAGAATGACAGGCATCAGGGGTGTGACTTGGGATTCTTGCCTGTAATGCTCATACCATTCCACACCCTGCAGCCAGTGAGAAGCATCGAGGTATGCCTTGACCCTTCGGCCCCAAAGTTCACCCCATTCTCCTATATCGCACCCATCTCACTGTATTTCCCAATGGAATGGGGCGATAAGGACCAAAGACCCTAAGGAACACCGTGACACTTGCCAGTGTCTGCAGGGTGGGTGTACTAAATGGCATGGCCGTTATGCCTGACAACCCAAAGGCACACCCCAATGCCTGTCACTCTCGCAGGATGGTGGTGGGTTGGCTTCAGTTCAATACTTCACTGCCATTACTATTACGCAGCTCTGTAACTTCTACACTACCACTGCCAATGCCAGCAAGCAAACATTCAGCATTGACAAATGCTTGTTGATTCTTGGTTCACTCTGAATCAGGAAGTTTTAGCAAACTGGCCTGTAAATTTTGAGAATTTATGTCTGGATGGTGATCGGAGGGATATAACCTGCCAAGATGTGATGTCTGTCAGTAGATTTTATTGATTTGGAGTTCTAATTTATGGATTAAACACTGATGGCACTGTGAAGTGATTAAACTGAGACTTTATCTGGCTTTTACTTCAAGCCAGTTCCTTGAGAAGGATTCTGAAGGAGAGGTGGTAATCTGGGTTGGGCTGTTCTGTCCTGGGAGGTGCATGCAGCTGTTCACTGTGGGGAGATTCAGATAGTGTTGACTGGAAGGTCGGTCCATTTGAACTGACCTTAGCGTATCCGGGGCTGCCTGACTGTGTCGGGTATAATCCAGTGGCTAAACTGTGGGGATTGCTTGTGCTTTGCACCTGCTGTGGGGGAGTTTGGCCCAGGCTTGCTAAGAAGTGGCTGTACCTGGATTCAATCTTATTTCTCTTGGACTGTTGGAGTTTTGGCTGATTGAGTTTGGTTTGTAGATCTTTGGATTATGAGTGGAGAATCAGATGTTGGAGTTATTTCATCAAATTCTGCAAGTACATTATAAAATACATTGGTTTTACATAACTATCCGTCCCAGGTCAGACTGTTCCTTTCTTTCCTACTTACTTTGGTGAAGCAGTGCAGTGCTTCATTTTTTCTACCAAGAACAATTTATGTGACTGTTTAAATATTACCCCTGCCTATGTGAGAGATAGGTTTGGGAATTAAATCTTCAGGGGTGAGAGCTCTGAGGGTTTCTACTATCTAAAGTCCTCAGTGGTATATAGGTGGAAAAGTGACTGGGGCTCTGTGCCCAGACCTTTTTGAACTCTTCCTGAGGATCCAAAATCTGCCTGAAGGGGAAGGACAGTTGTTTTATTTGTTTTTTGTTAAGTGCTCTCCCTTACTACATGAGAGGTGGGGGGGGGTTGGCTTAATTTAGTTTTAATAGTTTAATCATTGTTTTCTTTCTAAATATTTGTTGTATTAGTTATTTTAACCAAGCTGGTGGCTTTGACAGTGTTAGTCAAATTTGTTGATTGACAGTAGTTTTAATATTTGGCAGCATGTGTTGGGACCGAGCTTCTGTGGGCAGGTGCTATTCCCTCTAGGCTGAAGGACCTGCACCATTTGACAGCCCTCATTGCAACCTGAGGTATATAGGCATTGTTATGCCTTGGGGATTGCATGGAAGAGATGAAGGGGGGGTTCTTCGGCTGGGGAGGAGGAGCGGAGTGGGCTGATAAGGGTGGTGAGAACAGGGAGATGACCTAGGGTGAAATGGATCCAAGATAGGGGTTTGCGATGCCTGGTTCCCATACCCAAGGGTTCCACTGATAGTGGGCAAGTGGCCAGCTGCTCCAAGGCCTCTCATCCAACCCAGGAGGTGTTATGCAATGCCAGGTCTATAAAGAACAAGACAGCAATTATTGCTGATCTTGTTGAGTCATTTGACCTGGCTTGCATCACTGAGACCTGGCTCGATGAGAATGCTGGTCCCATTTTGGAGTCAGCTGTTCTAGCCAGGTACTCGGTGATACATTGCCTGAGATTGGATCGAAGGCGGGGGGGTCGCTATTTATTGTAAATCAGAATTAGGCCTTGTAGAAGTTCCAGTGGTGACCCCTTGATCCTTTGAGTGCATTATGGGAGCAGATGTGGGCAGCAGAATCTTACTCATGTACCGTCCACCCAGTGATGAGAAAGTTTTTCTGCAGGAAGTTGCACACTTCATTGTCGACCTGGTGTTGGAGCCCTCCAGGTGGTTGGTCCTGGGGGACTTCAGTGCCTGGGTTGATGATGAACTCTCACATTTTGGTCAAAACTTCCTCCAGTTGATGATTTTGTTGGACTTTACACAGGTTGTTACCGCTGCTACCCATATTCAGGGTCACTTTCTGGATCTGGTGTTCACCCTGGGGATGGAGATCACAGAACTGGTGGTGGAACCAGTTGGGTGGTCTGACCATCACTCTATAAGGTTCAGTTTTATGGTCCCCCCATGAGACCAACCCCTTTGGAGATGGTCCAGTACTGCCCTTTAAGGGGAGTTACCCCAGAGGGTCTGATGGCTGTGCTGGACCTATTGAGTTGGCCTATGGAGTGCATGGAACCAGATGTCTTAGTTGTGCACTATAATAATATGGTGCTGAGGGCTCTGGATTCCATAGCTCCTGTCTGTGTTCGCTCCCTCTCCCTCCGCCCTCGGTCCCCTTCGTTTGATGGGACATTGAGGGAGTTGAGGAGAGTGGGTCGAAGATTGGAACACTGCAGGCGGAAATCCGGCCTGGAAGGTGACAGACTCAGATTGATGACCCATTACACAGACTATCAATAAGAAATCTTCCGTAAGAAGGCAGAGTTCCTGTCCAGGGATATAGCTGCATCAAGAAATCGATCAGGTCTGCTCTTCCAGACTGTGGACCGACTGTGCAATCCAGCCTATCTGTGGGATCACAGAGCTTTTTCACAAATAAGGTGTGATAAGTTTGCTCTAGTCTTTGACGATAAGGTGTCATCAATCAGGTTGGAGATCAGCAATGTGCATTCTAATAAACATGGCAGCGATCGATGCAAAGTTACAGGCCCTCAGTCTGCCAGGACAGATTTTGATCAGCCAGTGATCATGGATATCATGAAGATTGTCCAGGGCTTACTACCGACTTGATGTAGTTTGGATCCTGGTGCTACACACCTCCTTGTGGGGTGTGTGGATACGATCGGACCAGTCCTTGCTGAGATAGTCTGGTGCTCTTTGAACCAAGTGGTGTTTCTGGAGTCTCTAAAAGAGGCTATCATGACACCCCTTTTGAAGAAATCTTCTCTTGACCCAGACTGTCTTGCTAACTACAGACTGATCTCTAACCAGCCCTTTTTGGGCAATGTTATTGAGAAAGTAGTAGTGTTGCAGCTCGATGACTTTCTTACCACCCATGAGTCTATGACTCTCTCCAGTCCAGTTTCAGGAAGAGGTATAGTACTGAGACAGAGTTGGTTCAAGTACTGAATGATCTCCTAATAGCAAGGAGGAGCCATTCGATCTTGGTTCTCCTTAATCTCTCTGCAGCATTTGACACTGTGGACCATGGGATGTTGCTAGAGTGCCTGCAGCTGCTCTGTGGACTGTCAGGGACAGTTCTCAGATGGTTTAATTCTTTCCTCACAGGCAGCACTCAGAGGGTAGTATCAGGAATTTTCTCCTTTACTCCCTTTGCTCTGCTCTGTGGGGTGCCGCAGGGTTCTGTGCTTTCTCCCATGTTGTTCATGGTGTACATTCTGCCATTGGGAGACATTATAAGGCATTATGGGCTGAGTTTTCACTGCTATGCAGATGATACTCAGCTCTATATTGTCTTTGTACCCAAACAGAATGACGCATTATAGATCTTTAACAACTGCCTCGCTGAGATCCAGGACTGGATGAGTGCTAAATGGTTAAGACGGAATCTGGACAAGACTGAGGTGTTGGTGGTGGACCCGGGTCACCGTGCAGAGAAGTTGACTCCTGGATTTCCCTTGTGTTAAGGGGTAACCAGTTGAGACCTTCTGAACAGGTGTGGAATCTGGGTGTAATTCTTGACAGTGAGCTGACGCTGAAGACACAGGTGTCAGCCATTGTCAAGTCTTCCTTTTTTCCATCTGAGGAATATAGCCCAGATAAAACACCTTGTTCTACACAATGACCTTCCTGTGTTGGTTCACACCTTTGTTTCTTCATGTCTTGACTACTGTAATGCTCTATATCTAGGGTAGCTGGAGGTGGATCTCCGTCACCTGCAGCTGGTGCAGAATGCTGCAGCCAGGTTGTTGACTGGGTTACCAAGAACTTGCCATATCACACCTGTGCTGTGTGAACTGCACTGGCTGTTGGTGCAATGGAGGATCACCTTCAAGGTCACGTTGCTAACCTATAAGACCCTACACGGTCAGGGACCTGGCTACTTGCAAGATCTCCTTTGATCCTACTGCCCTCTCCACCCACTCTGTTCCGCCGACGAGGGATTGCTAGAGATTCCCAGGGTTTGCTTTCAGTTATCTGGGGCCAAAGCCTTTTATTTCATGGCCCCAACCCTGTGGAATTTTCTACCTCGTCGGATTAGAGAGTGCCTGTCCTCAGAGTCATTCAAGGCTTCTTTGAAGAACTATTTATTTGAATTAGCCTTTGAATAAGTTATCCTGTTACCTTTTAATTGTTTTTATATCTGTATTTATTGTGATGGATGTTATTTTGTGATGCATCTGCACTTTGATATTTTGAAAAGTGTGTTACAAATAAATTTTGATTTGATTTGATGCTGTTATACTGTCTCAATGGAGGGATGGGAGTTCAGGGTCAAAATGACCCTGCAGTCTCACCGTAACATAAGGATAATGTTAAACTGTCTCAATGGAGAGATGGTAGCGTACCACTGTAAAATAAGGATACTGTTATATGTCTCAAGAATACTGATGTACTATATCATTGGAGGAATGGGAGCACATAATCTTAAGGACCCTGCACTCACACCGTAAAATAAGGATACTATTATACTATCTAAAAAAGTAAGGAAATTCATTGCAAAAAACTTTGTTAAGGCACCATTGGGGTTGAAGCATAAAAAGTAGGGATGTGTGATCTTATTTTTCCCAAGCATAAGACCCTGCCCCCACCCTCGGCTTCCAAACCGAACACCCTATCCTCACCATTGTCTTCCAACCCTAAGGCCCACCTCCACCCTGCATGCAGGAACAAGTGTGAGTGGTGTGCCTTGGGGTTGTGAACACTAATGATACAACAAAATAAGCTGGTCCTCAATGGGAAAAAGACTAAGGCTATCCTCTTTGGACCTAAAAGCACAGACCCTTCTCAGACAGATCCCAGATTGAAGTAGTAGACTCCATCAAGTACCTGGGAGTCCTTCTAGACCAAGACTTAGCCTTTAAGGTCCATGTTGACAACCTAACAAAATCCTTGCACTAGAACATAGGTCTCTTCTACAGACTAAGCCCATACCTCACCAAAGAATCCCATCTAAGAATCTCAAATTGCACTCTTCTACCCACCCTACTTTATGGCTTCCCTGTTCTGCACAGTGTCAGAAGCACAGAACTGGATAAGCTCAAATTGTTGTACCACACAATAGGGTGGTATGACATGAGTGCAGCCCCCTAAAGAACACCACTGCAGAGTACTCCAAACCCTAAACTGGCCAACCCTCAATGGAAAGCTGGAGATCTCTGCACTATCCCTAGCCTTTAAACTGATGAGCAATAAATCCCCCCTTCCCCAGTCTCAAGGACCTAATAATGTCTAAACCAGACAGGCACCCCCACAGAACATCCAATTGAAAGCTCCTCCCAGTCTCTAAAGTTAGGACAGCAACAGGAAAAAGACCAGAAAGCTCCTCACTTGAGGATTTCAAAAAAGGTCTAAAGGTGCACTTATTAGAACAAAATTCCTGTAATTGTTACCGTTGACAGGCTCTTTGCCAGTGCAGAGAGCAAGCCTCAAAAATATTCATTCTATGCACTGAACTGGGAAAACATAGTTATTATTGTCCTATGCAATTAGAGTATATTATTTCTTAGATTAATGTATGTATACCCTGAACACTATGTACTCTTGCAACTAATTTCGAGCACTGTACTTTCTGCCCAGTTCTACTGCCTCACTGTATGTATCCAGCATATTAAATATCTCTATAATTAATCCCTGGTTGCTCCTGAGAAGGGGTCTTCCGAGGCTCAGTGGGCTTACTTGGTCAACAAAATTCAAAATAAATAAAAAATAGATACATTGCCTCTCCTCCTCCTTTTGAGTCTCCTTATATTTCCTGAAAGCTAACATTTTTGTCCTTAATTTTCCTGCCACCTACTGCAAGAACCATAGTGGTTTTCTTTTCCTTTTGCCTTTGTCTATTTGCCAAATACAAAGCTTTTTTGCCTCCACTATGGCTCCTTTTAGATGTGCCCATTGTCCTTTGATTCCTCCCATTTCTATCCCCGATCTAGGGCTTCACTGAGATATACCCCACTCTAATGAGGTCTGCCCTCCTGAAGTCCAGAACCCTTACCTTTGTGCGGCATGTCCCTGTTGTAGTTCTCACATTAAACCACACTGTGCAATGATTATTAGAATATAATGAACAACCTATTCGGTAACTATTAAAAGTATAGACACAATATATACAGATTATTAGAACACTATTTACTTCTGTAGCAATGTCCTGAATAACACAAGTAACAACAACATAGAGACCAACCACATTACAGCCCCCAACAGCATCTCCAATAGAGATGTGCGAAACTGGAAAATTTCACCTAGCAAAATATTTCATGTAATTTCCACATTACACAAAATTTTTCACCTAGGCAAAATGTAATTTTGTCTCTGATTTTGCTTTCATGTAATGTGAAATTGTGTCCAGTTTTGCCGATTTCACTTTCGTGTAAGGTGAAATTTTGTCAAATTACACTCAATTTCATCAATGTTTTTCAATTTCACCAGCGAAATTACAATGCATTGTGGGTAAATAGCTGAAATATCACATACAGGCTGTTTCCTGCACAGTATATTGACTGTTGAGTCAGAGAGCGGTTCAGTGCGGTGCAGCACAGCCAATAAACCCTTCAAAAAAACTCTTTATTTGTGATTTTTGAGAGTTAATTGTTCCCAAAATCTCAGTTTAGTTGCTAGTGCTGCTAGTGAACCTTTCTTTGTTTTGGTATATTTGGAAAATACTTCATTAAATGTAGGTAGTGTTTTCAATTTTCTCTGTGCCTGTGAGATAGTTGAGTGGGGGATGGTCAACCATGTGGGTGTGTGTATGTGTTTGTGGGTGTGTGTGTATCTGAAAGCAGAGCAGGCTAGTTCCTAATATTTAACAGATTTTTCTGCAAGTTGTGAGTGAGTTTCTGTAATTTCTTTTAAGTCTTAATATTTTTGTTGGTGTGCTACTTATTTGTTATATTTTTCTACATATTGGCCCTTTTTGGGGTAACTTTATCTGAACAGTTACTCATTCTGAGTAGTTCTGTTCCAGTTTCCCTTTGCTTAATCACTTTTGTGCTTTATTTTTTATTGGAAGTATTTGTGTACATTGACCACTTGATTTGTCCATATCCAGGTGCAATGCATTGTTGAATTGCTCACAGAAATTAAAATTGTCATCTAGGCTTTGCATTGCAGCGTTCCTGTTTTTTCTATTTAATTTGCTTACCATAGTAATCCTTTCCTCCCTGTTACACCACTGGTGTTTACTTCTTGACCCTACTATATATGGGGACATGTTAGGCAGTGGTATCACCATGGTTAGGCCTGAAAACCATTTGAAATGGTGCAGAAAACAACAGATTTGGGTCCTGATGGTGGATGTGAACTATGTAACTCCATGTCTGACACCTGATTTCTATCTGAATGTACTGTCAATTTTTTTGGAAAACATTTCTGAACTTCTGGACCATATTAGGCAGTGGCAATACCATGGTTAGGCCTGAAAAACATTTGAAATGGTACAGAAAACAGCAGATTTGCATCCTGATGGTGGATGTGAACCATGTAACTGCATGTCTGACACCTGATTTCTATGTGAATGTACAGTAACATTTTTGAGGAAACATTTCTGGACTTCTGGACCATGTTAGGCAGTGGCAGCACCATAATTAGGCCTTAAACCATTGGTAAACAGTAGGCCAAACAACATGTTTTGGTCCAGGTGGAAGGCATGCAACATATAACTGCATGTTTGACACCTGATTTATGTCTGAATTTACTGTAACATTTTCTGGTAAACATTTTGGGAATTCTGGCCTTCTGGGGCATGTTGTCAGTGCAAGCACCAGATGTGTTACATCTTCGTAATGTTGCACACAACAATATGTGATGCAACATCACATAGCATTGTGAAATAGTTTTTAATAGGTACAGTACTTGACATTTGTGGATAGGAGGAGGAAGCATGTTAAAAAACAGGTGTTGCCTTCAACATAACTTTAACAAAACATAACATTGACCAACAATTCAGTTGCATTCTCCATAAGTGGAGTTTGCAAAGGAAAGGCCAGCACCAGTCAAAGGTTGTGGGCCATTACGGCCCTGTGCACAGAGTCTGTATTTTTTTTTTGTTCAAATAACTCATGTGAGTTACTTCAACTCAATGTAAGAAGTAATCACCACAAGCACATATCCATAAAGTGCTCTTTCTTTATTACAATGTGGCATGCAAACAATGTAAAAAATGCTCCCATATAACTAAGATAAAAAATGGCCACTCCCTCAAGGCACTGTACTTCATGATACATATAAGGAATGATGGTGCCTTGGGGGAGCAGGCATTTTTAACTTGGTTATATGGAAGCACATTTTACATTGTTTACTTGCCGCACTAGAGAATCAAATAAAGAATGAGCACCTTATGGACATGTGCTGTGGTGAGTACATTTAACTCTGAGTTGAAGCAACTTATACAAGGTATTTGAATTCCAAAAAAATACACACTAGTCTGTGCACAAGGCCCAGATGACCAACAGCCTTCGGCAGGACCCGGCATTTCATTTGCAAACTCAATATATAGGGAATGCAACTGCATTACACATCATTATGTTGTTAAAAGGAATTTTGTAGTTGTAACCAGCTCTAAGAAGTAACACACACCACAAATAATAAGGGAATCAGGTGTTTATTAGGGGAGGGGTACACGGACACAGTACAGAATAAGCATGACAATGACAGGAAGGATCAGGAGGACAAGGGTAATACAACAATTAGTGGGGAGAACTCATAGAGAGAGAGAACAAGAAAAGGAACTGAATTCTATAGGGAGCATAAGACTGCAACAAACACAACAGCAATGGTCAATAACATTATTTTACATACAAAATAAAGAAACAAGAGGACTTAAGGAATTGATGTATATTAAAGAGGAGATAATAGCTCTTTTTTGGTTTTTATTTTTTTTTATAGGGGGAACATGCAAACAACAGAATGGAAGATAGAAAAATGAAAACAAAAAAGGCAAATTAATTTTGCTGCCACATTAAGTGCCAGTGGGGCTGCCATGGAGTTCAGATAGGATGCTCATGATTTTGTCAACATCACACTGCAGTTTAGAAATCTCCCCCCGGACATCACTAAATTCCTGTCTGAAATCGTTTAACTCCTGTCAGAGATGCTGGACTTCATACAGGGCAGCTGATAAGTCCGCATGTGTCACTGGCACTGCTGGCAGGGTGGGGGCTGCCTGGGCTGCTGGCTTTGGATGGGGAGGGCCCTGAAGGGGTCTTAATGATATTGACTGCTGATGTTTTCTGGTTTGGCAAGCACAATGAGGATGTTTAACTGGTCCAGTCACGCATCTTTCCTGCTCACTCCTTCAGTGCTTACACCCACACTGCTCCCCACAGCCGCACTTAATGATGCTGCCACCTCCCGCAGTTTGAGGTCTCATTGCAGCGGGTGGTGGTGAACCATGTGGCCATGCTGGCTGGTTGTCCCAAAGTGGGATCCATGATTTCCTCGATGCACTTCTTGCCTGCATAGATTGCAGGTGACCACTGGGTCATCAGCTGATATTAAGTAGAAAAAAATCCCAGACAGGAGAAATTCAGGGATGATGGAGCCATGGGGCGGGGTCTGCAGATAATGCCCCAGGCACTGACTCCTCCAGCTGCTCAGGTGGGGGAATGGTCTCCTGCTGACTGGGTGGAGGAACAGTATTCTCCTGATGCTGGGGAGGAGGCACTGTCTCCAACTGCTGCTGCTGTGGTGGAGGGGCCATGGTCTCCTCCTGCTGCTGGGGAGGGGCACAGTTTGCTGCTGGGTGCTGGTGCTGGAGCCAAAAGCCTCCTGCTGTGGCATTTCATTTGTGATGGTTAGCTGAAATGCACATACAGGTGCCCCACTCTCTTCACCCTTCTCCTTTATTTCCACAATCCCCAAACACCACCAATTCAAGGGAAAAAAAAAGAAGAAAGAAACAGAGATAGAGACTCAGAGAGAGCTGGAGGGGAAGGTATCTCACACACACACACACACACACACACACACACACACACACGCACACAATCACCAGGTACTAAAACATGAACTATGACAAAGACAAACAAGAAAAGTTAGCAAAACATTTTACAAATTAAGCAATTTAGGTGTAAAAGTGCACTCTGCAGTCACAGGGAGTATAAATACTGCCTGCTTTCTCAAGATATATAGAACAGGAAATGAACCACTCACTTCCTGCCTGTTTAGATGCAACCATGTGACCACCAGCAGAGCAAAAAGTCCAATTTTGCCTAATTTTGCCTCAGATGCACTGGCGAAATATCACCAAAAGTCCATAATTATGCAAATTATTTCACTGGGCAAAATTGGTGATTTTGCCATATTTTTGCTGGTGAAATTAAATTTCACTGCATCTCTACTCTCCAACTATAGCCCCAGAAAAAAAGCAACAGACCTGCAAAAAAAGGGATCCTAACCTGAACTTCACAGTATCAGCCACCATCATTTGCCAAACAAATATCCACACTCCTGTAAAACAAAGTTAACTTGTGTAAAGAAAGTGTCCCTGAGCTACACTGCATGAAGTCAGCCCCTGAATCGCATATCCACTTTCATTGCAGCCTCCATCTCACTTTACAAACAGATACACACCTGTAAAACAAAGTTAACCTGTATAAAGAAAGTGTCCTTGAGCTGCACTGCACAAGGTCAGCCAACAGCTAATGTAATATATAAAACATCTAACAGGTAAGTCACTGATATTTATCAAATATCACCATCTGGGGTCAATAAGTTCATAAAGGCCTCTCACCCTTCAGGCTCATGGCTTTATGGCTTGTTTGACCCCTCAATGGTAACATTTCCTCATATCTGACACGCTCATCAGATATTCTCTCTCTCTCTCTCGCTCTCTCACTATATGAAAGATAGACAGACAGACAGTCAGACAGATAATAAAGGTGTGGAAGTGTCTGTAAGTTGGGGGTTGAGTAAGTATTTGTCTAAAAAATTATTTTAATAGCCTATGTCTGACCTCCGTGAGCTCCTTGAACTATGAAACTTGTTAGGCACTGTCTTAGTCCTATGGGCTAATGTTCTGGCAAATTTGGTGTTTCTGAAGTTACTTAAAATTTCAGGATATTTTTACTTCTTTTTTAGTGTATGGATGGTGAAAAACTAGGCAGAGTTAAATTATAACACATAAACATTCATTAGCATTTGATTTAAGGAAATGTATTAGGGATTTGTAAGTTGTAAAGGTGTTAATGTTTGTACATTCAGGGACCACATTAAAAACTAATTGAAAATGCATTTTCTAAGATAAAGTTCTACATGAACAAAACGTATTTAGGGTAAGGTGATAAGGGAACTTTCCAAACAAAAAAATGGACAGGACACTTCAACAGGAATGATTTATGGGACTGTCCAATTTAACAGCTGTGGAGCAACCATCTTTAGAGAGATCTTCTGGAGAAAGCAATGCCACCCAGTCTGTGCAGCCTGATGGCTCACACTGTACACTTTTTTCTTTGAAGCATGTGCTGAACTCCTGGAGAGGGAGGAATCTGTTGAAACCTGATGTTACCAGCTGCTATTTATCCTCCTCCCCCATGTGCTCCAATAGTTAGAGAAGGAAAGTGGACTGTGGTTGGCAAAGGGAGGAGAGGGGTGGGGAAGTAGTGGGAAAGACACCAATAGTATCACTGACCAACAAGTATGCCACATGTGGAGCAAGAGCCTCAGGTCACCCTAGGACAGGAATGTGAGCCAGTAGTAACTTAGTTGGCATGAGATATTCAGAATGAGATACCCAAGTGAGGCAGGGGGGCCTCAAGTGATGGATGGAAAGGATGCAAAGCATTTGTTGTGGAAGATTCCAGAGTTTTGGTGTTGAGGAAGTGGTGAGGAAAAAGGGGAGGCTGTTTGACAGGACAGTCAGATGCTTACAGTGGGCTAGTTATAGAAGGGATGGAGGGAGGATGGTTACAATCACTAGGACTTTTGGAGATGGGGTACAGATCTCATTGTCCACATCAGGACAAATGACCTGGCCAATGGGAGAATAGGAGATGTGCAATATGGTTTTAAGAGATTGGGGTAGCCTCAATCAGGTGGCATCTTTGGTGACCTTCTAGAAGGTGCTACCTGTTTAGGGCTTGGAAGAGCATAGACTACTCATCACAGAATTCAGCAGCTGGCTTATGCAACTGTACAGAGAAGTTTTCTACATAGAGAACTGGGACCAGACCTGGAGGACTGATAAAATATAACAAACTCTGGTCAGAGCTGATACTACTGCTCATGTGTTGAGAGTGCAGCGAGAGCAAGTAAAGAATACTTGGAGCTCTCGTGACTCCAGAGTCTGCCATACCTATGATGGCAGTACTGACAGAACTGCACATGTGTGATACTTGGGCATGTGCAGTTTGAGTCAGTGGCCATTTTGGGCACAGTGACTGTCACTTCCACAGTTGCAGAAGAAAATGTAGTGCTCCACAAAGGGGGGTGTTTATGTGGCCCATGGAGGAAGGGCTGCATAAACAGAAGTAGTGGACATTTGCCAGAGCACTGTGGAAGCACACTGGACAGCAGTCCAGTCATGTGCTTCCATAGTGCTCTTTTCCAGATAATGGCATAATGTCTGTGGAGCTCCACCCATGCAGCCAAAAAAATGAAATGGCCTTCATCCCTCTTGACAAGGTATCAGACACAAACTAGCTGAGGGGGAGATGGTACCAAAGGAGAATGAACCAAGCCAGCCAAAGGGGCAATGATTGCCTCTCCCAAGACTAGTTAGCACAAAGGCTGGCAACATGGTAACAGAGGGGTTGGGAGTAAAGGCCAGCAGGAACATAGGGGAGGCAGTACACAACCCAGGAGATGGTTAGAACCTGGCTGATTAAAGAGGAAGTGGGAGTATCTCAACTAGGGTTTGAAAACCTGGCAGAAAGTGATGGAAAGGGGAGAGCAGTGTGGCTGCAGAGTCTTGTGTGCAAATGCCAGGAGCCAGGGTAACAAAATGTTTAACCAGACAGCAATCACTGAGTAGTAGGCCACAATGCACCATAACTGGGGCATGGCTATCACAGGATATGCTGTGTTCATAGAGACAGAAAGCAGAAGAAAGGATGGGGTATGGCTAATGAAGAAATAAAAGTCATGATAATCAATGCAGAAGATACAGGATGGGAAGTGGGACTGTTGTAGGTACAGCTAGAGGCATGGGATGTGGAAAAATAAGAGTAGGAGCCGTGTACAAGCCACCATCACAGGACAAGGAAAGAGACAAAGAATTAGGGGAAGGAACAGTGAGGGTGACTGACCAAGTGGGGGTGTTGCTGCTTAGTGATTTCAATATGCCCAGCCTGGACTTGAGCATACTTCCAGCGGTGTCCACTAGGAGTCAGAACATGCTGCATTATTTCTTGGGGGCCTTATTGACTCAGCAAGTTAGGGAACTCATTACAGAGGATACAGTGCTGGACCTGGTTGTGACTAGCAGGAACAACATTGTGGAGGTCACAGTAAGGGAACCTCTGGGGAACAGTGACAATCAGATATTGTGGGTCCACTCAGGACTAAGCAGAGAAGGACTACACTGGGATGAGAGTGCTGGATGTCAGATGTGCAGACTTCCAAGCCATGAGAGAGCTGCTCAAGAACAATTGGGGATGCTGACATAAGATACTACAAATAGAATTGTCTATAATTTTCAAAATGTACCCAGAAACATCTCAGAATATTTAAGGAAGCTGCAGACTTGTTCCTGGTTTCCTGAGGATCATTGATCAGTTTTCCTCTATACAACTGCTACTCTTATACTATACTTTTTGAGATAGCGTTTCAAGAATCAGAATGCTGTATAAATATTTAGATGTGAGTATGAAAGTGCCCTTATGTTGGGTTTATTTGGTTTTGAAACTAAAATTTCACTCTTTCTTTTTTTGCACTTTCAGGTGAAGCTGTCCATTTAGCGCGTGATTTCGGTTATGTCTGTGAAACAGAATTTCCTGCAAAAGCAGTATCTGAGTATTTGAACAGACAGCACACAGATCCTAATGACCTCCACTCCAGAAAGAACATGCTGCTTGCCACAAAGTGAGTAATATACACCTGTATTAGTTTTTTTTTTATATAATGTATTATCCCTAAGATAGACCATTCACTTTTGGTGGGCACTGCTGTTACCCATTTACTGTTATTATTAAAGCACAGATAAATTGTGACTTTTTTGTTTTTGTTACAATCCTGAATAGCCCAGCTAAAATAAATAAATCAGTTTCAGTTGTTCCCCTGATTTTTACCCTTTTTGTGCAGGTGGGTGGACAGAAACACTGAGAGACTACATGACTTGCTCAGCTCAGAGTCACACAGAGATGGGTTAAACAGTCCAGGTGGAATTTGAAACCTTAATGAGCTCAACTGGTTTACAAGCCTGTGTTGTAACCATGAGACCCACATTACCTTGTCTTGCAGGTTCATGGAGCAAACCAGTCACTATTTGGAATCAAACAGCATCCAGTGCCTTTAATGCTGTGCTGAAATCACATGATCTCAAGGAAGGACACTGACTTCATGAATGGACTTCTTCCAGAAATAATTAAAGGAGTACTACAATCAAAATTTGCAAAAACATATTTTGTGCAGAGTTTTGATTTGTGTATATAGTCCTAGTAAATCCTTCCCTTTGTCTGTTGGTATTAGGAGAGTTTTTTTTTCTAAATTAGCCTGCTAGTTTTATAATAGTTTTATGGCCCCTGAGGATTTCCATCTTAACATTGTTTATTTCTCTTATTTTCCTATAATGCCCCCTGATGTGGCAGTGATGGTGATGTGTCTGTGAACACAGATTTAGAAAGTTCTGGTTTAGAGTCAATTTTACAACAACAGAGCTGTGATACTAAGTAACTTTCCTTATCCATTGAGCACTAGAGGCTAAATTTGCACTTTTAACAAATATTTGAGGGCTGATTGAGTGGCTTATTCTGTAACAAAATAGCTAGAGGTATGGTTCACAAGTTTTAAGTGCTTAGGTATGTTAGCAAAACAAGGAAAACAAAGGGAAGGATTGTATGGTTAAAGAGAGATGGAGTGACTGTATGGAGAGGGATCAAGAAAAAGTAAATACCTTAAACAAATACTTCTGTTCAGTGTTCACAGTAGAAGGGGAAGAAGAGGGGACAAGAAAAAGCACCAGGAGCTTTGATGGGAGGGAAATGGACACTAGTCCATTTCCTGTGAAGAGTGTCTGGAAAGCACTCTCCAACCTGAAGATAGAAAACGCTATAGGGCCAGATGAGATACATCCAAGGGTGCTGACGGAGCTCAGGAAGGTAGACAGACCTTTTTTAACAGATCACTGCAGACCAGTGTGGTCCCAGAGGACTGAAGAAGGGCGGATATAGTCCCACTTCACAAAAGTAGTAACAAGGAAGAGGCAGGCAATTATAGGCCTGTCAGCCTAACATTAGTGGTAGGTGAGATATTGGAAACACTATTAAAGGAAAGGATTGTAAGATATCTGGTATCCAATGGATTAATTGACCCAAGGCAGCATGGTTGCACAGAGGGAAGGTCATTCCAAATAAATCAGATAGATTTATTTGACTGGGTGACCAAGGAACTATATAAGGGAGGAGCAGTGGGCATGGCCTACCTGGATTTCAGCAAGGCTTTGAACACCATTCCACATAGGAGACTGGTAAGTGAAATGGGTAACTTGGGGGTGCACAATAAGGTGGTAACCTGGGTAACAAACTGGTTAGTGGATAGGACAAGAAGGTAATGATAAAAAGAGTGTGCTCCAAGGAAGGGATGGTAACCAGTGGGAACTGGAAGAGAAGGTCTGCCTCTTTGTGGATGAAACCAAGATCTGCAAAAGAGGGGACACCCGGGGGGGTGTAGAAAGGATGGGTAGGGATCTGAAAAGATTGGAAGAGTGGTCAAAGGTATGGCAGCTGGGTTTTAATGCAAAATAATGCACTTAGGTCATAGACACCCAGAAGTGAAGTACATAATGGCTGGAGTGATACTGACAAAGACCAAGCAGGAAAGAGACCTGGGGAAATCATATTGAATGACCTAAAGTTGGCCAGGTAGTGAGACAAAGCAGTTGGAAGGACTAATGGTATGCTGGAATGCACAGAAATGGATATCACCAGCAAGAAGAGGGAGGTGGTGCTGTCCCTATATAGATCTCTGGTAAGACCCATGATGTATACTGTGCACAGTTCTGGAGATCACATCTCAGGAAAGACATAGAGTGGGGCAGTCCAGATGAGGGCTTCCAAAATGATGCAGGGTCTGCATCAAAAGCCCTACGAGGAAAGGCTAAAGGAAATAAATGTGTACACCATGGAAGAGAGGAGTGAGAGGTGACATATGATAGAGCCCTTTAAATACATCATGGGGGTTATTAAATTGCAAGAGAAGGTATTTTTCAGACAAAATGGTGCTCTAGAACAAGGGGGCATGCTATGAAGCTGGAGGGTGTATATTCAAAAGGGATATGAAGAAGTACTTCTTCACAGAAAGGGTGGTGGATACCTAGAACAGCCTACCAGTGGAGGTAGTGGGGGCAAAAACAGTGGTGGGGTTCAAAAATGGCTAGAACAGGCATAAGGAAATCATAGGGGTAAGAAGAGAATGAAAAGAGATTGCACCATTGATCAAATACAAAGAAACATAGAATTTGACAGCAGATAAGGACTGCTTGGCCCACCCAGTCTGCCCATTTCCCTACCTAATGGATAAGCTGCAGATCCTAGTTAACCAGCAGCCTACTTCTTTCTACCCCACCCCTAGAATTGCCTTATGACTGTCCCATGCATATTTGAATTCAACCACTGTTTTTGACTCCACAACCTCCTCCGGAAGGCCGTTCCATGCATCCACAACCCTCTCTGTGAAAAAATACTTCCTTACATTACCTCTGAGCTGCTGCCCCATCTTCAAATTGTGCCCCCTTGTTCTTGCACACCTCTTTTTTTTGAAAGATGCTACCCTCTTGGACTTTGTTGATTCCCTTGAGGTACTTGAAAGTTTCTATCATGTCCCCCCTCTCCCTCCTTTCCTTGAGGCTATACATATTAAGCTCCTTTAGTCTCTCTTCATATATCGTCTGGTGCAGACCCTGCACCATTTTAGTTGCCTTCCTCTGGACAGCTTCCATCTTGTCTATGTCCTTGCAGAAATTGGGTCTTCAGAACTGCACACAGTACTCCAGATGGGGTATCATCATCTGTCTGTACAGAGGGATAACAACTTCCTGTTTTCTACTGATGATGCCTCTCCCTATGCATCCCAGTATCCCCCCAGCCCTCCTTACTGCCCTCTCACATTGCTTGCCCACCTTTAAGTCATCTGATATGACTATCTCCAGGTTCCTTTCCATTTTTGTTGTCGTTAGTATCTCACCCCCCCATTGTGTACTCTTCCCCTGGGTTTTTGTTTCCCATGTACATTACCTTGCACTTCTTAGCATTGAATCTAAGCTGCCATACATTTGACCATTCCTCTAACCTTGCCAAGTCCCTTCTCATCCTTTCCACCCCACCTTGTGCATCAACTCTGTTGCAGATCTTTGTGTCATCTGCAAAGAGACATACTTTTCCTTCCAGTCCCTCTGCAATGTCACTTATAAAGACATTGAAGAGGGTCTTCAGCAAACACTAAAGGTTAAGAAGAACAACAACAATAAAAATGTGCATACAGGGTGGGCCCAGCAGCCCTTATCTGCCATCACATTCTATGTTTTTATTTCTAGAGTCTTTATTAATTATAGTATTGATGATCTGGTGTGGTTCGTATGTTTTCTCTGGCTGTGTGTAGTTCAATGAAATAAAAGGTTTTAGAAGCAAAAACCTTTACTCCTGCTCACTATACCTTAGACACACAGACACACACACCTATTGAATTTTAGTGGAGGCCAGAACATCAGGCTCCTATCTCTACTACTTGCTGAATGAGTGGTCCCCAATGCATCAGGGTTACATGGGACAAGAAAAATTGTAGGAAAAACAAGAGCAAAGGGCAATAAACCATGCTAAGATGGAGATTCCCTGGAGCCATAAAACTACTATAAACTAGCAGACTAATTTAGAACAAAAAAACAAAAAACAAAAAAAAAACAACAACCTCTTGATAGCAAATAAAAGGAAGTACAAACCAGGGCTACACACATAAATCAAAACGCTGTGCACAATATACCATATGTTTTGGCAAATTTGACTGTAGTATTCCTTTAATTTATAGGGACTTGAGACCTTTGAGAAATCTCTGAAAAATGCAAGATGTAGACACAATTCAGTTTATATTTCATATGTTCTTTTGTTATTTTCCCCATTTTACATTATAAGGGTGTGGTACAGCCCCTATACTTAGGGTGGCTGGTGATTTCTATATTACATTGGGAGCCTACTACCCAAACTGCCGCAATTCCAGGCTTGGGCTGCACAACATAAGCTGAATGTTATTGTGCTAACAGAGACCTGGCGCTCCCCTAAAACCCCTGATGCCGCAGTGTCTCTAAATGGTTACATCACTTTCCGCCAGGACAGATTAACTAAACATGGAGAAGGCTGCCTGGTCTTCCTGAGCAATGATATCAGGGGCCAGATTTTACTGAGTAGCATTCATACTAATGAGGCACAAATGCTCTCCATTAAACTAACCATTGGACAGCAGAAAAAAAACACTGATGCTAACCACAGTTTACATTCCCCCATGGAAGCAAACCATTGGGTTCAATCAGTTCATAAACAATCAAAAGCTGCTCAACCAAAACTGGAAACAGGCGATAGTTGGTGATGCTAACTCAAACTGGCTATCACAAGATGCATCAGGCAATAGGGATCAAATATCTGGCCTATGCCTCACCCAGATGGTAACTCAGGCCACCAGACAAAACTATCATACTGACATTAGCTCCCCAATAGACTGGTTGCTCTCCAGCTGCCCAGAGCATATCACTGTGGTATCTGTTATACCTGACTCCCTCAGTGACCATTCCCCTGTGCTATGCACCTGGTCCAACAAGTTCTCAAAATCCACTCCCCAGCACTCTAGATCCCAGTTGCTTAAGAAGGGGCAGCTGCAGTTTCAAACTATTCCGAAAAATGGCTGATTGGTCCCCTCTTGACAACTACCAGGATAGTAACCAAGCCCTTGCCTATTTCTGCTCCATATTCACTAATGCCTGCAACATCTTTGCCCCTACAAGACAAGGAAAACTAAGAGTGCAGACAATCCCTGGCTCACCAGCTTTCTCATTACTCATGCATTAGAGAGACAATCTCTGGCATAAAGCCAAAGCCATAGGGCAACAGGCTGATATTGTTGCTTACAAGGCAGCCTGTAACAGATGCGCTAAACTCATCAGGAATGCCAAGGCAGCATACTATAAGGACCTTCTGGGTAGGACCTGGGGCCAGGGCAGGGACTTTTGGGACTCAGTGAAAACACTCATTGGTAGGATCTCTAAGTTTCCCGCATATCAAATCATCTCTGACAGAAGGACATTACAAGAGCCCCAGAATATTGCTAATGCTTTCAACAATGCATTTGCTGACCTAAGTGTGGTGCTCCCTCACAGGTTCCTTGACTCCCAGTCACCTGGACAACCTCTCCCACCTGACCCACCCCTCAATCACCAATATAGTACCCCCCCCCATTCTACTTCAGACAAATAACCAGATTTGAAACTAAATCTTATGTCAAGCAGTTTCTTGGTAAAACTAGGATGGGGAGTGATCAAATTGACAAGAAAATAGTTGCCTTCATCCTAGACGAGGTTGCTGAGCCTCTCACTAAAATATTTAGCACATCCTTAAGGATGGGGGTCTTCCCTGATAGCTGGAAATCCGTACTTGTCACATCTGTCTTCAAAGTGGTGACAGAACCAGTTTAGCTAACTACAGGCCAATATCCATCTTACCCCCACTATCTAATGTACTGGAAAGGATTATATTGGACCAGTTGACAGAATATCTGGATAAGCACAGTCTTCTGTGTGCACAACAGCATGGCTTCAGAAAAAATCATAGCACCCTTACAGCTCTGGTTGATTACACCACCCAACTTGATGAAATGCTGGACTCTGGCAAGGCAGTGGGGTCTATCTTTATAAACCTCACTAAAGCCTTTGACACTGTTAACCATCAACTCCTTCTCAACAACCTACTCCACGTTGGGCTTTCCTCTGACACAGTTGCCTGGTTTAACAGTTATCTAACTTGCAGTTTGCAGTGTGTCCATATTAATGGCATCCTCTCTGCACCACGAAGAGTAAGCCTTGGCATCCCCCAAGGTTCAATACTCAGATCACTCCTGATCAGCCTCTTCTTCAACTCCCTACCCACAGCTTGCCTGGCTCATATTGTGCTCTATGCTGACAATGCTGTCATCTTGGTATCTGGCAGGGAATTGCCCAAGATCTTCAATGATCTCCAGTCCAACTTCCACCTACTTGAAACCTGGTTTGATAAGAATAAAGTCTTACTCAACTACAGAAAACCAAAGGCATGCTTATCACAATCCCTCAAACCAGAAGGAAGTTCGGTTCACTCCTCATCAGGAGTCAAAAAGGGTAGACTCTAGAACAAGTGAGCACTTTCAAATACTTGGGGGTACACATTGATGACACCCTCACCTTCTCAACACACATTTATCATGTTATAAAATCTGAAAAACATTAAGCTCAGCCTGCTATATTGTCACAGGCATGCCATGACATGTGATGCTCTGAAATTGCTCACATGCAGCTCTGTCCTGTCTACTATTGATTATAAACTGGTGACTTATGGAGCTGGATTTGAAACAGCACTAAAAAGAATAAAACCCATCCTCAATAAGGCCTGTAGGTTGGTACTTGGGGTGCATTCACTGATGCATACCTGTGTAGTCTATGAAAATACAGGATGGCTTCCTCTACATCTCAGAATCATCTACCAGGCCTTCCTCATGGGGAAAAAAATCACTCCTTGGACTGACTCCTGAATGGACATCCAACCAGTTCAAGAGTTCAAATGTGGCAAAAAACACCAGGAGTGCTACCAAGGGAGGGCTTTTGGTTCCTTTCAAGTTCACCTTGCTTGCCCAGAGATCCCTATTGTACAGGGGCCCTAAGTGGTACAACAACCTCCCCAGTCCCCTTATTGACAGCAGCAACCTTTGCCCATTTAATTCAGGGCTCCACTCATACCTAACTCTCCAAAATGATAACTGCTGCCCTGGTCAGTCTAAGTGAGCTCTCAAACATGCTATTACAAGCTCTGTATTATCTCACACTTCTCTCTCCCCTCCTTTTTGCCAGCATCCCTTCTCCCTGTCCCTGATACTTCCCCCTTCATCTCGCCCCCCCCTGCAATTCCTGACAAAGCCTACCCTGTTGGCTGCAATTATTTTGCTCCCTAATCTCCCATCCCCTCAACCCCACCTACCTCTTCCTTATTTCCACACTTAGAACTAAGACAGAGCCTCCTTTATGTGGATGCTGTTATTGTTTTTTTTCCTTCTCTTTTCTCAACTGATCTATACTTCGGTAATCTTAATGCAGTATAAGTTTGCTCTAACTTTGTAATCACGCTCCAATCTGTATGTATTGGTTTTATCCTACTAGAGCACTTTGGTTACTCAACTTCTTCAGGATTGTATTGTATGTAACTTCTGAATTTGTCTGTTGGTTTATGTACCCAACGTATTGTTCATGTTTTGGCTTGGAACCTTTGTAAAAGAGCCTCTTGGCTCAAAGGTATTAATCCGAAATGTGAAATAAATAAAAAATAAATAAATAAATTAATTAATTAATTAACCTGCTTTTTTATTTGCTGCTTGCAGAAAGCTAGATTTCCAGATGTACATGAAACTTTTAGGATTTGTTGTACTCTGCAGAATCTACAATCCCTGAAAGTTTCGTATTAATCATTTTCCAATTTTTTTAGAAATTAAAGTGTGAAAAAATTGATTTTACCATTCATTTCAATGGAGTTAATTTTTTTCTTATAGAGGAAAACCTATAAATCTTTAAACAGTGACATTTTGTATGATTTTGGTCATTGGTTGGGAATGATATCCTAGTGGGGTTTGATGTTTGGGAGTTTTGTATTTTTTAAAATGCATACATTTGAAAAAATGGGTTTGGGTGCTACAGAGTTGGG
The DNA here is from genome assembly GCA_016271365.2 of Neoceratodus forsteri. Lineage (NCBI taxonomy): Eukaryota > Metazoa > Chordata > Ceratodontiformes > Ceratodontidae > Neoceratodus > Neoceratodus forsteri. Next base: position 1,397,996,923 of record CM057452.1, read on the forward strand.
CTGGATATAGGGGACTGGAGATAACCTAGTGCATGTGCAGAGAATGCCCATAAGTTTCAGTGCTATTGAATGGGAATCAGGAAATTGAAAGTCTCTTTTGGCAGTTCAGCAGTGCCATTCTTGGAAGTGACACTGCTTATAGGAAAGTAACAGAGGAAAAAATAGGGTTTTGGGTCTCCAGTGTCTTCATGAATTATTGATGGGGTCTTCCTTGGGGTTGTCAACCCGAAGGCTCACCCCTCACCCCCAACCCATAGCCTCCAGTCCCAAGCACAAAGTACAGGTCCAAGCCATTGCCTCATAGTGATACACTTTTCAGAGGTAGAGAAGTTTGTCTAACCACATGTTTCCAACACAGTTTGTTTTAACTTTCTTCAAGCATGGCCCTGCCAACCCTGCATGAAGAAAGGACATCAAGTGCAAGTTTTTTTTGCATAGGGAACAGGTAGGCATCAGGGTTCACAACTCCAAGGAAGACACCACCACTGACTGGACAAGACTCTGGAGACCCAGAACCCTAATTGTTTTGCTGCTGAGCAGGGTGGAGGTGGGGAGGTATGGTTGGAAACATAACACCACATTTCACTACTTTTGTGGGGATACCTTACCCTAACCGGTGCATTAACACACTTCTTTGTCAAAGAATTATTTTTAAGGACAGTTGCAGGAGGACAATGTCACTAACCCTTTGAAAGTATCTGCTCTGGCTGCTTTTCTGCACCTGACATCTCATGACCCTGTTTATAGCAATATAATTATTTCTGCAGGAACAGATTAAGATGCCACAAGTACAATTATAATGCCAAGTGTAGACAAGTTACCAGAGCAGATGGGTCAGACATCCTATTCGTGCAAATGTTCTTAGTAATAATGAAGTGAGAATTACCGAAGAATTAAATATAAGCTTTATTGTGTCTATTACATTTTTCAAAGCTGTTCTATGGACCTCATGTTTTTTTATAGGGTTACCTTGAGTATGCTGAAAACACAACAATAAAAACAAACAAGATGACGGGATAGTAATTACATCTTTAACGTTTTGAAAGGGCTTGCATTATTACAAAACTCTGGAACAAGCTACCGAATATTGTCGCTTATAAAACAATGACTTGTTTTCATATCAACCTGGTTTATCAGTAAAAAGAGACATAATATTTTGTCAGGAAAAGGTTGTATTGGGAAATACTCATTAGGATCCAGCTGGGAACCTACAGCAATTTTAGCAGCATTGCTCTTCGTCAATTGCATTAAATATCTATGAACATTTCAGAAATGTTATAGTCCAAGTTATGATAATACTATTGAAGATCATCAGCTAGTTGCTGTTTTGACCTTTGTGAATGATGCGATGTGTGTGTGAGTGTGTGTGTGTGTGCCTGTGTGTTTGCGCGCTTTTGTAACATTCCCTGCATTTCCTGAATTGCTGCCTGCAAGTTGCTGCACATCAACCATACAGTAACAGCGCAAAGAGCAATCATTCATCCTAGCTCTTGGACCAGACATGTTCCGTTGACAGTGCAATTTAAAGAAATATATGGGCTGCTGAAAATCATTTGCTCAGATTTGTCCAGATGTTTTGTAGACGTGATTTGAATTTGATTGCCCTTATCCGCTGGGTCAGAAGATAATAATACCCTATATAGGACTTTAATTGGTTGCAGACGCCCTTTTGTGCTTTGAAGGCATACAGGATCTCACTCGTTAAGATTTTTTTTTTATTCAAATTTTCCTTGCTTTGCACGGCTATAATGTCTGAGAGTCAGTTTCGATGTCTTAAATATTTTCAGTACATGTTCTCAGTGTCTAACTGTCCGACAGAAATATTAGACACATTCATTTAAGTGCAGCTGAGAGGACAGGCAAGCTTATGGTTATGGTCTCAGGAGGATTAATGATTAAATGACGGTGTCACGTTGCGCTTTGCCAGATTCTAACCTGTTGTCAAGACACATGAATGCCTTGCAAGAAAAAAAAACTTCGTTTTCCAATTTCCACCTGACAAATTCACTTGCAAGAAAAGACAAGCCTACTTCCCATCAGAAGAACACATCTGTTTAATTTGAAATTACCTTTATTTTCGGTAAACTTAACCAGACTGCAATGTTTAACATGAAAGTTGGTCACCAGCAATGTATAACTGGAGAGTTGGTCACCTGCGACGTATAACAGGAGAGTTGGTAAGAGAAAAGAAACTGAATGGGGGGGCAGATTAAATTAAGATGTTAGTGCACAGAAGTGTCACACTAGAGACTAAGGTTTTTGCCCTATTACCCCACCCTACTCACGGTGGGACTCTTAGCAACTCATTTAACCTCCCTGCTTATAACATCTCTGTACATTATACAGTAGCTATTTCTGTGCTCTTTGAATTGCTTTGGGTGCTGAAATGGCAACATTATGCTATCCTCCCTTGCCTTGAAGTGCAAAGGGCGTTAGACAGTCTCAGTGAAAGGTTGTATAAAACCACTCCCTCCCTCCCTCCTTCCTTCCTTCCTGAGCTCCATATGCACCTAAATGGATGGACATTCCTTCCCTAAGGTTACAAAGTCGTTGGATACAGCTTGTATGAAATACCTTATCGAAGACCAAACTCGACTCCTTTCATAAATAGCGTCCATATACGCAGCTTTAGAGGAGAAAGAAGACCACTGGTCCATCGAGGTCCTTCCTCCCGCCAGCTCAGAGTGAATGAATGCCCTGTCAGTTATTTTCCCTTCCTCTCCTTAAAGGGACACTGTCAACCCTTTTTGCATTTTACCATTTCTCATGGAAAACCAGCATTGTGCGATTGCTTCCCTTTTCTAAAACTCGTTGCAGTAGTTGCTATTTGATCTGCTTCCTTTCTTAGAAATTAACTCTTAGGGTTAAAAGCATGGGAATGGTATAATTATACCCAAGCATGTTTTGCTTCAAATCCTTTTTCTAGTTTTATTGCATACATCCTGTAGCCACTCACTATGCAATAGTTTCCTTTCCTCCCACTGCATCACAAGTGGATAGCTTGTGTTAAATGCATGCTCAAGCCCATGAAACATGAGTGGAAGATGCTCCAAAAATATAAACAAAATGTTTTTTAGTGGTAACACCAGTAGGATTGATGGGCAGTCTTTTTTTGTCACTTAAAAGGCATCCGAATCAAACTACCAGCTATATAAACAATCCCTACAGAATGTGAACAATCATAACATGCATTTCTTTTTGTCCGACATTTTTTGTTGAGCCATTGTGGGGTTGACAGTGACCTTTTTACGAGTGCGTTTGACGTTTTGCCAGCATGCATTATGTAAATGTCCAACCAAAGGTGGTGTCACCAGTTAAGCGCTCAGGACTTCAGGAAGCAAGCAACTTGTTCTGTCTATGACGTCCATGTTGTCTCAAAAGTGAAAGCAAAATATGAATGTCATGCAGTTAAATGAAAAGCAAGTTGATGTGAAAAGCATCGACCTGTCTCTAGAGCTGCACTGAGAAGTTTCAAATAAACTGACGCAGCACTCATGCCTTTCAATTGCTTGACTCATAAATCAGGGACAATGCTTAAAAATTAAGAACAAAGACACATAATCAGGGACATATACAATTGATAATATTCACTCACAAAGCTAATTGAACAAGCGGATTAGTGTAAGATACATTTCCTGAGGAAGAACTAGTCTGTAACTGTAATGTTTGACATTATTTTATGCTTATAATCCACACTGTTCAGTCACAAAAACACAAATTTTTTGAGGGATAGAGGAACATTTTGAGGCAAAATCAGGGACATGCCTGAAAATCAAGGATAGCTGAGCGATATGCCTGCACTTCCCTCCTTCTCCCACTATCCAAACATATACTGATCTTCCCGAATAATGTTGAAACTATACTCTGTTGACGTGGTTAAATTAAAAGAAACAGACAGCTATATAAATGTAAACGAAAAAGTAGCCAGCAAAATGAAACCACTATGCCTAACGAAAGCAGACTTTATACGTCAAGAATATCCATTTCTCCGAAACAAGAAAACGTTAAAATCAATGACCACATTCAGGTGACATAAAGTTTAATTTAAACACAGGAATCAGGACTGACAGTGAGGATGATTTCAATTTGTAAATGTGTAGATTAAGACTTATTCATGTTGTATCTAACATTCTGTTCAATGTTGTGTCCCCTCTGTATCTAGGCAACTTTGCAAAGAATTCACAGATCTCTTGTCTCAGGACAGAACGCCTTTAGGCAACAACAGGCCAGCCCATTTTGGAACCTGGCATCCAGAGCTGTTTGACTCACTTCAGCCTCATCAGCCATGGCTTCGGGGCCCCAGCCATTTGTGCTGCCCTCACTGCCCTCCAGAACTACCTGACAGAGTCACTCAAAGGGCTGGACAAGATGTTCTTGAACAACACTTCAAACAGGCACACGTCTGGGGAAGGGCCTGGAGTCAAGAATGGGGACAAGGACGACAAGCATAGAAAATGAAACATGGCTCGTCAACAAAAGAATTACGTTTTAGCTTTAAATAGTGAATTGGCTTTGGAAGGACAACTCAGATAACAAGAAGGGGCCAGTAAGAGAAGGAGAGAGCAAAAGGAAAATCAAGCTGCACGCGGAGCAACACTGATGGAACCTTGTAGCAATTGTGGAGTGATTAGGGACCGTCTGGAGTTTCTTGATTGTCTTTCGATGTTTAAATTCATTGGTTTCTGTGGATGGTCAGGCGAGAACTTTCTAATGGTGTTCTTCCTGCTGTACTAAAATGAACTGTTCAATTTTTTAAGATACATATATCTCCTTCATGGACCGTTCCAGCTGGAGGTGCCTGCCTCCCATCTGTGCTAAATTAATAGCCGGCGTGCTCATTCAAGCTACAGGTGCAAAGATCATATTATACACATATATAGTTTTAAGGCATTTATCCTGCAAGGTTTCTGAGTGTCTCCAATATTAAGGATATGTATTTGTTTCTTACTCAACTTAAAGAACTGTCCCAGGCACCAACTTTCATCAGAACTTCAATCAACATTTTACTTCATAAAGTGATGTATTTAACACCCACTGAGGTGTTCTGTATTGATACAATCGCGTTAATACAATGCTATGTTGTTTTGTGAGGCCTGGGGATTCGTGGTGAGAAAGTTAGTATTTGAATTGATACTTCATTGTTTTGCTCTGGATGCCTCCTTCATTTGTTCTTAATGTTGTCTCATTTTTGGTCAGTAAACAGCTTTATGAGCTTCTTTTGAAAGAATGACTGATAGTTCCGTGGTATAAACTGATACACATTTAAACATAATACAGCCCATACCTTTTCTTTAAAAGAAGCTTATAACCTGTTGTTAAATGGTGGGGGTATAACCACCCTAATGGTATATCCACTTTAACATGTATATTGTTGCTATGTTTTCACAGCATAAGCCTTCAGCCCATATAGCTTGTAGAGTCGTTTAGTGCATGGGAAGAAAAGAGACCTTGGTGGGTCTGGGTCTAGGCTTAGCATCAAATTGCACAATTATGAGGAGAGACGTCATTAACAGGGGAACACGAAAACGATAAATAAAATTAGCCATCCAGTCCATCATGTTGCTATAGCTATAAACAGTAATCAACCATCACATACCACAGGCTTTCTGCTGTTGCTATAGTAGATAACAGAAGTAAAATAATGGTTATCTGACGTCAGGAGTTTCCTGTGTTAACTGATTGTTCTCCCAAAGTTACAACACACATGTGCTTTGCACACATTATGGTGATATATATACTATGTGGGAGGCTGTGGCTTTGATCTAGAGAGAAATCTCAAAATTACTATAAGAACACATGTACTTCAAATGTGACTATAGACACACTATTTTGAATTGGCAGGCCATGTCTGAACCTATCACTGAATTAGAAAGCACCCTATTGAGTGACTTATGCAGATTCAACAATCTAGCCCTCCAGTTACAGCGTAAAGGTCTAAATTCACAAACATTACCTTTAGCATCAGCACTGTTTTACTTTAATAACCCAATTAAAAATCTCCCATGTTGTTCAACAACACATTATCAAAATGGGTTAGTTAAGGAAAAGCAAAGTGGTAAGCTAGATGTGATGTTCATGAATACAGGCCAATGTCTGCCTGTCTGTCTGTCTGTCTGCCTTTCTCTTTCTTCTCTCTCTCTCTCTCTCTCCTTCTCAGTTTAAATTAACATTTAAGACCAAAGGGACATCCAGAAATAACCACGATCATTAATGGTACCATGTTAACAGCAGCAGACAAAGTTTGGATGTGGTTATTATTAGTCTTCATTTGCACAACTGCTAATTTCGTACATAATTAGATTTGCCTGTGTCCCTTCCCTGAAATGCTCAGTGACGCATCTCTTCCCAGCTAAGTGGCTATCCAGAAATAATCAGAATTATTTTATTGTTGTGTAATCATATTTCACCAGTGTGAGCAATTAGATCTGACACATCCAGTGCTGGGAGACAAGGTTATGTTAATTGCCTTTGCAGCTATCACACACACACACACACGCACACACCCATGTGTGCAAGAATAATATATTATACAAAAAAAAGTGTTTTGTTCTGTTATAACTATCCCTCTCAGTCTGACTGTATGCTAAGCTTGGCATTTTGATTGGCTTACACCTTCAAACTGCTCTGTATTTTCATAACTCTGTAACTTAACTGTACTATAAATTTGGCAGCACAAAGTTCATTTTAAAGTCTGTAAGTATTACTTCTAATTCATTTTAGGTTTTTTTTAAAGTAGCCTTTTGAAGTATAAAAGCTATAGTGGTAGGGATTCAACGTTGTAATAACCACTTCTTGAACTTCATATAACCCCACTATGCAGCACTACAGTTTAATTTGTCCCACCTAAGGTTATTCTGTAAACCACCAGCACTTCTATTACCACTATAATAACAGCACCGGTCAGGTTTTGTGCACTTGAAGTCTTCAAAAACATGGGAAGTGCAGTTATTACAGTACAAACACACCATCAAGTGTGTCATTGCATTTGCAAATGTGGGGAACAAGACATAGGGCCTCTAGGGAAAAATATATTTTACTTACCTAATACTTGCAGGGTCACGTGACTAGATAACTACATTAAACAAAGTGTACGGTTTTGTCTGTCTATCTAAACGAAATATTGCATCATGTTTACCAGCACAATCAGTTCAATAATCTTTAGTGCAATGTATTCAGATGGAACCAAGCAGCTAAGATCAGTGACATGAAAAACAGGTTACCTTCACATGGAGCTGAGCATACCGGTTTCATTGAATATAGATTCATAGAAGTGTGACGGCAGAAAAGGACCTAACTAGGCACACCAAGTCTGCCCATTTGTCCAGCTATCTGCTTGGACCAGTGCCTCCCCCCTTTAACACTCCCATGTGGTTGCCCCATGCCCTTTTGAATCCCTCCACTGTTTCCTCTCCAACGACTGCTTCTATAGAATTAATTGCACTGCTTGATTTATGCTCAGTAGGTGCATTTACACACACACACACACACACACACACACTATATTTCAACACCTACCTGTGAAGTGCATATAGCCATTTTCAGTGTTGCCATCCATAAGAGCAGTGGAGTGGCGCAAAACCTGTGGACTGTGACAGGCAGCCCGATCCCTATTTTACTTGTAACCCTCTGCTGGCTTCCAGCCCTGCAAGTGCATTACTGCAAGTGGTGTGGAGTGTTCACACAGGGATTGAACACTCTAAACTTCTGCACTGTGTTATCTCCCCAGAGTCCCCACTATGCAACAGGGGCTAAAACGACTGGCTTACAATGCTCCCAGATGTGTTTGCACCTATCCCTAGTGACACCTTTCAATTATTCCTCATTAGGAAGAATGTCCCTCATTTCATTTGCCTCCTCAAAACTGGTCAATTCCACATTCCACCACATGGGAAATGTGATGCTCACATAGCCTAGGTGCTGCAAGTTGACTTTTAATGTATAAATTGATTATAATATAATCCACTACATCAAAATAATACTTTGCGCAAATGAATATATTGATTTCTTCAGTATTCTGAGCCTGTATCTCCATGTTTAATAGTATGCCCCACATTATGAGGGCCAGTTTCCCACATTTTCGTACATTTTGAGTGTCAGTGTCCCATATTTTATTGACAAATGGTGGAGAGGTATGCATCTGGCAGCAGGTAAGTGGCTCTGCATTACTCACGCTGGAACAGAATACTAAGTGTGAACAGGCCTTATGATTAGAACACAGAGCAAGTGAGACGCAGGTTTGAATCTACCAAATCTGCCACTTGCTGTGTGACCCTGAACAAGTCACTTGACCTTTCCTTAATCACTCAAATATCTGAGTAGTCTGAAAACTCCAGCAGTAGAGTTGTGCAGCATGTTCACATTCTGACACAATGTAATTCTTGGGAATTTCAGAAAATTCCAACAAATTCAGTAGTAATCCATCGGAAATGGAATTCGAATTTCTGAAAGTTGACTTTAACCTTACATTTGAACTGTGGATTAGTAATTCACCTTTACATAAACCACAGATGAGGTTTCTGGAAACTGCAGAAAACAAGTCCACTATTTCCATACAGTCATTTGCTGAGAAGTAATCTCTGTTTTAAATAAAGAAAAAAAAAAAGACCGTTGGAATCCCACAGAGTTAATAAACAAATTCCGAAAGCATTTTTTAAGTGCAATTGCAATATCCCCTGAATTTCACCTGCGGGTTTCTGCACCTTGTACAGCTCTAGACCAGATTCATTTCCATAATCAATCATTGAGGCAGAGTGATCTAGTGGTTAGAGCACTGCTTGGGAACTAGGAAATCACAGACTCAAACGCGACTAAAACCAAATATTTAAGGCGTGACATTGGGCAAGTCACTTACCCTGCCAGTGGTTTATACCACATAGATGTGGAAATGGGTAAAAAGCAGGACGCAACCAAAAAATTGGATGTTGCAGCTCAGCATGCCTATTTGGGGTAAACGAATTGTAACTTTTTTTTTGTTAGAGCTGGTTTAAGACGCCACCTTGCCACAAGGTATCTACAAGTCAGTTGCTCTTATGACAACAGCATTACTAGACATAACATGCCTCACCATATTTTTAGAGATCCAGTAATAATGTTAAATGGGTATATGTTGACATCACTGCTGACTCTATAAAGATATGTGCCTGCTAAATGATACCTCTGAATGAAAAGTAACGCTAATGTTTAAATCAAAGAAATGATTTTGTGTCTGAAATCTAATTTGAAAGTCACTGACTCCCTCCCCCCCAAGTTAATTGCTGGATTATGTGACAATCTGCAACTAAATTTACCCCCTAACTGCATCATCCTCAATTAAACCAATTCTAATTGCTCTTGCCACAGCTTATTACTTTTAAAGACTGACACCTGATAAATATATACAAAATCCAATTAAGATTGGCAAAAAACAAACAAACAAAACAAAAAAAAAAACAACAGCCCAGCATGCAATACCTTTATGAAATATAATAACCAAGGAACATCGCTATGATGTATTAGTAAACGTGTCATGTCCAGTGATTTACTAGCGACTTTTTTGTCTCCTTCAAACAGTAGAAACATTCCTTTGACTGTACGCTACCTGAATTTTCACCTTTAGCCTCACCAGATGTGCAACTGCAGTTTACGGGCTGCTCCACACCCCAAAAGCAGCATTCATTTATCTAACCTGCCCTTTTCTCAGGTCTAGACAATTTTCATTTTATTGTTTCATCCAAGAGTGCGTGTGCGACCTTGTTTGTGAATGGATCCCTCCGCTTTATCAGAGGCCATTTCTGATAGCATCTTAGGGTTTTGTGCAGCATATGCGATCAACCTTTAACTAAACACGTTTCTTTCCCCCTTGCCTCCTGCTTTACTGCCAATAAATTCTGGATCTTTGCATCATTAAGGTTTGCATGTTTACACATTGCTTCGGCAATTATGAAAAAAAAAACAATTGTTTTCTTTCTAGGAACAGATGTACTATTTTTTTTAACAAAGGTTCCATGAAATAGTGTCTTGCCCCTCCTATTTTGTTGAATGTTCCAGTGTTTAGATGATAGCCATTGCCAATGATTGGAAGAGCTGATATTTGGCGACCTGATGATATGCCCAGTTTACTTAAACCCACAATCAAGTTAAGTACTGTATAATTGCATTTAATATATCAAATGTCCCATTTTAGAAAATGCCTGACGCCCCCTCCGTTTAGAAAACATTTTCATAATGTAGCTGTTTTGCCAACTCAGTCACACACCTCAAAGACTGTAGAAACTTGCTATCTTGCCAAATTCTATGAATATGTTACAGTCCTTACTGTTCTAACGTGCAGAATTGAGAATATCACTCGGATAAATTCAGCAAAAGTCCCAGGGAGGGGGCAACGACGTCATTGTCTGTAATATATTTATTTATGCTTAATTTAATGGGAACATTTTGTAAATATGGTGAGCAAGTATTTGGGTTATTTATCTGTAAAACTATACCTCTGTGAATGGGTTGGAAAACGCTTGATTTTATGATATTACCCTACCTGATTTTTTTCTGTTTTTTTTTAGACACGTTGTTATGGTAATGGGTAGACATTGATTCTTGTCCAGTGATGATCTCAATTATATGAATAAAAAGATCGTTGTGTTTTGTTTCATTTTTACTGTTCAGTTTTATTGTTGAATGTGGTGTTTCTTTGTTCCACAGACAATCATTGTATCCAGACTACCCCCACACACACACAGAGGACAGAAACAAACAAGTGTCTCAATAAACAAAAAACAAACAACACAAACGAAAAAAAAAAAAAAAGCAAAAACCTAACACGATAAAACTGCTTCATAAATTGCTAGACTATTTCTGCCTGTATAATTTTTAATATATTCACAGCACCGGACCAACACCTGGAACGTGGATACAGGGACCCATTTGGAAAATCATTAGGGGAAGGCACAAGGTGATACACTCATATCAGTATCCCACCTAACTTTGATACACTAACTTCGTGTTTGCGTCTTACACTTAACTACAAGGACCCAAATACCCCATTTAATTAGGGGGAAAAAGGATTATAAATGCAAATTATTTCAGAGTTGAGAAGGTGGTCAGATACCCACTGAGAAGAGGCCCAGCTGGACATTTCCAGGTATTCTAGTGGGCCTGTCCGAATTCGTTTTCAGTCATTCTCTCAGGCTTTGGTGAACAGTTGTCTGTGTTAAAACTATAGTAAGAATCTTACTATAAGATATACAACATACCGTGCGTGGAGTAAGTCTATTGTGCACTGAGGTGTTCTTGTCACCTTTCATGACACTAGAAATACTGCCACAAACGAGATCATAAATTGCCATTCAATGGAAAGAGCTGAGCTCTTGGGGCACACCGCAGTAAAGAACACATAACACATCAGCGCATTTCTTCCACTAATAATTTTAGTAGGTTTCAGTGAAAAGGTAAAATGTAAATTAACTTTGCATCATCAATTGTTCTGGAATACAAAATTCCTTTTTCCTTATGTATATATTCTTAAAAAATAGTTTATTAATATAACTCAGAATGAAGAAGTACTTACTGTCTGTAGAAACACAGAATGAAAGCTCTATAAAGTACTGCAGGAAGTTCGTTTAGGAGATTGTCTCCTAGTTATTTATTTATTTATTTAGTTAAACATCAGTTTAGAAACCTTTGAGCCAGAGGCTCATTTACAAAGGTACCTCGTCACAAAGAGGACATCAGAACAGTAGTACAAGGGACACAGTACTTACAAACAAAAAAGTTACAGTTCAATTACAATTTTGTTACAATAGAGTACAATCTCCAAGGAGCAGAAGATAACAAAGGTGCAAAACTTATGGTCAGGGGAGGCTGGTGGGGGGTAGAAGGGAGGGAGATAGGGGAGGAATAAGTAGGAAAGGAGGGAGACGCTCAGTGAGCATTGTCAAACAGAGTATATATATATATATATATATATATATATATATATATATATATATTATATTTTATATTTTTTTTTTACACTAGGCTAGCGGCAGTTGCATTTGTGAGAGCTAAGCAGGAAGTTTCTGAGCCTGGGCTTAAAGCAAGCTAAGGTTAGAGAGTTTGAGACACTGGCAGGGAGGGAGTTATACCAGTGGGGCGCAGGGTAGGGGAATGCCCTCTGACCTTGTGAGGTCCTGGCTCTCGGAATAACTAGGGTAGCTCTTGACCAGCTGCGGGTGATCAGGGTCGGTGCAGTAGGGGGAATGGAGTTGGATAGGCCTATGGGGGATAGGCCATGCAGGGCTTTAAAGGTGAGCTGGCATGTCTGATACATGAGTCGCTCTTCCAGGTTGAGTAGGGTAGCCAGGGTGTACAGCTCACATGTGTGAGTGAGTCTGGGAGCACCAGTGATAAGTCTGCAGGCCTTATTTACTGTGAGATGAACCTTGTTGAGGGCAGTCTGATCTGCTGAGCCATAGACCGGAAGGCCATAGTCAATGAGAGACATGACAGAGGAGGTGACAGCCAGGTGGAGGGCATCAGGAGGGAGGCATTTCTTGTGCCATAAAGAATGCCTAGCCATGAGTTGGCAACAGAATTTAGGGCAGATATATGTCCATGGAATGAAAGTGCAGGGTCAAAGGTTATACCAAGATATTTATAGGATTGCACCTGGTCAATGACGAGATTGGGTGTGGAGTGGACAGCTAAGGGAAACTTGCTGTACTTATTTTGAGGGTGGGAGAAGAGCATTGTTTTTGTTTTCTTAAGGTTGATAACAAGTCTGTGCTCAGTGAACCAGGTAGCTGCAGAGTCAAAGACTAGTCGGAGGGAGTTCTGTAGCAGCATGGGGTCATTGTGGGAGGCAACGAGAACAGCATCATCAGCATAGAGAAGCATCTTACCAGTACAACTGCTGGGTAGGGAGTTAAGAAAGAGTGAGAATAGTAGGGGTCCAAGAATTGAGCCCTGTGGCACCCCAGAGCAAATGGGGCATGTCTCGGAGAGAGTACCCTTGACTTTCGCACATTGGGAGCGGGCAGAGAGATAGCTGGTGCATAGCTGGTGATAGTTAAGCAAATTTGAGCATGAGTTTTACATCACAGCAGACATAAACATATAGATATACAAAAAAAAGGGGGGGGGATAAACATGCTTTCAATCTGTTGGGCACACTAAATTATTTTGTAAAATGGCTTAAGATGGCCACTCTACATACTGCCGCCTAATTGGATGCTCCGACTCACCCTGATGTACCTCTGCACACTCACAAACCGCACAATGCTGCATGATCAAAGTCAACATTTGTAACAACAGGCTAGTTTACACGTGCAATAACACTTGAGGGTGCTGTTTTCCTTGGGGAATAAACACCACTGTGTGTGCTGAGGAGCAGGTTGCCTGTGCCCTAGTGCCTCAGCACACACTAGAAGACTGCTCATCTCTCCTAAGGAGTGCATTGTTGCCCACGTATTTACAGTCCATTTGGGGTTTTATCATTTATACAGATTATACTTTACTCCATGTATTATAACCCATTGTGGGTTACATAAATTCTGCACTCTCTTCCAATCAGTAGCAAACTCCACATGTCGACTTTGAAACGATGGATTGATTTAGCCAGATGAGTGGGTCTACCGACCATCATTTCAGCATCCAAATGTGGGACACGCCCTGAAATGTGGGACAAAGATGCGAAATGGGGGGGCACTTTATCAAGCACCTCACTCATCAAGTAAAAAGTAACCGATCAACAATAAGGGAAAGAGGGCTTGATGACAATTTATGGACTGCCTTTAGTAATGTGGACCAGTAAACTGTGTGTGTGTGTGTGTGTGTGCGTGCGTGCGTGCGTGCGTACGTGTGTGTGTGTTGGGGTAAAAGTTTGCGTTTTGAATAGGGTCTGCAAGAGAAGGCCAGAGTAGCCGAGTAACTTTACATTACAACGTGCGGAACTGTGAGCTGCAGTAATGTTTGGGACTCAGGCCTCCAGGGCAAGGCTGGCTCCCCTCTGAAAAATCCACCCAGAATTCATCCTCATCTTCACAGACAGCTGTGTGGCTTTAGTACTTATTTATCAAATTAAGGGGTGTTATTAGAAGGGCTTCAGCCACTTCTGAAAATAAATAACACCAAAATAATCTTAATTTGAAAACTGACATTGTTACTAATTTTCTCCCATGTGGTGCCTGTAGCAATGTGGTAAACTGTTCGGAGAATATATAGGAGTCACAGTTTCCCCATTGTTGCAATGTGTAAATGATATATAGTGAGTGGCAGACTTGATGGGCCAGAGGGTCCTTTTCTGCGTTCAATTTATATGATTATATATATATATATATATATATATATATATATTTATTTATGTTTGGCCTTACCGTGTTGGTCACTTGTTATAGCAAGATGGCAACATTATACTAACACACTATGAAACCAGCAGAGTAGGCCTATGGTCTATCCAGTCGGCTCGATGGTCAGTGCCTTCCCAGGGCACCGTTTGTATCCCCCGGCCCCCACAAGGTCCTCCATTTCCAAGCAGAGGCTCTGGGATGCACCCTCCCTCTACACCTATCCCAGCCTTTCTTGAACCTATACACAGTAGTAGCAGCCACCAGCTGCCTGGGTAGCGCATTCCAGTGCTCCACTACCCTGTCAGTGAAGTAGCACCTCCTTGTTTCCCCTCTCAGCCCCCCCTTCTAGCTTCATTGAGTGTCCCCTGGTGGCCCCCACCTCCCTCAACTGAAAGACCCCCTCAAGACTTACCCTGTTCATTCCCTTGAGATATTTGAATATCTCAATCATATCCCTCTTTCTTCTCTCCTCTAATGAGTACAGATTGAGCTCCCCAGGCTCTCCTCATGGGGCCTTTCCCCTATCCCCAGTACCATCCTGGTCACTCTCCTCTGCACCCTCTTCAGTAATGCAATGCCCCTCTTTAAATAGGGACGCCAAAACTGCAGGCAGTATTCTAGGTGTAGTCTAACTAGGCACCTCAGGACTCCTTGAGGTTATCCCCCTGGCTATGCACCCCAACATTTTGTTTGCTTGGGCCACAGCCCTTCTATACTGCTCTGAGTTATTCATTCTGTCCTCCACCACCACCCCCAGGTCTTTCTTCCCACTAGAAACAGAAACCTGCAGTGCCCCCCAGGTGTACACATGAGTTGGATTTTTGGTCCGCAGGTGCAGAACCCTGCTTTTCTCAGCATTACATTTTAGCTTCCAGGCTCCTGACCATCTACCCAGGGTCTTCAGGTCCTCCTGGAGATACAACTTTCCCTCTTCCCCATCCACCACCTTCTAGCCATCCACAAAGAGGCTCTTCCCCTCCTGATACCACTTCTGATTTCTGAGATACAGACGATAAACAGGAGTGGGCTCAGTAGGGACCCCTGTGGGACCCCCTAGTGACTAACCTGGGGGATGAAAACCTCTTCCTCCAACCTCACCCTCTGTACACACCTCACTCACCAGTTCCCCATCCAGCTGACTATCTGCCCCCCACTCCCATATTCTCCAGCTTCCCCAGTAGCCCATGATGTGGTACCAGTCAAATGTCCTGCTGCAGTCCAGATAGAGGACATCCACTGACCTACCCTGATCCAATGCACTCGTCACCCCTTCATAGAACTCCACCAGATTGGTCTGACAGGATCTGCCCTTAACAAAGCCATGTCAAAGTGCACAATTCATCTACATAGTATAAATATGCCCAATAGATGAGGATGACCTGGTGTATATACAGTATACAATAATCTGGAAATAAACCACAACTAATTTTCGAGCATATCTCCGCCATTAGAACACATCTGTTGAAATGAAAGGATATAAACATTTTCAAAAGAATCAGACATTATTGGAAATTATATCCTGAATCCCACGAAATCTGAATTTGAGCCTTGAAAGACATATTTCACAAAGAGGTTGTCATCTGAGTGACAGCACCTTGTCACGCGATCTCGCAATATAGCTAAATAACGTATTGTATAAATATCTTCTATACATAATCTGCCTGGTCATATATACCAAATATTGGTTATAAATAAAGGGAAGATAAGGTAGCTAAAATACACTGCACTGTGAGCCTAGGTTCAGCTGTGTGATGCCCGTTAAAGCTTGGGATTCTTCAGTGTTTAAACTTTTTCTTAGGGACAATATTTTGATCACTCCGCTCAAATCACACGCTCTATCCATTGGATAACGTATAAAACCATAGCCTGCAAATTCAGAACTCAGATATGACCAGGAGCAGCTGGGTAGCCAGTAAGACCCAGTCCTTGCCCTGAGTGAAATCCCCCAGTGATTGTATCTTTCAGTCGCCTTAACCGCCAAATGCAACACCTTGAGGAGCTCCTTTAACAGCTGAAAGTTTTCCGATCCCTTATATATTTTGAACAGTGAGCGTGTGTGTGTGTGTGTGTGTGTGTGTAGATGGTCATTACTTTTCAAAGTCTGTGCGGATCCCAGGTCTTGCCTGAACATAGGCATTTTTGTTTGCCTTGTGCGCCTTCCCTGTCAGCACAAACTAAATAAAAATACATTTGTAATAGCAAAAAACATCCAAAAATAATAGTCAATACAAACATTTTGAGGGAAGGTACATGCATAAGAAACATAGTAATCTAAATAGATCTATGCACAGTTGTAGCAATACTGTAAAAAATCTCATCACTCTAATTTTACCAACTGATTACCAACATCTTAATATTGGAGAGTAGTAAGAAATTCAGTGTAGGGAACATTCTCAGGCAATGACATTCAGTAGTAATAACTTCTATAAGGAGAAAAGAAAACTGGTTAGTGCCCATACCATTTTGAGGATCAAGAGAGTCATATGCAGTGTGACAAGACAAGTATGTAAGTGTAGAGGGAGAGCCCTGTGTCAAAAAGGGGAAGGGTGTGTGTGTGTGTGTGTGTGTGGGGGTTATAAAGGATAACACCGTAAGTGTTCATATGGTGGCGCAAAGATAGGAAGTAAACCTTCCTTCTACTAGCTGTATGCTAGACAGAGATGTATGGTATAGGGAAATGCTACTATCCTCCTGTATTAAGACTTCTGCAATCGGTTGGTAAGATTATAGTGATAGGATTTTTACAGTATTGCTACAACTGTCCATTAGGATCTAATTTTATTATTATGTTTATTATGCATGCACTTTCCCTCACAATGTTTGTATTTTGATGTGTACATATGTGTATCCAACGAGGGAAAAAATCAATAAAAAACTGTTATGAAAAAAATACATTTGGAAAGCTGACAAATCGGCTTTGATACTATACATTTGCAAAATCCAATGTCTAACGCACTGTACATATTTGGTATCTGCAGATTCATTGACAAAGTAGTTATGCCGAACCTTTGGAAGTTGAAGAAAATCTGAACACATACCTTGGCTCAGCTGAAAAGTATACATATAGCATCAGCAAAGCATGGGGAGCTTGAAAACAATGTAGTATATAGTTGAAGTGGTTGGGAGAATCAAAGGAAAGCCCTTCCATGTTATGGCGAAGGACGGCAAACCACCCGCCCTGAGGTACATTAGGCTTCCCCCCATACAGTTGTTTATTAGGATTTTAGTACAAAAATGAAATATAACTGCATAAGGCGGAAGCCTACGATAACAACAGGTCATTACATACAACATATTCCGACTAATGACATACATGAAAATATAGAAATAAATAAAGCTTCATTGCAATTCCAAGATCAGGCTATTTAACACAATCTTCATAAACCTCGTCTCCCAGCAGTATTCCAGGAAAAGACAAGTGTACTTCAAGTTAAAAGTGGGAGACAAATATGAAACAAAGTAACAGAAATCAGATATCTAACAATCCAGCTGTATACCCTAGGTGAGGCTCTCTTGACTGCATATGAGAGCTCTAAATGCTATATAGTTTAACCAAAACTAATGTAATGAGCCCCTGAGGACTGAGGTATGGATTAGGCCTTTGGGGGACATAGTAACACCACTGTGTATGTTACAGATTGGGGGGATTGGGGGAGAAGGTTAATATATAAGATGGAAGTTAACTGCTTGGTCCTGTCCGTCCAACACTCATTCAATGTTATTTACACAGTGTAGTCAACTAGTGGTTGGAAAATAGAGTGGTGAACCTTGAGACCAAAGTGGGAATTCCAATACAGCTTAATGTGACCTTGAGCAAATCCCTTATCTCCCTTGACTTTTTGTGTGTATTACTAACCTCCTGTCTTTCTTTCATCTCACTTGATCACATGATCGCCTATTGGCTGTTTCCATCTATCCTTACTTGAAATAGGTTGACTACAAAAGACACAAATCAGATCGTCTTCCGTTCACCACTGCAACTATTAGGAAACGACTAGTAAGTTGAGAGCAAAGTGTTGCCTCCTAAGATCCGCGTTGTAAAAGCCCTGAAGATATTTGCGACATGCTAAACACATAGTAGGGTCTCCGACAACTTGAGTTTGTCCATAAAGTGCGTTTACAATACAATCCCCTTGGTACAAGCAGTGAAATTCAAACCTTCCAAAATTAATTAAAATCAATATTTCAGTTACAGCAGGATCATGCAGTCCCTAATTGCAATGCATGTTATCAAAAACTTCCCAAAGTGATAAAAACAGAGTACTTTGTAAACTCCTTGATTATGACTTTTGCTGTAATTTGCTAATATGTTATAATGAACTTGAGGAAATATCTTCTGTTTCGTGCTCTACATGATTATTTAGAGAATGACAGCTTTTAAGAAATGAGAAGATTGACTTCAAAAGCTTAGAGATGCGTGTAGACGTATGTGTGGTGCTCATACACATTTGTGGGTGTTTATTCAAAGGGACACTGCCAACGCACTGTCACCTCAGTCTTTGCAGTTAGGTACCTTTTACATCATAGTCAACATTCAAAACTTTAGCTAATAAATACGTTTAGAATGTTCATTTGTAAGTAGTATTGATCATTCTTCATTTATGTATTTTCATTGTTGTGTATTTTGATTTATATTTTCTATGTTCAGGTCTTGTTAAAAAAAAAAAAAAAAGCCCGGACTCAGTACAGTTAGCTGGGTAAAAAATAAGTAACTGAATATATAAATGTCCCCCCCATAACAAAGTTTAGCCCAAACCGGGATTTTGAATCCCCCTAGAATCCAACATACATCTTTGTTCTTAAAATACTTTAAATGCAGATAGAACAGTCCACCATGTAGTGTACTTACAGTGAAATCTCTTTAGCTTAAAGGAGAAGTCCACCCAGAATGTGCAAAAACATATGTTATGTAGAGTGTTTTGATATGTATGTTAAGTCCTAGTGTGTCCTTCCCTCTGTCTGCTATTAGGAGTTTTTCCTAAATTAGCCTGCTGGTTGTATGGTAGTTTTATGACCCCTGAGGATCTCCATCACAAATAGGTTTATTGGCTTTCTTTCTCCTAGGATGCACCCTGGTTCATGTGACAGTGATGTAGCTATGCCCCTAGATTTAACAGGGTATGTCACAGCTCAGCCACAAAGATAATACTTATTTCAGAGAAGTCACATTGCTACATTTTGGGTGAGGGCAATCATTATTATTTTTTTATATTAGTACCTTGTCCTGCTATGTTACAACCTATAAGGTGATGTTCAATTTTTGCTACTTAGTACTGGTGCAAAAACTGAAAGTGACTGAGAGGAATAGAGTAAACAGTGACATGATTCACACACACACACACACACACACACACACACACACACACACACACACAGCAGAGCATAGCAGGACAAGGTACTAATATCAAAAAATAATAATGACTACACTCACCCAAAATCTAGCAGTTTGTCTTCTCTGGAAGAAGTATTTTCTCTGTGGCTGAGCTGTGACAGACCTTGTAACAAGACACTGGCTTACTGCAGGGGCAATTAGACATCACACCAAAGGACACTCTGGGAAGACTAGAAGCCAAAAAAGAAACCAGAATGGCAACCTCAAAGGGCAATAAAACAGGGAAAGTTAGAAAAAACATCTCTCACAGCCAGAGGGAAAGAAAATGCTGGGAACTGGTTAGAACACAGAAAAAAGACTACTACATATCTTTTTCTGATTTTAACATGGAGTTTTCCTTTAAGTAAACAGGTAAAAGAAGGGTTATATACAGTGGTGGTCCCCTTCCCAAATTACTTTACAATCCAGAACAGGGAGGAGAGTTGAGGTGCACAATGATCAGTGGTTAATCTGAAAATGTTAAAGGGGCAGACGCTTACATCTAAATGTAATACCTGGTGTAGCTGTCATTTGTAGGTGGAGGAACTCTCATAAAGTAGTCAATGGAGAAAGATGACAGAGGCGTAAAACTGTCACAAACGTTTTAAAGGTGGTGGAACTGAGTTCATGTTGCCCCACACCCGTCCCTCATAGAAAATGTACTGCCCAGACAGAGAATGTTCTGTGTAGTCTAGTTTCAAGGCAAAATGTTACAGTATTATAAGATACTAAATACAAATAAACTTTATTCAAGTACATACAATGGTTTTCACAACGTTCTGAGCGATTATCTCCACATTTGAGGAAGTGTCCCTCAGTGTGAGGTTCAGTGTCCCTCATTCTGAGGCCCCCATTTCAGTGACAAAAGGTTGAGAGGTATCAGAAGAATATAATTTCACCAATTTTAATAAAAGCACACCATCATAACAAACATAAACTCTGCAGCATAAAATATAGCTCTTGTTAGATTTATACTCTACATTTCTTACACAACAGTTTGTCCGTCATGGCCCCTAGTTTACCCCCACCCCCCGCCGCACTACTTGCATTATGTCAAGCAATGGGCTGTAAAATGGTTATCCAGCCCAACAGACAGCCAAGTGCCGTTTGAGAGTAATTTTTGCCCGGAGCACTTGGCCAGGGGCAAAGCAAGCGTGCTCCCTAACTGATCAACCTGGATATTTCATTATTCATTAATTTACTGTTTAACCAAATCCTACTCATTATCACAGGCAACGCTTGGCAGAGCTCGGCGAACGGTAGCAGTTGGTGTCAGGCGTGGAGAATTGGCCCATTTGATCCTGGGCTGTTTTATTATTCAACACCACTGAATGAGAAAGAGGCCATGAATAATAAAGAGGGAAAGCGTGTTTGAACTGAGAAGCATGACACAGTCTTACAAAACAGCATTTAGATCATTAAAAGCGAGGTGGCCTGGGGTTTGCTTTTAAACCTGCCCACAAATGTAGAGACGTAATGTAGTGCAATTGTTATTCACGTGTGTGTGTGTGTGTGTGTGTGTGCGCGCGCGCCTAGTAGAAGGGGTACTTTTCTATTTATCTGTATATTCCATCCGCGCAACATTCGGGACATGTGCACTATTTTCAAGGAATTATTTTTGCAAATGGTTGACGCAGAAGACCGTGCAACAGTCCATATAACAGAGTCACTATTTCTCAACTCTAGTAGTCAGTTCAATATCGCAATATCTGCAGATTATAATTCGATATTTTTTTATTATTTTATTAAAATAGCTCAAACCACAATGCTCAGATCGGATAGGAAACCAAACCCTGAGGGATGTGATTGGTGGGGTTGGGGCGGGGTAAGATAACAATCTGGACATTTGTCTGTAATTTTTGACTCCGTTTGGTTTCAGGATCAGAATCTTGGTGCTTCCCTATAGAGCTAAATTTTTATTGCTTTATGCCATGCACTTAAATAAAGGTCTCCAAAAACTGGTTATGCAAACCATAAACAATTCAAGAATAGTTGTTTGGCTTAATTGTTGTTATCACGTGTGTAAGATTTCACTGAGTCAGATTAAAATGATTTAGTTATTTAATAAGCAGAAGAAAAGGTCGTCTATGTATTATTTTATCAGTGTATTGATTCTGAAGTGTTATCTCTTTAACTTCCCATCTGTAAGTACTGTCACTTAGTTAATATCTCAAGCTCAGATATTAAACGATTTTAGCGTTATCATTTTACTACTGTAGTTTAACACCTCCAGGGGTTTCCCAGGTGTGGTTTTTATTTCCCTGTCTGGACATAAGAACATCCAAACTGTGTATCAGAATTTTAGGTTCATGGATTTGCATTAAAGAGGAGTTACACAACCATTCAAGTTATGTTTTTGTTTTCTTCAGTGCATGTAAACCAGCTAAACTAGATTCGACCTAATATAATTGAATTTTTTTTTGCTTTGTTTTACAATTTATTACTTCTGTTGGTTAGCAAGTAGAACCAGCTTAAAGCTATCACTGATCCAGTGCAATCAGTGTCCAACTATTGATTGATGGATTGATTAGTTATTTTGCATTACTCTAACTGGTACACCCACTTGAGGTTCAGCATCACCCATTTGAGGTTCAGCATGCCAGAAGGGAGAGGAGGGACATACTAACATGCTAACATAATAAGAAGCCAGCAGATTAGGCCCTATGGTCTATCGAGTCTGTAATGATCAGTGCCTTCCCAGTGTACTGTTATTAGCCCCATCCTTCCTACGAGGTCCCCCACCCTCACCACCAAGTGGGGCTCTGGGATGCAACCTCTCTCTGTACCTATCGCAGCCTTTCTTGAACCCTTCCACAGCTGCAGCAGCCACCAACTCCCCAGGCAGCACATTCCAGGGCTCCACCACCATCTCAGTGAAGTAGCGTCTCCTTGTTTCCCCTCTCAGTCTCCCCACTTCCAGCTTCATTGAGTGTCCCTGGTGAACCCCACCTTTCTCCGCTGAAGCACCTCCTCAAGGCTTACCCTATTCATTCATTTGAGATATCTGAAGACCTCTGTCATATCCCCATTCCTTCTCTCCTCCAGTGAGTACAGGTTGAGCCCCAGCAGTCTCTCCTCGTAGGTCCTTTCCCCTAGTCCCAGTATCATCCTGGTCACCCTCCTCTCCATTTCCCCCTCTTCATCTGCTGGTTCCCCATCCCTCTACCCTTGCAGTGCACCCTCCATCCTCCTTGGTAAAGGCTAAGGCAAAAATGTAATCTAGTACCTCCACATTCTCCCCGCCACCTCCACCCAACCCCCATTCTCAACTTACTAATCTGCCCCTTCCCTTTACTTCTTTCCCTGGTATACCTGAATAACCTATCAACTCACATGCCTACCAGTGGCACACCCTATACTGGAAGCTGGCTTATATATCTAAAGGCCCTTTACACCTTATTGTACTTCTGCCCCTCTCTGTCCTGCCTCGACTGCATTGTACAACACCAAACTGTGCTTCATGTAGGCATGTTGTATGTTTGAACTTGCCGTAAACTCTGATATTCACTTCTTACTGAATGTTTAGCCAATGCAGTAGACAAGTAATACCAAGCTACTCAGTACATCTGTTCAATGTATATCTACTGCATGTGTAACTCTGTACATCTATTTAATGTATCTCTACTGTGATAACCTGAGTATTATCCTCTTTGTGTACCCCACCCCCGGGTCACACAAGGAAATGAGCATCTTCTTGCTCAGTGTGCCTTTCCTGGTAAAACAATTTAAATAAATAAATAAATAAATAAACCTCCCCCCTTCTAATCACCTGTGCCAATCTCAGCTTCACCCCACCTTGTAGACCTCACCACCCTGGTGATTCTCCTGGCTAACTTATATGCCCCCTTTGATATAGACCCCCGAGAATGTTTGCATTGGCTATAAGTAGCCTTTTTTCCCTCACCACATCCTGGACCTCCCTTGTCCACCAACTCGGCCACTTAGCTTTGCCCCTCTTGTGTCTCTCCCTCATGCAGGCTTGGTAGCCTCCAGGAGACCCTTTTTAATAATTTCCCACTGGCACTCCATGCCCATGCTTGGCCCACCTGGAGGAACACCAGCCTATACCAGCAGGATGGTCTGCATCTGTCCAGGAAGGGAACAAGTCTTTTGGACAATCATTTTAAATGCTTCATTGGGAAGCTTTTAAACTAGTCAAGGAGGGAGGCACTGATAAGCAGCAGGAAAATTCTAGCCTTCCCCTACAAAACAGGGTACTAAATGAGAAAAATATCAAGGTAGAAAGGTCACTGGGGGATGCTGCTACAGAAGGTAAAGCCATCAAAAAATGGAGAGCAATGAGTACCAATGCCCATAGTCTGGGTAACAAGCTTCCTGAATTAGTGGCCTTGATGAAGGAGTAACATCTGGATATCGTGGCAGTCACAGAAACATGGTACACACAGAACCATGACTGGGATGTAAACATACCAGGATATACTATCTACAGGAGGGACAGGGAGGGTAAAAGAGGAGGAGGAGAAGCTCTCTACATAAAGGAAGGAATCAAAGCAACAGAACAAAAGGGTAAGCAGGGAGGAGAAGAAGCACTGTGGGTCAATTTGGAGGCAGGCAATGACAACACAATCCGCACAGGGGTTTTATACAGACCCCTTCCCAGGGAGAGGAAATGGACAAGAAAATGAGAGAAAGTATACTTAGAATGGCAGATAAAGGGGAGATATTGCTAATGGGTGATCTGACTATGCCAGGTGTTAACTGGAGTGCAGTTGCTGCAGCCACTTCTAAGAGTGGGGTTATTCTAGATGCCCTATGGGGGCATGCCTTAGACAACTAGTATTGGAACCCACTTGAGAGGAGCAATCTTAGACCTGGTTCTCTCAAGTGGAGAAGGAGAGAGGATCACAGATGTAGAAGTGGATAGCCATCTGGGAACTAGCGACCATCAAACAGTATGATTCACAATAAACACAGCAATAGAGTCAAACCATACAAAGGCGAAAGTACTGGACTTCGGGATGGCTGACTTTGCCAAAATGGGTGAGTGCCTAAGGAATGCACTAGCAAATGGGCAGGAAGGAGGGGTGGAAGAACAATGGGGAATAATAAAAACTGCCATCACAGAGGTAACAAGCCTTTGTGTGAAGCAAATAAATAAAAAAAATGATGTAAGAAACCACTATGGTTCTCAAAGGAGGTGGCAGTGAAGGTACAAGAGAAAAAGCATTCAGAAAGTACAAGGAATCACAGAAGGAGCAGGACAGAGAATTATATCAGTTAAAGCAAAAGGAAGCTGGGAAGGCAGTCAGAACAGCAAAGGCCCGAACCGAGGAAAAGATAGCCAAGTCAGTTAAGAAGGGGGATAAAACCTTTTTTAGGTACATCAGGGAGCAGAGGAAGACTAAGGGAGGGATAGTTAGGGTCCATAAAGGGGAAGGGGTGGGCAGAGGGTGACGGTGAAAAGGCAGAGATACTAAACAAATATTTTTGCTCAGTATTTACAAATGAAGAGGGGAGGTACCTAAAACAAACAATAGAAGCACTCTGAATACAGAAGTTTATACCAGCCCATTCACAGAAGAAAGGGTTCTGAAAGAACTCTTAAAACTGAAGGTGGACAAAGCAATGGGGCATGATGGGATTCATCCCAAATTCTAAAAGAACTAAGCGTAGAATAAGTGACGCCACTGACTACCCTATTTAACAAATCATGGGAGGATGGGGTGGTACCTGAGGACTGGAGGAGGGCAGATGTGATTCCCCTTCACAAAGGTGGGAGCAGGGCAGAAGCAGGAAACTACAGACATGTTAGTTTAACCTCAGTGATAGGGAAAATCATGGAATCACTTTTGAAGGAAAGAATTGTCGAGTACCTAGAGGCCAGAGGGACACAGGACCCAAGGCAGCATGGATTCACAGTGGGAAGGTCATGCCAGAGGAATCTAATAGATTTCTTTGACTGGGTGACCAAAGTAGTAGATCAGGGAGAGGCTGTGGGACATGGCCTACCTAGACTTTAGCAAGGCATTTGACTCAGTCCCACATAAAAGATTAATATACAAGTTAGCCAGCCTGGGAGTGGGTCCCAAGATGAAAGCCTGGGTAAAGAATTGGCTGGAGAATAGGACACAGAGGGTAATAGTAAATGGAGTCCACTCTGAAGAAAGGGGGGTTACTAGTGGGGTACCGCAGGGTTCAGTATTGGACTGGTCCTCTTCAATGTCTTTATAAGTGACATTGCAGAGGGACTGGAAGAAAAGTATGTCTCTTTGCAGATGAAATGAAGATCTCAGCAGAGTTGATACTGAAAGTGGGAATTGGAAAGGATGAGAAGGACTTGGAAGTTTAGAGAATGGTCAAATGTATGGCAGCTTAGATTCAATGCTAGAAGTGCAAGGTAATGCACATGGAAACAAAACCAGGGAAGAGTACACAATGGGGGCGAGATACTAACAACAACAAAAATGGAAAGGGACCTGGGAGTAGTCATGTCAGATGACTTAAAGGTGGGCAAGCAATGTGAGAGGGCAGTAAGGAGGGCTGGGGGGATACTGGGATGCATAGGGAGAGGCATCACCAGTAGAAAACAGGAAGTTGTTATCCCTTTGTACAGACAGCTGGTGAGACCCCATCTGGAGTACTGTGTGCAGTTCTGGAGAACGCAGTCTCTGCAAGAACATAGACAAGATGGAAGCTGTCCAGAGGAGGGCAACTAAAATGGTGCAGGGTCTGCACCAGAAGACATATGAAGAGAGACTAAAGGAGCTTAATATGTATAGCCTCGAGGAAAGGAGGGAGAGTGGGGACATGATAGAAACTTTCAAGTACCTCAAGGGAATCAACAAAGTCAAAGTGTAGCATCTTTCAGAAAAAGAGGTGTGCAGAACAAGAGGGCACAATTTGAAGATGGGGGGCAGCTCAGAGGTAATATAAGAGTATTTTTCACAGAGAGGTTGTGGATGCATGGAACGGCCTTTCGGAGGAGGCTGTGGAGTCAAAAACAGTGGTTGAATTCAAGCATGCATGGGACAGTCATAAGGCAATTCTAGGGGTTGGGGGTAGAAAGAAGTAGGCTGCTGGTTAACTAGGATCTCCAGCTTATTCATTAGGTAAGGAAATGGGCAGACTGGGTGGGCCAAGTAGTCCTTATCTGCCATCAAATTCTATGTTTCTATGTTTCTAGGTAACCCTTAAGGATCCACTCCATCTCCCTGAAGTCTGCCCCACTAAAATCAACCGTTGTAATTTTTTGTGTTCTACCCCACCCCATAGGTCAAGGGAGAACCAAACCATGGTGTGATAAAGTCCCTCCAGTGGGTCCCCAAAAACTAGGTCCCTTATGTGCTCACCACCTGACAGGACATATCCAGGATGAACCCCTTCCTCATTGGATCAGTCACCAGCTGGGCAAAGAACACATCCTGGAAGATGTCCAGCAGGCACTGCTCCCTGCCCAATGAGGATGTCATAGTTTCCCAGTCTGCTCCTGGCATATTCAGGTCTCCTAGCACCACAGCTTTGCCCTCTCCCCTACCACAGTGATCCTTAAAGCTAGCCACCAGTCCTTCCTCCTATTCATCCCCCTGTCTGCGTGGTCTATATACTACCCCCATCTTCACTCTCTTACCCCACAGGCTGTAGGGTGACCCATAAAGCCTCGACCTGATCCCCCACTTCCTCAACCATGCTTATCCCTATGCCATCCCAAATGATAAAAGCTACCCCCTTCCCTCCACCCTTCCCCTTCTGTACATGATTGAGACCTTTAAATATACCAAAGAGATGAACAAGGGAGGCCCAGAGAAGTTGTTCCACATGAAGGAAGGGAACATAAGAAGGGAGCATGAACTGAGACTCTGGGGAGGGAAGGGGCACCTCAAGAGCAATGTGAGAGGTCAGTTTTTCATGGAGAGGGTGGTGGAGAACTGGAATTGGCTTCTGGAGGAGGTGGTGAATTCAAAGATCATAGAGGGATTTAAGTTCACTTGGGACAGACATATGGGGCTAAGGGGAATGAGGGTGTCTCAAGATGTGGTAGGGTGGACTAGGGGAGATAAGGGGCAGACTAGATGGGCCATAGGGTCCTTTTCTGCCATCACCTTCTGTGATTCTGTGATTCTGTGATTTAGCTGTTATGGTGGTCCTAGGGAGGACTGCAGCAGTCAGTAGTTTAATATAGTCCAGCAGGAATAATTTCAAACAGGCTGAAATATGAAAAGGAACACAAAATGTAAAGGTAAGTACCTCCGAACAGTAATCGATGTAACCAGCCTTGTGGGGTCCCAGAAAATAAAGGTCATGAGCATTGGTATGTGACAAGATCAGTCATGGTATACTGGACTAAAACAAATACAGGGGTTTCAAAGATGTCTGGAATGACTGGACTTGAACACTTGCAACTTAGAAACATTCCTCGGCTCAAGTGCTTGTTTGTTCCAGGTGTCTAGAGCTACAAATGCAAAGGCCTTTCCTACCAAGTCAGCAATTCACAGAA
This sequence comes from Neoceratodus forsteri, assembly GCA_016271365.2. Taxonomy (NCBI): domain Eukaryota; kingdom Metazoa; phylum Chordata; order Ceratodontiformes; family Ceratodontidae; genus Neoceratodus; species Neoceratodus forsteri. Next base: position 1,398,025,046 of record CM057452.1, read on the forward strand.
GGTAAATTCTGATATTAAAGGGATTGAGTAGGTACTGCTTGACTGTGTTTAGTGGGATGAGAGATAATCTGGGTTTTTCCATGTGCATAATTGTGCCACATAGAAAGCCACTGGTAGTCACACCTGCTTGAGATACTTGGCCCATTAAAGCAGCAGTACCAGATAACCAGGAAATGATTATCAAAATTCTGATTTTGGCCTGAAAGTATGCAGCCATAGTCCCAGTTTCCATATCTGGAAATATTTTTTTTTTCTAGCAATCTTTAGTTTTTTAGACATTTAAAATGTGTTTCCATTGTTATGTATCCTGCGCTCCCCCCTCACCTAGTATCACATATTTTGTTTACTTCCCTGGGAGCCTGAGCTGTGACTTTCCTGTCTCAGTATAGTACTGTGAGTCATGCACATGTGCAGTTGGCAGCACAGAGTTCCAATTCAAGTAAGTGTTCAACAAAGCACAGGAAACAAACTGTTGCAAAAGATCAGATTGTTTTTATCTAGTACTGCTTCTTTAAACTGGTCATGCAGCAAACAATGATGGGCAGCCCATCCACAGGAAAGGATGAACTACTGTAGAACATTTCATACAAAAGATTAAGGGGCACCTGGATATCTGGAAAATTACAATTGGGTCACCATCATTAAAGGCCCCTGTCCAACTTGCATGCATCAAATACATTCTTTTATATAAGATCTCATTTCCAATTAAATGTGACTTTTCTGACCTTTACCAGTTAAAAATGCAAGCATTAAAGTCAGTGTACCAAACTGAAGTCATATGCTGACATTAGGTGCCATCATTGGGCATCTATGATTACTATCTGTGACAGCCCCAATACATATTTAGTACACATTATTCAGGTAGTGCACCCTGCACCAAAGCTCAACACTGAGTTATTTTACAAGGTTAGTTTGTACAGCAGCCATCATATAAATCATATCTAAGATTGTTCTGCACAATTTCCATACTACAAAACAAACACCAACACTACAGGACTCATCAGTTCACCTCACAGTATAAAATGCAGCACAATAAATATTGCAAGAAATATAATCAGGCATTTGATAATCACTGTATGATTCACAAGTGTAAGTTGATACTACGGTCACCAAATACAGTGAACAAAGAGAATGTGGTTGTAAGTCCCATGGTGTGCAGATAGGGATGAGGAAGAGTCGTAAGTCCCAGGCAAGAAAAACATTTTGCCCTTTTACTTGGCAGCTTGAGTAAAAATATAAAGAGGGATTTCTTAACTATATGGAGACACAGTGGAGAATGTAACCCCATATACAGTAATTGGTTGTGAGAGGGACTGATATGGTGCAGCAAGAGGATAAATGGAAAGAAAAAGTGAGGAGCAGAGGGAGAATTGGACATTGAGATGGGTACAACTGTGGATAATGATGCTACCTACAAAGGTATCTCTAAGTTGAACCTCTTAAGCAAATGAGAAGCCAACTTGAGACTCTTGAGTCTCTGAAAGTCACAGGATCATATTTTTACAGTGAAAAGTCAAATGGTGAAGAAATTATGAGTAATGGATTCAGCTGGGCAGTGCTCAGAGACCAGTGGGCACAGCTAATTTTGTAAAGGTGGTAGTTGCTGACATTACTGATATCAGGATGAGGATAGGGCAGGATCAAATAGGCAGCCATAATGAAATATTTCAGAAGTTACCACCAGAGAAAAAGAGTGGCTTGAAAGATAGATATTAAATCATGGCAGTGTGAAGCCAGTTTTGAATAGCATAGCATTTGGGTATCAAGAAAGTGTTGTGGTTAACAATGCTAAAGGCAGCACTGAGGTCAAGGAAGATAAGAATAGAAAATATAGTCACTGGTAGCTGTAAGAAATATTTTGTTTACCACATGTATGAGATAGGCTTCAGTTCTGTATTTTTATTGTAATACACTGCTAGGAATTGAAGCAGAAGGCAACATTCTCTTAATCAGACTGTTACAAGGGAAGGACCACATCCAAGAAAGCACAGTGCCCAGTCAAAGTATGCAAAGTTCAAAGAAAGGAAACTGGCACCTGTAAATTGGTGTTTATAAATGAAAAATGGACCCTTATCCCAGTAGTATCAGCACCAGCACCGTAGTCCATATGCTTACTCCAATAAGTATGTTCACTTTATTGTTGGATAAAAGCGGACAGCAGACATCAAGATATATCAGTTGTGTAAATATGCAATTAATCTGTGCAAAAAACGCTTATGAAAGTGCTACTCCAAACAAATAATATTCTGTGCAAGTGTAACAGCCAGTCCATCAAGAAAAACAGTACTTGCCCTAATGCATTTCTCTCTAAATGAGCTTTTTCTCATTTAGGGTGAAACACACTAGGGCAAGTACTGTTTTTCTTGTTGGGCTAGCTGTTGCACTTACACTGAATATTATTTATTAGGAATTGCACTTTCTTAAGTTTTTTTGCACATATAACTGCATATTTGCACAACTGCTATATTCTGCTGTCTGCTGTCTGCTTTTATCCAACAATAAAGTGACTATACTGATTGGAATAAGAGTATTGACTACAATGCTTGTGATGATATTACTAGGGTAAGAGTCTGTTTACATATGTTAACACCACATTCACAGGTGCCAGTTTCCTATCTTTGAAAATTATCTTAATGAATTATTTAATGAGCAACTCTACACTTCAGCATGTGCTTTCATAAATAAGATGCTTCAGCTAGTACAATTTACTAGGGCTTACATTTTTTTTAATTTCAGTGTTCCTTTCCAAGATTTTCAGTGCATCTAGGTAGCCTAGCTGAAAAGTCTGTATAGGAAACATTTGAAAGTATTTGTCTCTACCCTATTTACCTCACACTTCCATTATTTATGATATCATAGTGCTCTCCAGGACAACAGATTGTGATGTCATAAACAGCATTTGTGTGGTTAGCAGGGAGAGTTAGGAACATTTTGAAAGACTCAGTCAAATAATTGCTGTATTATAGCAAATATTTAGTAGACCATCAGCATGAGAAAGTAAAAAAAAAAATCACTAGACAACAATAAATTTGAAACATAAATGGTATAAATCTAATGTTTTAAGCTTTTTATTATAATAGCATGTTGCTCTATATGTCTTTTGATACATTTTATGTTGTGGTGGGGATTTTCCAGTAAGGGTGAGAGAAATGGACCAACGCCAACTTTCACTAAGTGCCTGGAAATTTGGTTGGTCTCCAGCAATTTGGTTGAACCACTTTGGGTACCAATGCAATGATTGACAAAGGATAAAGCAGACAAAAATGGAGGGGATAGGAACCTTGAGATCAGCAATGAATGCAGATTACTATAGTTTACTTGTGGCAGGTGCTGTTAGCGTGCATCTACTACAGATTATTGTTTGTGGTGTTCTTACAGAGTCTGCAAAACCCATTAAGATCATCACAAGTCAATGTGAGTAAGAATAAGTTAGTATTCACTGCTGACCTGTGTAGGAGTAGGAGTTTTTTTATTTTATTTCAATCAGCATTACATGTTTTTATAAAACTGTCATTAGAGAAGAAACAATAGATAAAACATACATTTACCAAAAGAAGACAGATCAAAAATAAATAACTTTTCAATTTCAGTATACATACAATAAGTAAAGGTCAGTGTTTCTCCAAGAATTAGTACTTGACCGGGGTTTTTGTTTTCTAAAAATATCCCTTGACATTTTAGTTATGGAAGAATGTCAAGTCCCTATCACCTTTTGTTAGTAATGCTCAAATATAAACTCTTTACATTTAGTTTTAAAATAAGAGAGATATATATATTTTTCCCCAAAGTAAGTACTACTATATGGAGGGTGATACAGCAGTGATATTAGCAACCACAGAGGAATATCCCCTGAGGGGAGTCATTTCTGAAAGATGTTCAAGCCTGATTACTTACATTCCTTAAATTCAAAATTTGTGATCACAAGAAACAACTAAGGCACTATGATCAAAAATTTTAATGCTGCCCTGCTCCACATCAGGAATTTGATGCAACAGACTAATCAGGAAGCAAACAGTTCTGTAAAATCAAGAGATAATCATGAAAAGACAAAGATTCCAAATGTGGGAAATGTTGTTCATTTGATTTTCCATTGTCACCATAATCTAAGGGATCTATGTGATAACGGCGATTGCCAATGAGTGATCACCATTAGGGTGATGGCATATCACTGAAAAAATATTTTGGCGATGTACTCCCCCGGCACACAGCAAAATGGAACCAGGGAGTTGGGATTTTTTTGGTTTATGTTGGGGGGCTGCACCCCAACACCCCCACACCCCCTACTTAAGGATTCTCAACCCCATGGGGGTGCATGTTGGAGGGTGCAAATGCAGCATAAATAAACTTTCAGGTCAGGCACAACAAAAAGTACTTGTGCCTGGACCCAAACCCAGCACCATTCCCACCACAGCACTGAACCCACCCACCATGCTATGGCAGCAGCTTGGCAGCTCACCACGGTGCCACCCCCACAATCCCTCTATCCCCTCCCACCTAGACTCGGTGTGCTCGCTTCCCCCCATGTATGTAGGCATGTAGTGACAGGATGTCAATCTTTCATGCATCCCCCATCCATTCACCCACCTTCCCCAGTTTCCCCGATGACAGACACAGTGACTGAGTTGCTCTTTCAGTAGGTGCTCAATCGCGGTTGCCATAGTCAAGGGATACCCAATCAATCGGAGTGATCTCATGTAACTGCAAAGTGCCCAGAACTTCAAAGTTTGAGTAATTAAGTATGTGTTCTAGAGTATCTTCAGAAGACATGTCAATGCTTTGCATTTCTGGGGCAAAATACTGAAGTCTCTTTTTCCTATACAGGTGGTATCAAAACAACATGCTTCAAGTAGTTATTGTCCCACATACCACACTTGCATGTGGGCAATAATACTCCAACCCTTTTTTGCCTAAAAATAACAAGTTGCTTTTAAGCAATTTAAACCTAAATATAGTAATCAACAGATGAGCTATAGATGTATTTGATACACTTAAGTATTGTCATAATAGAAATTATTTTTAAATATCTTGCAATATGTATTAATTCGGGATACATTAATTCTTGCTCCTCCTGGGCAAGGTCCCTACATCTCAGTTTAATTTCTGAAAAGTCTCAGCTCTTGGAATATGAAAACTTAATGGACAGGTGCCTCATACTCAAAGGGTCAATCACCTCCTTAATGTATTTTATACTTTCAAATACAAAACCTACTGTATAAATCTGAATAAGATATCTCTTCTTCAAAACATCAGCTTGGCAATCTTGTATCTGGTAACAAATAAGTATCCAAAGTTGCCATTGTAATTCTCTCTGTTTTGAGTGGAAAAAAGTATTGTCCTTTCTCTGCCCTAAGGAAAAAGAGAGGAACACAAGTAAGAACTTGGAAAATAAATCTAAAATCCTTATTCAGAATCTTTTCAAGGGTAGAGCAATCCCATTTGCCCCATATCTCCTCAGCCTATTAAACTAAAGCGTCTTTCTTTCTTTCTTTCTTTCTTTCTTTCTTTCTTTCTTTCTTTCTTTCTTTCTTTCTTTCTTTCTTTCTTTCTTTCTTTCTTTCTTTCTTTCTTTCTCTCTTCTATGTAAGCACACTAGACAAATAAATGCCTATTTTCAGGTACAACCTGGGAGGTTACAATAAGGATAGTACAAACAAGTGAATACAGTATGCAAGATGGTAACAGGAGCATGGCTGGGTACAACAATGATAAAAAGTGCAATCTAAGAAGTGGGGCAAAGTATAATAAAAAATATACAGCTGAAGCATAGAAAAGTGGCAAATAAAATTTGATGCAGTACCAGCAAATAACAACAATAATATGTAAGGTAGTTTCAGGTAGCCTGCAGAGCACAGCCAAAGTCTATGAAGTAGACCATGGACATACCATGACCCAGAAACAATATTCAGAAGGAAAACAGCCACTTCCTGCAAGAGCAGGATGAATTATCTTTCATGTAATTCCACAAATATCTTCTGAAAAGGTAATGAGAGGAGGCACTATGAACAGATAGTGGGAACGAGTTCCAGAGTCTTGGTGCACATGCCACAAATGCCTCACCTCCCATAGCAGTATGAGTGTTTGGTACAGTATGCAGGGACATGCCATTAGATCCAAGGGGATAACCCAAGTTGGCAACCCTTAACTGCTTAGCTAGGATAGGAGTTGTAGCAGTCCTAAACACTTTGGGCTGGATATTCAAACTGTGCCCAAAAAGTGCGCAATAGCAGGAGCAAGCACAAGTCCATTGCGCCCATGCGCAACAGACGCGATATTCAAAAAAGGAGCAAGCCAAATTGCACCAACAGCTAACATCTGAATATCGCACAACCTGCCCCATAGCGCAACTAGAGAGGGGAAGCTGAGCAGATATGATGTGCAATGGCGCAACAAGGGATGTCCAGCTGAGCAGCCCAGAGGCGCCATAGCGCAAGCAGGGAGCCCCCCCAGCAGCAGAGCAATGTAACTGCACAACCAGGAAGGTAGGGGCCCACCAACCATGCCACAGATGGGCACAGGAACACACAGCAGAACTGACAGTGTGCCCCCATGCCCCAAGCACAGCATAACTGGGGGAGGGCTGAAATATCCGCTGGCCCATGGGGACAAGCAAACAATGCACAGCTGGGCCATGTTGCCCCAGCACACCCACCGGCAAGCTGAGACTGCCACACAAGAAGGACGGACCACCCCATGCCACACCAGCTCCCCCCATTGCACAGCACACCCTGCACTGTGACCCCCAGACACCCCCCATGAGCAGTGACCACCACTGCAGGAAACCCCATGCATACCACCACCCCCACTGTCACACTACAACCTCATGTACCACAGAACCATACAAGCCAGTCCCACCATGAGCACCCAGCAGTGGGTGGCAGCACACGGCAATGCAACAATGGCAGACACAGTGCCAACACACACAATCCCCCTGAGGCACAGCTGAGAGACTGACCATGCATCGGCACAAGAGGTACCCCACACAGGAAAGGGCATGCCCCTGACACCACCACCACTGATACAGCACCCTGCACAGTAGACAAGTGACACATCCTGACCCACCACTAGCCACAGCAGCCAGCACAGACACCCACAGTGGTGTGTGGAAGCATGCATCACACCAGATGCAACACAGTGCAGGAGCAAACACACACCCATACCCAAGGGGACAATAACACAGGGATGCAGTAGTGTGGCAACCAAGCCCCCAGTGTGGGTCCATGAAAACTGAGCCCACACAGTCTGCAGTCCTCCATGGCACAGGAATGACACCCACCCTGTGCAGGCACTGTGGTCCCATATGCCACCATCATATGCCTGGAGCACAAGTCACAGACAGTGGTGCACAGCCCCTGCAACACACACAAGCTACAGCATGGAGATGGGACAGCAACTGCGGAGGCCACAGTGTCACCTGAGGCAAACATGCACCACACCAGTGACAGGAGGCAACCCAGCATTATGACGGTTACAGTGGATGACCTGCATGGACAGCCACCACTGACATGGCAGCAGACCTTGCAGGCCACAGACATGCAAGGGTGTCAGCTGCACAGGCCAAGGACGGGTTGACAGGGGTACAATGGACACAGAGCATGCACCATGGACCACTGCACACAGTAATGCAATGCACAAGGAAGAACACACACACCACAGACACCGACTGATAGCTACTCCCACACCATAGACACTTCCCCATGCACATACACACATACCGATGACTGCACCACACCAGATGCCATGCACACCACTGCAGCTGAGCACCTACAGCCAGCTGCAAATCAGAGACCACCACAGTATTCATTTCAAAATATTTGTATTCAAACATATCAAAAATAACTATATATAACTATGTACAAACGTGGGGGGAGGGACATAAACAAGGTGGGGGTGAGTAAGGGGCAGGGGTGAACATATGGGAGAGGGAAGGTGGGGTGTGAGGGTTGGTCAAAGGGGGGAAGGTGTTAGTAGGTGCATGGGGACATCAGTGGCCGGCCTGGTCCTCCTCTGCTTGGTGCTGTCATCTGGCCCTTCTCCTCCTCCTCACCCCATGCTGGTGCATGTCCCTCAGGATCTGCAGGGACTCCCTTGCCACCTGCAGCAGCTCTTGCACAGCCTGCTGTATCTGCAGGAGTAGCCGTTCACCTAGGATGAGGGATCAGAGTCAATAGGTGTGACTGTCCATCCCCCTGCAGCCCACCCATTATGCATGGCATACAGCCATGTGCCACACTCCTGTGATGGTGTGCGCCCACCCACAGTGACTGTGTCCACAAGACATTCCCAACCAGGCAGCAACAGCCATGTGGACCACTGCACACACCCACAGCCCATGTCCTGCACAGCACCACCAAGGCTGTACAGTAATGTGGCTATGCGGTGTGCAGGCAGTGTCACAGCCATGTGCCAAGTGCAAGCATGGACCACCATTGACACACTCCCAGACATGCAGTGCCACTGGACAGTGCTGACTGTCACAAGTCGTGTGCATGGCAGTAGTGTCCATGGATGGTGGCCATGCCCTCCTTCCCACCCTGTGACACAGCATGCAATAGTAATCATGGTGTCATGGCACTCACCCTCATCGGGCCGGTGATGTCAGTGGTGCTGGTCCCCGACTCTCCTGTGCACTGCGTCCTCCTCCCTCCACTGCCACTCCCCCATCTGCCACCTCTCATCCACGCCTGTGGGGGAAACAAGGAGAGAAAAACATCAGTACAATCCCAAAGCAAAGTCCCCCTGCCCCAGTGTGTGTGCCCACCCACCCAGCCAGATCCACCCACCACATAGCCAGTAAACACCACCACAGCCAACCCTAGACTATCCCTCCCCTATGTGTTGGACACATAAGACAGTGTTACCCATATGGACAATACAAGTGTGTAGATGTATCATCCACCTGGATGAGGCACCATGCCCCTCCTGGCACGCGACCGCAGATGGGAAAGTTGCTCTGGCTCCCTCCTCCTGAGGTCCCATAATGGTGCCTGCAATGCTCTGAGGTCCTCCTGTGTCCAGTGGCCACCTCCAGGTCAGTGGCCACCTCCTGCCAGACCTGGGTCCTGGCCCTGTCCAGTGCCTCATCACCGAACAGTGGGCCATAGTGTGGCTCTACAATGGCCACAAGGTTGGCCAACTCAATGGCACTCCATTGTGGGGCTCTCCTGCATGCCATCTCCTCCACTATAGTAGGCAATATGGCACTCTGCAGCATGGTACCCCACGTGGAAATTCTGTGCGGTACAGCGCCACCATTCCCTATCGTGCTGTTACTGAACAGCTCGATAGAGGTGCAGGCATGCCAGACATATGGCGCCAAGGGGGCAAAGGTCGGGCACAGGGTCATGGGTCTCTGGCACAAGGCCATGCACAGCACCATTGGACGACTATGCATCTAGCATGATTGGTTGCCTGTGTGCCAGCACCACAGTGAACTATCTCGCAGTTGTGTCAGAGCGCCATGTGATGACCCTCGCTGTAGCGCCATTGGCACAATGGTGGCCATGCCCTACATTGCCTACCGTGCACAGCACATCATCAGCATGGCAGATGCCTATGTAAGCTACCTGGGCATGCGCAGTGAGGTGTACTCCGCATACCACAGAACTGCGCCATTGGCTCAGCACGTTCAACACAATTGCGCATAGCGCAACGGCGCGATATTCAGCTGTCATATGCTAATCATCTAATCTCCCATTCAATGGTGCAGCAGCATGATTTGCCTCTAATTAAAGTGGCTCCTCACCTAATTTGCATGGATTGCGCTCTATAGATGCGACAATGTTCTGCAGTGGCCATATTCGGTTACTGCAGTTTATGGGTGAGTTGCATGCTGTGTGGGGGTCTGGACTGTGGTATCAGGGACATGCTTTGTACTGCACAGTCACAGGTAACCACTGTCATCCTTACAGGCTGAATAATGACCGAGCGAGGTCTGGGTGAGGAGGACTATGATGGTGGGTGGAAGAGGAGGCCCAATTTCACAAAGGCCGAGATGGAGGCACTCTTCAAGGCCTACCTTGATCAGGAGCCACTGCTCAGTGGATGGCGGGGCACCCCTCAGGCCAGTGCTGCTGCATGGGAGGAGGTGGCACATGCCGTCAACCTGCACAGCAGCCACCAGTGCTCCGTGCAGGAGTGTAAGAAGAAGATGGGTACTGACAAGAGGAGGGTGAAGGAGAAGGTGGCTGCCATCAGGGCAGCATGTGCTGCAACAGGTGGGGGCCAGCCGGAGGTGGTGCAGCTCACACCGGCAGGACAGGCTTGCTGCAAGCATGCTGCACAGTGCATAGAGGGAGTTCCAGGAGGTGGCTTCCAGACAGGTGGTAGCCCATCACTGCATGGTAAGTCATGGTCTGTCTGGGGGGGGGCCAGGGTAGGTCTCACGCAGTAGTGTGACTTTACTTTCTGTTACAGATCCTGTGCATCTGCAGAGGTCAGCAGTGGAGGGCCTGTCCACTGTGGACAGTCATCTGGAGTTGGAGAGGGACCACCCACCTCCACAGGTATACATCGAGCATTGCAACAGTGGGGCCACCTGGCTGTCCACACTGATGTCGTTGAGACAGGTGTGGGGGAAGCTCTTCCTGTGTCTCAGCGTTCTGGCATCCAAGGATGCCAGCACACTGTGGCTGTGGCTGGGGCAGAGACCTGCACCAATGATGAAGACATGACCGTCATGGGCAGTGACATGTGTGTGCCACGGAATGGACACACAGCAGGCCAGCTCACTCCCATGGACCTGGCTGGTGCCGACGAGTGGGCCAGCATGTCAGCACAGTCCCAGGCTGTGCCTGTCAGCACCAGTGGGGCAGCACCGGTGGCTGGTCAGGACAGTGGGACTGTTGCAGCCACAGCAGAGACACAACAGATCCCTTGGGCACAGCAGGCGGAGGGGCGGTAGCAGCAGTCGCCCACTGGGACTGGGGGTACAGAGTTCAGCGGTGGCATCCATGCAACACCTGTGGACTTGCCCATACCTGGTCCTGGTGAGCAGTGCCCACCCTCAAGGGGTGCTGAACATCAGGCTCTTGCATACCCTGAGGGTCGAGATGCCGAGGTGGCAGACAACCTCTTTGATGAGCACACCCGCCTACTGCAGGCATCGGTCCAGCAGCAGATGTGGCTTGCAACATCTGTGGAGGCACTGTGTGTGTCTCAGGAGTGGGCCGAGGAGTGACACAGCAGGGACACCAACAGGATCGTGTCACGGATTGACCATTTGCGGGAAAATGTGACCGCTGCCATTGACAGGCTTGCTCAGCCGTTAATTGCTGTCATGGCTACAATGGGCACACAGTCAGGTGCCCATGCATCGCTCACACCATGCAGTGCGCTGTCCACTCCCCATTCCCGGCATCGTGCAACACCCATCCTGTCGACGCCGGGTTCAGCTGTGGGCATCCCGAGCACTCCTGGTGCAGGAATGTTCGGTGTGCTGCAGACCCCTGTGCGGGCACGGTCATGTTTGTGCAGTGAAATCCCTGGTGGACCATCGATGCCACCCCATGAGGCCCATGGTCAGCCTGCCAGTGCTGCTGGGTCTCGGCAGGGCCGCCCACGCATCCGAGGTGGACATGGCACTGTGCCACAAGACTGACCTGTCTCCCAGCGCGGGCACTGTCTGGTGCTGCCCTGTGTGCATTGTGTGTTTCGGTGGGCAGTGCACGGGTGGATGCCTGGCCCTGCACGCAGACACATGGTCCACCTGCACACCCTTCTGGCTGCTGTCCACAGGTACGTGTGCATGATGATGCCTGCATTGCGCTGTACACCAAAGTGCGATGGTGCCCAGCATCTGACACACACGCATGGACAATCAGTGGACGTGGTGGCCTGTGGACATGTGTGTTGCTAGTGTTTGCATTCTGGCTCAGTTTTGCACCTGACCCCTGTGCACTTTGTGCCTATTGTGTGTGCATGTGTGTGTGTCCGTCCATGTGGCGTGTTACTGTTCACCCATCCCTGGTTGTATGTGTGTGCTTCTGTGCCCTGCCACATCCCTTGCCAGCATGCACCCCTGGTGTGTTTCCATGCATGTATGTGGGTTGTGCCCTAGCCACTGGTGGTTGCACATGGCACCATGACTTACCTGTGTTGGCTGAAGTGCTCCTCTGTGATGGTGTCCCGGTGCAGCTGTGCCAGCCGGATCAGTCGGGGGTCCCATCGGCCAGGGGGGGCTGCCCATCCCCATCATCACCGGCGTCACCGGTGTCCCCATCGCTGTCCCCCTCTTTGACCTGTATGGCTATCCCACAGTCTTTGGCCATGTTGTGCAGGATGCAACAGGGCAGGAATATCCCTCAGGCCTTTGAGGGACTATACTGTAGGGCACCGCCAGAGGTGTCCAGGCAACAGAAACGCACCTTCAGCATCCCAAACACCTGCTCAATGATGTTGCATGTGGTGGCATGTGCCTCATTGAAGCATTGCTGCGATGGAGTCATGGGCCGCCGATAGGGTGTGAGCAGCCAGGGACGGAGTGGGTATCCACTGTCACCTATGTGAAGATAGTGGAGGTTAGTGTCTTGTTCAGCTTCATACTTCCCCAAGCCCTGTGGGCCACACCCATGGCACCTCTTTCCATACCCTTGCCCTATGATATGTCAGTTCTACCACATACTTACCACTAGATGACCTGTGGGGATGTCCCCACTCTTGAATCAGTGGCACAGTGCCAACTGGTGCCAGATGAAGGAATCATGTGCTCCCCCAGGGTGCGTGGCACAGACATTGATGATGCACCCACTAGCATCGCACACCACTTGGCAGTTGACACTGGCATATCCCCTACGGTTCATGTAGGCGGCACCCTCGGGGCCAGGTGGTGTGCATATGGCCACATGGGTGCAGTCTATTGCCCCTAGCACACCAGGAATATGTGCTACCCTGTGGAACTCCTGTATGTTTGCTGTGCGCTCTGCCGCAGTGCTGGGGAAATGGATGTACTCCGCAGCATGTGGCAGCAGTGCGCTGAGGAATTGGGTGAGGATGTGTGACGTGGCTGACTGTGTTATGCCTGTGGTGTCCCCTGTTGGTCTCTGGAAGGTACCCGTGGTGAGCAAGCACATGCAGGCTGTTACCGTTGTCTCCACTGACAAAGCATGACTCCGTTGTGTGGGTGCCTGCATCATGTCACTGCACAGCTCACAGAGCCGCCTCAGTATTGCCCTGTTCAGGCGGTACCGGCCCACAATCTCAATATCTGTGTACAGCTTAAAGCTAGTGCAGGCTTGGTACTGCCTGTTGGGGGCATACCACCGACGGGCCCTTCCACTGCCATGTCCCCCTGCAGCATGCCTTCTCACCCCTCTCATTACAGCATCCATGTGGAAGGTGGCACTGGCCATGTCTCTGGTTTGTGTTCCCCCCCCAGCAGCTGTTGCTTTGTTCCCCCCACTGTCCTGACTGCTACCTCCCCTGCACTGGGTACACCTACTGGTCTCTGCTTTGTGTGACCCCACACACCTTCCCTTGCCCCTCTTGTGTGGTGTGGTGTGGTTTTCCTGGCCTGCCCTCTTTTGTGCTGCTTTCCTGTGCCTGTCTCTCCCCCTGCCTCATGTGGCTTCCCTGTAGCATTCTTGCACCTCTTCCTTGCTCCTTTTTATTTTGGCTCATTTCCGCTATGGCGCAACTTCCGCCTGCTCCACTGTTGTGCATTGCGCAAGTCTTTGAACATCGCACTGCAACCTTTATGCATGGTTCCTCCCCCCTTCGGTTGTGCATGCCTTCATTATCATTGCGCTGTTGCTCAGCATGTTTTCAGTGGCACAACTGCCTCCTGCTGAATATCGCAGAATGGTGCATTTTCTGACTTGTGCTGGTGCAACCCTATTGCGCATTGCGTAACCCTTTTGAATATCCAGCCCTTTGTCAACAAAATGTTCCAAGACAAAAGCAAAACTATTTGTAGGTGACAGCCATCTATGTTTGTCACAAAGCTCACAATGGTGTGTGAGTCAGGATGTTGAGAGGGCAAAATGACAGATGTTATTACAAACTACATCCAACTTGGACAAGCTGGACTTGGCAACATGGGTGAGGGTAAGGAGACCATAATTTAGGGACAGTAGGACCACTTCTTTAGCAATGTCCCTTCCCTTCAACTCAGCTATGGAAGGTCTGCTCAAGCAAGACATCTGCAATGTTCTGCACTGGCGCCAACCAAATTAACACTGCATTTACATATGGCACCAGTCAAAAATTGGCCAGACTCCCAACACTGTCTATCTTCACTACCTTGGATGGCAACCATCTAGAAGTGGTTCAATCCTTCAAGTACCTTGGTGTGTGGCTAGACAGCAAGCTCTTCTCTGCTCACATTGATGCCATTCATTCAAAACCACACCCAGAATATTTTGCCATATACTGCAATAAGGACTATCTGTCTCCACAGGTCCATGGTGAGCTTGCTCCCAGTCTTTGACTATGAAGACATGGTCTATAGCACTGCCTCCTCCACTTCCCTGGCCAGATTGGATACCCTCTGCAACTCCTTCTTCCACTTTGCTACCAACTGCACTCTTTATGCTCATCGCTGCTAACTATACTCCTCCTTATCCATTCTCCCTCCACCTTCATGTCACCAGATCCACTGTACCTCATTCATTTCTAAATACATGTTTGGGTCCCTTCCCTCTTACCTCACATCCCTCCACTCCCTCATCCCCTTTTTCTCCTGTTCTGTCTGCTTCAGGGATCCTCATACTTTCACCATTCCTCATCCCACACCTCTGCTGGGCAATCAGCCTTTTTCTGTTACCTTCCATCAGCCAACTCCTCTCTTCTGTCTGTTTCACTGCCTCCATGGCTCCCTCAGGCACCAGCTGAAACTTCTTCTCTCCCTCCTGCTCCTGTTTTCTCTCTCCCTGACTGTTCACCTTGCAACTGCATCATACCTAGGTTTAAGGGTTGCTGAAACACTCATTTGTTGAATATATTTTGTTTGCTTATTTTTGCACTTATCTTTACACTTATTCCTATATTGTCCATGTTCCGTGACTGCACTTTATTGTAACTGCAAATGGTGATTGTGCTATGTAGTTTGTATCCCTACTCCTTTCCCCAGGGTCACACCTGAAAACAAGTCTCAGCTTAGTGTGCCTTTCCCGGTCACCAATTTCTAAATCAATCAGTCAATCAATCAATCAATCAATCAATCAATATGTGATGTGCAGCAAGAGTGAGGAAGTATTTGGCCTTGTAAGCCATGTGAAGCTTACTGTTAACTGCCCTGCACACAATGGAGGTAGGTATGCAGAGAGAGAGAGAGCCACCTGGGGGTTCAGGGGTAACTTCAACATACTTAAAGGAGCAGTCAGTAGTAAGGAAAGAACCATCCATAGACACATCACAGCCAGAGGCTCGGGGCAAGACCTCATTTTATCCTGAGAGCCAAAAAGCCTGATTTGCATTTTCTTTAAATTAAGGACTAACTTATTTACAGACAGCCAGGATTGAATTTAGTGGAAGTCAGCATTCAGTTGGGAGATAATGGCCTTGCAATCATGGGAGATAGCCAAAGGAGCCAAATCATTTGCATAAAGGGTGGAACTACAATGGGCAGACACCCAGAGGAGGTCATTAATAAATAGTGAAAATAGAATGGGACTCAGGGTTGGGCCCTGTGGGATGCCAAAATCAGCAGGAGTCAGCTCTGAGAGCATTCTTTTATATTTGATAATTTGCTGTCCACCCTATATATAGTTAGTAAACCAAGCTAGTGTGTGGTCAGACAGTACAAAGGAGTGTTACTTGGTGCAGATAATTGTATGATCTACCAAGTCAAAAGCTTTGGAGAGATCAACAAAGATTGCTCCAGTTTACTTACTCTGCTCCACAGCACATCTGATCTTAGAGGTAAATTCAGCAAAGACAGTAGAGATGCTATGCCTCCTCAGAAAATCATGATGTGCCAGGGACAACAGGTCATGCTTGTACAGGTATTCAGTTAATTGAGCAGTGACAGATTTCTCTAAGAGCTTGCTGATGGTAGACAAGATGGCCATGGGACAATAGTTTTCAGTACATTCTGGATTCCCTTGCTTAAAGACTGGGACAACTCTAGCTAACTTCCAAACATCAGGCAATGTATAAGCAAACAGAAATGTATTAAAAATGTGCGAGATAGGTAAGGCCAGAAAAGGGGCCCCAAATGGATGATCTTTGGCTCCATAATGTTATGATCAGAGATAGTATAAGGGGTGAGAGTAGCCAGATGCCTACAACCTCACCTATCATCACTGTTTTAAGGTAGAAGGTGGAGTGGGGCAATGGAACAGGGAGAGGGAGACATTGCATCATCCAGTGATGTAGAACCTGAGAACCAGGAAGTGAGGGAAGACAGGTCAGAACACTGTTTTTTTAAAATGCATTTGTTATTGTACTAGGATTATTACAATTAACTCTATCAATGAGCAGTCATTGGTTTGGTAATTGAGAGAGTCACCAATTATACTTTGGGAATGTGATCATTGAAGGCTGCTGTTAGCACTGACGGGACAGCCCAGGAAGAAAAACAAAGTCCGTGGAATAATTCCAAAATTATTATGGACTTTAAGAATGAAATCCCCAATTGATCAAGATGATTATTTTATTTTCAGTTAATAATTCTGACAAAGATTTGGATGAGTTGAAACATTAGAGGTTTGGTGTGTGGTTGTCCAACCCAGTGTGGGTCTATATGGCTTTTTATATTTGGCATCAATAAAAGGATTTTTGAAGCAAAAGAAATTCTAAGTCTTGGACTAGTTCTTCAACTGTGTATCCTGGGCAAGTGCCATGACTTTCTAAAAACAGTTTAGTATTGTGTCAGTGAGCACCCCAGTACACTTTGGTGTGGCTCTTTTTCTTTGCCTCAGTTTTATTAAGTTTTTCGGAGCACCAACAAAATAACATACATATGCAAAAAGCATGTTACAAGTGCATGGTAAAGTACAGAACATACAAGCGAGGCAGCAAGGTAAAAAAAAAAACATGTCATACAATTCGGTGACCAAAGAAAAGGATATATGAATGGAAACACCTACCAGTAGTGTATCATGCTACCTGTAAGAGGAGCGGCATGCGGAAAGCTGGCTTTGATGTCTTGCTATATTAAAAGCCCTTATCATGCACACATACACAAAGAAAATAACACACAGAACTGGGCAACTTCATCAAGTATCATACACATTTAGGCAAATGTCATTAAAACAGCTGATTGCTAGGAGCATATACTCTATATACCAGTCACTGATGAGCAAGTAGCTATGTACCATACAGCCAAGTTGAGCATCATCACCCAACATTCCTGTTCTGGGTTTTAAATATGCAAGGAAGGGGCTCCAGCAGAGGATATATCTTGGAAGGGTGTTTGCAATGATATGGGACAAACGGCCTAATGAGGCCATTGTTGAAAGGGAGTTCAGGAGCTCCGCTGATGAGGGAAAGTCCGTGGTTCTCCACCTACAGAAGATGAGCCTCTTTACTTGGATACTTAGAAGGCAGAGCCATCTGCTTTGGCTGGGCTTAAGTTGGAGAAATGGAATGAGGATACCTAGAATCCAGAGTCCAGCGGGATCTTGATACCCAGCACGTGTGTGGCTAAATCTCTGGTGTAGCTCCAGACAGGGATTATGAGGGCAATCCCAGAGTATGTGTTTCAAATCCCACTCTTGAGCTAGACACCTCCAGCACAGGTTCTTATCAAACAGTTTGTTCTTATGTAGAAAGGCTGGGGTCCTGTACCAGTGATGGAGAATATTATTTTGAATATGTTTGCTTTTGGTGTCAGGGTACACCATATGTGCTTGTTTCCAGCAGTGTGCCCATTGTGAATCTGATATAGTAATTTGCAAGGCTCTCTTCCATTTAGTCCTAGAGTCTGTATATTGTGAGGGGACAGTGTCCCACAGTGCAGCATAAATCTTGCTTGCCTGCCCTCTGGAGATAGTCAGCCAGTATAAGAGAGACTCTGGGAGGTTAATTGAGGGGGCTTTTCTCAGATTGGCCTGGACTGAGCTCTGCAGTTGTGGAAACTGCCAGAAATCTGATCTAGCAATCCCAGTCCCTTGGGTCAATTCTTGGAAAGATTTTAAGCAACTGGTACTTTCTACTAGGAGGTACCCCCACTGTATTAACTCCCTCTTTTGCCCAATAGAGCCAGAAGAAGGGTTTGTGGTCTATCTGAATGTTAGCATTATCCCGAAGATGGGTCATACTAGTAGGTAGTGGAGCCCGGTGTAGTTTCCTGTGGACCTTAAACCAATATTTCATTGAAGGGGCAATGGAAGGGTGGAGCTTTAAATCCCAGGGAAGGGTATTGTACAACAGAGGAAAAGTGTGGAGGACCATGGAAATTGACCTCTCAATACTCAGCCACGGCAGGGACTCCTGTGCTGGAGTATGAAACCACTGCAAAGTCTGTGTGATGGAGTAGGCCCTTTTATACCTCTCCAGCCAAGAAAGGGACCATCCACCTAGCTTCTAATGTGAATGCAGCTTGTTTCTGCTATATCTGGGCTGCTTCTGGTCCCATAAAATGTGCCAAATGCGGTGTCTATTTGCATGTACCATTTATGGGGAAGTTTCAGAGCTATGTGGGAGATAATGTATAGCAATTTAGGTGGCCACCTGTCCAGCTCTGTTTTAAGTTCTGCAATCAAGGGTTTCAGGTTAAGATACTACATTTGTGTTAGGTCTTGGGCTCTATGGATCCCTAAGTACTTATTTTCTGAAGGGGACCAATGCAAACCATAGTGGGAAGCCAAATCCTGGGTACAGGAGGCAATGAGAGGAAGCACTTCTGTTTTGGATTGGTTCATCTTTAACTCAGGTATTGTTGTAAATTCAGATAGTGGAGTGAGCAGGGGAGAAAGGAGGATGCCCAAGTTGTCTAATGGGACCAGCAGATCATCTGCATACATGAGATTAACAAACCTCTGGTTCTCTACTGGAATACCTTGAATAGCCGGGTGTTGGTGAATGGCAGCAGCCAAAGGCTCCACTGCAATAACAAACAAAAGAGGAGAGAGACGGCAAACCTAACATGTTCCTCTACCCAGGGGGAAGGGATTGGAAAGATCAGCGTTAGTCAAGAGCTTTACAACTGGGTGGTGATAAAGTGCATTAACACAGCCAATAAAATGATTCCCAAACCCCATGTGGAGGAGGGCTTGTAACAAATAATCCCAGTCCAGGGAGTCAAATAGCTTCTCAAAGTCTATGGCCACTGCTGCCACTGGAGTGAGTAGAGATTTGGCTGTATGTATCAGATTAGAAAATGGGCTTTTTATTTGGAGGCATCTGATTGGCTGGTACCCATTCCACAGGGTACATTAGCCTTCAATAGATGACCACCAAATAAAAAGTTCCAGCCCTAACCTGCCTCATTCCTAGCCAAGTATCCTTGTGCCCAGCCTGCTTTATCATTGGCTGAAGCACTGGGCACACAGTTTGAAACTATTGCCATTTTTTTATCACTTAGTGAGAGACCGAGTGAGACCCTTCCCCACATATAGACTTACTCCATAGCACAGACACCACCACCTAATAACTGACCAAAACAAATCTATTTTCCCTGTCACAAATCATCCTTTTTGTACTGTACCTTCTTGTGTGTTGCTCTGATATTGCCAACAGTGTGACTCTTGCACAGCCAACCACGTTCTTGCTCCTTCCTCCTTCAGCCCGCCACCCAGTTTCTCCTCTGAGCCACCTCCCAAAATGGAAATGCAAGTCAGTCAAAATCTGCCATTAAATTGAAATACTCCAGCTTTCTTCTTTATTCAGTCCCTCATTGCACTTGTAAAAAGCAAAAAAATCAAAATATGTTCAGCAACTGCTCCTGCTTTCTACACAGTCAGTTCATCATCACCCCCCCCACCTCTTCTGTAACTCCATCTGCCACTGACTCACCAGTGGCAAACCCATTTCTCCCTCAGCTCTCCATACCCATGATCACCAAACACCCACTCCTTCAGCAGAACAACACTTGCAAGCACAGTAGGAATCACTGCGTAAGTTAAACATTTAGTCAGCTGCCCTGCCACATGAAAGTTCTCGCTTTACACTTTCAGCTTGTACCTGGCAGGGTAGCACAACATGACATCGCTTCTGAGTAAAAAAAAAGGACTCCTGCAGAAAAGAGAGAACTGTTTCTTTGTCATTTTTTTAAGATTCATTAAAACTGTACAAAACCCATAATGTCTTGTTCTGCATGTAATGGTGTGTGTGTGTGTGTGTGTGTGTGGGGACTAGTAAAAGAGAATGACTCTGTCAGGGGGAGGCAACAGGACTCTGCCCCACCACTCCCACCACCACCCTTGGTCATCATTGAGTTATATATCTCTCACATCACATGTTGTGCAAAAATCAATCAGCCCACTTTGCCATCTGAGGTCTATACTTATTCACCACTAGAGGCTGCCTCTGTTCTAACTGCCTTTTAAAGCACAATCCTGTTAGCCTAGCTCTCATGAATGAGCTACCCTTGGGTACCTATCCAAGCCATCGCACTACTGAATTGCTGCTCTCCCCATAACTACTCTCCCAGTTCTCTCCTAATAGCACTGTTACGTATATCTAAAACCTAGCCCTATCTCCTGGCCTTTGCTACTCCTTATTACCAATCTCTAGGGTACTCTCCAGCGTCCAACTAGCTGGGTGGTCCAATTTACTCCACCCCTGCCCTGATGTCTATGGTGTGACCTCTAAACTGTGCCCTAAAGTGAAGACCCTTATCTTCATGCAAGCCAGCACCCTGCCTAAAGTGCCCGCACTGTGCCAACACCTGCTGACCTTGGCTGTGTTGCCATTCCATTTGGGATCCTTCCTCCACCGGGTACCTCATACACACCCACTGCATCAAATGGCTGGGGCCATGGCTCCACATCCACAGGCTGGGAACTTAGCCAGCTGTCAAGGTCCCCCAACCACCCTGTCTTCCTTCAAGCCCCCCTCAGCCTGGCTATCTGCCAAAGGCTTAAAAATAGCACACCTTAAGATCCGCAGCATCCTCCAAAACCTAGCAGAAATAATGGCCTGGGTGGCCCCTACAAACCCTGACATTATAGGCATCACAGAAACAGGCTGGCTTCATTCCTGACTCCTTGTGCCCCCCCAGGCTACAGCCTCATCCGTCGAGACAGGGCAGGCAGTAAGCATGGGGGAGGGTGTGCTCCTATACTATAAGGTGCACCTTAATGTGTCTACAGTTGCTCATTTACCCCCTGCATCCCCAGCCTGTGAGATCCTTCACACCCTCCTCCTGCTTGGGAACACTAAAAAGGTGCATCTTGTCTGTGCCTACAACCCTCCGAAGGGTGGTGTTCAAGGGCTCTCCTCACTACTTGACCACCTTAGGGAAATGGTTGGCTCAAATGAGCTGCTAATCCTGGGGGACCTTAATCTCAATTGGCTGGGGCCCAATACCAAGCAATATGAGCCGCTTCTCTCAGGCCTTGCTCTTAGCCAGATCATCAGGGGACCCACAAGGCTCTCCTCCTGGGGGGGACAAAAGGTTACTTATCGACTGGGTACTGAGCAACAGATTGGATAGAATTGTCCACTCAGGAATACTCCTGGATGTCATCTCAGATCACTCTCCAACCTACTGCATATGGGGTATGTCCTGGCCCAAAGTCCCCAGCAGAGTGACCCAGATGAGGGATTATTCCAAACTTAAACTCAGTGACTTCCTTGAGGATCTATGACATGTTGACTGATCTAGTGTCACTGCCACAAATGACCCTGTTGCAGCCCTTGATCATTTCCTTACCGTACTTGTCCCCTTGCAAAACAAGCATGCACCTCTTACAAAAAGGAGGATGAGGGGCACAGTCATGAAGTGGCTCCATGGAGGTCTATTCTCCCTCATGAAGCAGAGAGACAAATGATGTGTGAAACACAAGATCTCCCACAACAATAACGACCTCCTTGAATATTGACTGCTCCGAAACTCCTGTAAGAGAGCCATATGCACCGCCAAGAGTGAGTACTGCAAATCTGCCCTGCTAGCCTTGGCCAATAACCCTTGGCACTTTTGGCAAAATGTTAAAAACCTGGTCAAAGGGTCTGCAGGGAACAGATCTCGACATGCATATCGGGGGGACCAACTGCAATAACCCCCAAACTATTGCCACTGCATTTAACTGCAGATTCTCAGACCTGCCTGTTCCTCCTTCTTCCCAACTCTCTGCCTCTAAACCCCTGAGTGGGCACCCCCCCTCAACTGCCCTTCCACCTCAAATGGATCTCAGTTGGAAAGACCCAGGAACTCCTAGCCGGTTTCTCCTACCACACAGAGGCAGGACATGACAGCCTCGAACCAAAGCTGCTTAGCATGGGGGCTCCCCTCCTCACCCAGCCGGTCACTCATATCTTTAACTCTTCTCTTATCTCGGGGATCATCCCTGATGTATGGAAGGTGGCCAGGATTGTCCCTGATTACAAACAAGGCGACCCCAAAGATATTAAAAACTATTGCCCTACCGCCATACTCTGCTACCTGTAAGCTCCTTAAAAAGGCTGTTGCCTCACAACTCTCCCACTACCTTCAGGGTTATGCTGTTCTCTCTCCTGCTCAGCATGGCTTCTGAAAAGGGCACAGTACATAGACTGTGCTTGCTGTGGTTACCTTTGAGATCAGGTCCGTGACTGACCAAGACAAACTGATCGATGCCATCTTCATCGATCTCTCTAAGGCCTTCGATCGGGTTGACCATTCCCTCCTCCACTCCACTCTTCATTCTCTTCGGATTCTCCCACCGAGCCCTTGCCTGGTTCTCCAACTATCTTACGGGAAGGCAGCAATACATCTGCTTCAACCACACCCTTTCTGCCCTTTCCCCAGTTAACTGGGGGTTCCCCCAGGGATCCGTCCTTGGACCCATTCTGTTTTCCCTATTCATTAATGAACTGCCCTCCGCTACAACCCATGGGCACCCAACTCTATACGCGGATAACCTCGTTGTATTGTACAGTTCTCAGGATATTACTATCATCAAATCCTGGCTTAATTCTGACTTCAATCTTATCCAGAACTGGCTTGAGGGCCACAAGCTTACCATCAACCTGAATAAGACCCAGGCCATGCTCTTTGGCTCTGTGGCCAAAACCTCTTTCTGCCCGGCTCCTCTAACTATCTATGGAGCAAATGGCTCCCTCCTGCCAGTCATTAGCTCTGTCAAGTATCTAGGAGTTACCCTTGATCCACAACTGGATCTCACCATGCATCTTCGAATATATGTAAAGCCATGAATGGCAAGCTTGGACTTGCCTACAGAGCTAAAGATTGCCTCACCTCGGCTGCTCCGCTCACCATATCCAGGGGGATATTTCTTCCCACGCTTTGCTATGGGCTCTTAGCCTTTGCCCCAGTCCTGAATTCTAGCCTTGTGAAATAGGGCACTGCTTATAACAATATACTGTATGCCACTTTGCACTCTCTGCCCTTCACCTAACGCATCGCTGTGAGCTTTACTCACGGATGGAGTGGGTCCCCCCTGAAAAGCACCGCACCTTTGTCCTTGACAACTTAGTAGATAACATAGTTAGAATGGCCACTCCTTATGCAATTGCCCTTCCCCTCAAACATGGAACCCCTGCCTACCACTTAAGATCCAGTGCTGCACAGGTACGCCTGGTTCCTAAGACCCGCACCCTCACAGGAGACCGGGCCTTCTCTGTCCACGCGCCAAGACTGTGGAACTCCCTTCCTGCCCTAGTTCATGCCTCTTCCTCCCATCCCTGCTTCAAAACATCCCTATGGAGCATACTCAAAACTGTCTCTGCCTGTCTTTGTACCATATAGACCCAGCGTATTCTCTCCTCCCCTCCCCCTCGATTCACTGAGGGAGCTGTCCTGTGAGCCGTTACACCGGCCGCTGTTAAATCTCTGCTGATAACCAGCATAAGGCACTTTCCACCCTCCTGTTGGAGAGGCACTTCTGTCATATTAGTACCTGCTTCTATCTTCATTATTTGATGTTCATTCTTTCGAATGATAGGCGCTCATGTCATAGAAATACATAGTTGTACTTTCATTTATTTTGATGTTATTCTCTTTCGTGATGTTATTTGATGTTATTCTACCTCTCAATGCTGTTATGTATTGGTTATGCATCTTGTTACCATACTGTCTACTTAACCATTTTAAAGCCTGTTGTACCATATGCTGTACCACCCACTTGTCGAAGCCTGTGGCTCCTGTATGTTACCTCAACTCTGTATTATGTTTCATATGTACTCTGTAACCCTCACAGGTCGCACCTGAAAATAGGCACTTGGATGTCTAGAGTGCCTACCTGGTTAACAAAAACAAATAAATAAATAAATATAACAGCACAAATGGACTACTTTATAACACAAACACTTCAATTCCTTTTTTACTCTGTTATTTTTTTTTATTTCTTTTTAATTAAATCCCATATGAAAAATGCCACATGTAGCCCATTTTCTAAGCACAATAATACCCTCCAGAGTGGGCGTTATTGGAAATGCCGGTCCTTCCAGGGGCTATAAGGCTCTCTGCCTGTGGTGTCGGGCCTCATTACGCCCCTGGGTGGTCCGGCATTTCCCAATAATGCCCATCCTGTCAGGTACTATTGCTTACTTAATCAGCGAGTGGATATGATCCCTACTATATCTACCTGTGACAAAGCTCACCTGGGAAGGGTGTATGAGACGGGGAGAAACAGGTTCAGCCAGTTAGATAGCATTTTTGCAAAAAGCTTGCGGTCAGCATGCTGTCAGCATTTATTAGGGATATTGGATGGTAGCTGGAAGACAGAGTGGAATCCTTCCCTTTTTTAGGGAATACTGTAATTACAGCTTCTTGGATGGTTGGGGAGAAGAAGCCTTGTGTCAGGGTGTCATTGTACAGGGAGCTTAGTAGAGGGGATGTTATAGAAGATATTGCTTGCCATAGCTCTGTGGGATACCCATCTCCTCCAGGGGCTTTCCTTTTATTCAAGAATTTGAGATCCACTTCCACCTCCAGAACAGTAATGTGGGCTTCCAGAACTTCCACCTAATGTTTCTCAAGTTGTGGAAAGGTCAGGGAAGAGAGAAAATCCTGTGTTCTATTGGTGTTCATGGGCCTAGAAGAAGCATAAAGCTCAGAATAATAGTGTTTTATTATTTTATTAATATCCACTGGGTGTGTTTGTGACTTCCCTTGGGAGTCCCTTAGCCCAGCTATATGGTGCTCCACCTGTTGCTTCCTCAGCCAGTTTGCTAACAATTTCGCCCCTTTCTCCTGCACTCCCAAAATTTATGTTTCAGATGAAGAATGGACACCTCTGCTCTCCTTGAAAGGAGGTCATTGATATCCATTCTGAGCTTGAAGATGTTATGGCCTAGAGGGGAGTGTGTACAGTGAGTAGCAAGGTTTTGGCTTCCTGTTCAGCTTGTTGCAGCTGTTGCTTCTGCAAAGCCAGAAGTTGTTCATACATGCTACACCTTTTCAGAGGCATAGCCCATGGTCCCCCCCCCGTATGGTGGCTTTAAGAGCCTCCCAAATGTTTCCTGGGCTAGTGTCCAGAATGGGATTCTCCACCAGGAACTGGGTTACCTCCTCCCTTAGCTATATCTTAAAGTCTGGGTCATGAAGTAGTAGTGGGTCCAACCTCCACGTAGATGGGGGTAGGGTGGAAGGTCCCCATAGCAAATGAAAATGGACAGGGGAATTGTCAGAGGTAATTGTGAGAAGAAGCACAGAGTCTATAGCCTTCTGTGTGATATGCTTAGAGACCAGCCAGTAGTCAAGTCTACTAAAAGTACCATGCACAGGGGAGTGAAATGTTTAATTCCTATCCCTGGGGTGTATAATATACCAGATATTGATTAACCCTATGTCCTCCACTAGCTTCAGCAGTGCAAGGTGAGCTTTGGGTTGTTGGTCTGGGCAGTTAGAGCTATGATTGAAGAGGGGCTCCAGGAGAAAATTAAATTCCCCCCCAATTATAGTAGTTATGGAATCTGTGAGCATAGATTCGAGGGCTTGAGACACCTCATGAAAAAAGGCCAGAACATCTTCATTAGGGCCATAAACATTCCCTAACAGGAGGGTGCCATCTTGAGTATCCATGCGGATGAAAACCCATCTCTCCTGGGCATCATGCTTAGTATGTACATGGGTCCATTTAAGTCATTTATGAACATGGATTGCAACTCCTCATTTATTGGTTAGGGCAGAGGAGGAAAAGACCTGGCCCACCCAGTCTTTAGCCAGCCTGGTGTGATCTAACTTATTCAGTTTTGTTTTTTGTAGAAGTTCCAGACTGGACCTCCGTTTCTTTAGATGTGAGCTCACCTGTTTCTGTCTTACTGGAGTATTAAGGCCCCAAACGTTCCAGGTGTGGCAGTGCAGGTCATCCATTATCTGGTTTAAAGGTTAGTGTTAAGCTCTGTGGATATGGTATATTTAGGATTCCCACTGAGGTTCAATGTGACATTCAACTAAGCAGTACCTCCCAGTCCAGTGTAAATTAATGCCATTATTACTACATATATCAAGTGAGTTCGGAGTTGCCAGGTTCAAACTTTGATAAATTATAACACATGGGCTTAAGGCCCAGAACAGTAATGCTATGTATTTAATACTATTTAGAAAGGCTGTAACCTTGAAGCTAGAGACGTGAGTTGGGTGTAAAGCTGGTGACCTAAGTGCCTGGTCCATTCCTAACACTCATGGGGATAAGGTGTCCGCATTAGGCAATGTAGCCCAAACAGGGAAAGCCAGTCATGGCAACTGCAACGGAGCAAGGCAAGAAATGGAAAATAATAGGGAAGCAAACAGTGACCACTCGGGGGGTAGGAATAGGTGGAGGAATGGTAGCCTCTGATGCCGCATGTTAGCAAAACAGGTACATAACAGATATATCACTACAACAGCTACTACCAAGTGTGTAGCGAGGTTTATGGCCTCCATGTCCCAGGAGTTATCAATTGAAAAATAAAATAAGTTGGAGGGCTATCTAGGGTGATGCCCCTGATACAAACAGAACAAACCAATACAACTTTTCAGATCAGCATCAATATCCCTCAAGACATCCCACAAATAATCCTGTATCAGGTGCTAAACAGATAACACCCCCATTTGAAAGCTGATATTATATACTTGTTCCTGGAGAAGCTACCAGGTCATCAGAGCAAAGCCCCCCTCAGCAGCAGACTACTACATGCTCAAGAAATCAGACCTATGAAATAATATGCTTAGACCTGTTGATAGCAAGGTCAAAATCTGTGAGATCAGGTGGAAGCAGCCTGATAAACCACTGAGGTGGCAGCGAGACCACCCGGGATGGAGAGAAGTACGTGCAGGACCAAGGGATTGAAAAGGTTCAGTCCAGCATAAAGTTCAGCTGCTGAAGCAGTATAAAGTGAGGTGGGGGAGGAACAGAGTGGATGGAACAGCTCTGGTCATGCTGAAACATGGCATCATGGTACACCTAAGCATATTAATCCCCTCATCCTGGTAACCCTCAATAAAGAATCACAACTTATCTGAACTCATCCTTGACTGGCAGAAGAGGGTGCAGGAGAGTCCGGCTGCTGCGCTTCTACAACTGGAGCTGTCTCTCATCAAAGAGTCATAGCGTGGTCAGCACCGATATCTGGAGAGGAGGTGAGGCCCATCCCTGCAACCTCTGCCCAGGATTTTACCATCTCAGGTATTGCAGCATCCAGTCCAGATTGTGCTATTGCCAGGTGTTCTTGTTCTGTGTCCTGGGGACCTGGAGAGAGCTGGTGCAGCTCTGCATATCTGTTCATGGAGTGGAAGACCTGCAGGCTACTTGTGTCCTCCACTACACTGTTGCTACCACTGCCAGGGGTTCCAGGCCTCACCCTTTCAGAGGGGTGCTTGTGCCTGCCATGTTTAGTGGAGGTCTGTTGTTTGCGGGTGCAGGGAGGCAGTAAGCTCATGAATACCGGGCACTCTGGTAGAGACTGCTAATGTTGAGTAGATGCCAGTTGGGTGACTTCCATGCGATCTTTGTGAGAGCTACTGTGGGCTTCCAAAGGGCTCCCCAGGCCCCAGAATTCCTGCATGAAAGAACGGCAAAGAAAGCCCATCAAATTGTCCAGGTGGGCAAAAGACAAAGGAGTGCCATTATAGATTACCTGGATGGTGGCTGGGTATCTTAATGAAAAGGAGAGATTCAATTTGTGTAGATGTTTGCTGCACTCTGTATAGGCCTCCTATCATTCAGATAAATCCGTGGAGCAGTCTTGGTATATTTGGATGCGCTGCCCTTGGCATTGAATTTGGCATTGGTTCTGGGCTGCAACGGTGATAAGTTATTTTTGTCTGAAGTCTAGGAAATGTGCAAGCAAAGGTCAAGGCTGCTGTCAAGGGCTAGGAGGGGTGCAAGGGAGCGGTTCACCCATTCAAATTGGAGCAGGGAATCCTGTGGCAGATCCAGCAATTGAGGCAAGGATTGCTGCAGAAACTGCACTGAATCTCATTGTTCGACCCCCTCGGGGAAGCCCAGAAAACATAGATTATTGCAACAGCTATGATTTTCCAGGTCATCGACCTTATCTTGCAATTCATGCAGGGATCTAGTTTGCTCCCGTATTGTGGTCATCAGTTGTTCAATCTCCACGTCATACAAGCTGATTCTTTGTTCAGATTGGAAGAGTCTCACCTCGATCGATTGAATGACTTGCATATTGTGATTTGTGGTGACTGTTAGTTGAGCCATCTGTCCCATCAATTGTGCAAACATAGTTTCAGTGCATGCTGGGTTGCAGGCTGTAGGAGCAGGAGAGGCCATAATGCAGGGCCTATAGTGGTCTGTGTTTGTGCCAGTTGTTAATTGCAGGTAGGGTCCAATTTGATAATTTTCAGATTAGGTTGTGCAGGGTAGTTCTCTGAGTCCATCAGTACTAATGATTTAGTTGGATGTAGTGCCCAAAGGGAAGATTTTGTCAGATTTCGTCCCAGGCTGTGCAAAGCTACACAACTATGCTGCCATCTTGGATTACGGCTAAGCCACGCCCCTGGTCAAGATAATTAGTGATAAATTATCACTGAAGCCCATAACAATGTATATGAGTGCAAACTAGTGAGTCCTTTTATATCAGTTTCATAGGATTCATTTTACATTAGTTTTTTATACTATGACATTTTTGTAGTCCATCTGCATGTTCTCTCTTTTTAACTGCCATTTTTGTAAGATAAGATGTCACAGTTTATTTCACTATCAATTTATCTCATTTGCACTGTTATATGACTGAATGGTACTTGAATACTGGAGATCAGCAGTTGTGGTCCCAATCTATAAGAAGGGGAACAAGATGGATCCTGCTAATTACAGACCTATTAGCCTTACTGCCATACCCTCAAAGATCCTGGAAGGGGTGCTAAAGGATAGAATTCAAGAACATCTAGAAATAAATAATCTTACAGATAAATTCCAGCACGGCTTTGTAAAGGGTAGGTCATGCCAAATGAATATGTTGGCCTTTTACAATCTAGTTATTGATAGATTGGACAAGGGTATCCCCGTTGATGTGCTGTTTCTCGATTTCTCAAAGGCGTTTGACAGAATACCTCACTATGAATTAATACAGCAAATGAGTAATCTGAATATAGATCCTTATATAATAGATTGGGTTCAGAATTCCTAACATGATCGGAGTCAGCGCGTGAGTATTAGAGGGGAACTGTCCGATAGTTTGGGAGTGACTA
Organism: Neoceratodus forsteri; assembly: GCA_016271365.2. Lineage (NCBI taxonomy): Eukaryota > Metazoa > Chordata > Ceratodontiformes > Ceratodontidae > Neoceratodus > Neoceratodus forsteri. The sequence continues at coordinate 1,398,054,720 of CM057452.1, forward strand.
GTGGGGTGCCTCAGGGATCAGTCTTGGGCCCCTGTCTCTTCAATCTTTATGTATTAGTGCTTCAAATAAAACAAAAATCTGTATGGTTGCAAAAATTTGCTGATGATTGTAGGGTTGGAGCAGAAGTAAATATTGGATTAAACACTTCAAACTTACAAGATGTAATAGATGATATAGCTACATGGTCAAACAAATTCAAATTGGCATTGAACCTAGACAAATGCTTCATTATGCACTTGGGAAATAGAAATCCTAAATTACCTTATAAATTAGGAAATATACCACTTAAAATAACATATGAGGAAAGAGATTTGGGTATAACAGTTTCTAGTAATATGACATTTTCATCACATTGCCAGAATATAGCCCAGAAAGGAAACAGAATCCTGAATTGCATATTGAGGCACATATCACCTAGAAGTAGGGAGGTTGTTTTGCCCCTGTATGTATCCTTGGTGAGGCCCATTATGGAATATGGAGCACAGGTGTGGTCACCTTTAAAAAAAACAGGATATCATCCTGTTGGAGAGGGTGCAGAGGAGAGCAACAAGAGTTGTTTGTGGTATGACAGGAAAGAACTATGAGACTAGATTGATGGAGTTGAATATGTACTCCTTGGAGGAGCATATAAAGCGAGGAGACATGTGCTTGGTGTATAGCGCTTGGCAAAATGATGACCTGTGGGATGTCACCAGGCTAAAATTCAATAGCTGTATGTATAAAACTAGGTCCCACCCAATGCAGTTAACAGCATCTAAAAGTAATAAAGCGAGAACTACATGGTGGTTTAACCAAAGGGTGGTGCATGCTTGGAATGCATTGCTGCTAGAGGTTGTAGCCAGTCAGTCTATTGCTGAGTTTAAATCCAAATGGGATAGGAATATGCATCAGATTAGAAATTAGACGATAGTGGCGAGCATATAGGACTCAAGTCCATTCAGCTCAGTATCTTCCTATGATTCCTATGATTCCTATGAATTGCACTTTTTATTATGAGTCCAGGAAATCCTTAGTTACCAATTGCTATTTAAATGACCAGGTGTTGTGTAATAACCACACCCCTGTTAAAGTTCAGGATGAATGAAGCACTGGGCTAGGAGAGGCAACATTTTCTACTGACTTGGATGAAAGACTGAATTACTATGTGCTCTTTTTGCACTCTATTTCTTTTTCTTTACACTTTGATACACACACATCATTTACACATATTACTATTGGCACCTTACTGCCTTGAACTGTCTTGATTTTCTGTGTATCAGATGACTCTGATGTTTAGTGGCATAGCCACAGTTACAGAACTTGGTTAGCTCTGTTACTTTTTCACTAAAGCTGAAACGTCAATGCAGTTGAAGCTCTGATGCTATGCTTTTCACTTACGAGCTGTGTCAGAAGTCCAGAAAAACTTTCAAGCAGTAAGAAAGTTGGAAAGTGTTTTGCCCTTTGATATTGATGTGCAATGAAGTCTACATATTTTCCTAAGCCAGTAGTACACTTCTCATGCAGGGATCCTTGAGTCTTGGAGAAGGTGTGTTATTTACAGAGACATTAGCCAGCCCCAGTCCCCATCACCATCCTAGCTATAATTTAATGACTCACCATTAGCACATTTGTGGAATCTGTACACAGTAAGGTCAGGCAGTGCTTGACTGGAATTTCATCTTTGTCAGTCTGTAAAAAGAGCCTCTCAGGAGACAAGGTGCCCAGTGACAAACATTCAGATATGGGAGAAAGAAGTCACAGCACTCACCTCTGTGCTTCAGAAAAAGGAAATCCACACCATTTGTGATTTAAATTTCCCTTTTTATTGTCCAGGTGAAAAGATGTGCACACAGTTTGTCACAGCAGTAGGGAGCAGAACAATTCTAACATTTCGCCATATAACAAGGCTTTTTCAAAAGATGGCTCCCTCTAGGGTAAATCTGCTTTTATAGCAGTTTTCTGGCTGTGCAATTAAAGTGGTATAGTTTAATAAAATAAAGAGATTTACCCTAGAGGGCACCATACTTTGAAAGAACTTAGGTATAAGGTGAAACATTAGAATTTTTCTGCTCCCTACTACAAAATTCTTAGTGAAACTGATTTTAAGTTCAGAATTTAAACATAACATTATAGTGTCTATATAGACTATGCCCCTGCACTGTGGGCACTGACTACATACTCTGCTAACCCCCCATACTAGAAGAAGTACAGTACAGACAACCCATGTCATGTACATTATGTAGGACATGCGCTCCCTGACTGTTCATACAAGGGCCAGCCAAGGAGATGAGAGGAGGGCTGTGCCAGTCTCTGTATGATCTTCCATAGCACTAGTGCTTCTGATACAGGGGGGTGGCAGGGTGAGTGGTTGGTGCCCACAATGTGGAGGGACCACTAGACACCAGGGAGTTCTTATTTTTTTCTCCATGTGAGTTTTTTTAAAGATTCCACCGCAGTGTATATATATTCAATAAAGATACTATAATGTTATGTTTAAACTCTGAACTTACATTCACTTTCCCTAAAGATTTCATAGCAATAACACTACAAACAGTTTGGAGGGTTGGGAGGACCACTGGACTCCATGGTCTATACATATTATTACGGGACTGAGGATTGGAGACCAGGGAGACCATGGACCACCAAGGATACCTTATCCCATATACAGGACTGTGATCAGAGACCAGGGGGACCACAAACCATCAGGGATGCCTTATCCTATATATGCTATGGTCATCGCTGACTGGAGGGGACAATGGACCACAAGGGAATCTCATTGTTTATATGGCACCAGGGATTGGAGGGTGGAGAGGGACCATTAGGCACCAGATACATGACTTGTAGCTAATAGACTGGCAATCTGAGGGTAGGGAGAACCTCTAGGCACCAAAGCCATGATTTATAACTAACATACCAGTGGTCAAAGGGCAGGGGAGACCACTAGGCAGCAGTAAATGATTTATCAACATGTGGAACAGTGATTAGAGTGTGGGGGGACTGCTAGGCACCAAAGATTTTGTCAACAATATATGGGATGGCAATCACAGTGTGGGGGGACCATAAGGCACCAGGGATATCTGAACTTACAATGGGACTGGTAATTGGAGGGTGAGGGGAATCACTAGGCACCAGGAAAGGGATGTTATGTTACTGGGGATGGCTATTGCTGGATTGGGGGTGCCACTAAAATCTAGGGAGTGGGTGTGCTCATCCAGCTACCAACTTTCTTGTTCACTGCAGTGGCTTCAGCAGCCAATAGGGTTGCCCAGAATAAGTCAAGGTTTTGATCAGTGGTATTTGCACTGCACAAATTGGCCTGCACTAACCCCTTTGTGCAGCACAAAAACTCTGAATATCACCCTGCAGCAGTACTCATATTCCTGCCCATACCTTTGCCCACCTCTTACATTATGTTTTTTTGCATGATCTAACCCTGATAGCTTATGAAAAAGCCCCCTTTGAATATTATGCATAGGCGCACACCCTGGGCAAACAAGGCATAATAACTTTGCCAACTGAGCAAAGTTTGAATATCTGGCCACAGGTCTATAATAAAACAAGTACCATCAACAAGTGCATCAGACAACAGTGCAATAAGTGCAACCAGTGATATAGAAGATTCAGAAGTTTTTTTTAGAAGAACATTAGAAGAATCTGTGATGCAGCACACAGAGGACCTATTGTAAGAGGACAAGGTGGGGCACGGAAGTCTCAGGGGTGGCCACAATTAATGGAGGAGGTATCAGAGACATTAAGATCACAGGTAAACAGCTTAGATAATGCGATCAATCTGTCTTACTATATCCTGAGCAATAGTGAACTACAGTACAAGTGCTAAACAGTGGGCTTTCTTTTGTGCCGACCATGTATTTTGACTTTTTCAAATCACTATTGACTTGTTTAGACTGTGTAGAGTACTTAATTTACATTACGTTTGTTTGAGAGATATCAATATGGGGTGCATAAAAGCACTGAGAGCTCTAGTTTTGCAGAATGAACAGACCTCTTCTACTGAGGTGGAGGCACCTATTGTGGTGGGTACCCAAAAGGTACTCGAAGCTTTAAATGAATTTAGTGAAAATATCAGTCATGAGTGAACAGGTAGAATTAGAAAATGAGAGGGTGCAGGGAGAAGTAAGTGTCATTAGCAGGAGAAAACCTAGTACATTTTGTCCACCACAAAGTACCGCAGTTCTCTCATTTCAAAAATTGTGTGAACAAGATTTGGAAATATTAAGACAGGAAGAATTTGTTCCCAGATTCACCGGTATGAGTAAGGAAGAAAGGGTAGTTATTCAAAGTCTAAAAAATAATTTCATTACCATCAAACTAATAGACAAGGGAGATAATGTGGTAGTCATAACCTCTGACTATACAGAAGAAGTAAATTGGCATTCAAGTCTGAGAGACTTTTATAGGCCTTTCAGTTCTCCCCCTCTCCCCAAATATATCAGATAGATGGGTTCCTGGAAGGGGATCTTTCTGAAGTTCTTATCAGTAAAAGGGAGAAACAATATCTCATAATGGATTTTCCATTAAGGGCTCAAATATATACTGTATCTTGCCTAAAATCCACAAATCATTATAAAGACCACCAGGAAGGCCCATAATTTCAGGAATAGGAAGTGTTACGGAACCCTTGGCCCATTTTACAGATCATAACATCAAGCAGCTGATTTTTAATTCACCCTCTTTTGCTTTGGGTACAGGGGACATGTTAAGAGTGCTTGAATGAATTGATGTAGTGGGAGACTGTTTGTCAGTTAGTGACCCTTGACGTAGAAGCACACTACACACATATCCCCTATATAGGAGGCCTAAGGACACTTAGGTATTATATGGACAAGGGGAGTTAGGATGCAAAACCAGATACTGATTTATTGGTTAAAATGTCAAAGCTTGGTTTGGAGATCAGTACTTTTGCATTTATGGGCAAATTCTACATCCAAGAGAAAAGTACAACAATGGGTGCAGGTCTTGCACCCAATTATGCAAACCTGTTATCTTGGTTATTGGGAAGAATCATATATGGAACCAGAACACTAACTCCTTCTTAAAAAACAAAAAACTGGAGTTCAGAAGTGATATTCAGGTGACATTTTATGGTGTGGCTGGACTGTATGACAGAAATGGAGTCCTTTATGCGATATCTCCTTGACAGCAACAAAGACCTGATATTTACCTGCAGTACTAGTAAGTATGAAATTCCTTTCCTGGATATCAAAATTCAGAAGAAACAGGATGGAACTGTGGGTTCTGGCCTACATAGGAAATCCACAGGCTGCAACATTATTTTCCCAGCCAGTAGCTGTCATTCCTGCCACACAATAGAAAACGTACCCAGGAGTCAGTACTGCTGCATAAAGCACAATTTCTGTTGTAAATTTGCCTTTGAAGAGGAAACTGGCATTTTGGAGAAAAGTTGAATTGAAAGAGGGTATGCCAGAACCTGTTTTATTTTAATTTATAGTTTATTGAGGTGGGTTTTTTTTGTTACAATATACAGAAGAACATGTAACATCAAGATAAACATCGTAATACTAATCTCCCAACCTTTCCAGAGCTAGTACAAATGCTTTTTGGATTACAAACTAAAACAACATTCAAAGATTATGCATATACAATGTGAATGAAGTCTTGTGCAATCTAAAATGCCCAAAATGTAAGTACACATGCCACTAAGATTAACAGCAAACAAGTTTAAACAGGTTACCTTTATGAAAGACATGCCCCAATAAAGAATGCAGCAAAAATAATGACAATGTATAACACTACAACAAAAACAAGGATCATAATTGAAATGCAAACCAAAACTGCTCCAAATAGCTTTTAGTCACAGATATATAACCTCAAAATTAACAATAGGAAAAATGAAGGAAGAAAGAATGCTGATGTTCAAATAGACCACACTAATTAACCTGCCAGAATAGAAGGGGCTTAGTCAGAGAGGACCAGCATGTTTCCCTGAGACATGACAAAAAAGTAACACCCAAGACATAGTGCTACATGGGATGAACAGCATAGGTGGATAGTATCATGATGGGCATATTCTACCTGTCACTCCATCCTCCTCTCAGTTATGAGGGTGACAGGAAGGGGCCCCATATTTCATCAAACCAGTGGCTCCTACCTGCTGCCAAGTTCAATAATACTCCTATCCTGAGAGTTTAAACATAGTATCTATAAATTTGTTTACAGAAGGAACCTCTTGCATCTTCCATCTTCCATCTGTGTAGCAAGAGCCTCTTAGCTTCAGTAATAGCAGCCATAAACCAAGTACATTGTGATTTCTGCAATGCAGGTAGTTGAATGGTATTGCTAGAACAGTAAGAGAAGCATCCCACAAGGTAGTGAGGGACAAGATTTTCTCCATCAGAGTTAAAATTTCAGACCTCCAAGTTTGGGGCTTAGGACAATGCCACAAGATATGGGGAAAAGTACCTTCCTGCAGACCATAACACCAGCACTCTGAGTGTGAGGCCATATGCAATTTTTATAAGAATACAGGAGTTCAATACCACAAGTGGAGCATTTTGAGTTGCATAAGCCTACCTTCCATATTTCTGCAAAGGCCATATGGATTGGTCCAATAGCATTGCCATTCTTCATCAGTGAGGGTATGGCCCAACAGCTTCTCCCAATTCTTGTGGAAGTGGTTACTAATAGACATGTATGTGTCTAGCAGCTGTTGGTAACTGACATCAAGTCTAGGAGGGGAGCCTTTCATCCCACTGTCCCCCATAAGACCCATAACATCATCCCATGTTCCCTATCTGGAAATCAAAACCTTTAATTGAGGCAGGAATGGCAGTTTGTGATGGGAGAAGTAGGAAATCCCTTTTAGCTAAAAAAGTGGAGGACAAGGCTCAACATGAGACAAAAAATCAAATTAATTTTGTTACAACCTTCAGTGTCAGATCCTGGAAAATCAAACAGATACTCCACAAGAATTGAGATGTGTTAAGGATGGAGCCATGCCTTATGGATACTACAACACTGCCCCCTAGATTAGTGTACAGAAGAACAAAAAAACCTAGAAACGCTCTGGCTCATTCAGTCCAGTCTATTATTAGACCCAGAAATTGGTTGCAAATACTGCTCATACATAGTAGAATGTTAATTCTTTTCAGACTCCTTTAACAAATGAGAACATGGATATCTTTCAATTCATAAACTGTGATACCATGTTTGTGATTTATATGTCCATTTGTATAGGCAGGGTATATTATATAGGTTGTACCAAAAGAAAATTAAAAGACAGAGAAGGCAGTCATATTAGAGCTGTCAGGAATGAAAACATGGATTATGTGTTGGCAATGCATATAAAGAATTCAGAGACAAAGGAAGAGCATGAACTGGTATTTGTTGGATTGGAATAGGTATGCATGGGACCAACTGCAGAGGTGGAAACAGGGTGCTGGCTCTTGGCAAAAGGGAATCCTTTTAGGTCCATAGACTAGGGGCATGTAGTAATGAAACGTCTTAAATAATCAGGTTGAAATAAATCTGTTTCTTGTTGATAGATAAATAGGTATGGGCTGCCTGTTTTGAAATACAACTAACCATTCCTTTTCTTTCTGTAATATCTGTTTTTCAGATGGTCACTAGTTTTTGAAGCAGTATGTCACCTTTTTGAAATCTGCCATGAGAGGCTATGGTTACACAATTAGAGGAAGGTGTGATTAATACCTATGTCTCTAGTTTGTATGTGTGTGTGTGTGTGTGTGTGTATATATATATATATATATATATATATATATATATATATACCTCCTTTTTTCTTTTCTCCACCCCTTTAGACTTCCCTGGGTCATTTGGTTCCCTCCTTGAAGTCTTTGGCTCTTTTGGGCAAGTTAAGTCACAGACCCCCTCCAATCCCCCCTTCCAAATTTGGTTTGGATAAGTATATTTTTATATTAGCTGGTTTTTGATACTATAAATGTATCTTTAATGTTTGGCTCAATAGAAGTTTTTTTTTAATTCCATAATAAAATATGAATAAGAATAAGGAATTTTGTAGCTTTTACATGCTCTCCTTTAATACTTGGTGATCTCTGTGCCATTCATGGTTTCTGCCTTTATTAAGAAATTATATTATAACCTCAAAGTGTGTTTGTGCCTTAATTCTGTTCAAACATCCTTTACATGATGGCATAAATCAATCAGAATTGCACTAGTGTGTTACTATTTTAGAATTAGATTAGGGTACGCTGGTGGATTATGTGGGTATTTATAGTATTGCGCTATGATACTCTAAACTTTAATTGCACATCTATAAAACTGCTACAAAAGCAGATTTACCCTAGAAGGCACTATACTTTGAGAAAACCTCTGTACACAGTAAAACGTTAAGATTTTTCTGCTCTCTGCTGCTGTGATAAACTGTGCACATAATTTCATTTGGACAATAAAAAAGAGAAGTTTAAATAGCAAATGGTGTGGACTTCCTTTTTTTGAACAAAGAAGGTGAGTGCCTGCCACAGTCTTGAATCTGGCCCAGCTCCTATCTTTAGATTTCATAAGAGCTGATAGATCACTGTGAATCCTTTTAGGGACATTGCCCCTAACTCTCCATCAAAGGAATCAGTCATAAGGAATGGGTCATGTTTATCCTGCAGTGAAGAAAAGATAGTTATATACAAATGCATATCAATGCATCTCTGTGATCTGTTAAGGAGGATCAACCTACGTATGAATATAAATGACAACAATGTGTTCTGTAGGGCAGACCAGTCACAAACCTAAGCATGCTATGATATAATGGGTCTAGAAGACTGAGTATCGTATCCATAGTGTTTCTGTATATACAGTAACCATAGTCTAATACAGAGAAAAATAATGATCTAACAAGCAGTTTCCTAGGAGGGTAGTTGAAATGAGTTTTATTTGTATAGAAAAATGACTATGGGAAGACTGTGGTCTATCCAGTACCATCAAGTCTATATATCTACTAAAATGTCCAGCCTAACCCAGGAAAAACATAGAAACATAGCATAGAAACACATAATTTTCAAATATATAAAAGTTAAGAAATCCAAACCAGATACCTCATGGATATAAATAGGGTACAAGAGGGAAGCATTTTTCAGAAAAAAAGGTGTTATAGAACAAGGGGTAATGCTGTGAAACAGGGGTGGGTAGACTCAGGAGAAATGTGAGGATGTAATTCTTCACAGAAAGAGTTGTGGATGCATGGAACAACCTCCTAGCACAGAAGGTGGGCAAAAACTGTAACGGGAATTAAGAATGCATGGGATAAGCATAAAGGAACCTTTGAGGACAGGAAAGGGAGCATAAAGCCGGAGATAAATTAAGGTCTGTGGTATTACAGTAGGTAGGGAAAATGGTCAGAGTAGGTGGGCCAAACAGTCCTTATCTTCTTTCAGAATCTATGTTTCTATGTTTTTGTTGACGCATTAGTTGTAATTGTTGTTATTTTTTGAGTCTCTACCTTTTCCTGTTCTATGTCTCTGTTAATAGATTGAAAATTTGCTACTCTGGCATTAAAGTTCCTTTTTTTCAGTAACCTTAAGGTGAATACTTCCTATAGTATCCAACACTACGCTTTCCTCCTGCCAATTACTATATTATTCCTTGCAGCACCATAGGTTTTACAGTGATAATTTTATAATATGATTATTATTTTATCTCTTTGTTTATTTTTATTTCCATGTCTACATCACATGTTATATATTAGATAATAGTTAAGTGATGACAGTAGTATTTGTTTGTATTAATTTTTCTGTATCTTTGTATTTATATGACAAGACAACATGACTTGTGATAATTTAGTACTATATTAAAACTAGTCAACTGTGTTTTTTATTTTATTGAAATTTTATTATTATTTTTTCTTTGTTAAACATGTTGGTAATGCTCCAGTTAGGGTTACTTAATGCACAAAAGTAGGGAAATGTGTCATTAGGGTTTCCAACCCTAATTCCACATCCCCATCCCGAACTTGTGCAGGGCCCTTTGAGCTCTGTGCCATAGGAAAACTTTGTCTGCCTACAAAAGTACAGGGCCTGGCACATTCACTCTTTACACATTCACTCTTTACATTTTCACTCTTCATACATTTGCACTTTATTTTTTAATTCAGTTTTGACCCCAAATTTTCAGGAGTCATTTTATGGCTGCCCTTATAAATACAATATAGCATTTACACCAGATGTGCAAAAAGACGTATTGTCCAGGATTTAAAAAATGGCACTTGTCATGTTTATGAGTTGGTGTGTAAAAATGTAACATTAGTGAAGTTATGAGTGAACTTTAAAATAATACATTTTGGTCATAATCTGGGAATTTTACAATATTTGTGCACCAGGTTTTTAGTATAGCTTTCTTATTACCCACCTCATGAACCAGATAGGTGAAACTTTTCAAATCTCCACCAAAATGTTATTGGGAACCCCTTAAATGTCATTCCACACCACAGGTATGTAAACACATTTTGGCCAGGATTTGAAATATGAAAGCTGTCATGTTCATGAGATGGTGTGGTCCATCTTTCGGATGAGACATTAAAGCGAGGTCCCATCTGCCTGGATTGGTGGTAGTTCAGGTGGATGTTAAAGATCCCATGGCACTTATCAAAAAGAGTAGGGGAATTTTCCCAGTGTCCTGGCCAAATTCACTAAAAATACCATCAACAGCTTAATCTGGTTCAAGGTCAGTTGTCATTCATCTGTATCCCCTTCCCCCGGGTCATGCCTGAAAATAGGCAGGATTTGTCTAGTGCACTTACCTGGTCAACAAAAAAACTGAATAAAATAAAAATAAATAAAAATGGCTGTGTCAAAAATTTGGATCAGAATATTTACAATTACCAAATTTATGAGGAAGCATAGACACATTTCAATTTATGTTCATGACTTTGTCATTTTTTACATATTTTGACCCCAAGTTTTAAATTTAGCCTTCTTATGATCTACCTCATGAACAATGAAAATGTTCAAATCTCTGCCAAAATATCATTGGGCAAAACCGAAACATCATTCCACACCAATGTGTGAAAATGCATTTTGGCTAGGATTTGAAAAATGAAAGCTGTCATGTTCATGAGATGGTGTGTAAAAATGACTGTGTTGAAAATTTGAGGTCAGAATACTTAAAATTACCAAAGTTATGAGGGACCATAGAAAAATTTCAATGTATGTTCATAACTGTGCCATTTTTACATATTTTGACCATAAATTGCAATGTAGCCTTCTTATGACCCCAACTCATGCACCAGTGAGGTGAAAATGTTCAAATCCTGCCCAAATTGAGTTTTTTTCACCAAGCAACCGCCTTTCAGACTGATTTGCATAATTCCACTATAACTGGTCATGTCATGAGCCGGGTCCCACAAATATCACGTTAAAAATTTAGGGTGAAAATATATTCAAAAATGAAAAAGTTATGCATCAAAGTCCAAAACCCCATTGAAATACATTGAACCACACTTACCTTAGTTTCTCATATCATGGTCGCCATTTCTAGCAGCAAGACATCTTCGAGCGGAGAGTGGATTTACCCCATGGGACATGTTCAGGTGAATGATGGTGTGTGGGGAGTGTAGTGATGCTGGGGGTGGTAAGTGCTGAGTGGGAAGTTAGGGTGGTGGGGTCAGATTGGCAAGGGATAATTTCCTTTTTTACAGGTTTAAAAAGAAATAAAATCATCAAGGGAAGATTTCCTTTATTACAGCTGATATTCTGTCACTAGTGATTGAAAACCCCAGTGTTGGGGTACATTTCAGGGAACATGGTGGGGACCTGGAGAGGAAGGGGGTCCAGAGAAGCAATTCTGGGGGTGGGCACCCTGTTCTTCTTATGTATTAAAAAAAATTGAACATTGGGAATTGTGATTAAGTTGTTATGGTACCCTATGGAGGCTGTAACTGTTTAAATGGAATGCCTCTGTCACCTAATGGGATTATTTCTGGCCAGACCTGTCCTCCCACTAAACTGCTAATCCTGTTTCACACCTAATAATGAGTGAATTTATTTGCAGTTCCCATCTTGTCTCTGAACCTTCCCCCCCCATGGCAGTGCTGAACTCAAAGAGTGAGAGAGTCAGCTTTATAGCTGCTGTCATTTTCAGCCCATCTACAGATCCAGAATTTCAGGCTATATAAGTAAATGTGTCCCCCCCATGGCATTGCTGACTCACAAAGAAAAAGAAATAGATTAACAGGACTTCAGTCCATGTAAGTAGATTCAGACACCCATGGCATTGCTGAATTCACAGAGTGAGAGAATCTGCTTTACAGCCTGTCTAAGTAAACTGGCATCCCCCATGGCAATGCAGGACTCGCAGAGTGAGTCACTTTTACAATGGGTGTTTACTCACCTGGTAAAGATGATTGTGTTGGTTGGCATCCATGGCATTCCAGACATTACCTCATGGGTTTTAGCCCACCTGATAGGCTAGTGATGCACATGACCCAGACCAAATTTCTAGCATATTCAGGTCCCAGAAACCCCTGCTCTCCAGTTCAAATCTTCCATAGCTGAAATTAAGGTTAATTAGTACAAGAGAAAGAAACATACAGTGCATGCACAACCAAGCGATGGCAATAAGAGAGATGATCAGAGACAAAGAAGAATGTGGACTACGACGTAGTATCAATGGCCCATAGGCCGAGTCTTTATTCTTCTCCTACTATTTACAGTCTAATTTTGGTCCTGAAGGTCCGACTGGTAGATTATCATTAAGAAACAATCATTGCTGTCTGTCCCCTAGTGGGCCTACCATGGGTGAGATCCCCTAGTTCAGTCCCAGTCACTCTGAGCACTCTGAAGGGAGGGCCTTGGAGTGCCATGGATGCCAACCAACAAAATCACCTTTACCAGGTGAGTAAACACTCATTGTGATTGGTTGGCATCCATGGCACTCCAGACATTACCTCATGGGTAGATAAGAAGCAGTGTAGTACCCAAGGGGGGGAACAGAGTGGTCTAAGAGTGAGGGGTTGAGGATGCTGCCACCAGGACCTGAGTGGCAAAAGTGGGCCATATGGCCTATAACTGTTCCAGCCTGTAGTGCCTGGCGAACGTGTGGAGGGAACTCCATGTGGCTGCCCTACATATGTCCTCTGAGGACACGTTGGCTCTCTCCACCCAAGAAGTGGCGATTGCTCTGGTGGAGTGAGCCTTGATCCCCTGGGCCGGGGTTATCCGGTTTGTTATGTAGGCATTCTGGACGACTCTCCTTAGCCACCCAGCAATGGTGGCCTTGGAGGTGGCTCTGCCCTGCCTCTGCTCCTTCAAGATGACAAACGGTCTCTCAGTCTTGCGTATGGGATGGGTTCTGGCTAAGTACACAGAGAGGGTGGATCCTACATTGAGGTAATGTGGGACCGCACTGGTGCCCTGCTGGGGCCCTTTCAGGAAGGTGGGTAGATCGATGGGTTGCTCTCTGTGAAAACGGGTGGATACCTTTGGCTGGAAGGCTGGAACCGTTCTCAGATGGACCCCTAGTGGGGTGAACACTGTATAAGGTTCTTCGCAGGATAGGGCCCCAAGTTATCCGATCCTTCTAGCCGAGCAGATTGCCACCAAGAAGCATGTCTTGAGGCCGACCCAGAACAGATCCGCCTCAGGAAGGGGTTCATAAGGAGCCAAGTTAAGGGACTCTAGGACTAGTGGGAGGTCCCACAAGGTGATGGTCGGTCGAGTCCTCAGTCGGAGGATCTCTACTGCCCTTAGAAAATGTATGGCGTCAGGGTGAGCTCCCGGGGTGTATCCCCCGATGAGGCCCATAGCCACCCCTATGGCCGATAGTTGCACCCTGAGGGAAGAGTGTGCTAGTCCCTTGTCCACTCCCTGTTGGAGAAACAGTAGGATGGTAGCCATGTTGGTCTGCTTGGGAACCTTGCCCCGTTGCAAGCACCACTGAGAGAAAATAGACCATTGTTTCCTGTACGTGGAAGTGGTGGAAGACCGTCTGGACTGGAGTAGGGTGCTGATGACGGAATCATGATAACCCGCTGCCCTCAGTCTCCTCCTCTCAGGAACCAGGCCATGAGCTTCACGGTCTGCAGGGTCGGGTGGAGCACTGGCCTCTGTGAGAGCATGTCTGTTCAGTAGGGTATCCTGAAGCTGGCTAGTGACATCTCTTGGACCGCTGCGAACCACGACCTGTGTGGCCAGTAGGGAGCCACCAGGATAACTGTGTGACGTGACTCCCGTATCTTGGCTAGGACCTGAGGGATCAGGGGGAGCGGTGGGAAGACATAGGCATGCCTCTGCCTCCAAGGCTGTGACAGGGCATCCGTTCCCTGAGAGATACTGTCCCTGAACTGTGAATAGTAATGTCTGACTTGAGCGTTCTCCTGTGTCGCCATGAGATCTATGGTCACGGGCCCCCATGTTGCTTGGATAATCTGGAATAGGTCTGGGTGTAATCGCCATTCCACCGGGTGCACCTGTTGCCTGCTGAGCCAGTCTGCATGGATGTTCAGCTTTCCTGCCAGGTGAACCACGCCCAGGTGTCTGAGGTTGGCTTGGGCCCAGTTGAGGACTGCTGTTGCCTCCCTCAGCATGGCCCTGCTCCTGGTTCCACCTTGCTTTGCTATGTAGGCCACCGTGACTCGATTGTCGGACCGGATCAGGACCGACTGACCGTGTACCTGGTGCTTGAATGCCTTTAGGGCGTGAAACACGGCTCTCATCTCCAGGATGTTGATGGAGAGCTCCAACTCCACTGGTGACCATAGGCCCTGTTGCGTTGTGTCTCCCAGGCAAACTCCCCAGCCAGAGAGGCTCACGTCCATTTCTATGGTGATTGAGTGAGGGGCCTCCAGTGGGACTCCCTTGGTCAAGTTTGCTTCCACTGTCCACCATGCCAAGGATAGTCTCACTGCATGGGATAGTGGTACCACGACCTGTAGGTTGTGTTCGCTCGGTGCCCCCCCGAGTCAGGACGTAAGTTTGGAGTGGCATGTGCTACCTGGCCCAGGGCACGAGGTCTATGCATGAAGCCTTGCAGCCCAACAATTGGGCTATCCTTTCCATTGTTGTGCGGCGGCGGGCCTTCATCTGACGGGCCAGGTCTATCAAGTTGTGAATTCTCGAGGAGGATGGTTTTGCCCACCCCTGAGCCGAGTTGATGAGCGCTCCCAGATGCTCGATCTGCTGTGTGGGAGTAAGGTGGCTCTTTTCTCGATTTACCACCCAGCCTTGGTCTTCGAGTGCCTGTAAGGCAGATTCCATGTGTATTCGTGCCTGATTCTCGGACTGGGCTTGGATGAGCCAGTCATCCAGATACAGGATGATGTCCATTCCCTGTTCCCTGAGTCTGGCCACCAGGGTTATGGAGACCTCGGTAAAGACTCTCGGGACTGAGAAAAGGCTGAACGGCAAGGCCTGGTACTGGAAGTGGTGACCTAGGATGTGAAAATGGAGGAATTGTCTGTGTTTCCGAATGATGGGAATATGGAGGTAAGCGTCCTTTAGGTCTATGGACATCAGGAAATCGCCAACCCGAACGCATTGTAGGGTGGATCGGATGGTCTCCATTTTGAAACGGTGCGAGACCACATGGTGGTTTAGGTGTTTCAGGTCCAGGATAGGCCGGAGCTCCCCTGATTTCTTGGGCACCAGGAAGAATATGGAGTAAATCCCTTGATTCTGCTCCGGCGCTGGTACAGGTTGAATGGCCCTGTTCTGAATCAGTTCTGACAGGATTTGTTGGACGTGATGCGGAGATGCCTTTCTCCTGGCTATGGGGGAGGAGATGAATCTTTGGGGAATGTGGGCGTGGGATAGTTCTATGGAGTATCCCTTGGTTACCACGTCCTGGACCCACCTGTCCGATGTTGTGTGGAGCCAGCGATGGGTGAATATAGTTAGTCTTTGTCCCACTGGTGGGTAAGGGTCCTGGCCTTGTGATGTCTGGAGGGGGTAGTCACTGTTGCTTTCCCCTGTAGCCTCTACCTCATCCTCTGGTTCTTTGTCCCCGGGCTCTGAAGAAGGAGGACTGATAGCTCTGAGGGTACAGGCTACGGAGGCCGGGAGAGGAGCCTCTGCCTTGAAAGGAGTGGCCCGGTTGATGTGTGTCCCTGTGGGGTTGGTATGGTTTGTTCCCCCCCCGAAACCTCTGCCTCGAAGAGGGGAGGTAGGAGTACCTGGACTTATTCTTGAGGAGGTCTCTGCCCTCCTCCTTTTGCTTCAAATAATCCTGCAACCCCTCCCTGAAAACATGTTTTCCCCGCAGTAGCAAGTTTTGTAGCAGGGTCTTTGACTCATTGTCTGCATTCCACAGTTTCAGCCACAGTGCCCTTCGAGCATGGTTGGTGATAGCGGTAGCCCTGGCATGAAGGTGCAAGGTGTCTACTGCCATGTTGGCTAGGTATTTAGCTGCATCCAAAGTACATTACAACAGTTCTGCCTCCCTGGACTTAGGGATCGCCTGCTCCTGGAGCTCCTCGAGCCAGCAGATCTGTGCTCGAGCCGTATAGATGGCTGTGGTGGTTGCCTTAGCAGCGGTGCCCTCGATCTTGAAAGCCCTCTTTAGCATATCTTCAACCTTCTTGTCCGTCGGGTCCTTGAGGGCTATTGTACCGCATGGTAGTATAGTCTTTTTGCTAAGGGCCGCCACCTGGGGGTCAATGGTGGGGGCCTTGCATCAAACATCTGATTTCTCCCCTTGGATCAGGTACATTCTGTCCAGGTTCTTACAGTTTGACATTCTGCCCAGTTCGGGGGATTGCCATTCTTTACTGAAAATATCCTCGATCGCGGGGCATACTGGGAAGGTCTCTGTGGTTGACGGTCTCAGTTGAATCATGGGGTCAAGCTTTGACTCGGGCCTGCTTTCTTCAGTGTCAAAACTCATGGTGGCCTTGATGATCTTCATGAGCCCTGGGATTGTGTCAAAGGAGCATAACTTTGATGTCAGGGAAGGCGTCACTTGAAGATCCATATCCTCTTCGTCTGAGTCTGCCTCATCCTCTTCCCCCACGTCATCTTTCTCCCTGTCCTCATCCACGTTGTCGCATGGGACATCTGGAAGGGTGTCCTCAGGGTTCAGAAGCTCCTCTGGTTGCCCCCATGCCCTGTCTGGTTCCGTGCTCGGTGGTTTTTCCCTGTGTTGAGTGAGGGATTCCAGTTTTTCCATGATCTTGAGCATAAAGTTCTGCTGGCTCTCCATCATGGCAACCGTGACCTGTTGGTTTTGGATTAGGAGGGAGCCTGGGTCCATCCATGTAGAGCTGCTGGGCACCGGGTTGCTGGGGCCCATGGCCGGTGTTTGCTCCAGGGAGGAATCATCGTCGTGAAGGAGGCAGGCCGCGCAGAGGGGACCTGGAGTCTGGGACAGGAGGGTAGCACTGCACGAGGAGCATTTCTTTACTTTCACCATCTGGGGAAGAGAGAAAGGCATACCTTAGAATGGAACTAGCACAACACCCAGGGGGCACTTCCTTTACCCCCCCAGCACAAATGTGGGAGGTTTTACCTAACCTGAGACTGAATGCAGGTTGTGGGGGTGCTATGTGAGGATCCCTGCAACGAGGGCTGTGAATGGGGAAGGGTTGGTGTTCAGTGGTCTGGTGCCATGGCTCGCTATGGGAGGGAGCCGTGGAGTGACCGGGTGGGAAGACTACCATCTCAGGTCGCTGTGGGAGGGACCCGAGTGGTAGAAGGCAAGAAAAAGGGCCCAGAAGGAAGAAATGGGTAGTCTCTGTTGTGGGGGGAGGGTGCCGCCGGAGGGTCGCTGTGGGAGGGACCTTTCAGGGTGGGGGGGAACCCCCAGGCATCAGCTGTTGGCCCAGCCATCTACCCCCTTTTCTTTTTTTTTAAAACTGTTGCCCCCTGCCATCCAAGGAGTGCCCCCTCCCACCCCTACCTCGTTCCATGGAGGGGGGTAAGTTAAGGCCCTAGGGCCCCCTGGCCTCCAGTTTTATTCCCCATTCCCTTTCTCCTGGGAATGAGGGGACAAAGGTGGTTCCGGTGGTCTCCCCACCCCTCAAGAATAGGCTGGGGGGAGACGATGCCCTAGAGAAGGCCGATCAGTGGGAAGGAGGTGGCCCACTGGAGGTGAGCGCGAGGAGGTGCTACCTTCCTTCTTACTGATGCGAGGATAAGCACTCTCCCCCCCATCCAGCTAGGCCGCAAGAACGGAAGAGAGACACAGGCATCCTCATGTGAGTGGTGGCCTAGCGGGGAGAGGAGGAGACGCAGTCATAGGGGAGGCAGATTCCCAAAGCCGCCAGGTGAGGAGAGTGACTTGGGCAGCAGTAGGCCCAACCAGAGGCCTACCGGAGCACGCACCCAAAGCGTGTGAAGTGAGGAGGTGCCCGCGGCTGGTTCCAGTGCCGCGCCACACCGGAGGGGTGGGCGCAATGGGCCTGAGCAGTGCTGAGGCCAAGGGAGGCGAGATGGAGGAGGGAGGAAGGGGAAGAAAGAGGCTTTCACCATCTGGGAGGCCACGCAGTCATTGCGTGGTCAGGACAGGCCGATGGCCAGCCTGTGGCATAAACGGGCCCAGGACTCTCCAGAAAACTGGAGAACATCACAGAAAAATGCCAAGGCCTCAGACCAGAGGTCGCTGGGGGCGTGCAGGATAGGTAGTGGACCACGCCACGCTGGTGCTACAGGTGGCCTGCCCAAACCAAACGACTACTTATAATGCCTTTCACAGAGGCATACCACAACCATAAAAACTATATCAGAGAAAGCAACAGCAAACATTTTTGGGATACAATCCGAGGGTTGAACCAAAGAAGGCACATGAGCTAGCTAACACTGAGGCAGAGGGCTAGCTTAGGTTACTCCTCCTAGCTACATTTCTCAAAATTCTAGTATTTGCAAGGTTCCAAACTGTAACTGCATACATTGTGCCTTTGAATTGGCCTGATAAAGAAAATGTTATATCCTTGATTCAAGGTCTTACCTTATAGGAGCAGACAGGGATTCCTGGTGTGCTTCTTGCCTGATCAGATGCATGATTCAAAACTGGAGAGCAGGGGTTTCTGGGACCTGGATATGCTAGAAATTTGATCTGGGTCATGTGCATCACTAGCCTATCAGGTGGGCTAAAACCCATGAGGTAACATCTGGAGTGCCATGGATGCCAACCAATCACAATGTACAGCTGCCTGCATTTTCAGCCTCCTCCCCGATGCAGCATTTCATATCATGCCATGCCAGAGACATTTGTCATAGGGATTTAATGTTTTTAAAAAAAAAAAGACCTGAGGACTCATCATAAATGAATCACTGTAGCTACTGAGGATTTTTTTTATTTCCACACAGATGCATAGATATTGTCTAAGTAAAATCATCCCCAGGATGGCACCTCCATGAACTCAAACTCCCCTCATTTAAATCTTCTCAGTTCAAGCGGCAAAGTGAGAGAGTCTTATTTACCGCTGCCAGAATTTTCAGCCCATCAACTGATGCAGCATGCAGCTCATCTAAGTAATCTCATCACAACTCCACATTTGGCATGAACACCACTGCTCTCTTCAGCTCTTTATGTCAGGATGGACAGGAACTCCTCCACATTCTACCTTAAACACCGGCTGAACAAATGCTGATCAGGTACATACATAAGAGCAATTACACTGTACTGTACATCAACAATTTATTTTAAAGGCTAGCTAAACCTACACTTCTGTTATATTGCAAAAATAAATACTGGGAAAGGTGGGACACCTGGAGGGGAAGGGGAGAGAAAGAAGCAGTATTAAGGTTGGGAGCCTCAATCCGCTTAATAAAAAAATAAATTGACAGACACATTGGTATATAGATAGAGAGATCCATAGGTAGGGAGATAGACAGAGAAAGAGAGAGACAGAGAAATGTAGAACAGGGGCTCGACAGTTCACTGCTCTCACTGCAGCCCACAGCATGACTTCCAGCTGTGGCTTCAGAACTCAAGAAAGTCCCTTTGCTCATATACAGACAATGTGGGTGAATGGCTACTCTCACTAATCTGGGCACCCTTAATTTTGGAGTGCCCAGAAGAGGTATTTCTGGTAAGTTTTTCAAAAAACAAACAAACCATAGAATCGACTTAAACAGGTCCCATTTAGCAAGGTTTAGATTTTTTTTAAATGGATCATTATTATGCATTTTCAATGTTTGTGAGTTTGAAAAGAGAAAAGAAATGATGAATGACACGATCAAAAATTGTTTTCAGCATGAGAGGTAAAGCATGAAAATGAGCACACACAATCCTTTTCCTCCTGCTTGCATCTAGACATTCACTGTAAAATCATGATAACTCTGGAATTGTATAATATTTTTCACCAAGACTTCCAAAGGCACAGCATTGGTATGGACCCCTTAAAACAGGAAAATTTCATAAAAAAATTCCACACCATCTATGCTGTACATCACAGCAAAAAAATACAGAATGCTAATGATAGGAAAACAACCCCCCCCTCCCATTTTTGGTGCTCCATATCTCAAAAACTGAAAATGAAGAACATGCTTTCACAAAACTTTTCACATCTTACGACTCTGGCAGCCTGACCACACATGCAAAATTTTGCGCTATTTCATTAAACAATGTCAAACTTATTATGGTGAAAAATTGGGATTTTACATTAAACAGCCTACTCAGCCCTAACTATAGGGGCACTACTGCACCCCATAACATATTGTTTGCAAATTAAAAGTTGTCAATGCAGCAGTTAGGGTTTAAGTTAATTCCACAAAGCAGGGACATGTAGTGTTAGAGTTTCCAACCCAAACTTCTCACCCCCACCCCCTAAGCAGAACAAGCTCTAGCAAGAGCCAGTTACAACTGGAAAATAATGGGGGGCTAGTCTGGGGGGACACAAGTCAACAACAGAAGAATGTTTGGGGGCAAAGTGGGGAGGGGTGGGTGGAATGGGTAAAGAACAGAAAAAGAAATTAGACACCAACAACAGCAAAGGAAAAAAAAAGATGTCCTGAACCTGGGTCAACCAGCAACACAGGCAGTGACTAACCACAGCACAAGATGGCCAGATTGAACTGGCCTGGACAGACAAACTCTGATATAGTCTATAAAATACATACTCCATCGGAAACGGAGATTCAGGACTTACAATGTGCGATTAAGTGCACATAGCTGATTTTACATTTGCTATTTTGTCGTCGCCCACATTGATTTACTGAAATGACTCGCTATATTCATGGAATACCCTCCTCACCTCACCTCACTCTCAGTAATAGCCCAGGCAAGGTCTTGACCACAGCACCACATTCAACCACAGTGGAAAATGATTGAACATGCTTTGTCTGTGGCTGCTGTAGTAAACAGTTGCTAGCCTAGCTTAGTCAGAGCATGGTCCACAATGGTCACCATAGAATTATATTTAACCATAACAGACGACACTAATGACACTTCAAATCTTTTGATGTCTTGCAAATGGAGAAAACAAGAAGCTGTGAAATCAAGAGATGACTAGAGTTATTTGCCTTCATCAAGTGTTAGTACATTCAAGTACATTTCAAGGGCATCACACATTTCAGTTTAGAAAGGTTTAGAGGCATTCTCTCCTACAACTCAAATATGCTGCCCACCCCTCCATTTTAAGTCTACTGGTCTCCCTCATCTTACATAAAATATATTGTACTCTATCCCATGCACTTCACTACATTTTAATTATACCGTCCTCACCCTTTTTGTATGCTTGCTTCAGGAAAGACTAGTCTCTACCCAGCTACAGGTCTACCTTGAGCAACACTTTCTCATGGCTGATGTGCAACATGGCTTTAGAAAGGGACATGGCACCGACACTACTCTCATATGGCTCATGGTGGACATCCTTGCCTCAATGGACCAGGACTTCCCAACGGGCGCCCTCTTCATTGACCTATCCAAGGCCTTTGACTTGGTCAACCATGATCTCCTACTCACCAAACTCCAGCTACTAGGACTGGATCTCCACTCACTCTCTTGGTTCAAGAGCTATCTGAGTGGCCATTCCCTAAATGTCTGCTGGAAGGGCATTCAATCTGGACTCAGACCCGTCACTGCTGGGGTGCCTCAGGGCTCAGTCCTGGGCCCCTTGCTTTTCTCACTCTTTCTCAATGATATTGTGGGAAACTGCTCCTTCAGTAAGCTCATTCTGTATGCAGATGACACTGTCATATACTGCAGTGACCTCCAACCTAGTGTCATCTCCACAAAACTGCAGGACAGTCTCTCAACGCTTGAGGCCTGGTTCTCTGTGAATTCCCTTATACTCAACGAAGATAAAACCAAAGCCGTGCTGTTTGGGTCTAGGCACTTTAGCCTTGACAGAAGTCAGATGCTCCAGATCAGCACCAACCAAGGAAAAAGAGCTGAGATCATGAACAGCTTTAAATACCTTGGGATCCATCTTGACCAGGAGATGACCTATAGGTCCCACACTGACTCCATAACCCGGGCCATACACCAAAAGCTTGGTCTCCTCTACCAGTTGTGGGACTCCATATCCCTGGCTGCATGACAGGCAATTGCCTGCTGCAATCTTCTCCCCACCATTCTATATGGTGCTCCACTACTGCAGTTCCTCCATGAATTGGAATTCAACAAACTTTCCGTACTCTATAATCGAGTGGCACGTTTTGCCACAAGCTCCTCTCCTAGGAGGCATCACTGTGAGGCACTTAGGGAACTTAAATGGCCCACTCTGCGACACAAACTTGCATACCCTGTCGCTTGTCTTGCCTTCAAGTTCTCTACCCTAGGTCCCCCTCCCCGTCTTAGAGGACTACTCTTCCCTAAAGAACAAACCCAAACCTTGCGATCATCCACGAAACACCTACTGGACATCCCTCGGATACGCTCCAACCAAGGCAAACGCTCTTTCAAATTTGCTGCCTCCCACCTATGGAACTCTCTTCCAGCTAGTTTGACTGACTCTGCCACCCTTAACCAGTTCAAGTCTGGACTCAAATTTTATCTTCTCAATCTCAGTCTTTGTGGCTGCAACCGTTAGCTCCCAAGTCTTGGTCGCATTCCAGCTGAACTGCTCTGAACCTCCCTCCATCCTATCTTTATTCTGCCTAGCCTACAATGTTAATCCTCTTTATTGTCTATCTACCCTTCTAACTGGTGGGTAATCAGGTGTCTGAATGTGAACCCGATGTCTAATACTGGACGCTGGTACTAATGTTTATCTATGAAACTAATGTAATAGCTGTAAATCATGACTGAAGTCTAATTATTAGCCTGATTGTCCTATCCCTGTATGCTGTTGCAATGTATATCTGTATATCTTATGTAATTACTGTACATAATTGCCTTTAAATGTCTCTTTATGTAACTAATTCCGGGTCACCCCTGAAAAAGGGATCTCTGGTCTCAGTGGGCTTACCCGGTTACCAAAATCCAAGTAAATATATAAATAAATCAAACATATTCTGTCAGTGCAGGGGGATTGGAGTAGTAAATAACATTAAAAAAGCTTCCATTGCACAATATTTTTTATTATGGCATTACATAGTTGTATGGAACTCTACCATACAGAGACTCTTTAGGGAGAGTCTGTGCCACTGGAAGATTTTACCCATCTGATCTTCTGAAGATCGCTGCTCGGCTGTTGTTCATACAATTTTTTCTGGTGGACCTGTGACCATCTTAGGTAGCCCATTGCCCCCTCCACTCCACATATCATAAGCACTACCTGTAGAACTCCCCTTCTTAACCCTAGATCTCTCACTGTGTGGTCTGCCAACATCTTAGACCCTCCTTCTTGGTCCCTTGCCAGATCACACTTAATAGTTTGTAGCTCTGTGACACCACCATCACTTACCTGTAACTTTTGTTTATAAGACCTACAATACATACCTATTTCTTGGGTTGAAGTTAACTTTTGCAACACTGCTAACCAGCAGGAACAATCCACTAGTACTATGGATATGCCATTAGCCTCACTGATGTATTTATTACAAAATGCCTACAAAATGCCTGCCTCCAGTACAAACCAGCAGGTCTAGTGAAGGGAAATATTTACTACACCACACTAGCCTTACCCCATCTGCACCTGGCTATCACCCCTTACCTTCAGCACTCTTTACAACTCCATGGTTTGCTCCTTTACTCCTCCTGATGGTGGGACTTGGAAATTGAGGGTGCCCTTCAGAGAACAGATGAGTAGAGATAACAGGAGGCTATGCAGAGTCAATGTGTTGTCTCTCATCCTGCAGACCAGGCCTTTTCCCACTTTTTCTTCTTTGCCCCTTGGACATTGGCAGCAAGGACACCTGTGCATGTGCATGCACACAACTGTCTGCCAGAGAGATGTTTCAGCTGATGTCTTCCTTCCCAAGGTTTTCCCGCCTGTACTGCAATCTGTGGTCATCTAGGTATTGTTACAGTGGAGATGGGCACCTTGAAGGAATGCTGCACCCCACAGTGGCTACTCAGCACAAATCCAGCAGACATCAAGACTGGATAGCCAGTGTCCAGTGTAGGGAAAATTTTGAACAGTACAGGGTGAGCGGGGTGTTACGTTTTCTTCACAAAAATTTACTCCTTCACCCCAACATCACCTATGTGTATTGGGTCACTGTAGAGGTTCACTGCACTAACTCCTGCTTTACAGGCTGATATGAAGGTGAGGGTCCTGATCATTAACTCCAGTGGGGATTGGTTATTCAAAGATGTTAAAATAAAGTTCAAAATGGTATTTGCATGGTACCTCCACTCAGAAAAAGGTTAAGTGGGTTCAGTTATATGCTAATACTAGCCCTGGGAAAGAATACCAAAAGACTGGTTCCCACTGGTAAAACCCACCCTTGTGACACACAGTCAATAACAGTTAACTCAAATATTATACTTTGTCACTCTTCAATACGCTCTTGATTTGACTGCTGCCAACAAGACTGGTCCTATGTTTTTTTCTTAATATATGTAAACCCCCACATTATATTTTTTTCTTAATGTAGTTACCCGCCTCCCCTTCCCATAATCCTGGTGTCTCTGCAGGATCTTCCTTGGCATTCAGTGACACTGGTAGTCTTGGGGTGTGCCTTCTTTTCTTTTTTTTAAGAGAAGCTATATATGAAGAACTAGCTGATTATTCTCTGCAAGCTGTGAACCAACCAACTGACCAGCCATGAGATTCTTGCACCAGCTCCATCTCCTGCTCTGGAAAAACCCTCTCTTTCAAAAGGGGGAGCCCCGTGGATAACTGCAGCCACTACTGTGCTGGCATGTACAGAAAATAACTATCCATATCTGTCATCTGTAGACTATAGATTTGTATTTTGGTAACATGCTCCCTTTTGCCAGGCCCTAAAGATGATTAGAGATGTAGACTCCTATTGTCTATCAATGCCATATTTAGGGAATCCATAAATGACTGGTATAGATAGCTATATTCTACATATGCCAGTATAACAGAGGTTGTACTTACCCTTACCCACTGGGCTCCTTCTCATGACAGAGACATTTTTCAAAGCAGGAGATGGAGCTGGTGCAGAAGTCTGATAGATGGTCAGTCAGTTGGTCCATAGTACAATCTACCTATTTTGGGGAGAGAAAAAATCACTAATCCCATAACTGGCCAGTGACTCCCTCCATGTCTTGTATTGTGAACAATGTATGCAGTCCCAACAGTGAGGGTGGAGGGGGGACACGTGGAGAACCAATGGCTCAGAGTCTGACCAAATGCAGCTTTAGTGGGGGTTGAACCTATAATCTTGTGTTTCCTAACAGTGCCTTCACCACTAGAACACCTAGGCCCAATTTTAGAAGGTTAACAGGGCTTGCATCAAACCCTACACTAACTGTAGTGTTTGCCACAGCTGCGTCAAACTGCTTTGATTCAATGCATCCAGATTTTGGAAGGTTTGTTACAGTTGCAACACATTCCACATTTTAAGACAGCTTGTGACAAAGCTTTGGTGCAAGCCCCATAAAATGGGTCCCTGCATGGTGCAAAGTTAGACCGGGGGGAACTGCTCTAACTTGTGGCATTCGACGCAAGGCACTTATGTCAGGGGTTGCAGCAGGCTGCCTTCCAAAATTGAGATTGCTGAACTGTTTGATGCAAGACCCCCCTTGCATAAAACTCTCTGACACAAGTCCCTTGTGGTGATCCAAATCCATGGTAAAATTAGACCCACTGCATCCACTGTCTGTTGGGGAGGGGGGGCCCAAAAGACCAGAAACTGGTGGATTATTTTTGTTACTGTACCCAGGGTTACCCAGCAGAAATACAATATCTAATTTCTAATGGGATCCTGCTTCTACCCATTTCCATAGCTGGGTCGAGTGGCACACTGCACTGGGAGACTAGTAGGCTACCGGAGTTACTAAGGATCACACAATGAGTCTTTGACCCTAGCACATTTTGAACCAGAAACCTTGTGGTTCCCAACATTGCTGTAAGCACTACACTACATGTGTGGATGGAGGTGGGGGCAAGAAGGACTGGCTGCTGTTGGCATGATCTTTTTTTCCCCACTGTATTCATCCACAATAATCCAGATGCAACGCAACATCTCATTTACACAGGGATAACAATTTTATCCATTTTTACAGTGCATTTACCCAGAATCACCCAGCTGAGGTGCAGCATTTAATTTCCACTCTGTGCCTGCTTCAATGCATCTCTGCAGCTACATGGACTGACTTGCTTAGGGTCACACAGAGTATTTGGTAGCAGAGCAATCTGAGCTTGCGATATCTTGGTTCTCAACACTCCCTGTGGAGGAGGGGGGCAGATACACAACAGGCTGCCAGCAGTATTTTCTTGCTTCTACACAATTCCCCATCTGGGTGAACTGGAGCAGTGTGAATATTAAGTGACTTGCTCACAGTCTCACAGTAAGTATTTAACTTTAGCAGGGTTTGAATTTGAGACCTCCTGGGTTCCCAACAGTGCCCTAACCACTAGATCACACTTTCTTCACTGGCTGTGTGTATGTGTTTGGGGGATGGGGGCATTGGGAAAGGCTGTCAACTGCTGTCAATGTTTTGTTTGTGTAGTTACAATTTATTTGCCCAGGAAAGATAACGGAGATGCAACATCTTATTTTCAGTAGGATTCTGTTGCTACCCATTTACACAGATGCATGGACTGCAGCACTTGAAGTTAATGAGGCTTGCTCAGTATCATACATTAAGTATTTGGTATGGGTCTAGCAGGTTTTAAACCAGTGCTTTCCTGGGGACCATAACATTAATTTTTTTTCAACAATTTATTTACCCAGGCAGCTGAGTAAAAGCATCTCATTTTTTATGGGGTCTTGCTTCTCCCTGCAGTCTGGGCTGTAGTAGCTCCCAATACAGAACTCTGGAGCACAATCGTCAATCCTTTGATATAGTACAAACACACTAATACTTTACAATCACAATGCAAGAATAAATCAGTCTTTGCAAAAAGTCAAACAGGCTGTTATGGTTTTGATCATATCAACAAAGTATTTTCATTAACAGTCCTCAGACTCCTCAATTAGATGCCGGTCTCATCAGATGTCCATTTAAAAAAGTGAAAGTCAGCACTTGAGGTAGACTTCCAATGTTCTCATTAAAAAGTGAAAAGTCAGCACTAGAGATGAACTTTCTGTGCCAGCATTAAAAATAAGCAAAAGCTAACACTGTGTAACATTTGTGACTGCACCATTACAGCTTACCCACCTAGCATAAATAATAGGTAGATCACTTACCTGGGTCCTGATAAGTGTGGGATGAAGTACTCGAGGTGACGTCGAATCATACCTGTAAAATAAGAATGGCAGTGGGGTCACAAAGGATATGTAGTTCTTCATGAACAATACAGAACAGATGGAAATGTTAAACATAAAACAATACTTATCTGAGATGTTCCATCAGCATAGGATTTCTACTTGTTAGTGTAACCATCACATACCGTGGGTCTCTAAACCCACAAAATTTTCAACACCCAGGCATATTTACAGGCTACCTAAATCTTATACACAAATTTCTAAATGTTTCCTTCCCACTGCCACTTACCCGACCTGGCCTCCATACTAACATACATTGCTGTACTCACATTGGGTACCAACTGCCTCTCTCTCATGGGTCTGCAATTTCAATTAAAGCTATTCTGTATGCTTACTATCACCCCTCGCCTCACCTGTTTGGCCCTGGAGAAGAGTTTAAGAAACTGCCCATGCCTCAGGGACAAAATTCAGCAATTCTGACTACTTCTTAGTGCTATAAAAAAATGCTTCTGCTGCTACTCATCTGTGCTGGTAATGTCGAATTAAACCCCAGCCCCCCTCTACATCCCTGCCCCAGCTGACCTACCTTTACTAAAAGGGTTATAATTTTTGCATGTTAATGCCTGCAGCCTTCTGACAAAGCTTGATGTTATCAAATGTGGACCCTCCACTGCTCTCCTGATGTTCTTGTAATCTCCGAAACTTGGCTAAGATCAACCACACTGGACTATGAGGTTAACATTCCTTTGTACAACTTGTTCCATACTGATAGGAAATCCCGGGGTGGAGGGGAGTAGCCATCTATGTCTGGGACAACATTACTGCAACTATGGTGGACACGACTACAGTCCCTAAGGAGTTTGAGTGCCTCACACTAAGAATTCAACCAGCCAAATCAACCTCTATCTGCATTAGTGGGTGCTATAGGCCCCCCTCAGCTAGCCTCTCTCTCTGCTCAAACACTAAAGTGACATACTAGCTACCACCTCATCAGAAGTATCCATAATTGGTGAACTCAGCCGTGACTGGCTCTCTCCAGTCTCCTTACCATTGAAAGAATTCTGTGATGCCCATGGACTTACCCAGATCATTAATGAAGCTACCCACCCAAACACCAAAATCCCAGAGCATAGCTCCCTTCTTGACCTAATCCTTGTAAGCAAGCCTCACCTCTTCCTCCACTCAGGTGTATTCTTTAATGACATCAGTGACCACTGAGCCATTGCATGTATAAGGTTGACGCAACTCCAAACCTCCTCTTCCTCTAAATTCATCCATAAGAGATGTAAACAGAACTTCTGCCCAGATGTTTTTCTCTATGACCTCCAGTATGCTAACCGGCAGAAATTTTACCTCACATCTTCTGTGGAAGAGGCACTCAAGTTACTTCATGAAATACTCACTGAAACCCTAGACCTCCATGCTCCAGTTATCAAAAGCAGAACCAAAAGAAAATTCTGTCCCTGGTTCATGGACAACCTAAAGACTGCCTTATGGCATAGGGATGCTCTTTGGAAAAAGAGTCAGAAAGACTAAATTGGCCACAGACTGGTCTGCTTTCTGAATCACAAGGAATTTCTGCACGAAAACTATCAGAGCTGCAAAGTCTGGTTATTTCCGCTCTGAACTTAATGCATCCACTAACGCTGCTACTAAGTTTTGGAAAGCTTTAAGGGAGATAGAAGACCATAACAGTACTGGCACACTTCCCCACAAAATTTTGACTGGTGATACCAACACTACAGATAAAAATGAGATCCTTGACCTCTTTTACAATCACTTTGCCACAGCAGGGATGGCTTTTGAAACCTCCCCAGCAAATGCCATCAGGGCACAGTTCCTTAGTCAGTCATCTGATTGCCACGATCCAGAATCTATTGACCCTTACAACTCTTTCTCCTTCTGTCCAGTCACCGTCAAACAGGTTGAGGATCTGAGTCTTCAATTTCTTACTAAGAAAAGTGTGGGCACGGATATGATTGAGCCTTTCTTCCTAAAGTTGGCCTACTATATTTTGGCTCCCCCTATTACACACCATTTCAATTTGTCTATCAATCAGAGCTCCCTCCCCAAGGTCTTGAAGATGGCCCATGCCATCCCTCTATTCAAATCAGGGGACCCCTGTGACCTAAATAATTACTGCCCAATCTCCTTGCGCGCAGCCTTGTCAAAACTATTGGACAAGGTAGTAAATGCACAGCTCAGATCTCATCTGGAAAGTTTTAATCTACTAAACCTGATTCAATCTGGTTTCCATCCCATGCATAGTACCCCCACTGCCCTTGCTAACGTTATAAATGACCAGCATTCCACACTTGATAACAAACAATACATATGCATCTTGTTTCTGGACCTTAACAAGGCTTTCGACACAGTGGACCACAATTTGCTCATGGTGACCCTGAAGAAAGTTGGGGTGGACAACCTGGCCCTAAATTGGTTCACACACTACCTTGTGGACAGAGAACAGCAGGACAAGGCTCAAGGAAACCTATTGCCAAAGAAAATACTTCTTAGAGGTGGCCCCCTAGGATCCATACTTGGCCCACTTCTCTTTGCCATTTATATTAATCAAATTGACACTGGCCTAAAGTCATCTAGTATCCATCTCTTCACTGATGATACAGTGCTGTACATTGACAGATCAACTCTGGATCAAGCCATTTTGGACCTCCAGAATGATTCTGACTTCTTCAAAAAAATCTACTCAACTTGAAACTCCTGCTCAATGCCAAAAAAACTAAGGCCATGATCTTCTCTCCACTGGCACCTCATCTCAAAAAAAAAAAAAAAAAAAAACCCAGATAAAGTTCCTCACATAAGCACTCTTTTGGGAGAAGCCCTGGAGTTCGTGGAACAATTCAAATATCTGGGAGTCTAGATGGACTACAAATTGTCCGTCATTGATCACACTGAAGAACTCACTAAGAAACTGCATCAAAGGGTCATTATTTTCTTTAGCATCAAGAACTCACTAACCCCGGAGGCTAGAAAACTCCTAGTCCAAGCTACCTTCTTGCCTCTCCTAGACTATGTGGACTTCCTATATGGCCATAATACTAGCACAGCTCTCTCCAAGCTTGATACCCTATACCACAGAGCCCTTAGGTTAATTTCAGATGCCCCTTATGACACGCACCACTGCATCCTCTATTCTTCTGTAGGTTGGAGCTCCCTTAGCTTCATGAGGCAAAAGAATGCTATTCTATGGACATATAAAGCAATCACTCATAAATTTCCTCAGTACCTCAAAAGCTGCCTAACTCCCTGCATCCCTAGTGCCTATTCTCTTAGAAGTCTTACCATCTTATCTCTGGCTATCCCTAAAGTTAAAATGCACTTTGGTAGAGCCTCAATAAGCTTCACTCTTCCTACGCTCTGGAATAAGACCCAGAAAACCTTAAGATTCACTTCCCCTGTCACGTTCTCCCTCTTCAAATCCTTGTTCCTGAGGACTGTCTCTGAGGTCTGTCATTGCTTTAAGTCAAGATCTTAATATCACAATTTGTTACTGCTTTAAATTCTGGACTTAAACCTCAACCATTGCCTGAGGCGTCATTTGAGTCCTCCTTTCTGTCATTGTCCCAATCAAGGTCCCAACATCATGATCTGTCTTTGCTTCAAATATTGGACTTAAACCCCAACCATTGTCTGTGGCATCTCTCGTGTTTCTCCCTTAGAACAGTCCTTCCTCCCAAGGTCATCATGTCCAACCCTCTCTTATCTCATCTGACCTTCCCTCGCCACTCCCTACATCCCTTCCCCTTCCCACCCCACTTGTCAGGTCATGCCTAAGTACTTTTCAAAGGACTCATACATCTCAATCTTCTTCACACTTTGATGCTAGAGGAACTGCTACTCCTGCACACTATGACTCCTCAAGTGATATTTACTGTTTAAATTTTAGCTCATTACCTTACATCCATATATCTGTATCTATGCAATTGTATTTAAATGGCACTACCTCCTGTTGAACCTATTGCTATGTTCTTGTGGAAGTATCTTGTTACATGTGATGGTTATATGTTATTATGTTGTTATTATTACTATGTAATTGTTATGTATATTCTCTCAACCTGTTATGTCTTAACCCTGTTGTCAATTGTTTTGCCCCAGGTCCATCTTATAAATGAGCTTGTCTCAATGATGTTCCACCTGGCAAAATAAAGATTTTAATTGATTGACTGATTGATTTGGGACTCTGTCCTTTCAGGCCTGGAGAAATAAAGGAAAAAATGTGTTAGTGTGAGGAAAAAGTAGTGCTGAGAGTAGACAGGCAAGAGTTACAAAGGTATGAGAGCTGCACAATGAGTATAGATATTTTAGTAAAAGGTATTTCTTAAAGAAAAGGTACAGTTTGAAGTAAAAGTGAGAAACATCAAATAGAGATATAAACTGAGAAAGGAAAAGAAACACAGACAGGTACAAATAAATAATGAAAAAAAAGTGGTGGGGAACTAGTCAGGATTACCATGAACCACCATGAGTAGCCTTATTTAAATGTAATTTTGCACTATGGGCCAATGGGCTACTAAATGCCTCCATTGGGCTAAGGTCCCACATATGCAATAAAAGTTTGTCTCTGAACTGCAGAACTCCACACAAAATGAATGTTTTCCTTTGTCAAACTTTCATGGTCATATAATTAAGTAAAGTACTAGAATGCACACACCTCTGATGTGACCAGCAGGTACAAAAATGGGAAGCCCACCTCTTCACATTGCTCCCCTGGGTCAGCCAGTGGTTGACACTCCAATGCCATCACCACTGTCAGTACACTACCACCTAATGGATCACCCCATCACCACCTGCTGCCACTAAGAGAAAAACAGGGCTCACCAGCCTGAAATAGGATGTTGTCACCTGACTGCATTCTGCCACTTCCCATGCCACCTGTCTTGCCCACAATCCTGCTGACACAGATAGTCATGTGGTAGCAATACACACACCTAGAATGGCCATTTGTAAAAGAAAGCTACCTGCTCTCCAAAGGGGTAGCTGTGTGTGTGTGTGGGGGGCC
The DNA here is from genome assembly GCA_016271365.2 of Neoceratodus forsteri. Lineage (NCBI taxonomy): Eukaryota > Metazoa > Chordata > Ceratodontiformes > Ceratodontidae > Neoceratodus > Neoceratodus forsteri. Next base: position 1,398,087,327 of record CM057452.1, read on the forward strand.
TCAGTGCCACTTACCCCAGACTGAGGCATGCTAACCTGAGTAGAGCTTGTCCAACACCCAGCTGTTCCCAAAGCAATCAGCCTGCTGCTAAATCCAGGTAGTTGGAATGTCTATCCCAACAGGAAGATGCTTTCAGTTTTTATGATTGTACCACTTTACTCAGGATAACCCATATTAAACACAACATTTAGGTGGCTGTCTGATGGGCTCTACAGAGCCAGGTAAGCCCCCACGTATGAGGGGACAGGTAACTCATTCATGCCACTTCCTTCTCCCAGCCCAGTGGGCAGTAAAACAGAAAAAAAAAAACTTCTCCCTCTCTCATAAAACCAAATGCCATGAAAAGGAAACCATTCCTCCACCCTAATAGCACCCATCACACCCTCCTTCCCCCAGCTGTGGCCAGTAAAACCAGTATTCTTCTAGCCTTTATTGACAGCAGCCATGCCTAGCTTGTCATGCTTTAGCCCTTTATCTGTTGCAACCCCTACCATCCTTTTCCTCCTCCAGTGCAAGAGGAGTCCCACACAGTGCGTAGGTCCTTCCTGTTACATCCCCCCATTTGTTGCACCTTCCATGTCACTGTCTCTTCTCTGAACATAAATCTAAGATAAGAAAAAATAGGTGACCACTAGAAAGCTTCAAAAGTGCTCAGACAAGAGTCAGTATTTAGCAGAAAAATTGGGCTACTCAAAGTGAACAGATACAACCACATTTTAGTTAAGTGACATCTATTTATTCCATTTAAAATATATGACAAGGCAACAAAAATTACACCACCACCAAGCACCAACGTTTCACTTAAATTAACGCTTTTTCAAAGTGTGGTCTGGAATTCAAAATCCCATATATTTATACAAGTTTTTAATTAATCACATGATGAGTAAAATTAATTAGACCATGTTACAGTGAGCTCTTAAGCTTCCTATTGTATACATTCTAACGCCTCATAGAGACAGCATTACATTAATAAAAAACACACACTAGTAGAATTACTATATCTTATAAATATAACATATATGTACAAAATGCTAAAATTACTGTTTAATGTATTGTTAGATGCCTTTCTATAACATAACATGTATGACATTCTATTTCCTATTTTTCAAGAATGGGACTAAACTGAAATCTTCATTTAAACCTCCATCAGTGCTAGCCCTTAAAATATATTGGTATTTGCTTTCTTGCTGTAAGTGCCTATTTTTTACACCCCCCCACCCTGTGGACCCATTATTACTTTTTCTAAGATTTGAAATTTAAAAGAATGGTCCTTTCCCTTCTTTAAGGTGTGAAGTGTTAATGCATTTGTAATCTCTCCTTTAGCAATACTGCGTAAATGTTCTGATATTCTAACTTTAAAACTACATTTTATTTTTCCTACATAGAATTGTTTACATTTGTTACAGGTTGCTGCATAAATTACATGAGTTATGTTACAATTAACAAAAGCATGCAATTCATACAATTTTCCCATTCCAGAATGTGCAAAGCCAGTTTTTGAAAAAGAAGTAGATTAGATGTATTTTATTTATTATTTCTTAAGTTGGTGTTAGTTTATAAATATGTTGATTATATTAATGTTGTGGCTATATTTATAACTTCCTCTATCTTTCTATCTTTCAGTTCTGTACTGAAATCTGATTTTGACCTACCAGGGTAAGTCAGACCCGTATGATGGAAAGAAGTTGCCATGTGATATTTTCATGGGGATTTGTGTGCAGTATTTTAATACTGGTGCCATATTAAGTATATGAGGCACAGTTTCTATCTTTCTAATTGTTGTGATAAATTAAATTATGTTTTGATATATGTAATGCTGCTTGTATTTGGTTAAGCACTTGTGCACTTTGTTCATATAATGTATTTTGAGTGTACTGTCTTTTTAAAAAGCACACTTAAAATGAAGTTGGAAACCCTTACATGTCAGCCTTTGAGAAAGCCAATTGTGAAACACATCAGGTGACATGGATGTGTCCCTCAGCTTTGCTGCAGAAGCTTCTTGCCGGCCTGTTTGCAGGCCTGTTTGATTTTACGTTTGGATATTCGTGGACATTTATGGACAATATATGGACATTCTGTGGACTCTTTTGGATATTGCAAATTTTGTGGATATCCTTCATATGTGGCTGCTAAACATGAGTTTTTTGCTTGATGTGATTTGCACAATAATATATCACATAAAATGTGAACACGCTGGGCCTACGTTTTTGAACATTGGTTTGGAGCATACACTAATTGAAGTGGTTCCTTTAAAGCAGGTGCTGATTCCTCTCTACATTGTTCTTCATGTTTATTTTAACCAGGCACTGCTATTTTCCTGGTGCAGTCATATCCATTTTAAAATAACTTTGCTATTTTGTGACTGGCATGGGTTTGAGATACTAAAGAGGAAAAAGGATGCTCCTGAAAAACTGCAGCAAGTAGTGTTCCTGCTTAAATGTGTTTTGAACGGCTCATACACGGCAGGGACAGCTTGCTGAGGGTATTCAATCTCTTATGGATTTAGTTTTAAAAGACATAATGCAGGAAACTAGTTTTTCTAGCTTACTTAATAACACACCAGCTTTTGGGCCTATAAATAGTCGGCACTCATTTAATGGGTTTGAAAAAATAGCCTTCAAACTGATGCGTCTTCAGTGGGAGGAGACCTCACTAAAAGCATATTTAGAGGTGGAGCGAGTTCCACAAGGGCTTTGAGTTTTAAAAAATCCAACCTGTGGTCTGAATCAGGAAGGGTTCATTGAGAAATGGGGAAAAATCAGTGAAAAAGCAAGCAATGAATATATGGAATTAATAATTGCAGAAAATACTCTGATTCAGAAGGAAACCGCGGTGGAGCTTAACAAACGAGAGGAAGAAGTGAGTACATTTAAAAATGCACCACAGTATTCACAACAGTTAGAGAACTTTACAGAAAATTTGTTAAAGTATGATGAGAAGATTAAGAATAGCAAAAAAAACTAAATTTGATCAAGATGAAAGGGATTACAGAAATGGAAGAGTCTTTAAATGGACTGCACCCATGAATGCTGGGACTGAAAATCAAGAAGAAACAGTGTCTGGGGACAGACAGAAATCTATTTTTCCTACAAGATCTGAGGAAATAGATCAAGAACAGGATAATTTTTTAGGAGAGGAAGAAGAAGGATATGCCACATTACCGGACTCCCCACCGCCTATGCCTTGGAGGAGTCAGTGTGTGAAAAGACAGAATATGGGAAATTTAAATGCACAAGACAAGGCAGCAGAAAGAGATTCAAGAAGAGGAATTTCTAACAGTAGGGGTTGGAGAGGGAGATGGAGATGAGGGAGATTCCACTAAATGTGGTGAATATCTCAGAGCATCAGCTGAGTGAACTGGAGTTAGAGGTACTGAACAGGAGTCTCTCTTTTACTCCAACAAAAAAGTTTAACCATTTTGACACTGTATTAAATCTTAACAAATTGGTGCGTAATCTAAGTTTGAAGGCATTTTTTCATATGGATTTGGACTCTGCCATACAAACAGAAAGGACAGAAAGGACAGAACATGACTCAGGATCTGAACAAGATGTTAATATATCTGACACTTTTAAACCATGTTCTGTTTTTTGTCCCCCCCCCATGTCTGCAGCACTACAAATGTTTGGGAAATGTTGTGAGGAAGATTTGGCAGTGCTAAACAATGAAGTTGACTTGCACTATTATCACAACATGAGCAGACAGGAACAGGATGCCTTGAATAATTTGGGCAACAACAAAAATATTACTATTAAAGCTGCAGACAAGGGGGAGCAATAGTAATCATGGATAGTGAGAAATATGATACTAAGGTTTTGAGACAACTGTCTAATGATGGATATTATGAGAAATTAAAATCTGATAAAACCCCTTTGTTCAAAAAACAAATTGATGGATACCAGTTAAAAGTGAAAGAGGAAAATGAAATAACCAAAGAGGTATATGAATTTTTGAAGTAAAATATGCCATGGGAGCCACTTTCTATATTTTGCCCAAAATACACAAGGATATGGTTAACCCTTCTGGTAAATCTAATGTTTCAGGTAACAGTAGTCTGATGGAACCATTGGCAAAATATGTTGATTTTTTTCTTGTGGATTTGGTCAGGGAAATTCCCTCTTACATAAAGGACGCAGGAGACATATTGACTATACTAGATTTGGCAATAGAGGAAAATAGTCTTCTGGTAACACTGGATGTACAATCTCTGTGTTCCAATATTTTACATAAGGAAGGTTTGAATTCCTTAGAATTTTATTTAAACAAGAGAGAAAATAAGGAACCATCTACAGATGCATTAATACAACTTACAAAATTTGTGTTGGAATTTAATACATTTTTTTACAAAACTTATTTTTATTTGCAAAAATTGGGAACAGCTATGGGTGCCAGTATGGCACCAAATTATACAAATTTATATATGGCATAGTGAGAACTGGAAACAGTAAGAACTGAAAATAATCCCTACCTTCAAAAAATCTATTTATGGAGATGTTTTATTGATGACGTTTTCATGGTGTGGAAGGGAAGCGAGGAAGAACTTTTTGAATTTATACAATACTTAGAAAAAATTAATGATAACTTGCATTTCAGTGCCAGTTTTAGTCAGAAATAAATAACCTTTCTTGATTTGAAAATATTTAAGGATGGAAAGGGAGGGGTTCAGACTGATTTATTTAGGAAAGAGACTACCCAAAACACATTGCTTCTAGCCAGTAGTGCCCATCCCAGACATGTGGTAAGAGTGATACCAAAAGGACAGTTTGTCAGTAGAAAAAGAAATTGCAGTAGCCAGACTGAAAATAATAACAGAGCACAGTAACTGTCAGAATGGCTATTGGATAGATGATACAACACAGGGATCATAACAAAAGCTAAACAAGAAGTGGATTCACTTTCAAGAGAATCACTTCTGGTAAATAAACAGTGAAATAAGAAATGTGACCCTCAGATGACTTTTGTAACTACATATAGTCCCCAGGCAAAAAATATTACAAGTATCATTAAAAGGCATTGGCATTTAGTACTGATGGATCCAAATTTGAAAGGAATAGGAGAGAATGGTCCTACAATGGTATACCGTAAAGGTAAAAATATTAAAGATGTTGTTGTTCACTCTGTCCAATCCCTCCCCGATAAGCCAAGGAATTGGCTCACAGAAAGGTGAGGGAGGTGCAATAGATGTGGTAATTGTAAATATTGCCCTTTAGTCAGAAATACTAAGTGGTTTAAAAATCATGCTACTGAAAGGGATGTTAAGGTTAGAGGGACTGTTACACGTAATAATCCTGAGGTAATTTACATGGCAGAATACACTTGTGGTCAATTCTATATAGCGAAAACAAAATGTCCCTTTAAGAGTAGAATTGGAGAACATGCTAGGGCAATTTTAAATAATGATATCACAAATGCATTAGCTTTGCATGTTACAAAATTTAGGAATCGGAGTGAACATAGTTTCCTATTTACAGCTATAGAGAAACCAATCATATCAAAGAGAGGTGGTGATTATGATAACTTACTTCTCAGGAGGGAACAATACTGGATTTTCTCAATGAAAGCTATGTGTGCCCCAGGTTTAAATGACATAATTGAAATTAAACCTTTTTTGACAAAGAAGTAGATTAGGTGTATTTTATTTATTATTTCTTAAGTTGGTGTTAGATTTATAAATATGTTGATTATATTAATGTTGTGGCTATATTTATAACTTCCTCTATCTTTCTATCTTTCAGTTCTGTACTGAAAAAATGATTTTGACCTACCAGGGTAAGTCAGGCCCGTATGATGGAAAGAAGTTGCCATGTGATATTTTCATGGGAATTTGTGTGCAATATTTTAATACTGGTGCCATATTAAGTATATGAGGCACAGTTTCTATATTTCTAATTGTTGTGATAAATTAAATTACGTTTTGATATATGTAATGCTGTTTGTATTTGGTTGAGCACTTATGCACTTTGTTCATATAAGGTATTTTGAATGTACTGTCTCTTTAAAAAGCACACTTAAAAGGAAGTTGGAAACCCTTACACATCAGTGTTTGAGAAAACCAATTGCGAAATGCATCAGCAGATGTGGGACTGTCCCTCAGCCTTGCTGCAGAAGCTTCTTGCCGGCCTGTTTGTAGTACTGTTTGATTTTACGTTTGGATATTCATGGACATTTATGGACAATACATGGACATTCTGTGGACTCTTTTGGATATTGTGAATTTTGTGGATATCCTTCATATGTGGCTGATAAACATGAGTTTTTTGCTTTATGTAATTTGCATGATAATGAATTTATCACATAAAATGTGAACACGCTGGACCTACCTTTGTGAACATTGGTTTGGAGCATACACTAATTGAAGAGGTTCTTTTAAAGCAGATGCTGGTTCTTCTCTATATTGTTCTTCATCTTATAAATACAACATATGTGAGAAATATGTACAAAAAACTAAAATTACTGTTTAATATAGTGCTAGATGCTTTCCTATAACAATAAATTTATGACATTCTATTTAATATTTTTCAAGAACAGTACAAACTGAAATTTTCATTTAAACCTCCATCAGAGCTACCCCTTAAAATATTTTGCTATTTGCTTTCTTGCTGTAAGAGCCTATTTTTTACATCCCCCCGTGGACCCATTATTACTTTTTCTAAGGCTTGAAATTAAAAAGAATGCTCCTTTCCTTTCTTTAAGGTGTGAAGTGCTAATGCATTTGTAATCTCTACTTTAGCAATTCTGCATACATGTTCTGATATACTAACTTTAAAACTACGTTTTGTTTTTCCTACATATAATTGTTTACATTTGTTACAGGATGCTGCATAAACCACATGAGTTGTGTTACAATTAACACAAGCATGCAATTCATACATTTGTCCTATTCCAGGGTGTGAAAAGCCAGTACCTATTTGGAGATGATGACAAAAATAACAGATTCCACATTTAAAAGCCCACTTAGGTAAATTGTCATTTGCTTCAGTCCGTTCAGAATAACGGCTGTTCATAATCATTTTGCCAATATTTCTGCCTTTTCTATAAACCATCCAGGCAGGGGGGAGTCATTGTAGTTTGTTTTAACTTTGGCTCTGTTCTTAATGTATGCCAGTTCTGTTTTATAATGGCTTCTATTTTATAGCTCTGTGGAGTGAAGTCAGAAATAAAATTAAGTTTGTGACCATGATCTCTATGCTTCTACTGTAACAAAACCTCTCTAGGTATCTGGTCTACTTCTGTTTGAACCTTTTCTAGACACTCTCTCTTACAACCCCTATTGACAAAATGTTCTACCATATCATTTGCATTTTCATTCTGTATCTCTTTTGCTTGCTGACATTCAGGCAGTTAGAAGCCCACCTTGAGTATGCCTCATGTACACCATACTAGTGCACTTTGACCAGAGGTTTATCATGCACCTCAGTGTCAAAGGCCTTACTGAAGTTCAAAAAGACCATGTCTACAACCCTGCCCCTGTTCAACACCATGGTAATCCCCTCAAAGAAGAAATATACTACTTGATTTTTTTTTTATATACCCCTCTTTCTGGTCCCCTCATCTTCCGTCACTGATCTGCCCTGGTCACAGCACTCCACAGCTTCCACCACCTAATCAGCCGCTCTCACTCCCCGGTCACTCCTGGCTTACCCCCCCAGGAGGTGGGGTATGGTGCCGCCACTGGAATCTGCGCCGTGGAATGTATGTAGTTGGGGAGTTCTTGGCCAGGTGACTGATCGAAGCCGGAAGCAGGGCATCATGGAGACGTCTGAAGAGGAGGATTTTTGTTCCCCTTATTGGCCGGGCCAAAAACGTGCAATGACGCCAGCGTCTGTCCTGCCATAGCCCCTCCCCTCCTCGACCATGCATTGGTGCACAGAACGAGACATTCAGCTTCCACTAGGTGTCACTCTGTCACCAATCTCAGAGGCCCCCAACCCCCCCACCAGAGAATGAGAGTTGTCCATAGGATGCTCCATCCTTCTCCCCCTGGCTGGCCCTTCGATGACCCAGGCTCGTTCCCAAACCCGGGTAGCCGGCATTGCAATCGGAACCCCAACCGCTGCACCAATGGGACAGCACTACTTGATTTTCTTTATGTTTTGATGTTTGGTGTTGTGGGGGGAGGGGTCTTTGTTATATGTAATTATCTGAAAGACAACAACTGCTGTAGTGAATCAGAACTGAGGACGCAGGCAGGATCTGCACAGCTCTTACTATACAGTTAATCAGGACTACTATCTGGTTATATAGAAGGAAACAAATAATAACTCCATTTTCACTGAATCATCAGGCAACTATGACTGTGTTCAAATGCTTATACAATATTGGATTTTTGTCCTTTCATATACTCTGTGTCACCGCTGAAGACAGCCACCACTACATAGGTGCCACAGAGCATGGTTGTATGATGAAACGACCCCAATCAGGTGAGGGTTCCACCCCTAGAGCTACCACAGGAAGCTTGTCTCCCCCAACCCCCATTCAAGGAACCTTCGAGAAATACACAGTGATTCTCCAAAGGTAAGAAGTGAAGTCACCGAAGGGAAAGGGAAGAAAGTAGAGCAAAGAAAGTGAGCATCCAAACAGACACTTAGGGCATGCGGCTTAATCAGTGCTCAGTGAAGGGGTAGGCTATGCATTTCCCATTACAGCAATGAACTATGGACTCTAATTACATTCTGTGGGAATTTAAACAATTGTGAGTATGTTTGAATGTGCAATGTTTGATTTGTGGTCATTCTTTCTCACACACACACACACACTATCACAGCTGAGATGACCACCATTGTGAAGCTGCACAGAGCCTGATCACAGAACTAAAGGAACCCAAATCCTGGTGATGGTTCTACTCCAGGAGGTACCAATAGGAGCGTGGTCCCATGGCTAAAGAAACCATCAAGAAATGCACACCGATTCCCTGAAAGGAAAGTGATAGCACAGCGCCAGCAATAAGAGAACTCCTATTCAGCCAAACTCATGGGCAACTATGATTACTTTTTGGTCACTGAGGTGAGCCCCCCCCCCCATGGAAGAAACCTTTGGGAATCCAAAACCTTAAGTGACCATTTTCCTGAGCTCGTTATTAAATTACTACAAAAAGTTGTGCCAAAGGTGCTGCAGGGCTTGGACAAAAATACTTTGACATATTAGGCTGGAATCATTGACTGTCCATTTCCACTGCCTCACAATTGAGACTACCATCCTCACAAGGATGCTAGGCAGCCCAGTTTTCCTTCCCAGTCAGGACTCCATCCCTGGAGGTGCCCAAGGAACACAACCTTGAATGCTAAAGGAACATTATGGAAATTAAATGACACCAAGTGGAGGAACAAAGAGAACAGCTATGGATTGGCTTGACTGATCCCTCTGTCTAATCTGCAAAAGAACTATCACTGTATGCAAGGTACCACACACAGGCAAGCCATATAAGTAAAGGAACTCCCAGCAGGGAAGCGCAAACATGCAAAACGAGAAAGGGACTCCGCCCAATCTAAAGGTACACTGAGGCCATGAAGAGTGCACAGCAACAAGGAGAGAGAGAGAGAACTGCCACCCAACAGCAGACTTATGCAGGCAGGTTAGTGTCAGATAAAAGCAGAATTAGAGAAATTGATTGGTTAGGAAGGCAAAGTCCTGCCCTAATGTGGAGTGGCTTCTGTTGTATGCAGCACAGAGTTACATATTTGCAGGGGCATGGAGCCTGGACGACTGGGGGTGCAAACATAAAAATACAGAATCTGTCAGCAGAAAAGAATGGCTTCACTCACCCAGCCTGCCAAGATGGTCCTTATCTAGTCTGTATCTATAGATCCTAACTGGTGTCCATCAACCCTCCTCCCTCCCTGCCTATTTACTAATATTGCCGTATGTCTATCCCACACATGCTTGAAGCCCCCTAAAGTTTTCAATTTCATCAATTCCACTGGCAGTCTGTTCCAGGCGTCTACAACTCTTTTGATAAAGTAGCATGCCCTCATATCCTGCTTCCACTTCCTGCCTCCCTCCAGCTTCATCCTATGCCATCTGGTCCTGGTGCAAAGCCCACTTATGGGAAAGGACCCAGAGCCCATGTCCTTCGTAGGCATGGAGCCCATGTTGTTAAGGGGTACAAAGCCTGTGTTGCTGAGTGTGGCTCTCATGTCCACTTAGTGGTATAAAATACGTTAAGATAGCACAGTGCAGAGCCCATTACAGCTGTAACGGAGATGTATTGTAAGTGTAGTGCATAACCCTATCAGACATGGAGAGCAGAAGTAATAATGGGTGAGGAGCCACATAGGTATTGGGATGATGTATTGACACCCAAAAAGCAGTGGGAGCGAACCATGAACAAAATGAAGAAACACCAAAGAGATAGCAAGAGGCAGCCTGGACAGAGTCCAGAATTTGGGACTACTGGTGGCTATGCAGCTAAAGTTGTGACAGCAGAAAGGTGGAAGAACCTGTAAGTGGAGGCAGATCGAGGAAGAGCCAATTGCATTATGTTAAGAGAGGAAGCATTCCCGCAGGGCACAGCAAAGCAACAGGCAGCGATCTGAGTGCATCAGAATGCAGTCTGATGGAAAACATAGCAGACCACTGTTACAGGATACAGGAATATAGAACAGAGGCCCAACAAGAGATGAAAAGGGCAAGCCAGGAGCAGGGAGCAGGTGAGTAACCAGGGGAATGATGGAGGCACTGGTGCAGGAGGCAGAATGCAGAAGGAATGCCAACGAAGAAGGGAGGGAGGAGCCATGAACACCCAGCTGTGGAACACAACATTAGAGGCAGCAGGTATGGACAAGGATGCAGAAGAGGACACAGAGGACGTACCCTAAACAAACTGAAGGGACAACTCACGGGGAAAAAAATACAAGTTGGACTGGATGATTTGACTAGATATTTATACATTCAGTAAGGGGCGAGGTGTGGGTTGAGGCCGGCCCTTGAACTCTGAACACTTTGCCCTTAAATTCTGATTTATATGGGGGGGGGGGGGTCTTCTTGTAGTACACACAGTGCATAACATAAAACATGTCAATATTTGGTGACCAGAGCAGCAATATGCAAACAAATAATCTTGGGTAGTGGAAGCACGGATACATTAAACTGGTATATGTTTGGCCAATGCATCCTGCAGGTGAGTGCAGGTAAAGTTTTTAATGTATGGAGAGGGGAACAATGCCTCACTGGCATGATAGCCATGGAACATAGAAACATATAGAAACATAGAAGTTGATGGCAGATAAGGACCGCAAGGCCCATCCAGTCTGCCCATTTCTTTTTCTACATTATAAATGTGCCATCGGCCTTTTCTGTCAGTGGCCTATCTATTCATACTCATCTGTATTGCTCCCTTATGCCTATCCCATGCCTGTTTGAAGCCTTGCACTGTATTCATAGCCACCACTTCCTGAGGTAGGACGTTTCATGCATCCACCACCCTTTCTGTGAAAAATAATTTCCTCACATTATCCCTTAATTGACCTCCCTGTAGTCTCATGCTGTGTCCTCTTGTCCTGCTATTCTTCTTATATTTAAACATGTTAGACTCTTTCACCTTGTTAATGCCCTTAAGATGTTTGAATGTTTTGAGCATATCACCTCTCTCCCTCCTTTGCTCAAGGGTATACATATTGAGCTCCGTTAATCTGTCCTCATATGTCTTCTGATGCAGTCCCTGCACCATTTTGGTTGCTCTTCTCTGGACTGCCTCAATTTGGATAATGTCCTTGTGAAGGTGTGGCCTCCAGTACTGCATGCAGTACTCCAGATGGGGCCTAACCAATGTCTTGTAAAGAGGGATTTTTACCTCCCTCTTATGACTTGTGATACCCCTACTAATACACCCTAACATCCCCCTAGCCTTACCTACTGCTTTAGAGGTCTGCTTAGATGATTTCAGGACATCGGTGATGATGATACCCAAGTCTCTTTCTTCCTTTGTGACTGCCAGCAACTCCCCTCCCAGCCTATAGGTGGCTTCAGGGTTTCTCTTCCCTATGTGCACGATTTTACTCTTCTTTGCATTAAATCCCAGTTGCCACTCTTCTGACCATTTTGCTAGTTTATCCAGATCTCTTCTCATTCTGCCCACCCCATCTGGATCATCTACTCTGTTGCAGATCTTGGTGTCATCTGCAAACAGACAAACCTTACCTTCTAGTCCACCTACAATGTCACTGATGAAGATATTGAAGAGGACTGACCCTAGGACTGATCCCTGAGGTACCCCACTTGTTACTTGCATCTCTTCTGACTGTATACCATTTACCACCACTCTTTGTTTTCTGCCCGTCAACCAGTTTGCCACCCAGTTGACCAACGTCTGACCCACCCCGAGCCTACCCAGCTTATTTATCAATCTTCTATGTGGAACAGTGTCGAAAGCTTTGCTGAAGTCAAGGTAGGCGATATCAACTGCTCCCCCTTGGTCCACCACTCTGGTTACCCAGTCAAAGAAATCTATGAGATTAGTTTGACAGGACCTTCCTTTAGTAAACCCATGCTGTCTTGGATCCTGTACCCCTATGGATTCCAGGTGTTGCACTATTCTTTCTTAAGGAGTGCCTCCATAATCTTGCCCACTACTGAGGTAAGACTGACTGGTCTGTAGTTCCCTACCTCATCCCTGCTACCGCTCTTGAGGAGCGGTATCACATGAGCCCTTTTCCATTCTTGTGAGACCTCTCCTGTGCTCAGATACTCACTAAACAGTTCTGCTAATGGCTCTGCTAGTTCCACCCTTAGCTCCTTAAGTACCCTGGGATGCATGCCATCAGGTCCCATTGCCTTGTCCACCCCGAGCTTAGCGAGCTCTTGTAGGACCCTTTCTTTTGTGAAGGGAGTAGTGCTCACCTCCCTCCCCCCTGTGTCCATGGTGCTGAGCTGTGGGCCCTGCCCTACCTTCTCTTCAGTAAATACTGAGCAAAAGTATCTATTTAGGATAGATGCTTTTACAGGGTCCTCCTCCTCACATGCCCCCTTTTCTCCTTTGAGCTTAGCAATACCCCCTCTGGACTTTCTCCTTTCATTAATGTATCTATAGAAAGTATTGTCACCTTCTTTTACTGTTTGTGCTAGTGTTTCCTCAGTTTGGGACTTTGCCTGCCTTACTGCCTTCCTGCTTCCCGTAGAGCAGTTTGGTATGCCTCTATCTCCACCCGCTGTGTTCCCTTATATTTCCTGAAGGCCAGACTTTTGGCTCTGACCTTTTCTGCTACTGTGTTTAAGAACCAAAGTGGTTTCCTTCTTCTTTGCACTTCCTTTTCTGTCTAACACAATGGGATGTTGCTTCAAGTATTGCATCCTTAATGCTTGCCCACTTTGCCTGTACCCTCTCCCTGTGTTTCTTTTGCCAGGGCTAGCTTAACTCTGTTGGCCATCTTATCAAAGTTAGCTCCTCTGAAGTCCCATATTTTTGCCTTGGAATGGGATGATTTAGATGTAGTGGCCAAATTGAACCATACTATGTGATGGTCACTGGCCCCCAGGTTACCTTCTACCTGGAGATCTGTGATCCCTTCCCTGTTAGTCAGTACTAGATCTAGGATAGCCCTGTCTCTTGTGGGTTATTGTACCAGTTGTTTGAGGCCCTCCCCCTGCAGGGAATCCACCATGTGTTAAGTTCTGGCAGATGTTCCTGCTGGTATTGACCAATCTGTATCTGGCATGTTGAAGTCTCCTATTATCAGAACCTCCCCTTTAGCTGTCATGTTTTGTATCTATTCTAACAGTAATGTGTCTATGTCCTCCCCCTGGTCTGGGGGCCTGTAGACAACCCCAGTTCTTATGGCTGTCCCATTTCCTGTTTCCAGTGTGGCCCACAGTTCTTCTGGCTCCTTATGTGTATTCTGAATTTCTGTAGCTTTGATATTTTCATTGAAATACAGGGTCACTCCACCCCTTTTGCACCTTGGTCTCTTCTGAACAGTACATAGCCAGGTACTGAAGTCTCCCAAGTATGGTTACTGGTAAACCACATCTCACTAATTGCTACAATGTTCAGTTTAGCCTCTGACATTATTGCCTACAGGTCTGGGATCTTATTTCCTAAGGCTATAAGCATTTGTGTACATGATTTTCCATTGGCCAGATTTCGGTGTGTTAGTTGTTGGGTGAGGTTTGGCATTTCTCCTGTGTGTCGTATGGGGAGACGGACCTTTTTTCTTACCTGGTGATGCAAATGAACTGCAAACATGCTGAATCCCTGTTTGACCACTAACTGAGGGGAAGGGGTGTTCTTCCCATTTGATGTATGGGGTGCTGCACCCCTCTCCCATTTGCTAGTTTAAATATTCTGCAAAGACATCAAACTTCTGCCTCAATGCACTGAATCCCTCCTTAGTCAGATGCAGTCCGTCAAATTTAAAGAACCTTCGTTCCCAGAACTGTTGCCAGCTCCCTACAAATCTGTGTCATTTTTCCTGGCACCAACCCTTGAGCCACATGTTTAGCTCCCCTATCTCCCCTTCTCTGACCTTCTGTCCATCTGCCCCCCTCTCCCAGACTGACAGGATCTCAGAGAAGGAGATGTCGGACAAAATGCATGATAGTTTGTCACCCAGCCTGGTCAGGTGTTCCTTGGTCTCCTCAACTGACCGGCTGGCAAGATCATTAGTCCCTATGTGTACCAGGACGTCAATGTTTTCTCCTGCTTTGTGAACAATTTTAGCAATGTGGTCAGTGTCTCTCCATGCTGATGTACCTGGGAGACATCTGACCATTACCCCTGGCTGGAGATAGGTATCAACTCTCCGAATCATGGAGTCTCCTATGATCAGAAGTTTTTTGGATTTCCTTTTTGCTTTTTTTGTTTTGGTTCCTGATTTGTGTGAGTTTTGTCGTGCTAGCTCCTGTGCTGCTGTGTAATGCTCTGTAGTGTCCTCTGCAACTTTGTTTGATTTCGGAGATAGAGGCAGATAACTGTTTGTAGTGTTTATATGTTTTTTGGATGTAATATGTTGGAGAGCACAGAGTGATGGGGCACCCGATTTGCCCCTCCTAACCACCTGCCAACCTCCTGGACCAACTACCCTCTGCGGTCGAGGTTCTTCTGTTGGATGTTGGGGAAATGGTGGGTGGTTCTTATAATGTATTTCCTCTTGGATATGAAATTTGAGGTGCACAATCTCTGTCCATGCTGCCTGGAGCTGAGCCCTAAGCTCTTCAATGGCCCAGCATGTAGGACAGTGTCCTAAATCCTGTAAGACTGTCCTTCTGAAAAGTGTTCCACAGTACCTGCAGTTAATGATATCCATTCCAGATAAGTTGCTGGGTTTATAACCTGGTCAGAGTAATTAGAAGGAAAAAAATGCAAGTAATGGTTTGATTTTGTGTTTTGTTTTTGTATAACTTGTTATAACAAGTTAAATTACTAGTGCCCCTGTAAATGAGCTCACCTTGTGGATGCCCCACTGATCCGCCCCTTCCTGCTTTGCCACAGGAAATGTCTCAACTGTGGTACCATATAAAAGTAGTGTAGTGTGGGGTGGTTGGGGATGGGGATGGGTGGCTGGCCCTTGCCCTGCCAAAAAAGAAGAACCACAGAAGAAAGAACAAGGAGGTAAGAGCAGAAACAATCAGTCAACAACAAATGCTGTAACCCTGAAAGCTTATCCTAATGTTAGGTAAAACTGTAAAACCTGTAAAGCACCACCTGTAATAATTTCAGAGAAGATATACCCTGTAAGAAACTCTTTGCTACAGAGAAAAAATAAAGCAGTAACAGAAGATATACCTTGCAAAAGACAATTTGAATCAGAAAATTACAGCATTAATCTGTTAGCACACACCTGTAGGCACACCTTGCAATAATGTAGAAGAAGGTATACCAGCAACAACAATTTGAATCAGAGAAAAATAAAGCAATGAAATGTTAGCAACAAACAGTAGCAATCCCTGTGAGTATAAAATAAAAGTAACAACATACAGTAAATCTGCTTAGCCAAAAGAAGTCCACCGCATCCAAATTTTCAAGCTGTCAGGATCACTGCAATGGAGAGCATATCATGTAGCTGTATTGGGTAGGTGACAAACACTTAATAGACGTTTGGCCATTTAAATGTTTTTAAAGTGACCACTGATTCACTGGATTTTTGAATACCCTGATAGCACCAGTTCACAGCTAATTTAATAGTTCTGTACATCATATTGTGAGCCAGCCCACTGGCACAGTGGTAGTGCTATTGATTGCAACGCTGACAACCTGGGTTCAGGAACCAGCCAGGTAGGGGAGAAGCATTCAACATCTAAATGGATGAACTCTTCCAGGAAGGGGGATATCACTGTTCCACTGCTCTGCTGCATCCTGGATGACCACAGGTGGCAGTGAAAGGAAAAGCATCAGTGAAGGAGCTTGGAGTAAGAGTCAAGTCATCTGAGTGCATCGGCATGCCAGCACCCAATGAGAGACACACTCCTGATGGAAGAGCAGGACTAAATGGGACAAAAAGTTTGGGACTGGCTAAGGGCAGAAGTAGCTCCTGCCCACTGTCCACCATGCTCAGCACCAGACCCACACCACTGACACTGACCAGTGGACCACTGGGCCTTCACCCACACTATGGGTGGCCAGATAGATAGCAGGGCAATAAAGCTGAAGTAGCTGAAGGCAGAATCAGCCCTGTGGGGCAGCACAGCAGTGTGTAACGTATGGGCCTCAGAAGCCTGTCCAGGTGAGTGGCTGGGCTACTGTCAGTGGATTCAGCACTGGCAGGGGTTGAAGGAGTACCCTACCAAAAGCTTGGGGGAAAAATATGTTAAAAAACTTAATAAATAAATCAGATTGCAGACAAATCAAATAAGAATGCCAAAAACAAACTTAACTTGTTGAAGCAAAATTCTACATGCCATTAGCAAAATAAATAAAAAAGTGCTCTTCACCCATAAATGCACATTGTACCATGCTGGCTGAAAAGCACAGAAATGAATGTCACAGCTGCATGGCTTGCTTTAACCCCCTGCTGAAGTCCCCAAATAAGAATTTGGAGGATTTTGAAGAACAAAAATGAAAGAAGCGCTTCAGCATTGACCTATATATTGAAAAATTTTCCTGGGTTTTGTTAGCAGAAAAAGTATCGGGTAATGTTTTACAAAGCTACTACAGCAAATTTCTGACCCCAGGATTCTCTGATCTGACCCTGACATTTGAAGCAGAGGGTCAACCTGACCCCCACTTTGCTAACACTAATGCAAGCCCTGCAGCTGCTGACACAGTCTCAAGGGATATTTAACATATCCAATCAATGGGTGAGGTCCAGAACACAAAATGCCTGAAACCAATTGAATGGTTCCAATCTGGAGCCATCAGAATGTGCAAATTGCTAGTTCTAGCACTTCAGGGATATTCTGGTTCAGGATTTCACACATTCCTCTTAAAACAAGGGCTGTAGCCCAAGGGCTAAGTTAATTATGTCTTTCGGATGAGACATTAAACCAAGGTCCCATCTGCCTGGGTTGGTGGTAGTTCAGGTGGATGTTAAAGATCCCATGGCACTTATCGAAAAGAGCAGGGGAATTTTTTATTTGTACAAACATCAAGGACAAATGAAAACCAACAGTGTTAAAGCACACAAAACATAAAACAATCATTAATTACGAAGAAGTCAAATTAAATATCACATTGTGTTAAATCACACACACAAAAAATAAATAAATAAATAAAATAAAAAAAAATAAATAAAAATAATTATGTATATCAGATCAAGAAAGGCATACTATTTATATTTGATAAACATTGGGAATCCTTTCCACCAACTGGTAACCTGCCACGAAGTGGAGTGTTCACAATCTTGAACATAAATCCTTTCCATAGCCCCTGTAATTAACATGCTAACAGTTTCATAGGACATCCTCTTTTGGTACAAGACCCACTGACATCGGGCTTGCCATAAATAATAAATTAAACAACAACAAAAAGGTGCCATGTTTCCCTATCATAACATCTATTCAACTGGAAATTAATGCCTAAAATCAAGGTATTATAATCTGTATATAACAGCCAAGACATATTCCATTTAGCAGACAGGAATTTCCATAAAGACGTGGCATAAGAGCAAGAACATAAAAAATGTTCCATTGTTTCTTCTTGAGCAATACAATCCGGATAAGGACAGTGTCTTTCGGTTACAATTTTATGATTAGCATTGCCCCTTACGTTCAAATGACCATACAAGGAAAGCCAAATCAATTCCCACATACATTCAGGCAATCTAGGAGTAGTCAATCTTTGAATAGCAATTTTGACATGAGTCATAGGGCAATTTTTAAAGGCAGGTTCAGACGGATAAAGTAATGTCATTACTTCTTTATACAATTGTGGCCCAGTCTTATAATTGACCAATTGAACTGGAATACCCCAGGTAAACAACTTCTTTGCCACTGACAAAAAATAGTTTGGCACTTTTAATGATTTGATCGGTTTTGGGGGCAAATTTTGCCAGGCTAAAAAGCAGTTAGCCAAAATGTGTTTAAACAAAGACCCATAAGGGTTATTTGGGGAAGAAGCCCTGGTCGAATATTATGTGAGATGAATAAAGTATGAAAAAACTACGGGTCCACCATCCCAAGTTCACCTTTCCTTTTTCTAAATAAGTATACTGCCGCTTAATCAGATTTAACCGATTACCCCATAATAATTGAAAAATATACTATAAAGTCTGGTTTCTAAGGACATAGGTAAAGGAAAACCATAGCCAGATACAAAAAGCAAGGAATAACAAATTGCTTCAATATCTGAACTCTCTTAATTTTTGACAATGTCCATTTTCTCCATAAGTCAATTTTTCCCTCAATTTTATGTATTGCAGTGTTCCAGTTTAGTTCTGATAAATTCTGACCGTAAAATAAGCCCAAAATTTTTATAGGCCCGATGAAATTGAAATTCCTCCAATAATTTCCTCTACAACATCCTCACGTCCTATAACTAAGCCCTGACTTTTTGTTCTTGAATTTTAGAGTTAGATACCCTAGAAAAGAACCATTAATTCAGAAAAATAGTGATAGATTCAATTTTGGAAAAAAATATGCATAAATCATCAGCATAGGCCTGAATAAAATGCTCAGACAAGCCGGATGGGCCTAACATCCCCTCCCATTTGGGAATGGTAGTCATTGATCTTATTAAAGAATCTATAGTAAAAGAATATAAAAGAGGGCTCAAAGGGCATCCTTGATGAACCCCACTAGGCATGTGGAACCCCACACCACATATGCCATTCACAATTGGGTGGGCCAGTGCCCCTTCATAAAGTGCTGTGATCCAATGAATCATTACCTTAGGTACTCCATAGTGCCACAAGGACAAAAACAAATCGAAGTGATACACCTATCAAAAGCCTTTCTGGTCCACTGAAACAATACAGCCTCGTTTCCCTTGAGAAACTGTGTATTCAATGAGATCACGAAGGATCATGTGGGCCTGCTGGATTTTTCTGCCAGGTAGTCCGCAAAATTGGTAAGGGGAAAGCACTGTGACAGCAAATTTTTTTAGTCGGTTATTTAAAATTCCTGTGAAAAGCTTATAATCAGTGTTTAAAAGTGTAATCGGTCTCCAATTCTCCAAATGGGTTTGCTTCCCCGATTTGTACAAGAATATTACCAATCCAGCTGGGAACCACCCTGGAAAAACCTTACAAGAAAGAAAAAAATTAAAAACTAATTCTAGACACTGACTGAATTCCAAAGGAAAAGTTTTGTAAAGCTCCACTGTTAAGCCATCTTGTCCTGAGAAATGCCTACTTTTGAGATTTTATTACATCCTCTATTTCTAAACGTGTTATAGGTTGTACCAGAACATTTTTGGAAGGTTGACTCAGGAATTTGAATGGAAGAAAGGAAATGTTCCATTTCTGCTACGCTGGGAGGTACTGCAGGTGCATGTGCTAGAAAGAAGTCTTTTATAATGTTCTGTATGCTCTCATTATCCGTCACTATATACCCTGCTTGATTGACTAAGGCATTTAAAGAAGTATTAGTTCTATACTTCTTAAAGGCCTCAAAAGGGTCACCTTGAGGTTGCTTTTTTAGCCCATATTGTTGAATAACTGTAGCAGTTTTTGCCCTGTCATATTGTACCGATAACATTTCCTTTTTAAGTATGTGTATTTGTGATGAATAATCGAACTTTGAAGTATTAGCCTTAGAAAACAAATAATACAATTGTTGCTGTAAAGCTAAATAGCGAAGAAAATAAGAATTTGACGCTATTTTTCCTTGATTTTGCAAGAATTTGCATAAATCAGCTTTCGTATTCCACCACCATTGATTGATGTCATCATATAAAAAGGTAACTGACAACCTTGCCATCAGTAAAGAACCTAATTTATGCTGAATCTCACAGGAGCTTAATAAGGGAGCACTTAACTTCCACCTGGATTTCCTCCAATGGGAAGTGAATCACCAGAAATGTTACAATGAAGTAACAGATGGTCCAAAAGGCCACAGGTATAGTCTGAAAAGAAAAGATAATTTGGAAGATAAAAAATATAATCAATTATAGAAGAGTATTTATTTTTTGATAAGTAAACCAAGGGCCTCCCTTCTGTTTAATACTGGCGTAACCAGCCCAGATGATTGCACCAATGTCCAAGAGCCATAGTATCACAATATATTTTCCTGTTTTTAATGCAGTTGTCAATTTCTTACTGGGGTCCAATTCACAATTAAAATCTCCAGAGAAAAACTGCAAATGAAGTCATCAAAAGGTTTAATCATTTGCATTAGTGCCACCTTTTCAGCTTTACTTGCAAACAATAAACATTTATAAATCTACATGTCAAAGACTTCCAAACCCCATCCAAAATCATCAACCTCCCGGATCAAGTCCATTAATTTTATCAAAGAAAATCTTAAGTACCAAAAGAAACCCCAAGCCATCAGCTGAATGTTGTCCAAAGGACCAGTAAGAAGGGCCCCAATACCATTCCTTCTGGAAATTCCTGACCTGGTCAATGGTGTAAATCCAAGTTTCTTGTAATAAACAAATGTCTAAACGATTTTCATGCATATAATTAAATACAACATGACGTTTTTTAAAGTTTAACAAACTATGTACATTTAGAGACCCCAATTTAAATGATTCCATATCTAAATATGAGTCATTCAACTATCTTTTTTCCTCCTTTTCTTTTTTTACTTTTGTACCCATCTTGAACCATAAATGGGAAGGGGGGACTGTCCCTAGCTGGTTGTGAGTCCAAGTCCTGACACTCCATGACGGAGTCTCCCACTGAGAAGAAAGAACCTCAAAAGGGTTACTGGTTTCACATCTGTAGTAGAACGGCCTACCAAGGAGGTTTTAAATTCCTGGAGGACCGTCTTACTTGTAGAGGCACTGTTGGAACTGCCACTTTGGGCCGAGCTTCCTGATTGTCAGCATAACATACTGGGACTAAAATAGGCAAGGTATCTTTCAAGGTATCAGGTAATGAAACTACAGAGTCCACAATTAAAGGTTGTGGGTTGGGACTGCAGTGGCACCAGCAGGCCTGATGTCCGCCCCTGCTCAGAAACCAAATCCTGAGCTTTTGAATAAGAAGATCAGGACTACTAATAGTGGCCTTATTCCTAGCCGCCCACACACATTCAGTGAAGACATGACCTGTGTCATCACAGAGATCACACTTAGTATGGTTCATACATTGGAATGCAATGTGACCAATCTCTCCACAGTTGTCACAACGGGGTTTATCACATGAGCTAGATAAGTGTGTTCTAGCACCACATTTGTAACATGCCCTAGGTTGGCCTGCATAAAAACAGACCCCCGATCCTGGCCCAACAAAAAAGAGTTTGTAATATGCAAAATCTCTGAATCTGACTGCCGAAGTTTAACTTTAAATTTCCACCCCCCCGTCCAAAACTGTTGGTCATCTAAAATGGCCTCTGGAGAACTCAAGACATCACATTTCTGGGACAACCAATACACAATGTCATCAATATGCACACCTTCATTCAAACATAATTGTTACAAATTTAACCAATGGTTTAGTCAGGGGATTACCAAAAGCGGGGTCCATAAGGGTCAGAATTTGACCTCGTTGTAACATTCCCAGAATAAATCCAATGCATAAGCTGAAAGCTTATATCAAAATTATCCTCACCAGATATATTGATAAGCAAACACTTCACGTGGGGTAAAATGCAAAGAGTCTTTCAACAAATATTTCCCCACATAATGCCTGTCTGGCCTAGCTTCCAGACCATCCTTATATCTTAATCTAACAGCATTACATCTAGGCTGCTTCTTCTTTATTTTAGAAAATAAGTCCGACAACAAAGGTTTACTAGAGTCCACAGTTTTTTTATCAGTATGAGGATGTTCAGTATGTAAATCAATTAAAACCTCTGATGATGGAACTTGTTCCTTGGGGGGTTCTTGCTTTTCATCACCTGGTACCAAATTAGCTTGTGTCATGGGTAAAACAGAAACATTAGGCTGCCATGAAGGCTCGTTTTGAGAAAAGTTTAATTTAGGGTCCCAGTCAGGAGAAGGACGCCATGAACCATTATTAAAGGACCAACCAGCTTCCCGCAGTGCTGTTTGAGGGTCCAATTTTCTTCCAACAACGGGTTATTAACAATACTGTCCTGCTGACAAGAAGGCTCAGATTCCTAGTAAGTGTCCCAGTAACTACTGGTTTATCTGTTAGGGTCACTAAATGTCTTTAGCTGAAAAACAGCGCCCGTTTTTCCTTTCCTCAATCCCCACAGAATCAATATGAGCAGTTAATTTCTTGGCAAAGTAATTCCGACACTAACCTGATCAAAGGGTTTGTTTGATAGATACAGCTTACCTCAGGCTGTTGCGACTGCGTAAAAGCAGCAGAGGAGAGGCTTGAAAACAAACCCAGCATCTTTGGAAAGTGGTTTCTGTGGTGTGCAAATCACTGGACGAACTGACTCCATAACCCATATTGCAGTGTTGACTCTAGTATCCATGACAACTGAAGACACGTTGTCAGTAGTAACCTCCAAGGAACTACAAGGTTTTGGCTCTTGGCACTGGAAAACAGCAATTCCCTCCCTGCCAGCCAATAATCCCATGTCAGTGTTATTCTGCAAAAAACTCTCCTCCTTTCTCAGTTTCTGTAGTAAAGCCACAAGAACTGAAGGCTCCGGTTCTTGCAAATCCTGTTTCTCTGGCACTGCAACAGCTGAAAAAAAACTCAGTCGCCTGAGGAGCCTCAAAAAGTTCCACCCGGTCTCCTTCCACTGATTCTTCCATCTCCCCTGCTACATCAGTACTTCCTCCTCCTCTTCTTTCCGGCTCTAAACTGGGCTCCTCCATTCTGCTCCCAGGAAGTCAAGCCCCCTGCAGGCAGAGTAGGGGACTTTCCCCGGTGTCCTGTCCACATTTCCCTCATTCATTAAATATCACCAACAGCTTAATCTGGTTCCAGGTCAGTTGGCATTCATCTGTATCCCCCTCCCCCGGGTCGTGCCTGAAAATAGGCAGGATTTGTCTAGTGCACTTACCCGGTCAACAACACTAAATACAATAAAAAAAACTGCCAAAACACCAGAATGCCAGAACTGCAGTAATAATGAAATCCCAACTGCAGAAACGACCAACTCTGCACCTGTTCTGGTGTTCCATTCATTCTAGTTTTACTATTAGCAGAGTTCTGGTTTTCTGGTGTTACCAGAGCTCAGGGTATCCCCTGTTTATTTATTTAAAAGAGTTGGCCAGGAAGTCATACTGTGCTACAGAGCTGGTTCCAGTTTGCACCCTGGGGAAAAAGGCAAATGGAGTAATACAAGTGTAAACCCCCTCCAAGGCATGGAGTTTATCTGGTTGATGTGCCAAGCCCCAAGGTCTCCTGTTGTGCAGCAGGGGGCTAACAGGGAGCTTTGAACCCATAAACACCCATGCATTCAAGCACATGTCTCAGATTCCATGTAAGCCACCATCTTGTGACACATTAACCTCTATGAACAGCCTATCAAAAGGGCTCCCGACTAAAGCTAACCAGCAGGCCTCTGGGTAATGGTGGAACAGTGGATTCTGGCACCTTTTCTGAACCTGTGTGGCACTGTGGTATGTGATTAACACCTTATGGAGCAATGGGAGTTGCTCCTGAACTGTTGCTATTAATGAGGTCTGTCCCAGGGAGAGGGCAATGAGACCTCAGTGAGGTAGGGCCTGCTGCCCTCAGAGAGGGATTGAACTGTGTTATTTGTTTTGGTTAACTGGAAAAGGAGGGTCAGGGGAATTCTGCCCATTTTCAGCCTCATCGGGGGGGGGCAGGGGTACGGATGGAAATCAGCTGCAATTGAACCAGATAAAAGCATTTGGTGATATTTTTACTGAAATTCTAGGCCTTAGGTCTGGAGACAATGCCAGAGAGAAGTCACTGAGCTTTGGGAAAGAGAGAGTGGTATTCACGTGCTAGCCTACACCTGAGATGACACTACACAGACAACATGGAAAAAAGCCATCAATGGCAGAGCTGCTGGTGCAGGTCATGTAGCAGGCAATAAAGCCACGTGTTAGGCTACCACCACCTTTAGGGTTCTGGGAGCCGGGACATGTGGGGCAGTTCGGGACTGTAGTGGCACCCATAGGAAGAACCAGGCAAATCTCTGAGAGGGACTCTGAGGAGTCAGCACCAGACAGCAGCAACATGAATCCAAAGAGGGAGTCAGATCAATCTAGAGTCACCCTGGGAAACCAAGGATCCAGAGGTTTGTAGAATCCACATGTAGCTGTTCAGCTGGAGAACCATAAATAAGACAGGGCTTACCCTTATTCCATGAAACATGGGTAGTCAGTTTAATTTGATTCTCTACAAGTGGTCCATCAGGCCTGGATTACAAATACCTCACCTTCTGAGGTCTTAAGCCATTTCAGCAATTATATGGCCTTTTGGGAGGGGGTGAAATTTAGCACGTTGGTCCACTGCAAAATAACTACAAGATCACAAATGCCAGCCAACCTGCAGCAACATATACAGGCCTGCACCAATTTAATAGATATCCAGGTACTCTGTATGAAGGAGCTCTCATAGTGTTGGTACGGTCCTGCTACCAGGTGGAGGAGAGCAGCAGCCTCCAGTACAGGAGGTTAATCACATTGTCTGTACTGTTAATAGCAGAATAGAGTTGGACATTGTACAAAAAGGCTGTGCCTGGCAAGGCTTGATTTAAAACAGCTAGGGAAATCTTTGCCTGGCTCACCTGGAATGGTGCCTAAGAAGGGCCACCACAAAAAGTGGTTGCATTGATCTTTTCCTTTTCGGGCCTTGTACCCCAGAAATAAAGCTATGCTTTCCTGTTAAGCCATCTCTAATTATTGACTGCCACAATACTGTGCATGCTTTGGACAGGGACTGTTGCATTTGTGCAGGGGCTGGGGTATGTGTGTGACTACACAGTGGAGAGGTGGGCAGGTAAAGCATCCCTTGGGTTGTCCTGACATACAATCTGGTTCAATTGATCCTTTCTCAGGGTGCAGGCACCAATGCCATGTTAATTTCTGTTTGGGTATGAATCCCCTTCAATGTGAGACAGATAAGAAAGCGGCAGTCACAGTGAAGGTGACCGGGTAGCAGTGCCCTCACCCATCAGGTAGGGATGTCTGCCCTAAGAGGGACCTACACAAATACATAAGATAATGTGATGTCATGTCACTTAACTGTCACTGTGGTACTACTGGAAAACAATAAAGCACATTTACTGAACAAAAACCATCAACAGCAGCAGTAAAATATGCTAACCAAAGAATGTCAAGCACTTGGTACAGATTAAGAACAGCATAGGTGTAGAGCTTGGGGGTCTTCCATGCTCAAGCTCCCCAAGGGAAGCTGAGCCCCCCACCTGGATAGGGTAGTATAACAATAGGTTAACTGTTTAGGCCAATAGGTTTGAGCCCGAGAGCCCCCCCAGGATAACCTAAACTCTACTCCCATGAAGAACAGAACATCCATGATTCAAAGAAACCCTACCTCATAAAGGGGTTAATAAAGATATAGAAAATAATTCTGTCATCATGAGGAAGTGTCCTACCTTGATAAGCCATGGTTCCATTTTTCATTGCACAGTTGGCAGACTCATGCAGCGAATAACTACTAACTCCACAGGTGCTAAATCAGGCATCTGACACAAACATGACTCTCTAGCACACACTCACGTCATTTACCAGGCCCTGTCAATTGCTCTCACTCCTTTTTGAATTCATCATGCTTTGCTGATTGAAATACTCCATAAAATAACACCGGTTTCACTGATAATTCAACATTGTTCAGAAGCTAAACTTCCATGGAAAAGGGGACTCAGGTGACAGGCACCAGAGGCACATAAAACAACTCATTATTGCTCCTGTGGCTGGGGTTGCTTGCTGCTGCCTCCTTCCCATCTGTTTATTCTACATCAGCCTTAGTCCTGCAGAGAGGAGATTGCAAATAGGATAGTAACAAGCTCTCATTCTTCTGGGCAGGAAGAAACAGCAGTGTCAGATTTACCAGCAAGCAGTCACACAATGAATATCTCTCCCTTCCTTTTGTCTTCTAAAACCATACTTCTCACCCTTTCGAAACCAACCCCATTTCATGTTTATGCTGATGGTATTCTGATCAGCAGCAGTATCAATGGAACAGAAAGAACTGACGGTCGAATGATTCAGGGAGATTTTGAACCCTGCAGTACAGCTCTGGCTGGGTTGCCACATCCCAAGTACAAAATATCTGGACATCTGACACATGAAGGCCGGCAGTTTGGGGCCACTAAGTGCCCAGAGGCTCTGGGGATTTAGAGGCTCTGGGGTGAGTTTGGAGCTTTTATTGAAGAAAAAACACACTTTTGTTATGACGTCCTTACCCTTGACTCCAGGGAAAAAAAAATATTTTTTTCCCCTGGAGTCAGGGGTGTGGGAGACTCAAGCTGACCTAAAAGTCTGCAGCTGCAACTGGGGGGGCAGAGGCCAACTGGCTGACCAGCAATGTCAATTACCCACTCACCCTATGAGCATTATTGCAATGTCACGTGAAAGCTTTTTATATAAATTCTGAACCCTCAGAAAGTTCCAGGGTTTTACATGCTCTGTGGTGAGTTTTATATGCTGCTAAATTCACATTGACATGCAGGCAAGACAAATTCAACTCTAGTGAGTGTAGGGGAGAGAAAGGAGTGAAGGGGAATATATCCCTTTAAATTTTGCACATGAAATTAGTCAGCATTCTGTCTGTTTAATGCTAGCAAACTGTATCTGAAATGAGGAAGTCTGCTGGCCACTTAATAAAAGCAGCAGCCAATAGTGGCAAAGTCTGGCAAGAAACAGAACCACAATTTGAGTGAAACCCTGCCATGATTTGGCTCCTCTCACTATAGTAAAATCTATGCTCTAGATTACATGGTTTCATCTCTGTATATTAGGATATTATGTTGCTGCTACAGAAAAACAGAGAGCAAGTAAACCACTGGTTTGAGTTGGGAAGGCATGCAACTGCTACTCCTCCAGGTTACAAGCATTTGGCTCTCTGCGCTGGGTGTAGAGCTGCACCTCGGTTCTCACCCATCACCTCCGTCCCCACTCCACATGGCCCTGGTCCACCTGTTGAACCGCACACCACATTTCCAGTCCTAGACCAGGACTCAAAAGCCCCAAATATGCGCATTAGAAAGAGCAGATTCCCGGATCCAGAATGAATGAAAGTATAACTTATACACCTCCACTCTCAAACGCCCAACTCCCATCCACTCTCGCCTCGTGGAGCTCAGGCTGTCAAAGTCCAGCTTTGTTCTGTTGGGTATGCTGCACAGTGCAGAGCCTGGGCAAAGCAAAACTATAAGGGCAATGAAGTAATGCCGTGTACCACCCAGTGAAATAGTGTGTCCACCGGGAAGGGGGCTTTCCAAGGGTACCGCACATGAACTGCAGTGGAAAATAGCTGGTGGCAAACCATAACCTGTTACTGAGAGCCTCCAAATTACATTATTGCATAAGCTATGCCAACCATGATCCGACACTGGAAAGGTGAATAAAATGGCAAAGACAAGACAAAATGGAGCAAAGTAAGCATTCTACATTATAAGTTTATTTTCAAGTCAAACACTGAATAGAGGGCATAGATACAATAATAAAGGACTGCAGTATTCATTACAGGGGAAAAAAATCAACTGAGATCTTTGCACATGATCTTTAAAAGAGGTGCATGAGAAAAAGTGAGCCCATGGTGGACTGTTTCCAACTGTTTGGGAGTTTCGGAAAGATCAGTCCGACACTACAAAATGGAAGCATTCTAGGGTCGGAATCTGGTAGATCATTTTTTGAGCTACTGCAAAATGGCTACAGGCTCTGCCTATGCAGCTGTAAAATGGAAAAAACATTTGGGTTTAAGGTCTCCAGAATCTTGGCAAATCAGTGGTGGGGTCTTCTTGGGGTTGTCAACCATAATGTCCACCCCGTTCCATGAGCAATCGATGATTAGACATGATTTCCATTTTTCTTGCAGGGCCCAAAGGGCCCTGTTTGAAAAAAGCTACAGCAGACTGTGTTGGCAACATCTGGCAAAACATAATTCTCTATCTTTGGAGAGTGTATCACTACAGGGCACTGACTTGGAACTGTACCTTGTGCTTTGGACAGGAGGCTACAGTCTGGAGGAGGGGTGAACATTAGGATTGACAACCCAAAAGAAGACCCCACCACTGATTTGCCAAGACTCCAGAGACCCCAACCCCTAATATTTGGGAAGGGGGTGGGGGTTGTGGCTGGAAACCCTAACACCACAGTTCCCTACTTTTGTCATGTTATCTTGAACCCTAACTGGTGCATTAACAAAGTTGTTTGCAAACAATGTCCTTACTTTTTGAGATAGTGGAATTGTTACCTCATTCATGCAGCTCCCTTTGGGGGCCTGCATGAACAGATGCAGATATGCAGGACCTTTTGATGCCTGTGCAAGGGAAGAATCCATCCACTTATGGAAGGGCAGGGCAATTGTGGGCACTTGATTGGCAGTATAGCCTAGAGGTTAGAGTAACGAGCTGTGAATGAGCATGGTTCAGCAGACCTAGGTCTGATTCTCCCAACCTCCACTTGAATACTGTGTGACTCTGAGCAAGTCACTTAACCAGTCTAAAGCTCCTGGGTCACCCCTCAAAACAGGCAGTTGTGCCTAGTGGGCCTTACCCGGTTAACAAAAAAAAAAAAATTCTATGCAGTCATGGATGTCAAGAATTCATGGGGCTGTCTGGTGGATTGTGGAAGTGTAGTGCCCTCAGGTCCCTTCATTTGAATGTGGCTGGAAATAAAGATGCACAGCACAAAGTGTCCATCTGCCAGCCAGTGCACAGGGCCCTCTACCACAAACTGGTGTAGAGGTGCAGGTCTTTATGCCAAGAGAAGAGCAATCTTGACTATATGGTACCTGGGCCCATGCAGGCAACCCTGCAGTTTTCATTCCCAGGCTTTGTAGGGCTGTCGCATAACAGCACCATCATAGCACCCTCACCCCATGTAGCTGGGTCACTGAGCTTGACCCAGAACTCATCTCACTGGAGTAGGATCACAAAGCATACCTGCTGGATTGAAGACTGGCACTGCACACAATGTTTCTTAATAATTATATATACTGTATATATATATATATATAATTTTTTATTTTGACCCAAAATTTTCAAGCTATTCATTTTATGACTCCTCTTATAAACATGACAGATGGCATTTATAGAATATTGTTCAAAATATCATTTCACACCTCAAGTGCAAAAATAAGTCTTACCCAGCATTTAAAAAATGATACCTGTCACATTTATGAGGTGGTGAGGAAACATGCCTATGTTGCAAGCTTGGAGTTCAAACACTGGTGATTAATGCACAAAAAACACTGAAGCTGTCTAAACCGGTGTCGCTGTCTCTCTTTAAAATCTTGCTCTTGTGGTCATTCAAGGTGACTTGTAACTGTTTTCACTAATGGCCTCATACATATGTCTGTGCCTTCTCCCATGATCTATACCCTGATGACATGCCCTTCTCACTCCCCTGCCTCCTTAGGCTATACCTCTGTATGGCCCATTCTTACAGAGTCCGTGCTTGTTCAATATCCTTTCTCTGTGGTACTCCTTCCAACCTCTTATACATACATTATCCTGATTTTGTGTATATGCTGTGTATATTGTATATTGTCTATTTAGAGTTTCCATTGTGTATATGCTGTGAATTTTGTAAATTGAAAATATTGTATATGTATTTAAATACAAGAGGCATAAATAACTATGCCTGTATTCAGCCTTGTTTAGATAGTTAATTCTTCTTTGCCCTGTATCCCATGTCGTTCCTGTCTGTATATTGACTGCTAATGTAGCCCCTTGTTGACTGTATCTCTGTGATGTATTACTGTGGCTGAATTCAGGTCGATCTCGTAAATGAGTTCATCTCAATGGTGTTTCACCTTGTTAAATAAAGAATTGCTTCATTGATTGAGTGATAATGAAGTTATGAGGGAACATTGTAAGACTGTAAAGTTCACTCATAACATGGTTAATTTGTCTTTTTTGTACATCACATTTTTAGCATAGTCTGCTTGCCCTGCCTCGTGAACCTTGTAGTTGAAAATGTTCAAATCCCGACCAAAACATCACTGCACACCACAGGTTCAAAAAAATATTTTGGCCAGGATTTTAAGAAAGACAGGTGTCACGTTCATGAGGTGGTTTTAAAAAATGGCCATGCTGAAAATTAGGGGTAAAAATAGAAAAATTACTAAAAGTATGAGTGAGAATAGAACAATTTCAATGTATGCTCATAACTTTGTCATTTTTATGTACTTTGACCCAACATTTTCAACATAGCCTTCTTATGACCATAACTCATGAGCAAGGGTGGTGAAGATTTCCAAATCCTGCCCAAAAGGTGATTTCAGAAAGTGATCACTAAATTAACTTTCAATCCTGATTTACATGATTCCACCATCACTGGTCATGTGATTGGAGCCCCAAAAAGCCATGTTGAAAATTTGGTATAAAAATATTGAAAAATGTCAAAGTTATGAATGAAAGTTCAAAACCCATGGAAAGACATTACACTGCACTTACCTGATTGTGTCATATTATAGTCGCTGGTTCCAGTAGCAAGACATGTCTTCAATTGCAGAGTGACTCTATGCTGTGGGAAATGTTCAGGTGAGTGAGGGTGTGTGGGAGGCATGAGGGGTATGTGGGATGAGGGGTGCTGTTTGGGAGGTTGGAGTGGTGTGGGTGGGGTTTGTTTGCAAGGGTCAGATCAGTGAGGGACCATCAGAACATAAGCATTTTGTTTGGTGTTGTGAGAAGAAAGTGGTGAGAAAACAAAAGAATCTGGTGTGCGACATGAAATGTTTCATGTCGTATCAGAACGTTATCCAAAAAACCCTACTGTGCATGCTCAGAACAAAAAAAAAACACCTTTAAATTCTTATACCTCTGGAACCATTTAATATTTTTTCATGAAACCTTCCAAAGACACTACCTTGGCTCAACATGCTTCTAACCTAAAAGTTTTGGAAATTCCTCACTGTGTAGGCTGTATGTGACAGCAAAACCAAAAACCCATTTGAAGTATAGGAAATAAAATTAGACATCTACAGGAAATTACATATGCAAATCTCAGAAACTGCACAAGCTGCCATCAAAAAACTTTCCACATGTTTAGATCTTGACTACAAGACAACACATGGAACATTTCTGCTAATTCCTTCAAACACTGCCAAAGTTATTAAGGGGAAAATTGAGGGATTTAACATAGAACCTGTCACTCAACCCTAACCATACTGCCACTACCGTGCATATATAGTTGAATATATAGCTGCATGATACTGTAATAGTACCCTCATTAAGTTGCAATAGACAATCATAAATGACAGTGTGTGTTGCATTTAAGTAAACCCACCAGGGGGAGAACCAAGTTAAAAGTTGTTTATTTTGCACTTTGGAGATCTGTTTACATAGTAACAGAAGCAGAATAAGCTTTTGCAGCACATCACTGCATACACTGTCTGGGCCTGGCAAACTAGACAGCGTGAAGAATATTGAATTTTATTTATTTGTTTATTGAAATGTTTCACCAGGAAAGGACACTGAGCAGCAAGTCGCTCATCTCCCGGTGCTACCTTGGGGGAAGGGGTACAATAGGAGTGAATCATTAAACATTCAAGTTACAAGATCAACATTAGCATACAGTTGCAAGGCAGGAGTTACAAACAGTGTTCCAACAGTGTTTCGCATTACATATAGAAAGAGTGGATAATAATAAGTGCTGGGTTAATAAGTAAACAAGTGATTACATAAATGAAAAGGGGGAAAGAGGAGGGGTTGAGGTGGGGAGGGGAAGAATCGTGTCCTTGAAGACCCCCTCAGGGTGCGAGGAACCCTGCAATGGGGATTGGGGGGACCAGAGAGAGAGAGAAGGGGATAACACAGTGTCCCAGAGTGACCCCTTTAGGGCAGTGGGGGAAGGGAGTAGATCAGAGATACAAGCCCCCTCAGTGTGGTAGGTGAAGATGATGGTAGATAGATAGGGTTTGTCCAGGGCTTAGAGGAGGGAATTAGGGAAGAACATGGCAAGAGCAGCTAGGTGCAAGGTAATTATTTAGGGCAGAGTTGAGGGAGTAGATGGTGGATGAGTGCCGGATTTGAGGTGGAAGGGAATTCCAAATTTTTGGGAGGTGACAAGAGTAACCAGATTGGCCAATTTGGGTGGGTCTGCGGGGGACAACCAGGGTATGGGAATCAGACAATCCAAGGGAATGGGAGTGTGGGGGGTGTTATAAAGTATTGGATGTTGTATCTGTGCTTCAGTTCTTCTCTGTAGATTCTTTGAGTGCCAGTATCTTTTACAATGAAGAATGGCTGAAGACCAAGGTCCATCATCGCTCTCCAATGAGTTGTGAAATGAGTGTCAGGATAATGGTACTTGTACTTCTGCTGATACTTGTAGAGGACTACAGTTAAATGTGGTCCTGTGATGTGAGTGGCATGGCATCCTATAATATTATTTGCAGGTTCCCTTAGCCAGTAACAGATACACTCACCATTGCACCCTATATTCCAAACTTAGCTGGCTTCCTTCACCTGCAATGTGCAAACTTACTATGTGATGTGTAGAACATAATGTCATGGCTAAATAGACCCCTTTATCCCTTTCCTTGCTTTTCATGGCTGACAGCCTATCTAATCCCCTAAGGTCCCATGTCCTTGGTTCCTTGTTCATCCCCAAGACAAGGACTAAATTCAGTGAATGTCCTCCTACTCAGCCCTAAACTTTGGAATTCCATCATGTCTGTGGTCCGATTGTGTACATCTAGTCAAGCCATCAAAAGTGGGTACTGCTCCATCCTATTCCAGCCCTATGCATCTACTTGCCTGTAGGCTACCTAGTAACAGCAGTATACATTCTGAGCTGTTGCACTTGCTTGTAATGCTACTTATCAATTCTAATATCAATTATTCCTCTTCTTGGTAATTGTGTATTACTGATGTACTTTGCATCATTCTCACTACATATTGTATTTTTTTGTGTTGCTGTTTCCTTTGGTTTATTTATCTGTATTACTACTAAACAACTGTACAGACCCTCCTGTATCTTGTATATTGTTGTGACAACTGCCAATGCTGTGATCTCCAAGGTAGTGCCTGAAAATAGGCAAATGTTTTATCTAGTGCACTTAACTACCTTGTAAATAAAAACTAAATAAATACATTTATTGGAGTACAGCCTGATAGTAATAGAATGTATACATATATATATATATATATATATATAGCTGGGATATTCAAAGGGTTGCACCTGGCGCAACTGAGTTGCACCATGAAACCTCAGAAATGCACCAGAGGCAATATTCAAAAGGGGAATTACAGTGCAATTCCCCATGCACCAGGGGCACAAAGATAATGTATGAGTACATCTCTAGGGGGTGTGCCCATGCATATGTGGCACATCCTGATATTCAGCCTGGGATGTGCAGCTCATATGCTGGCACAATCCTGAGATGTGCTGCATACTGGGGCACAAAGTTGAGCCCAAAAAATGTGTCTCAAATAGTAGCCACCCACAGGCGAGCTGCTGTAATGCAAGGTGCTTCACAGCAGCCGCCAGCCATTGGTGGCCCCCCTGAACACCATTTGCAAGCACCCACAAATGTCCCTGGTGGTCCAGTGCTTCCCCCTCCCATCCTGACCCTCTGATCACCTGAAATAAAGTCTTTCAATAATGCCCTGGTAGTCTAGTAGTACCCCCCTCCCCTCCCAACCCTCCAATCACCAGATATACAATATTAATAATGCCCTGGTAGTCAAGTGACTCCCCCTGCCCCTCTCGTAGCTCTGATCATCCAAAAGAAAATATCATTAGTGCCCTGGTAGTCTAGTGGTACCCCTGCCCCTCCCATAGCTCCAATTGTCCAAAAGAAAATATTATTAGTGCCCTGGTAGTCTAGTGGTACCCCAGCCCCTCTTGTAGCTCTGATTGACTGAAGAAAATATTAGTGCCTAGTGAGTGATAACACCACTCTGCCAGTAATCCCAATCACCCGTACAGTAGGATCAAACATATCCCTGGTGGTCTAGTGGCACCTCCACCACGCGGGGCTGACCACCAGCTCCCCTGCATCATTGCGGGCGGCAGCAAACCCACCCACAAACCTCTGTCGCTGCCCACCTAATGACTGCTTACAGTATCAACTGCAAGCCCATTGGTCCACAGTATGGACCAATGGGCTTCTGCAGTATACTAACAGTCATTCATAAATATGTGAATGAAGTCATTCATTCACATATTCTGATCAACTATTACAGTATCAGCTGCAAGCCCATTGGTCCACAATGTGGACCAATGAGCTTGCAGCTGATACTGTAAGCTGTTATTTGGCGGGCAACCATGGAGGTATGTGAGTGAGTTTGCTGCTGCCCACCGATGACGGGGGGAGCTGGGTGGGCTGGGGATTCTGTGTGGCTGGGGGGTGCCACTGGACCACCAGGGATATGTTCAATCCTACTGTACTGGTGATCGGAGTTACCGGTGGGGTGGGGGGGTACCACTAGACTACCAGGGCACTAATAATATTTTCATTTGGCTGATCAGAGCTACAAGAGGGGCAGACAGCACCACTAGACTACCAGGGGAGTATTAATATTTTACATTAGGCGATCGGAGGGGGGGGTACCACTGGACTACCAGGGCATTATTAATATCCTATTCTGGGTAATGGGGGTTATGGGCAGGGAGGGGAGGAACCAAAGGACCAGCAGGGAGTTTCTATGTCATAATAATGATGAACAGTGGCAATGGATGGAGAAGAGGTACTACTGTGGTCCCTGGTAGAGGGACCACATACTGCGCAGGGCGCCATGTGCATTTCGCTGGCCAGCCCTGCACAACACATCCAAATCGGGCTATAATGACATGCAAATGGACCCATCTGTGCCTTGCATACATAATGGCCTCATTTGCATAGCCAGGCTTGAATATTTGGGAATTGTACACAGTGCAGCTACAGTTGCACTGGAACATTCCCATTCCTAGCATTCAGACCTGTCTGGGGGATGTGCCAGCACACTGTATTTGTGCCTTGTGCATTATGTGCTATATTCAGAAGTGCTGTGCCATGGCACATCTCTTTTGAATATCTCCCTTTGTTGCTACAGCGCAACTCAGTTGTGCTGTTCCACCACTTGCGCCTTTTCCAGGCGCAATTCTGAATATTCGGGCCTATATATATATATATATATATATTATACTGGCTCGGTAGCGCTAGTATAGTTAGGGTTGAGTGCAAACTTCTATGTTAAACCTGATGTTTTGAACCTTAATAACTTTGAAACTGTTCAAAGGATTTGCATGAAATTTGTCATGCATAATCTCTATGGTAGGTCTCTTGACGTGCCAAATGTTGCGAGAATCTGTTATGTGGTTTATGGGTTACAGAGCATCAAACAATCCTAAATGTACCAGTGTTTTGACATTTCTTTCTACAGCCATTTCTCAGAAACAGCTTTATGTTGTGGCTTGATGTTTTCAGGGTAAAAAACATTTGGCTCACATATGTGACTTTTGAAGGTTTGCTGAAAAAATATTAATCCTTTCAAAAGTTATGACATTTTTAATTTTCCCATTATTTTCTGTGGGAAAAGTTAAGTGTTCCGCACTGTGAATAGCCTTGCTTTCACAGTGGGTGAATAGCCTTGCTTTCACAGGAGGTGCTCCATTTTTGCATGGAGAGTCACAAAGAGTCTAATTTATTTTCCCAGGAGCTCCCTTGTTTTTGCAGGAGCTACTGTTATTGCGCATGTAGGGTCACACAGAGCCTGCTTTAATTTTGCAGAGTGATGTTGTGTCAGCCATCTTGTTTTCTTCTTAGTGAAAGAAGCAAATTAAGGAAAATTGAAAAAATAAATGTCATATAAAAAAAAACATCAGAAATTAAGTAAACAGACCCATTTATCTACATTCTGATGGTTTTTTTTGTTTTTAGAATAGTGGCCAGAAATACCTTTTGTGTGCACCCGAAATCCCAGGTGCCAAGGTTAGCAAGAGGACCAGGTCTAGCACATTCTGTGTATGAGAACAGTGGGAGTTTCTTGATTTGTGCAGCTGCAGCTTGAACTCATGTTGCCATCTGCACTGTCATGTTAGAGCTACAGAGCCCCTGGTCTTTTCCTGGTGTCTAGTGGCACCCACCACCTGCTGATGACTGCACAGTATACTCTGTCCCTGGTGTCTAGTGGCACCCCATTTATTTCTTTATTTATTTATTCATTCATTTATGTATTTATTTACGTGTGCATCTCTGTGTCATATACCCCCACCCAGTCCCTTTTGTTGTTTATGTAATTGCCTATACCAAGGGGCCCAATTCCTGTGTTGATAGTGGAAGACCTCCCCAACAGTGTGGGACACTGGGGAGCCAACTTCTACTGTCCCCAAATATATATTGCTTTGTTTTCTGTAAACAACATAACTGTCCAACATCTTTTGTATTTTGTTCCTGAAATAGAGAAAGTGGTCCCTCGTCATTCCCTCCATCCCCTTCCCCATTCCCCATCCCCCATCCCCACCCTCCCATTGAGCATATGACACACAATCCCCTCTTACCCTATACTTACCTCCGGAGGTCAGTCAGTGTCACTTTCTGTAGACCAGGATATATATTTTTTTTGATTTATACTTTTTGCCCCCTTGAGCCACCAGTCTGCCTACCTAATCACATCAGGCATTCTCCTTGGGTCTCAGGCCACCATCTCCAGGATTCTCCTTGACTCCTAGTACGGGTCCTGCAGCTACCCCCATGGCTTGCCCCCTGTGTCGAGGTGGAGGGGAGTTCTCCCCCTAGCTTGACCCCCCAGATCAGGATCCAGTAATGCCATGAGCCCTCAGCACTGACCTAATCCCCAGTGAAGACAGCCATCATGCCGCTGTGACTGGTTCCCTATGTTTTCCGCTTTTATGCCCTGTTTTCTGTGGCGTGCAATGACCCCTAAGGTCCAGAGCACATGCACTTCTGCATGCACTCTGATCCAGGTGTCAGTCACAGTACATCCCCATAGGTCTTACCAGTACTCTAGTGATGACCCCCAGCCACTGCCAGGGCCACGAGGGCACACCCCGCTCACCAGAGAAGAAGAGCAGTCCTACAAATGCTTTATCCTACTCCTCCCCTGCCAACCGCCAACGACCCAGGCTCATTCCCGAACTTGGGTCGCCAGCATGGTGTGTGGTGTGGCATCCAGCGCCTCTACCCTCAGTGCCACCGGGCCGGCCCTGACCTGGATATTTGATGTTCAAAAATGTGGAATATGCAGAAATAGGTATCGATTATGTTTGCATATGCTACATTTTGGAACATCAAATATGTAGTTCATTAACAGATTTGATAACTAAAGGAAAATCATAGTTTCATAGTATTGTACAGGTTCTTGAAGTTAATGGCCCATTATGAACCCATCACCACTGGATTAGTGATGGAAGTCATATTTGTTTTTATCCATATGATGGTCCTGATTTTGTTTAATTTGTTCTACTGTCTTACTCATGACTACATATCTTGGTAGTGCATTCCATATAGGTGGAACTCTGTGTGTGAAAAATCTTTTCTGCCTAGTTGTTTTATTTACAGTGGTCTTAAGCTGTAGGTTATGGGACCTTGTATTATTCTGTGTTATTTGTTTTTCAAGACAGATGGTAGCAAACAGTAAGTTGCCTTGAAATGCTTTAAATATATAAATCAGATACCTTCTAAATGATCTATATTCTAGGGAAAACCGGTTTAGAGTTCTTAATCTTTCACTGTAACCTTTGTTTTTTACAAGACTAATTTTTTTTGTTATTCTGCGTTGGACTTTCTCAACCATTTTTTTTGTTCCCATAGCTGCTGGGGTGCAGAGAGAAGCACAATAATCCAGGTGAGGCTGAATAAGATTAATGTATAAGGGTAGTAAGACTTCTGTTTTTCTGCTTCTTATATGCCTCAGAATGCACCAGAAGATGCCATAACATTTTTTAACTACTTACTTCTGTATGTATCAAATTTGAGATTATTTGTAATTGTAACACCCAAATATTTTTCTTCCATAGTTGCTATTAGTTGTATAGTATTCATTACATAATGTGCCTTATCATTGTTTTACTCATGTGCATTACCTTGGATTTCTTTTCTTTGAAACTCATTTTTTGTTAAGTTTTGCCCAATTACATAGTTTATTTAAACTGTTTTGCAGATTGTTGATGGATTCAGTATTATTTACAATACATCCAACTTTGTAGACATTTGCATATTTGCAAATCCAGACACTGATACTAGTTTGCATGGTTGAAATAAGAATATTAAATAATAGTGGGCCCACAAATAATAGTTGAGCCTAGAAGCTCAATGCTCACTTTTTTAATAAAATACGGACTTATGCTATCTGGTCCTGGGTACGATCCAATTTTTAACTGCCCAATGGTGCCTAATGCCTGTTGTTCAGTAAAGGTGATTAAGGGGTCACTTATGTCTAGGGTGTCTAACTTAAACTACTATCCATTTTAAGGGCACTTCCAAAGTATGTACTAAGTGCCTCAGCCAAGTCAGCCTCATTGTTCAGTATTTCATTATTTGAGCCGAGCAGACCAGTTCCATTATGTGCTCCTTTTACTGCTCCAATATAATTATAGAACTGTTTCCTATTATCTCTGTTTTTTCCAACCAGATTTAGTTCTAATTTTTGTTTTGCCAGATGGATTTGTTTTTTCTTTTTTTTGGCTAATAATTTAAATCTATTCAGGTCATCCTCCTTAATGGATCACGTATATTTACAGTATGCTCTTTTCTTTTTATTGATTAGTTTTCTTATTTTCCCATTCCACCACGGAGGAATCCTATGATTATTATTGTTATATTTGGATCTCAATGGCACCCATGTGTTGGTACAATAGTCAATTTCCTTTTTAATGTGCTCGCATACTTCTTTAAGACTGCATTTGTTTAAGGTCTCTTTCCACTTCCAGTTACTGAGATTTTTAATCTTTACGTAGTCAGCTTTAGCGTAATTTCTGAATTTTGATTTTCCATTAATTATTTTTGTATTTTTTGTTAAGTTAAGTCACTAAGAGGAGGCAGTATTTGGGGGTGTTGAACACAGATTCTTAACATTGGTTAAAATCAGATCTAATATATTATCATTCCTGGTTGGGAATTTAACCAATTGTTCTAGATCATGTAGAAGAGTAATCTCTATAAAACGTTTTTCAAGCTGTCCACTAGTATTG
Organism: Neoceratodus forsteri; assembly: GCA_016271365.2. Classification (NCBI taxonomy): domain Eukaryota; kingdom Metazoa; phylum Chordata; order Ceratodontiformes; family Ceratodontidae; genus Neoceratodus; species Neoceratodus forsteri. Next base: position 1,398,127,021 of record CM057452.1, read on the forward strand.
TAATTTAACCAGTTTATATTCGAGAGATTACAGTCTCCCAACAGTAGGAAGTCACCTTTAACCTCCATGGTTTCTATTTCATCTAAGAAGAGTTGATTTTCAGCTTGTTCAAGATTGGGGAAGTGATAAACCAGTCCTACTGTTGCAGTATTATTACCTAATAATAGTTTTACCCATATTATTTCTGTGTCAGACTGATATGGGTAAAACTGGTATACTTTAAGATGTTCTGATACATACAAAGCTACCCCACCTCCTTTTTATCCTTCCTATTCTTGAGAAATGTGTTAAAACCTGGTATGTTGGTGTTCCATTCATTATTTGAGAACCAAGTCTCAGTAGCTCCACAGATGTCAATTTTCATGATATTAAGATTATGTTCTAATTCACCCATTTTATTTGGGAGGCTTCTTGCATTTAATAGTAAAATCCTTAATTTTCTGTTTTCTTGTACTACATTTGTTAAGGACTTACCTAGTTTGCTTAAGTCTGTATCTTTTTTTGGATTTGTATTAGTTGTGCAAATGAGTACTTGGGTGACCTTGGGTACTCAGTTGGGTTGACAATGGTTATCTGGGTGGGTTAATATACTAGGTGAGGTAATGTTAGACTCAACCCCCTCTCTTCCAGTTTAAATGCTTAGAAATACAAGCTGCTATGCTTTCCCCCAAAAGCTGCCTTCCTTGCCTGTTAAGGTGAAGCCCATCCCTACTATAGAGATGACTTCTGTCTGCAAATTCCTCCCAATGGGTTATACATTCTATTGATTGCCTTATACACCATTGCCTTAACCAGTTATTGATGAGTTTGATTTTGCATGTTTGTTAATAGGTTGCCCTCAGGATGGGAAGAATTTCAGAGAAAATAAATTCACCATCAAAGTCTATTATTTTATTAGTTAGGCTGACAAATTCTTCTTGCTTGACCTGTTGAGCACTTTGCTGTAAAACATTGTTAGCTCCAGCATGGACTATCTCAAGCTTCTTTATTTTTTTTTTCTACTTAGTATATCTTTGGCCATGTTTGTAATGCGTGATAATTTTGCACCCTTAAAACATGACATGGTTCTATTATGTTTGTCTGGCTCACAGATGGCTTTATCCAGTCCCTTAATAATTGAGTCACCCACTACATAAATTTGTTGAATATTACTATTTGAGGCATTTATTTCCATAAATTCCTCTGAGATGCATTGATCCACTCTTGCTTCCAGGTTTTTATCGGGGGGGGTGCCACTGATGGTTCAAATGTGATTAAGTGTTCAGGTGATGTGCAGACTGATTTACTATCTAATACATTGGATTCAGTTATTGCCACTGTTTCTGTGTTAACTTCAGTTCCTGATTTCTGTAAATCTTCATTTTTTAATGGATCAAATCTGTTTTATACTGTAAGAGTAAACTGATCTGCTCTCCTTCCTTTTTTTTGAGATTTTGGAACTTTGGACTTGGTATCATCTGTCTTCGAGACTATCAAGTATATTGTCCTCCCTGTCTCTTTTCCTATTTGGGGGATTATCTATTAACTGGGGAACAAAAGACAGACCTGTTGTGTTTCTCCTGTGATTCAGAGGACAAGGCACAGGAATAAGACATCCAATGGTCCTGGATTCAAGAACACCCTCTCTATATTTGTTTTGACCTACAATGAAGGGGAAACAATATGGGAGGGCTAGGCTCAAACCCAGGACCCTTGATCATTTCACACATGTGTCTTGTCCTCTGCGTCACAGGAAAAGCACAACTATGAAGGTGCTTTTCCTTTAGTTAAGAAATCTGTCAATGATATGCATGTTTGTCCCAGAGAAAGGTAAATGTGCGAAAATCTGGTATGTGCGGAAATCATATTGGATTTTCAAGCACTGACTATCCCCTTGGGGCCAAATATGCATATTGTTGCAGCCCAAAAGACTACTCTGTAACTTGCTGGCATTGGGGATCCCGATCCCAATGTCAGCAGTAGAAGCTTTCCCCTTTCCCAATCAGTGTACGACACTGGGGAGCCAACTCCCAGTATTCTGAGTCATGTCTCCCCCCCAGCAGTATCAGACACTGGGAAGCCCACTCTCAGTGTCCTGAGACATGGATTAACCCCCCCCAGCAGTGTGGGGCACTGGGGAGCCCACTCTGAGTGTTTCTAAACATGGGTTTTCTTTACCTATGAAAAGAAAAACAGTCCCCTGACATCTTTTTTTAATACCTGAAAAAAAGGGTACATCATCATCCCTGCCATTACCCTCACCCATCCCGACCCTCCCACTGAGCACCCAGCTCCACCCCCCTTGCCCTATACTTTCCACCAGAGACCATCTGCTGTCATCTTTAGTGGACCAGGACATGTATGCACTCTTCAAATCTGAACCGCAAACTAAGAAATCAAGGTAAGTGCTGTATAATGTATGTCAATGGTGTTTTGAACTTATTTTGATATCTTAGCTGTTTTATGTCTTTTTTTTCACCAAATTTTCAACATGGGCATTTTGGGACCCCACCTCATGAACACTGTCACTGTGATTTCATTAATTGGGCTTGTAAGGTGACTTTGTGGTCACTGCATGAAATCACCTTTCAGGACTGAATAACAGTGTTCATGAGGTGGGGTCCCAAAAAGCTCATGTTGAAAATTTCAGGAAAAAATGCCTAAAAATGTCTGAGTTACATATGGTCATTGAAATTTTTCTACACATGTGCGTAACTTTGGTAAATTTTATATTGTCACTAAAGTTTTCAATATAGCCATTTTTTCACACCACCTCATGAACAGTAGAGTTGTCATTTTTTACATCCTGCCCAAAATGTTTTTTTTTGCACCTGTAGAAGGGTGTTCTGACATGGGTTTAAAATTTTTCACCTACTGGGTTTATGGAGTGGGGTCATACAAAGATTATGTTCAAAATTTGTGTTCAAAATATGAATGAAATGGGGCATGATGGGATTCACCCCAGAATCCTAAAAGAACTAAGGGAGGACCTAGTGACACCACTGGCCACGCTTTTTAACAAATCATGGCATGATTGGGTGGTACCTGAGGACTGGAGGAGGGCAGATGTGATTCCCCTTCACAAAAGTGGGAGCAAGGCAGAAGCAGGAAACTACGGACCTGTAAGTTTGACCTCAGTGGTAGGGAAAATGATGGAATCACTTCTGAAAGAAAGAATTGTGAGTACCTAGAGGCCAACGGAGCACAGGACCCAAAGCAGCATGGATTTACAGCAGGAAGGTCATGTCAGATGAATCTAATTGATTTCTTTGACTGGGTGACCAAAGTAATAGACCAGGGAGGGGCTGCGGATATGGCCTACCTAGACTTTAGCAAGGCATTTAACACAGTCCCACACAAAAGATTAATAATCAAGTTAGCCAGCCTGGGAGTGGGTCCCAGAGTAGTAGTCTGGGTAGCAAACTGGCTGCACAACAGGACACAGAAGGTAATAGTGAATGGAACACATTCCAAAGAAAGGGGTTACTAGTGGAGTACCTCAGGGCTCAGTACTAGGTCAGTCCTCTTTAACATCTTTATAGGTGACATTGCAGAGGTCTGGAGGAAAGGTATGCCTCTTTGTAGATGACACAAAGATCTCTAAATTGATACACAAGAGGGGGTAGAAAAGATGAGAAGAGACTTGGCAAGGTTGGAGGAATGGTCAGACATATGGCAACTTATATTCAATGCAAAGAAGTGCAAAGTAATGCACCTGGGAAACAAAAACCCAGGAGAAGAGTACACAATAGCAGGGGAGGTACTAACAACAACAAAAATGGAAAGAGACCTGGGGGTAGTCATATCAGATGACCTAAAGGTGGGTAAGCAATGTGAGAAGTCAGTAAGGAGAGCCTGGGGATACTGGGATGCATAGGAAGGGGCATCACAAGTAGAAAAAGGGAAGTGGTTATCCCTCTATACAGACAGTTGGTGAGACCCCATCTGGAGTACTGCATGCAGTTTTGGAGACCTCATCTACACAAGGACATAGACAGGATGGAAGCAGTCTAGAGGAGGGCAACTAAAATGGTGCAGGGTCTGCAGTAGAAACCATATGAAGAGAGACTGAGAGAGCTTAATATGTATACCCTTGATGAAAGGAGGGACGGAGGGACATGCTAGAAACTTTCAAGTACCTCAAGGGAATCAACAAAGTCCAGGAAGGTAGCATCTTTCAGAAAAAGAGATGTGTAAGAACAAGGGTGCACAATTTAAAGATAGAGGGGGGATGGCTCAGGGGTAATGTGAGAAAATTTTTTTCACAGAGAGAGTGGTGGATACATGGAACCACCTTCCTGGGGAGGTCGTTTGGTCTAAAACAATGGAGGAATTCAAACATGCATGGGACAGACATAAGGCAATTATAGTGGGGGGTTGCAGGAAGTAGACTGTTGGTTAACTAGCATCTGCAGCTTATCCAGTAGATAGGGAAATGGGCACACTGGGTGGGCCAAGTGGTCCTAATTTGCCATCAAAGTCTATGTTTCTATGAAAAAATGTCAGTTTTGACCATTTGTCACAATTTCAGTACACCTCCTTGTAACTTCGGAAATTTTAAATATTTTGACCCCAGATTTCCAACATAGCCTTCTTATTACCTGAGCTCATGTAGGTCACAGCTGTCATGTTTCAAATTCTGTCCAAAATGTGTTTTTGCACCTGTGGTGTGGAATGGCATTGCAGTTGCACAGAATTATGTTTTGGTGGGGATTTGAAAATGTTGTCAATCGGGTACATTTGCTGGGGTAATAAGAAGGCTATGCTGATAATTTGGTAATGCATGTATGGAGGGATGGGTGTGCAGGGTCGAAAGAACACTGCACTCCCACAGTAAAATAAGGAAAATCATGGAGCAATGGAGTACAGGGTCCAAAGGGCCCTGCATTCCAACTGTGACAAAAGGACAGTTATGGAGGGTGGGAGCGCAGGGCCCTTGCCCTCACAGTCAAATAAGAATACAAGTAAACTATCTGAAAAAGTAAGGAAATTCATTGAAAAAATCTTTGTTAATGCATCACTTAGGGTTGTTACTAAAGTGACAAAAGCAGGCAAATATGGCATTAGGGTTTCCAACCCTAACAATCCACCTCCACCCTACAGATACTGACAGGCATTGGGGTGTATCTTGGGGTAGCCAGGCCTAATGCTCACCCCATTCTCCTACACTGTACCCATCTCAGCTTATTTACTTATGGAATGGGGTAAGCTTTAGACCTGATGACCCCAAGACACATCACCAATGCCTGTTGGTGTTTTCTGGGTGGGGGTGGGGCATTAGGGTTGGAAACCCTAATGCCTTATTTCCCTACTTTTGTCATTTTAGTAACAACCCTAACTGATGCATTAATGAAATTTTGAGCAATAAAAAAAATAGATAGATAGATAGATAGATAGATAGATAGATAGATAGATAGATAGATAGACAGACAGATAGATATTATACTGGCACAGTAGTGCCAGTATAGTTAAGGTTGCCTGGCCACTTCTATGTTAAACTCCAAATTTTGCACTTTAATAACTTTGGCACCATATCATGGATTTGCCTAAAGGTTTGCATGCATGGTCTGGTATCATCTATCTCTAGATATGGCAAGTTGAGTTACAGTCAGATGAGCAATTGCAGAGCTGCAGAGAGCCCAAAAATGCAAAACAAATTGGGTTTTTGCATGTTTCTTTGTGCATGGCTACAGCCCACATGATTTGTCTGCTTGGTCTGAAATCTTCAGGGATGATGCAGTGTGGGTCACTGATGTGCCTTTCGAATATTTGGTGAAAAACTATTAAACCACTCAAAAGTTGTTCAAAAAACAGGTTTCCCATTATAGTTAATGGGGAAAAAAATGTATGTGTCTCTCGAAAGCTGCCACCACTACATTTTACTGTCGCAAATGGCCCTTTTACTGTCATGTAGCTGTCATCTTGTTTGTTAGTGAGAGAAAAAAATGCCTGGCTTTTAAATTTGGGACCCCCTAGGTAAACACTGACTGTTGTGTTTACCTAGTCGGATCCTGAGGATCACATTGCTATCTTTTGGGGGGGGGGTAAAACCCCCCTATAAATCCTTTTTTGGAGATCAGACCTCCCCCATAGTGTCACAAATTGTGACAGAAATGGTTTCGACACTTTCACAAATCACAAAAGTGTTGTGCCCATTTTTACAAAACTGTCATAATTTGTGACAGTACTTTGCCCCCAAAAAACAATTCTTTGCCAACTCACTGCACCAAAATGGTTGGAGGTTTTGGCATGACATTTGCACAGTTGCAAGCCCTGGTTCCACGAATGTGCCTTTTGGTGGTGCGGTCCCAAAACATTCAACAGGCCCATAGTTACAGCACTCTGAAGTTGAGAAATTTCCCATAGGCTAACATTAGGCATGCATGGAGGTTTCGAAGTCATGAATACCACAGCAGTGGAATTTTTTTCATAGTTGCTACGATTACTTAGATATTGGCAAGTATGTTTTACAAGGGTTTCTTTTGCATACTATGGGGCTGCTATGTAGCTCTGTACTTATGTGTAAGTGTGGGCACAGGGCACAGAGGCCCACGCTCCCACATACACATGCCATTATGAAAAAATGGGCAGCATGAGGGGGGACTGTGCTCCCACTACCACATATCACCTACTAGTTAGATTATACTTTCTCAAAAAGATGGGAAATTCATTGCAAAAAACTCCATTAATGCATCAGTTAGGGTTGATAGCGCAGCGACAGAAGTATTGAAATGTGATGTTAGGGTTACCCCCCTACCACCTTACCGTAATCCCTCTCACCCTCCACTCACCAACAGATGTTGTGGTGTGCCACGGGGTCATCAGGCCTAACTCTCACCCTATTCTCCTATGCTGCAGCATGTCAGCTTGTTTACACATGGAATGAGGTGAGAGTTGGGCCTGACGACCCCATGGCACACCCCAAGATCTGTTGGTGAGTGGAGGGTGGGGATGTGTGGGGGTGGTAAGGGGTAACCCTAACATTACATTTTCATACTTTTGTCACTGTGCTAGCAACCCCAACCGATGCATTAATGGAGTTTTTCAATGAATTTATATATACATATATATATGTGTGTGTGTGTATGTGTGTATATATATATATATATATATATATATATATGTGTGTACTCCTATAGTTAGGGTTTTGTAGGTAGCTCAGTGTTAAACCCCTAACTTTGCAGTTTAATAACTTCTCTGGGGTTTGTCAGGATAGCCCAAAGATTAGCATTTTCCTTTGACATGACATGTTGCGAAAACATGGAGAGTTTCATGATAGCACCTTGTGTGGTTTCTGAGATTTTGATACCCCTTGTTTTGTAAAAGGGTCACATTTTTCCCTATACTTTGCGTGTTTATTTTTGTATTTTTTTGCTCTTGTGTACAGGCTACATGGTACTGAATTTCCACACTAAACTTTCAGGGTACATGTAGTCTGTGCTGAGGCAGTGCTTTTTGAAGGTTTGGTGAAAAAATATTAAAAGGTTCCTGAGTTATAAAGAGTAAAAAATAGCTGTCACATACAAAAAAGAAATTTTTTGGTTCACAAGACTGTTTGGTTTGCAAATTTGCTGTGTAATGAACCAGAAATGGTTCTCATGAACCACTTTTGTTTTTTTTTTAGTTCGCAATTGCCGCCATCTTCTTTGTTTATTTTTCAATAAAAGTACCCACTAATTATGTAATAAAAAAAGCAAACACCTGGACCTAGCTAAACAGGACCAATTTAGGTAGATTCTGGTCTTTGTTTTTTATGTTGATTGTGCACATGCGCAAGAAACAAGTTGCGTCAGCTTTCTCCACAAGCAGGTTGTGGGTGCGTGGCATTGTTGTGCCCAATGCCCCCACAGCCTGCAAAGGTTTGTCCCCATCTCCCAATGCCATGGCATGCTGCTGCTGACACTAGTTCAGCCAGCGTGCCACAACCTTCTAAAAAATCAGCCGCTGCACTCAGGGGCCGCCCCGTCATTTCAGCATCAGCCATTCGCTGCAATGAGGGAGCGACCCGTCATTGCAGGGCAGGATGTAGGATGTCTGATATTGTTTGTGAACATGGTGGCTGCTTGCCACCATATTCACAAACATTATCTACCCCCCATGTTTATTTGCTGATGGGGGAGCCCACTCCCCGTCAGCATACTGTAAATCCCCCTGTTTTATTGTCTGCTGACGGGGTGCCCAATCCCCATTGGCAGAAACAAATTCTCCCCCTTTTGTTGTTTGCTGACGGGGGTGCCCAATTCCCGATTGGCTACAGCTGCCCCCCCAAGCAAGACTCTGGTGGCACAACATGCCCCTGGAAAGTTAAAAACGGTCCCACAACATTTTGTTTTACCTGAAAAAAGGGGAAACAGTCCCTCGTAGTCTCCAGGGCCCCCCTCCCACAACCTGCACCCACCCACTGCGCACCATGCCTCCCACACCCCCCACCCCATACTTACCTCCAGAGCTCAGAGCGATGATCTTATGTGGACCGGGAACACGTCTGCACTCTTCAAAGCCGACCACGAACTGAGGAAATGCCAGTAAGCTGTACAATGTAATGAACAGGGTTTTTTCAACCTTAGTGCATATCTTGGGCATTTTGGGAATTTTTTCACCATGGGGGTTTTTGGGACCCCTCCTCATGAATTCTTGAACTGTCATGGTGTTAATCAGCCTCGAAGGGTGGTTTCGCGGTCACTGTGCAGAATCACCCTTCCGGGCCGATTAACGAAACAACAGTGCCAGTGTTCATGAGGAGGTGGGCTCTCAAAAAGCCTATGTTGCAAATTTGGTGGAAAAAATCCAAAAAATTACTGTTTTATGAGCGTGTGTTGTGCAGTTGCTGTGTACACTCATAAGTTCATGAATTTACAATATTTTCATGCCAGATTTTCAACATTGGCATTTTGTCACACCTCCTTGTGAGCAGTACAGCTGTCATTGTTGACATCCTGTCTGAAATGTGTTTTCGCACTTCCGGCACAGAATAGCATGGTTGCTGTGGGAAATCAGTGTTTAGGACAGATTAATAAAATGACAGTGACACTGTTCATGAGTAGAGGTCCTAAAATGCCTATGTTGAAAATTTGATAACAATACTCCATAAAATGACTGTGTTATGAGCGTGCATTGCGCAGTTGGCACGCACGCTCATAGCTTCACAAATTTATATTTTCACTCCAGATTTTCAACATTGCCAGTTTCCCAGACCTACTTATGAACAGTGCAGCTGTCATGTTTCCCATCCTGGCCGAAATATGTTTTCGCACTTCTGGCGCAGAATAGAGCGGTCGCTGTGGGAAATCACTATTCGGGACAGATTAAGAAAATGACAATGATACTGTTCATGAGCAGAGGTCCTAAAATGCCTATGTTGAAAATCTGGTGATGATAGCCCATCAACTGACTGTGTGACAAGTGTGCGTTGTGCACTTTCCATGCACCCTTGTAACTTCGCAGATTTGTAATATTGTCACACCAGATTTTCAACAGTGCCATTTCCCACACCTCTTTATAAGCAGTACAGCTGTCATTTTTCACATCCTGACTGAAATGTATTTTCACAGTTCCGGCGCAGAATAACGTGGTCACTGTGGGAAGTCAGTGTTCGGGACAGATTAAGAAAATGACAGTGGCACTGTTCATGAGCAGAGGTCCTAAATCCTATGTTGAAAATTTGGTGACGAAACTCCATATAACATGATACTTTGTTACAAGCCGCATGCTGAACTCTTTCCATGCAATCTCTTGTAATTTCGCAAATTTAATACTGTCACGCCACATTTTCAACAGTGGCATTTTTTCACAACTCCCTATGAACACTATAGCTGTCATTTTTCACATCCTGGCTAAAATATGTTTTTGCACTCCTGCCAGACAATAGCACAGTCACTCTGGGAAATCAGTGTTTGGGACAGATTAAGATCGACTAAGTGACAGGGGGGAGTGACCGAGCTCAACTGAGCTCTGTCAGGACTGCTGCAGATTTGTTTGTGGATAGACAAAGGCCCCAACACAAGAGCCCAGTACAAAAGGGCAGCCTGCAGCACTGGGAGAAACAGAACAAGTGAGGGAGGGGAGAGTGAACTCACCAAAGTGCTGTCAGGACAGCTGCGTATTTCTTTGTGGGCAGAAAAAGGTGTCAATACAGGCAGGGGCCCTGTACAAAAGGGCAGCTTGCAGCGCCAGGACAAACAGAATGAGTGATGAGAGAGGGAGACTGAGTGACCTCAATGGAGCTCTGTCGGGACAGCTGCAGATTTCTTTGTGGACAGACAAAGGTGCCAATGCAGCCAGGAGCCCCATACAAAAGCGCAGTCTGTGGCACCAAGAGAAACAGGATGTGAGAGTGACAGAGCGGTAGTGAGCGACCTCAACGGAGCTCTAGTGTGACTGCTGCAGATTTCTTTGTGGGCAGAAAATGCAGCAATGCAGGAAGAAGTCCAGTAAAAAAGGCCAGCTTGCACCACCAGCAGAAATGGAATGCGAGAGTGACAGAGGTGTGGAGCTGTGTCAGGACTGCTTCAGATTTCTTTCTGGCCAGAAAAAGTTGCCAATGTAGGCAGGAGCCCAGTACAAAAGGCCAGCCTGCAGCGGTGGGAGAAACAGAATGAGTGATGAGAGAGGGAGACTGAGCGACCTCAATGGAGCTCTGTCAGGACAGCTGCAGATTTCTTTGTGGACAGACAAAGGTGCCAATGCAGCCAGGAGCCCCATACAAAAGTACAATCTGCGGCGCCAAGAGAAACAGAATGAACGAGTGACAGAGCGGTAGTGAATGACCTCAACGAAGCTCTAGTGTGACTGCTGCACATTTCTTTGTGGGCAGAAAATGCGGCAATGCAGGAAGAAGTCCAGTACAAAAGGCCAGCTTGCACCGCCAGCAGAAACAGAATGCGAGAGTGACAGAGGGGGAGTGAGCTCAGTGGAGCTGTGTCAGGACTGCTTCAGATTTCTTTCTGGCCAGAAAAAGTTGCCAATGCAGGCAGGATCCCAGTACAAAAGAGCAGCCTGCAGTGCCAGGAGACACAGAACAAGCGAGTGAGGGAGCGGGAGTCAGTGACCTCAACGGGGCTCTGTTGGGACTGTTGCAGATTTGTTTGTGGGCAGAAAAAGGCAGCAATGCATGCAGGGGCCCAGTACAAAAGGGCAGCCAGCAGTGGCAGGAAAACCAGAATGAGGGGTGAGTGAGCTCAACAGAGCTGCATTGTAACTGCTGCAAATTTCTTTGTGAGCATAAGAAGGCAGCAATGCTGGCAGGAGCCCAGTAGAAAAGGGCAGCCTGCAGTGCCAGCAGAACAGAATGAGCGAGTGAGAGAAGGGCAGTGAGCGAGCTCAACACAGCTTTGTCGGGACTGCTGCAGATTTCTTTGTGGGCAGAAAGGTACAACAGAGGCAGAAGCCCAGTACAAAGGGTAGCCTGCAGTGCCAGGAGAACCAGACTGAGTGAGTGAGACAGGGGGAGTGAGCAACCTCAACGGAGCTCTGTCAGGACAGCTGTGGATTTCTTTGTGGGTGGAAAAAGACACCAATACAAGCAGGTGCCCAGTACAAAAGAGCAGCCTGCAGTGCTAGGAGAAACAGAATGAGTGTGTGAGAGAGGGGGAGTGAGCCACCTCAATGGAGCTCTGTCGGGACAGCTGCAGATTTCTTCCTCAGCAGAACAAGGTGCCAATGCTGGCAGCAGCCCAGTACAAAAGAGCAGCCTGCAGCACTGGAACAAACAGACTGAGCCAGTGACAGAGGGCCACTGAACAAGCTCAACAGACCAACGCAATCAACATTCAGCATTGACAAATGCTTGCTTATTATAGGTGCTTGAAATACCTTTTCTGGGTATCCAAAATACAGGGGTGCCAGCTTAGTGAGAGACGCCCTTCACCCATGTTCTTTGTATGAGAACAGTGGGACTTTCTTGACTTCTGCAACCACAGCTGGAACTCATGCTGTGGGCTGCAGTAACAGCAGTGAGCTGCCATTTTCCTGGTGTGTAGTAGCACCCCTTCCCCATTGCCATGCCTTTCTGTGGGTAAAGTTGCCTTGGTATCTAGTGAACTCCTACCATCTGATCACCATCCCTACATTTATTTATTGTTTCCTTGGTGTCTAGTGGCACCCCACCTTCCAATTGCCATCCCCTAATATTGTTGTCTTCCCCGGTGTCCAGTGGCACCTTCACCCTCCAGTTGCCATCCCCATAATGTTATTCTCTTTCTCTGATGTCTAGTGGCACCCACCATCCTTTGATCACCATCCCCATCATATGTTGTTCTTTCCCTGGTGACTAGTGGCACCCTCCACCCTCTGATCACCATCCCTGTAAATTTTAATGTTTCCCTTTTATCAAGTGGCACCTCCCACCCTCCAATCACCATTCCTGTAGTGTAACACTGAAAAACATCCTTCAATGTCTTTTTTCTACTGTAAAAAACAGCTGCTCACTGATCCTAATCCCCCACTCCAACCTTCCACTGACCACCCACCACCCCACACCCCTACACCCCCCACACACACTTCACTCACCTGAACAGGTCTGTGGCAACATCCACTCTCTGACCGAAGACATGTCATGCTGCTGGAACCAACAACTTCAATTTGAGAAACAAAGGTAAGTGTGGTTCAATGTATTTCAAATAGGTTTTAAACTTTGATATATAACTTCTCATTTTTGCATATCGTGACCCCTAATTTTCATCATGACCTTTTTGGGGCCCTACCTCATGACCAGTGGTGATGGAATTTCACTAATAAAGCCTGAAAGGAGATTTGTGGTCACTTTGATAAATCACCTTTTGGGCATGATTTGAAAATTTCACCACCCTGGTTCATTAAGTGGGGTCATAAGAAAGCTATGTTAAAAAAATTGGGTTAAAATATGCAAAAATAGTGAAGTTATGAACATCTGTTGAAATTTGACTATGCTCACTCCTAACTTTCATAATTTTAAATGTTTTACCCCCAGATTTTCAACATGGCCATTTCTTTACACTACCTCAAGAATGTGACAGCTGTCATTTTTCAAATCCTGACCAAACTTGGCATGAAATGAAGTTTCTGTGGTGAATAATGCTGTTTTGCCGGGGATTTGAACATTTTCTCTACCAGAGTCATGTGGTGGGGTATTAAGAAGGCTATGCTGACAATTTGGTTGCTGTTTTGCTACAAATGTACCTATCTATTGAAAGATGGAAGCGCAGGGCCCAGGGGGCCCAACACTTCCACAGGCAAATGAGAATTCCATTATAGTATCTCAAAAAGTAAGGAAATTCATTGCAAAAAACTTTATTAATGCACTAGTTATGGTTAAACTAACAAAAGTTGGGAAATGTGGCATTAGGGTTTCCAACCATGACACCCCACCCCACCATGCATGCAGCAACAGGAAAAATCATTACAGTTTTACCTCTTCTGGATCTTTGCAAGTCAGGTGTGGGGTGTGCCTTAGGGTTGTCAGACCTAAAACACTCACCCCATTCTCATGGACTCTACACATCTCAGCTTCTTTACTGAAGGAATGGGGTGAGAATTAGGGTTGAGAACTCTGAGGCTCACCCCAGATCTGATTTGTAAAGATGCAGGAGAGTTCAAACCAAGTTGCTGCCTGCAGGGTGGGGGTGGGGTGTTACAGTTGGAAACCCTAATGCTATGTTTCACTACTTCGTCAGTTTAACCCTAACTAGTGCATTAATAAAGTTTTTGAAATGAATATACAGCTATAGATATAGATATTGATATGTTACTACTATCAATGTGTTATATGACAAGAAAACATGAAGTCTGAATGAATATGCACTGAGTCATGAAGATGATAATAAACAGCATTATATGTATATTGTTCCTCATGACGGACAGAGAATTGGTTTAAAGGGGTTAGGCTGACAGCCAATCTGTGCCCGATTGTACCTCCCTTCCTGAACAGTAGCCAATAGGCAGGGCTGCAGGAACATCCATGAAGTACAGGGGAAGAAAAAGGCTTTAAATAGCCCATGAACAGACTTCAGCAGTGCTGTAGATAATCTTGGCTAGATGGGAGAGGGATGACCTCCTCTCCCAGTAAATCACCATCAGAAGAAGCTGAACAAATAAGTAGGGAGAGGCATCTAAAGGGATTAGGCTGACTGCCAATCCATGCCTCACTGTGCCCCCCCAAACAGCTGCCAATCAGCAGGGCTGCAGGAACTTCCAGGAAGAACAAGGCCTACAAAAGAGCTAGGCCATTAAGTGTCTCCCTCCCACTCTATGGCCCCTGTGCGAAGGACCCACGTGCTAATGATGTAGGAGTCTGCCCATTCGAATCAGCCTAACGAGGCAGCCTGCAGCTGGACACTCTGCACTGCAGCAGTAAGTAAGGAGAGAATTGTAGGAGTGAAACAAGGGCCTAGACTCAGCAGGCATCATCAGGAAGAAGAAGAGGACTATGAAGTTCAGCTTGACAACTGTGGTAAGTGTTCTATTAAACTTATGCTGTAGCTCACACTGTACAAGAGAGAGAAGAGTTGGGGGCAGACAAAAATTAGAGAATAGGTGAAACACCCAGGCTTGGGTAGGGGTAAAAAAGGGGTTCAAAAATACAAAAATGGTTTGAAGTAAGTTAGGAACATACAAAAATCTGGGAATAGGTGAAACACCCTATCTAGGGTAGGGGTAAAAACGTCTTCAAACTAAGCAAGTAAGCAGAAACAAAAACAGGCAGGGTAATAAACAGATATGCTGGGAGAGGTGCAGTGCAGTGCAGTGGCTGTGGGGAGGCAGTTTTCAGGGAGACTTTCTGGGAACTGCAGTTCTGCTCCATCTGCATGCACCTCTCTGGGCTGAGGGAGGTGGTTGCTAGATTTCAAGCCAAACTGGCCAGGATTCAGGTGCCTCCTCCCCCACCCAGAGATCATCAAGTCAGCCACCACTGCCTCAAAGGTTACCAAAGAGAAAAAGTGGCTGGACTACAGTGGGCTCAGGAAGGGTGAAGGTGGTGGGTCAGAAGCACATTCCCCCCTATGGTACCACTACACAGTTCCAGTGCATTCCTGGCAGAGCAGTACTGTCCAATTGAGGCACTTGTAGTAGTGACAAGGGAGGATGGGGGGAACTTTCATAGTGGAGTCCCTTGGAAGGGTGGCAGAGGACCCCAGAGGAGAAGGATGCAACTCCTGGTTGGGGACTCCATCATGAGGGGGATAGATTTGGGGGCAGGAAGGGAGGGGAAGAAGGAGGTTAGGTGCCTACCCACTGAAATTGCTTGGAGGAATGGGAAGCTAGGGCACCAGGATGGGAGGGAGAACTGGATGTATTTGTTTGTTTGGTTTTTGTTTACCGGGTAAGTACACTAGACAACAATGTTGCCTATATTCAGGCATGACCCGGGAGAGTACAGACAGGGGAGACCAGAGTCAACATTAAAGAGTATTTCATGATGCAGCATGAGGTGAGAACAAACATTTGAACAGTATACAGCCAGGTACAGTCATTATCATAGAAACATAGAAACATAGAAGTTGACGGCCGATAAGGACCGCAAGGCCCATCCAGTCTGCCCATTTCTTTGATCAGTGATGACAAAGAGAAACAGATAACATTACATTAATTATTTTCATCTGATGATACATTGAAATGACAAACAACAAACAAAACTTAAATGAAGTAGCATTATAACAATAGGATTTCTGCTGGAAGTGGGAAACTTTTAGATTTTGGAGACCAGCAGGAAATCAGTAAGTGCCATAGAGAGGAGAAAATGCTAGGAGAGAGGCTCAAGTTACAGCACACCTAGTGACTAATGACATGACTAGGGATGAGGTTAGGATAGTACAGGAGAAGTTCAGGGAGCTGGGGATAAGTATTAGGTGGGTAGCATGCTCAGTGACATTTTCTGAGGTACTGCCTGTCCACAACAGGATGGAGAATAGGATACTGCATACCATAAGCTTCAACCGGTGGCTAAAGTAGTGGTGGAAAGGAAATGATAAAGCTACACTGGGGACTGGTGTCCCACTTGGAGGTATATAGGCCAACACGGGGAGATGGCCTACATCCAGCCAGGAGGGGATCCCAGATCCTCAGTGAGAAGATTAAACGTTACATTGGTTAGCATTTAAACTAGCCAAGGAGAGTGGCAGAAGGAAGAAGGGAGATATAAACTGCCCCAGCCCAACAAGCTAAAATAGTCAGTAGAGAGAACCCTAAAGGTGGCAAATCCCCAAGGGTACCTGATAACAAGAAAAACAAGATGGTAGAAATGAAGAAGGATCAGAATGAGGACAGAGGGGGTAAGGAGAGAAGAGCAAAAGGGAAAAGGAGGTTGACAAGTAGGATGGTAGCAGAATATGGAAGGCCATGTGTGTAAATGCTTGAAGTCTGGGAAATAAAGTCCCAGACCTAGTGGCCACTATGGCAGAGGCTGACCTGGACATTGTCACCATTATCGAGTTATGGTGCAATGAGAACCATGACTAGGACATAGCTATACCAGGCTACACTTTATTCAGGAAGGACAGGGTGGGTAAGAAATGGGAAGGACTGCCTCTTTATGTGAGGGATCGAATACAAACAATAGAAGTACAGAGAACAATGGGAGTGGTGGAGATACTGTTTGCACTGGTGTGATCTAGAGACCTCCAGCACAGGGAGGAGAGAGATGGATAAGGTTCTGGAGGAAGCCTTCCAAAAGATGGCAAAGAATGGGGGGGTGCTGCTGGTGGGGGACTTCATTCTGCCAAATGTAGATTGCAGCATCCCAGCCAAAGCTTCTGCTATTAGCAGGAACATTCTAGGCTCGCCGCAGATGACATTCCTCAGGCAAATAGTAAAGGGGCTCAGTTGTAAGGGAGCAATATTGGACCTTATACTCACCAAAGGGGACAGTGCTGCAGACGTCATGGTGGGTGGTCAACTGAGGACCAGGGATCACTGTATGTTGTAGTTCAATATAAGAACTGTGGCAGAAGTGAACCTCACAAAGGTGAGGATTCTTCACTTCAGGAGGGCTGATTTTACAAAGATGGAGGAATGCCTTAGAGATGCCCTGGCAGGAGGAGAGAACTTGCTGGAGTGAAGAAGCAGTAGGCGAAACTAAAAGCAGGAATAGTGAAGGCAACAAACCTCTGTGTCAGGCAAGTAAGAAGAAATGAGAGGAAAAAGAAACCACTGTGGTTCTCAAAAGAGGTGGCTGGGAAAGTGAGGGCAAAAAAGTTAGCATTCAGGATGTATAAGGAGAAACAAAGGGAGGAGGATAGGGATGTGTATCAGGAGAAGCAGAGGGAGACAGGGAAAGCAGACAGGAGTGCAAAGCCACAAATGGAGGAGAAAATAGCTCAGGCTGTAAAGAAAGGGGACAAGTCATTTTTCAGGTATGTAATGAAAGGGGAACGACCAGTGGAATGACTGTAAGACTAGGGAGGGAAGGAGGGCAGTGTGTGGAACGGGACAAGGAAAAAGCAGACATCCTGAATGAATACTTTTGTTCAGTGTTCATGGAGGAAAAGGAAGAAGAGGGACAACAGATTAATGTCAGATGCATCAAAGGAAGGGAGGTGGACACTAGTCCATTTACAGAGCAGAGAGTCCTGAAGGCTCTCAGAAATGTGAAAGTGGATAAGCAATGGTGCCAGATGTGGTACATCCAAGGATATTGAGAGAGCTCAGAGAAGTGCTGGCTGCACCTCTAACAGTCCTGTTCAACCATTCACTGGAGATGGGAGTGGTCCTTGAGGACTGGAGGAGGGCAGATGTAGTCCTGCTTCATAGAAGTCATAGCAGGGAGGAGGCTGGATATTACAGGCCAGCCAAACTGACTTTGGTGGTGGGGAAATTAATGGAATCATTACCGAAGGAACGGATGTCGGAATGTCTTGAATCCAGTAGCTTACGAGATCTGAGGCAGAATGGATGCACTGGGGGGAGGTCATGTCAAACAAATCTGATAGATTTATTTGACTGAGTGACCAGATAGTCAGATCAGGGTGGAGCAGTGCTTGTGGTATACTTAGATTTCAGTAAGGCCTTCAACACCGTTTCACATAGGAGGTTCATAAACAAGCTGGGCAGCCTAGGAGTGGGTACAAAGGTAGTAAACTGGGAAAGAAACTGGTTGTGGGAATAGGCAACAGAGGGTGGTGGTAAATGGAGTTCACTCTGTGGAAGTGAGGGCGACCAGCGGGGTGTCACAAGGATCTGTATTGGGATGGGTCCTCTTTAATGTCTTTATTAGTGACATTGCAGAGTGGCTGAAAGGGGAGGCATACCTTTTTGCAGATGACACTAACATATGCAATAGGGTAGACACTCCGGGGGGAGCTTGAGGCATGATCAGGAGTGTGTCAACTATGTTTCAATGTGAAGAAGTACAACATCATGCTGTTGGGGAGCAGTAACCCAGAGGAAGAGTACAAAATGGGGAGAGTGGTGCTAGCACCACCAAACAGGAAAGAGACCTGTGGGTAATCATATCTGATGACCTAAAGGTGACCAAGCAGTGTGACAAGGCAGTGGGGAGAGTAAGTGGGATGCTAGGGTGTATAGGAAGGGGTATCATCTGCAGAAAGAGGGAGGTGGTGATACAGCTGTATAAATCACTGGTGAGACCTCACCTAGAGTACTGTGTCCATTTCTGGAGACTACATCTCTGTAAGGACATAGATAGAGGTGGTACAGAGGAGGGCAACTAAAATAGCGCTGTTCATCATAAAACCATTTTACCAGCACCCAAAAAAGTTACACCATTCATTTTTGTATTGGTTGTAACCTTTAATTTTATTTTTAACCAGCAGTAAAAAATAGCAGCTTCAGCTTTAAGCTCTTATAAAAGAGCTCTTTAATTGCTACAAAATGTCTTAGTTCTTTTATATAGATTTTATGTCGGTTTGCATATAGCACATTTTGTCACAAGTTGTAAGGCAGTTATACTTCTTTGATTAGAGTAGCTATTGTTTTTTTACCCAGCTCAGTAATAGGAAGTGGCAGTTTGTATATACTGCATCAATACAGGCCGTAGGCTTTTGTATTTCAAATCAGTAGTTTTTTTGAGCACTAAGTATTTTAGCCTGAAAGTTCATCCTGCATGTTAAACTTTTTCTTTTCCCTTATATTTACATATACTGTGCTACCATTCTTGTATAATTGCACACCTTTTTTAAGTTCTCAGTGCAAATAGATGTAATAAGTTTGTTACTGAAGTGAGCTTTGAGTGAGAAAAATGTTATCCAACTTTTTCTACAGTCTGGTCTTTTTGTGGCTCAATTGCCTACATCCTCAATACCTGCCACGATTCCAGGGTTGGGCACTATCTCCTTAGCACCTGTCCTCCAACAAGATGCTGTTGCTGTGCTCCTTCTCAGCCTTTAATTTTCCTGCAGTCAGTTTCTATGCGCATAAATGTTTAAGCATTTCAATGGATCCCAGTTCAAGGTCTCAGCAGTTAAGTGACTGTCAATGTGCCACTCCCTTTGCACCTTGCTTCTTACTGAAACCTCGTTTTGGAGCAAGAAACAAGGCACAAGAAGAGCAACGCATTGACAGCCACTGGGCTGCTGGATATCCAGGAGCTGGGATCCAATGAAGTGCTCAAATGCTCACATGCATAGAAACTGGCTGCAGGAAAAGTAAAGGTTGAGAAGGAGCACAACAAGACGTAAGTTCTAGGCAGTGCTATTCTAAGGGCTACTACCCCTGCCTGTATGGCTTTACACAGGTTGAGGGGCCTGAATTCACTATTAATGTGCCTCCATCCAGAGAAATTATATTTGAGTTGCTTATCTGCTCTGGTATAACCCTCTGGGAAGCTATAACCACCTACCAACCCTCCTAGTGGCCCAGTAGCTAGTACAGTAGTAAATTCACAAACAGCATAGAACAGTAATGATGTGCACACACCCTTCACACTTACCACTAGGGTTAGATCTTCAGCAGTTTCCCTGGAGACCCCCTGTAAAATAAGGTTAGCAATGGAACAACACACTCTTAACACTGTAACCCCACTAATAATATGCACACTAGCCAGGTTAAGCATAAAACAAGACAATCAGGTTTATTTTGGGGCAATGAACAAGGCAGGGGTGTGAATTTGATGGAGGGAGAAGGATGACAAATATTAGGAGGATATGTTGTTTTCTGAACCAGTCAATTTCTATTTCTTAATTTAATGCAATAATAAGTTATTATTATTCATAAATTTGGCTTTCTTTATATGCTGAGAATATGAGATGTCAGTGGATTTTTGTGGTGTCGTCTGTAAAATATGTCCACACTGCAGAGGATCCATTTGTTTGTTTTTTAAGGAACAGTGTACTGGTGGTGTTGGTGGGTAAAGGAGGTGCACACAGAGAGGAATTGGGCAGTGTTCATCTAGCTGCCAATATTTATGTGCTCCTTGTACTTGATTGTCCAGCTATTTGTCCTAATTGTCTGTACTTATGTGTTTCTACCAATTTACCTTTTCCGATGCTCCCCTAATTTTAGACATGTGCCATAATGTTTTATTATTTATTTTTCTCACCACTCTTTGTTCAGAGTGCAGCCATATTTTACTATGATTGTACTGAATTTCACCCCCCTGAATTCTTTAGCTGACTTCAGTGTTGTGTTCAGAAATGTACTCCTCTGGTGTATCAAGTTACTTCTATGTGTTATCACAGTCTACAAAGTAATGGTCTAATTGGTTTTATTCTCCTGGGTCATGCCTGAAAATAGGCAAATGCTTGCCTAGAGCACCTTACCCAGTAAATAAAAACTAAATAAATAAATTGTTAGATTATTCTTTCTTCAGCCACTTTGGAATCAGCAGGAAAGGAAATAATTTTTATTTATAAAGTGCCACATTACTGTGACTTTGGGTGCTTTACATAAATAACATAAAACAAAAATAGGCAAAATAGACATCAATTAAAAACATAAAACATGAAGCACTGGGTAAAGCAAGGCAGTTAGCCACATTCACAAAAATTCAAGGAGAGTAAGTGTGTCTTTACAACCTTTTAAATGCCTCCACTGATGAGCTGTTCCAGAGAAGAAGAGGGCAGAAATTCCACAGGCAGAAGCAACCACCATAAAGGCACTGTCACTAGATGATTTTTTGCTGGCCTGTGGGATCATCAAAAGATTCTTCCTAGTTGAGTAGAGTGGACAATTCAGAGTATAGGGGTGCAGTAAGTCTTTTATGTAACCAGGTTCAGGATCAAGAAGAGTCTTTGAGACCAACAAGCAAATCTTCAATGTTGTATGCCATCTACCCAGAAGCCAGTGGAGATCACATAGCACAGACATGATGAGACAAAACATGCTTGCACTCAATATTAGCTCCAATGTGCAATTCTACACCAACTGCAGACAGTGCACCAAACCCCCAGAAAGACCCAGTTAGGGGGCATTACAGATGTGAAATTGTGATGTCATGAAGACATACATGCACCACAGTGACCAGGTCATCTTTCTGAAGATAGGGCTTCAGCTGTGATGCAGAATTCCACAGTGGACAACAGCTGCCAGCTGTGTCCTAAATATCAGCTTGCTATCCACCATGATCCCTACATCTTTAGCCCTATCCACAGCTCTAAGAAAGTTACTTTCTGAGAAAGACTCTTCATTGCTGTTTTTGGAGATCTGGGCTCAGTGAGCAGCAGCTCTGTCTTACCTGGGTTGAGGCTCATCCAGGTGGCAGCCTTTCAGTCACTCAGTTCAAACACATATTAATAACAGTCACAGAGTTTTTTTCTTATCTGGTGCAAAAGAGTGGTACAACTGAGTATTGTCTGCATAGCAGTGAAAGCCCATGTTGTACCATCTCACTATCTGTCCCTGCCCAAAGGTAATATGTACACCATTAACAGCACCAGGGACAAAAGTGACCTTGTGGAATGCTATGGGGAACAGCGGCCAACACTGAGGAAAATATGTCCATTGTTACATGCTGCTCCTTGATAGCTAGAAAAGACTCAAGCCATCACACCACTGTACCAGTTAGTCCCCCACAATTCCTCAGGAGATCAGTCAGACTCCATCGACCCATAGTGTCAAAGGACAATGAGCGGTTGTGGAGGTTGACCTTCGAGTATTCCCTCAATCTGTCATCTTTCTATTACTAGGAAGGTTTCAGTGCTGTGTTGAGATCTGAACCACAGCTGGAATGGCTCATAGATATAATGGAGAATTGGGTATGTCTCAAAGTGTTATGTAATCACCTTCTCAGTCACCTTCCCTTAAAAGGGAAGGTTTTGTAATAGCTCTGTAATTAACTAGGAGCTCTGGGTCCCAAGAGTTTCATAATGAGAAAGATCACCACTCCTTTCTTCACTGAGGCTAGGAATAGACCCTTGCCTGGGAAGTCTTGGACAATCCTGGCTACCAAAGGGACCATAGTATCTTAGCAGTTCATGAATAACTGGGTTGAATCTAGGTCTAGGATATAGTAGGTCAGATCAAAGAGAAGGCTTTATCCATGATATCTCCTGATCCAAGATCAGCTGAAAATCCATCCAGAGTATAGTACTGACTATGTGTAAGCTGGCTCTCCCATGGTCAGGAAACACCTCTACCTGGGAGACCACAGTTCTGATGGGGGATACTCTTTGTGGAAGAAAGCACCAAATTCCTCACAACTCATGATGGAAAAGCCTCCCCCCTCTGCATTACAGAGAGGAACAGTATGGACAACTGTGTCCAAAGTGTGAAAGAGCTAGAACAGTGTATTCCTCCTCATCACAAACAACACTGACAGTTTTTCAGGGTAATTGTCCTTGGATACACCCCCATGATAGACTCTCAGATCAAACCTGTACTCTACTGAATGGAATATCAACCAGCTATGCTCCATACTTCACCCAAATGTTTTCAAAGACCACAGCTCATTGTTGTACAATGGTGAGAGATGGGAGATTAATTGGTAGACACAAAAAGGCATGATAATGTCAAAAGTGGTTAGAATGATGTGCCCTTAGATGGCATTGGGCAGGGAAGCAGGTATACGTGTAGATAATGTAATATGATATGATATGCTACGATATATGATAAACATGGCAAGATGGCATAGGGCTGCTCCACTCTATGTTTGCTGCTCTAAATCATTCTGCTTTTATGGTTTTATGCTGCTATATAATTAAAACAAACAGTGAGTTTGTATGGTAGTGCAAACTCGAGGAGGTTTTTAGCACTTCTTTCTTTTGATTTTAAATTTGCTATCTGGCAGGCTTTGAGTGCTAACAGTTACTTAATGCTAACAGGAGCACTAGAATGCCAGATTATTGCTTCCCTTGTGCTCAGCTTGCAGTTTTGATAAGTGCTGATAGGTACTGAATTTTAAGTTTCCAGGGGCTGGCACCCAGTTTTTGCACCTGATACTCCCTTTTGTGCACATTATCATAAATTTGGGACAGGGAATGTTTGAGACTGTTCTGTTTGTGCTAGTGGTTGACTTATACTAGATGAGCAGCTGAAAGAATACCACAGGTCAGAGAAAAGTAGTGATGGATGAGAGCCATGGACAGAGCCCCCTCCGGAGACATTTTCTCATACAGACCAGAGGAACCCTGGCTGATATTGCTGTAGATAGTGCTATGGGTGCATATCTTATTTACAAGAGGTTTCTGCCTAGATGAACTAAATGACTGACTACAGATGTGCTGTGGAAATCAGGGTGAAGAAGAGAAGAGCCTGAGCCTGCCTTAAGCAGGATAATAAGATTAAAGGACAGTCTACTACAGGCTTTTCCTTTTTATGTTTGCTTGCACGCATGTGCAAGAAACATAGTGCCATCATCCGAGTTTTCGGAGGTGTGGCAGCCCTCTTCCAATTCAGGCAGTGTGTTTGCAGGTGCGGCCACAGTTCTCCAATGCCTGCTCGAGCTGTCTATGACAGCTCCAAAATCCAGTGGTGTACAGTTGAAAGGGGAAGCTACGCTTCAGTGAGCAGCGATAAGATATCGCCTGCTCATGCGCACTCCCCCTACACACACACACACACACACACACACACACATATGCACATGCATACTGCGTGCTGCCCCCCCATGCACACACTGTATAGTCGCCAGGGGTGCCCAATCCCCCGTCGGCTGTACCTGCGCTCCCCAAATCCTTACATGCCACTTATGGTGCCCACCTCTGACGTGGCTACATCATAGCCTGACGGGGTGCCCAATCCCCATTGGCTCCACTGTCTCTCCCCAGAGTATAGGGTGCCATGCTGAGGCCACCCCAGCGTGGCTTAACAGATGCTGGCCCGGCAGGGTGCCTATCCCCGTCGGCTCCACTGTCTCGCTCCCCCAAGCATCCAGGTGCCACGCTGGGAGTCCACCCCAGCATGGCAAAATGTGTTATAGATGACGGGGGTGCCCAATCTCCCGTTCGCTCCAGCCCCCAAACAGCCTTTCAGCTGCCACGCTGGGAGCCCACCCCAGCATGGCAAACGTCCCTCATCATCTCAGTAAAAAAATAAACCTGCAAATAAAAAACTGTCCCTTGGAGCTTCTCCCTGCCCCCCTCCCACAACCCGCACCCACCGACTCGCACCCTGCCTCCCACACCCTCCACCCCCTTACCTCCGGACCTCAGCGCGATGATCTTCGATGGACCGGGAACACGCTCTGCACTCTTCAAAGTCGACCGCGAACTGAGGAAATGCCGGTAAGCTATATAATGGGATAGATAGAGTTTTTTCAACTTTGCTGCATATCTCAGGCATTTTTTGGAATTTGTGCACCAAATTTTCAACACGGGGTTTTTGGGACCCCCTTCTCATGAATGCTCTCACTGTCATGGTGTTAATCGGGCCCGAAGGGTGATTTCGCAGTCACTGCACAAAATCACCTTTCAGGACCAAGTAATGAAATGACACTGCCACTCTTCATAAGGTGGGATCTCAAAAAGCCTATGTTGAAAATTTGGTGGAAAAATTCCTAAAAATGACTGTTTTACTGGCGTGTGTTGCACAGTTCCTATGCACGCTCGTAAGTTAGCAAATTTTCAATATTTTCACTCCAGATTTTCAACATTGCCATTTTACCACACCTCCTTATGAGCAGTACAGCTGTCATTTGTCACATCTTGCCCAAAACGTTTCCGCCCATGTAGCGCACAATGACACTGTCGGTGTGTGAAATCAATGTATGGGACACATTAAGAAAATCACAGTGACACTGTTCATGAGCAGAGGTCTTAAAATGGCTATGTTGAAAATTTGGTGACAAAAGTCCATAAAATAACTGTGTTATGAGTGAGCATTGGGCAGTTTCCACGCACCCTCGTAAGTTCATGACTTTGTAATATTTTCAGTCCAGATGTTCACCAGTGGCATTTTTCCACACTTCCTTATGAACAGTACAGCTGTCATTTTTCACAACATGGCCGAAATGTGTTTTCACACTTTCAGCACAGAGATGCGTGGTCGCTGTGGGAAATCATTGTTGGGACAGATAAAGAAAATCACAGTGACACTGTTCATGATCGGAGGTCCCAAAATGCCTGTGTTGACAATCTGCTGTAAAAATTCCCCAAACTAATTACATTACGGGTGTGCATTGCACAGTTTCTATGCACGCTCGTGACTTCACCAGTTTTTTTAATATTTTTACTGCAGATTTGCAACATTGCAATTTTTTACACCTCCCCATGAACAGTACAGCTGTCATTTTTTACATCCTGTTCAGAATGTTTTTGCACCTGTGGTGCTAAATGCCGTAGTCGCTATGCATAAGCAGCTTTCAGCTAACAAACTGATATTGCCACTGTTCATGAGGTGGGGTCACAAAAAAAATGTTGAAAATTTGGAGTGAAAATACCAACAAATGCCTGAGATATTAGGGTTTCCAACCATAACGCCCAACCCTGTAGAGAATGACAGGAATCAGGGGTGTGACTTGGGATTCTTGCCTGTAATGCTCATACCATTCCACACCCTGCAGCCAGTGAGAGTCAACGAGGTATGCCTTGGACTCTTTGGCCCAAAGGTCACCCCATTCTCCTCTACTGCACCCATCTCACCATATTTCCTGATGGAATGGGGTGCGCATAAGGGCCAAAGACCCCAAGGCACACTGTGACACTTGTCAGTGTCTGCAGGGTGGGGTGTGGTGAAATGGCGTGGCCGTTATGCCTGACGACCCAAAGACACACCCCAATGCCTGTCATTCTCTGCAGGGTGGTGGTGGGGTTGGCTTCAGTTCAATACTTCACTGCCATTCCTATTACACAGCTCTGTAACTTCTACACTACCACTGCCAATGCCAGCAAGCAAGCATTCGGCATTGACAAATGCTTGTTTGTTTACGGTCTATATGACCTGTGTTATTCAGCTCCTATGCTCATAAAAATAACTATGAACATTCATGACTTTCTAAATATGTTCTAACACAAACAAATTCTGATCAGAACAGCTTCAGTGCATTTTGGATGCCTTGCATGCTATGTTGTGCATTAACTACAGTATTTGGAAAATGAACTCTTCTTTTACCTGATGATTTAATGGCATATGATTTGAATTGAAAAGGAGTCTTATCATAGAATTTGATAAGTGTGCCACAAGCTATATTTATTTTGAGTCTGTTTATAACAAACTTCCTGGATCTATATAAATATTTGGGATTGCCTAAGATTTTTTTGGCCATATGTCACTAGGCAATTTAAGCCAGAATTATTATTAATAATAATATAGTTTACTTCACAGCTTCCTCTTGTCTTTCACAGCATTTGAATTTGATTCGGAAACAGAACTGTTTTTTAAATGCTGTGGCCTATAGGACCTTACATGCTTGGTTCTTACAATTGAGAAATCTGAGATATTCATGACAACCAGGTGTCCTTTTTCAAATTTAAATTGTATTTGTTATATGTGTGATTTAAGTGTGGACCATATGTTTAATTTTATTCAATATTTTACTGTGTGCTAAGGAAAGGATTTTCTTTTTAAATTGTAAACTAATATTTTAGCAGTACTTCCTAAATCTATATGTCAAGCTCTGCATTATTTATAATACAGTAGGTTGAAGGACCTCCCACACATCTCTTGTTTTATATGTATATTACAGTGGTGTGGTAGTGCCACTATATTTAGGGTTGAGTAGGTTCTTAAATGTTAAACCCCAGTTTTTTGCACTTGAATGTCTTCACAACAATTTCACAGACTTGTACAGAAGTTTGCATGCATGGTTTTGTGTGGCCAGTCTCTTGATCTGTCAAGTTTCATTCCAGTCAGATGTGCAGATTCTGAGATGCAGGTAGCAAAAAAATGCAGAAAATAGCCATATGTTTGCTATTGTTTTGCCATTATGTAGTATCCAGACAATTTGGAATTTTGATCTGAAATTTTCAGGGTAGAAAGGGTGTGGCTCACAGAAATACCTTTTAGTAGTTTGGTGAAAAAAAAAATATTAATCCATTCCAAAGTTATGACATTTAAAAAAAATTGTGTTCTGAGCATGCTCAGTCAGCACTCCAAAAAAGCTGAATAATTGTTCTTATGGAACTTTGTTTGTGAGGTATTTCATGAGTTGTTTCATATTCTGCCATTTTGCCTCCATTTCTTTTCCAAAAAAAGAATTTGGAAAAGTCACAAAAATGTAGTTGTAGATACAGAGCAACAGATGTTTGCTGCTCATTTGGATCCTGTATTGTGGATTCCACCATTAACTGTTGGTAAAATGATGGGCAAATGTTTTTTTTAATTTGTTTTTATTGTTTTGCCATGACTTGTTTTGCACTGTTTTATATGGGTAGATATGATAGAAGAAGGTGGTTGTCCTTTTTACAGTAGTTGTTTCGCGTGCCAGTTCTTGCTGAATTTTTTGCCTTTGTCTTGTGCTCGGATGGTTTGGAGTTGTGGTCTGAAATTTTTATGGTAAGAGGGCTTGGGCTACAGATGTGCCTTTTTTGCTGGTTTGATAAAAAAATAATAATGAGAAATGTCCTTGCAATGTTATTTTTTTAAGATGATAAATATTTTTTTGTCACTTGTGATATGACAAAAGATTCTTTTCTTGTATCGTGAGTGATGAAAAAAGATAATTTTTCACGAGGGAAAAATCATTTCAATTACTGTACCCTGAAATCTACTGACCAGACGCCCCCTTCCCGATAAATGTCACAACTCCCATACCTCCAGCTCTGCTAACTCACTTTTTATATTAACCATTGACTTGTAAATGAAAATCTTCTGCATGTTTTGTATTAGTCCATTCATATTTACCAGGGGTCCAGGGGCACCCCCCACCATCTGCATGGCCTCTCCATATTACAATTGTATTTCCTTGGTGTCTAGTGGCACACCTCACCCTCCGATTGCCCTCCTCATATTAAAATTGTATTTCTGCAGTGTCTGGTGGTACTCCCCATGCTCTGTTTGCCCTTCTCATAATTAAATTATATTTCTCTCATGTCTAGTGGCACTCCACACCATCTGATTGCCCTCCCTATATTAGAATTGTATTTCCCTGGTGTCTAGTGATGCACTCTGATTGCTGTCCCCATATTATAGTTGTATTTCCCTAGTGTCTAGTGGCACCCTCACCCTCAAATTGCCATCCTCATAATTACTTTATATTTCCCTTGTGTCTAGTGGCACCCTCTACCTCCAGTTGCCCTCATCATAATGACATTGTATTTCCTTTGTGTTTAGTGTCACTCCCTATCTGATCACCATCCTTGCTGAAATAAAGAAAATGGTCCATCAATGTATTTTTTTTCTTAAAACCTGAAAAAAGAAAAATGGCCCTCACACTGATCTGACCCCCCCACCGTGACCTGCCACTGGGAAGCCACCACCCGACACCCCCCCACACACTCACTCACCTGAGCAGCTAGCTGGCTGAAGATCCAGTCTCCAATCAAAGACATGTCTTGCTGCTGGAACCACGAACTGCAATATGTGAAACTAAGGTAAATGCAGTTCCATATATTTCGATGGGGGTTTCAACTTTGATTCATAACATAGCAATTTTTGCATATTGTGACATCAAATTTTCAACATGGCCTTTTTGGGACCCCACCTCATGAACAATGTCAGTGGAATTCCACAAATCTGGCCCTGGGGCCCCACCTGGAGGGATACAAGTCTGTATAAGGAGGACAGCCTGCATTAATCTGGGAAGGGCACCTTAGTTCTCAGTGAGAAGTTTGAATGATTCTGTAGTAAAACAGATATTTCTGCTCAGTCTTTACACAGGAGGGGCTGGGAAATGGCTCAGAAGGTAGTAGGGAGGGTAGGAAGAACACAGAAATGGATACAGTCTGTTTCCATGGGAAAGGGCCCCAAAGGAATTGGAAGCAATATGGGTAGATAAACCTATGGGACCTGATAGGGTACACCCCAGGGTACTGAAGGAACTAAGAGAGTTTGTGGCAGAAACTCTGGCAACCCTATTTAGCTGGTTACTAGAAACAGGAGCAGTACACAAGGACTGGAGGACAGCTGACATAGTTCCTTTACATGAAAGCAGGAACAAAGAGAAAGCGGGTAACTACAGACCAGTCAGCCTGACCTCAATAGCGGGGAAGATCATGGAAACACTACTGAAGTTAAGAATAGTGTAACACCTGGTGGCTAACAGTCTACAAGACCCAAGGCAGCATTGTTTTATAGGGAGGAGGACATGCCAGACTTAACTCATTGAATGTTTTGACTGGGTGACAAGGGAGGGATCGGGAGGAGGCAGTGGACATGGACTACTTGTACTTCAGCAAGGCTTTTGACACTGTGCCACATATAAGGCTGCTACACAAGCTGGGGAATATTGGGGTGGGTATGGCAGTTGTGCAGTGGGCGGGGAACTGGTTGGATTGCAGGACACAGAGGGTGGTGGTAAATGGCTGCCACTCTGCATTGGAAAGGGTGACCAGTGGGTGCTACAGTGTTCAGTGCTGGGTCCAGTCCTCTTCAACATATTTATCAGTGACATTACAGAAGACCTGGAAGGGAGAATTTATGTGCTTGCTGATGACACAAAGCTCTGCAACAGAGTGGACATGCTAGAGGGTGTAGATAGAATAAGGAGAGATCTGCAGAAGCTTGAGGACTGGTCAAGGGAGTGGCTGTTGAGATTTAATGCAAATATATGCAAAATAAAGCACACAGGGAACAAAAATCCTGGAGCAACATATCAGCTGGTGGGGTATAGAATGCTCCAAGCAGGAAAGGGACCTAGGGGTTATCATCTCTGATTACCTCAAAGTAGGGACTCAGTGCAACAAGGTGGCAGGTAAAGCAAACAGGATGCTTGGGTGCAGAGGCAGGTGTTTCACCAGCAGGAAAATGGAGATCTTAATTCCACTGTACAATACATTAGTGAGGCCTCACCTCAAGTATAGTGTGCAGTTCTTGAGACCTTACCTATGCAAGGACACAGACAGGGTGGAAGCAGTTCAGAGGAGGGCAACCAAGATGGTGCATGGTTTACATCACAAAACCTATGAAGACATGCTGAGGGACTTAAATATGTACTCCCTGGAGGAGAGGAGGGAGAAGGGGGATATGATTAAGACATGTAAATACCTCATGTGGAGGAACAAGGAACACAATTTTTAGGAATTTTTTTTTACCAGATTTTCAACATGGCTTTTTTAGGGACCCACTTCATGAAAACTGGCACTGTCATTTTGTTAATCAGGCTTGGGAGGTGATTTCATAGTTGCTGCTCAAAATCACCTTTCTGGACTAAGTAATGAAATTACAACACCGGTTCATGAGGTAGGGTCCCAAAAAGGCCATGATGAAAACTTGGTGAAACAATTCCTAAAGATGGCTGAGTTATGAGCCTTCATTGAAATCTTTCTATACACACACATAACTTTGATAATTTTCAATATCTTGACTCCAAATTTTCAACACAGCCATTTTTCCACACCACCTCATGAACAGTACAGCTGTCATTTTTCGCATCCTGCCTGAAATGTGTTTTTACACCTGTGGCATGGAATGGCATTTTGACATGGATCTGAAAATTATCACCTACTGGGTTTATGAGGTGGATTCATAAGAAGACTGAAAATGTGGGGTTAAAATATGAATAATGACAAATTTATGACCATTTATTGTAATTTCATTGTGCCTGCTCATAACTTTGGAAATTTTAAATATTTTGATCCAAGATTTTCCACATATCCTTCTTATTATCCCACCTCATGTATGTGACAGCTGTCATTTTTCAAACCCTGCCTAAAATGTGTTTTCACACCTGTGATGCAGAATGGCTTGCCGTTGAGCAGAATTACACTTTGGAGGGGATTTGAACATTTTCTGTACCTGGTACATGAGGTAGGGTAATATGGTGGCTATACTGACAATTTGGTCACTGTTGCCCTATAAATGGAAGCACAGGGCCTGGAGGGCCCTGTGCCCCACAGCTACATACATAAATGCATCTATAGTTTGGACCTTGTACTCCCACAGTAAAATAGGGTTACTATTATATTACCTCAAAAAGTAAGGAAATAAGATGAAAAAACTTTGTTAATGCTCTAGTTAGGGTCAAAGTGACACAAGTTCAGAAATGAGGTGTTGGGGTTTTTCTAACACCAAACTCTCCCAAACCAGGGAGGAGAGCAGGTGAGGTGTGTGCCTTGGACTTCTCAAGCCAACCTCTCACCCCATTCTCATAAAGTCTACACATCTGACCTTATTTACAGATGGAATGGGGTGAGTGTTAGGCTTGAGGAGCCCAAGGCACACCCCGCATCTGTACTTCTGCCTGGTTTGGGAGGGTGGGGGTGTTAAGAAACCCTAATGCCTCATTTCCCAAATTTTGTTGCTTTGAACCTAACTAGAGCATTAACAAAATTTTATGCAACCTATATATCTTTATCTACATCTCTCTCTCTCTCTCTATATATATATATATATATATATATATATATATATCTATATATATAGTATATATATATATACATATATATGTAAAAAACGTTGTTTATGCATCAGTTTGGGTTAAAGCGACAAAAGTAGGGAAATGTGGTGTTAGGGTTTCCAACCCTAACACCCCATTCCACATCCTGCATAGACTCATAGCAGGGAGGGGTCTGTCTTGGGGGCCATGAACCCTAACATTCACCCCAGTCACCTATGCTGTTTCCATGCCACCTAATTTTGGAATGGAATGGGTGACCTGTGGGCTACATGAAGCCCTGTGCATCTTCCCCAACCAGCTTCACCACCTGGACCTCTGAGGCCTCTGGATATGTGACTCTGGGGAAGGGGACAGCACTTCTGGCCCTGCTACAGAGGTAAGTCATGGGGGGAATCGGCTCCAGGTTGGTCTGGGGGAGTTGGGTGCTGGCCAGGGGAAGCTGGGGAGAGGACTGGTGAGCCACCTATTGGGGTAAAAAGCAATATAAAAGAAAAGAAAAAAACTGACACAGTTTGGTGTAGTGCATGTATTTGCATAATAATAAGATTCATGATGCTTTACTTTAGAATGAGGCAGGAGCTGGTTTTAGAATGCAGCACTGGAAAAAGCTATTGAATGTCAAGGTGGTACACAATTTCAGAATGTTGGGAGAACATGCAGTCTCAGAATGTAGCAGAGATGTACAATCTTGAAATGTGGTGGTGACATGTAATCCTCTATTGCAATAGGACACACATCTAGGAATTTGGTGGGGACTTACAATTTCAGAATATAGTGAGGATACACATTGAGGGCATGTGACAGGACACACCATTTTATTCTGAAATTGCTTGTACTGCCACATTCCAGAACTGAATGTACACATGTATTATATCCCCACCACATTCCAACATTATGTGCCCCAGCCACATTCTGACAGTCTGTGTTCCTGCCACATTCTAAAAGTGCATGTCCCAATTCAAAACTGCACATCCAGACCACATTCTGAAATTAAGTCAATGCCACATTCTGAAATTGTGCAGCCTCCATCACATTTCAAAATTGTGTCACTGTCGCATTATGAAATTTTATGTTACCACCACATGGCAAAATTGCATATCTCTGCCACATTCTGAAATTTTGCATCTGGGTCACATTCTGAAACTGTGCATCTCTGCTGCATTTGGAGAATGTGTCTCCACAACAAAAATTGTGTATCACCATCATATTACAAAAATACTTGTCCTCATCACTTTCCAAAATGATGCATTTCACCACATTATGATGTTGCATTTCCCAGCTATGTTCCATAACTGTATGTCCCAACCATATTCTAAAATTGTATGTGACTGCAAAATTTTGAAGTGTGTCTTCTGGCTACATTACGAAATTATATGTCATGACCACATTCCAAAATTACCCATCTTCATCACATTCTGAAAATGAGTGCCACTGCCACAGTCTGAAATTCCATGTCCAAGCCACATTCTAAAATTGTACATCCCTGACACATTTTAAAACTCTACATATGGGACTGGGAGAAGGGGAAGAGGGAGGGTTGACACTTTAAGTGATGGAGGGCATCACTGCCACCAGGAAGGATACCAAGGAAGGGAAAGTAGAAGCAATGTGGGTACAACTTCAAATAGCAACAGAAAGGAAATTGAGGCTGGGTGTAATTTACAGACCACCAAACCAGGATGAAGACAAGGAGCAGGGTACCATGATTACAGGGGTTGCAGACAGGGGTGAGGTGGTCATAATGTAGGACATCAGTTTGCCTAGGGTGGGGGCATTAACAAGGTGAAATAGTCTAACATGTTCAATACAAGAAAAATAGCAGGACAAGAGGACACAGCATGAGATTAGAGGGAGGCCAATTAAGGGGTAACGTGAGGAAGTTTTTTTTTACAGAAAGGGTGGTGGATGCATGGAACAGCCTACCTCAGGAAGTGGTGGATATGAATACAGTGCAGGGCTTCAAACAGGCATGGGATAGGCACGAGGGAGCAATACAGATGAGTATGAATAGATAGGGCATTAACAGAGTAAAGGCATATGGCACATTCATAAGGTAGAAAAAAATGGGCAGACTGGATGGGCCTTGCAGTCTTTATCTGCTGTCAACTTCTATGTATCTATGTTTCTATGTGGATTGGAGTGTCCTGTCAACCCTCTATGCCACGAGCCAGTTGATACTGGATGCAGTCCAGGATGAGTTCCTGGTTCAAGGGGTGACAGAATCTACACAAGATGGCGCCATCCTGGACATGGTATTAACTAATGGGGAACATGTCTAGGACATCAAGGTAGAGGAGCCTCATGGAGCAGTGGCCAATGAATGGTGTGGTCCTGAGTGAATATGGTAATGAATCCAAAAGTACTAATATGAAAGTATTAGACTTCAGGGAGGCCAATTATAGGATGTTGGGAAAGATACTGAGGGGACACCTATCTAGCCTCTAGGATGGTATGGGCAAGGACCAAAAGTGGACAGTGATCAAGTAGTGGATTGTGACTGCCACTAACACCTTAATTTGAAAGAAAGGGAAAAAAATCCAAAGCCAGGAAACCAAGTTGGTTCAATAAGGATTTGGGCCAGGTAGTGAAGAAGAGAGGTCACATATAGGAGGTTTAGAAAGTCTCAAAGGAATGAAGATGGGGGACTACTTGGAGAAGCTAAGGAGCAGTAGGATACTCAAGCAAGTCAAGACTAGAAGAAAGCTACAAACTGCAGAAGGGATCAAGGAGGAGGAAAATCCTTCCCCCATGTAGAGGTGGGTGAAAGTTTTTATTTCTGTATCAGTGGAATTTCCGCTAAATTTGGCAACTTTCATGGAAGTTTCCGATCTTCTGCCTGTGGTGGATCAGAAAACTTCTGAATGTTTTGGGTGAAATTTCACCTGTTCCACTGGAAGGGAAAACAAAAACAACATTACCTGGTGTACAGTGCCCCCCCAGCCCAGCCTGAAATAAAAATAATAATTCCCTGGTGGCTAGTAGTCCCTCCCCCACCCGATCATTCACCTGATGTGTAAATAAAAAAACACTGGTGGCTAGCAGTCCCTCCTCCACCCGATCACCTGCCTGACATTTAATAAAAAAATCCCTAGTGGCTACTGGTCCCTCCTCCACCCGATCACCCACCTGATGTTTAATAAAAAAAGTCCATCATGGCTAGCAGTCCCTCCACCCACCTGATTATCCACCCAATGTGTCCAGTGTAACCCCCCATCCCTATCCCTCGTATAGTAATAAATTATAAACACTTTTTTCCTGGTGGTCTAGTGAAACCCTCTCCCTATCCCTGATCCCCAGTACAAGAACATATTCCCTTGTGGTTTAGTGGATCCCCCAGCCCCAGCAGGTAGTGTCCCACCACCCCACTCCCCCATGATCCAGAAACTGAGAGGGTGATCGGCAAAGCCCTCTGCTGTGCTTCATGGCCGGAAGCCCACCAAGCTGTCAATGAATGAGCTTGTGCTTGTACAAGCATGCACTTATTCACTGACAGCTCAGTGGGTGGACAGCCATGGAGGAGAGTGGAGGGCTATGCCAGTCACCCAATTCAGGATCAGGGGGAGTGGGATGGTGCAACACTGCTTTCCAGAGGGGGGCAAGGGTTCCTCTAGACCACCAGGGAATAAGTTGTCATACTGGGGATTGGGGATTGGGAGAGGGTTCACTAGACCACCAGGGGAAAAATGTTTATAATATATATTACTATATGAGGGATAGGGATTGAGTGGGGTAAATTGGACACATCAGGCTGGTGATCAGGCTGGGGGAGGGACCACTAGCCACAAGGGATTTTTTTATTAAATGTCGGACAGGTGCTTGAGTGGGGGGAGGGACTGCTAGCCACCAGGGAATTACATTGAGCCATTAAGTGGTGATCAGTGACAGACGGGGATGGGAGTGCCCCTAGATGCCAAGAAAGTAATTTAAGGAAATGGAACTGTTAGGGTGCAGGGCAAGTGGAATTTCCATGAATGTTCTGAAATGGTTTTCCAAACATTAAGTCTGAATTTTGCTTAAATTCTCCCTGCAGAAGTTTTATTTCACACACCTCTACTCTGGTATATCAGCAAGAAGAGGAAAAAGAAGGAAGGAGTAGTGGAATTCAAAAAGGTGGAGAGATGGTTAGAAAGCAGTACTGAGATGGCAGAGGTTTTGAACAAATACTTCTGCCTTTACTAAAGAAAAAATTGACCTGTGTCTCAAGGGAAGATGGGGGAGAAGTTAGGGGGTGATAGGGTTGAAGACAGCATTCCTGAGGACAGGGTGAGGAAAGGGTCCATGGTCCTGAAGTTAAACAAGTCCCCAGGTCCAGATGTAATGCACACAAAGGTGCTGAGAGAGCTGGCAGTAGAACTGGCAGGTTCATTGGCAGAGCAATTCAACAGCTCACTAGATATGGGGGTGGTACCAGAGAGGTGGAGAACAGCACATGTGGTGCTGCCTCTCAAAAGTGGGCCCCGAGATGATCCTGGAAATTACAGGCTGGTTAGTCAGACCTCCATTATTGGCTAACTAATAGGGACAATTCTGAAGGAAAGACTAGTAGGGTTTCTTGAGGCAACAAAGACAAGACACAACATGGGTTCATGTTAGGGAGATCCTGTCAAAACAATTTGACCAGCTTCATTGACCAGGTAGTGAGAGAAGTAGATAATGGCCAAGCAGCTGACATTCTATACTTGGATTTCAGCAAGGCCTTTGACTCTGTGCCCTACAGGAGCTTGATCAGGGGTTGAAGGGCCTAGGGGCAGGAAGCAAATTAACCAAGTGGGTGGCAAATTTGCTTAGAGTTAGGACACAGAGGATGGTGGTAATGGTAGTGAAGGTGGTTTTGGGGCTTTCTGGTATGAGGAAAGTCACCAGTGTGATCCCACAGGGTCAGTGCTCCACCTGGTGTTATTTAATGTGTTCATTAATGATATTGGAGACATTAAAGGCACAATCTGCCTCTTTGCAGATGACACTAAGCTCTGTGAGAGGGTAGACATTGATGGGGGGGGTTACAGGACCTTAAAAAAAGACTTAGCAAATTTGGAAGGAAGGTCTGGCATATGACAACTTGGATTAAATGCAAATACATGCAAAGTCATGCACATAGGAGTAATGAACCTGGGGACCAAGTACAGCCAGGGGGATCCAGGTCACCAAATCAGAGGAGGAAAGGGATTTGTGATGGCCATTACCAGTAACCTAAAACAGGCTATGCACTGTAGGATGGCAGCAGCAAAGGCAAATAGGATGCTTGGCTGCATTATGAGGAGGTTCATGAGAACAGAGAAGGAGAATATTATATTGCCGCTGTATGGACCATTGGTGCAACTGCACCTGGAGTAAGGTGTGCAATAGTGGAACCCCTAACAAACATATTGGGTGAACTCAATATGTACGTGATCGAAGAGAGAAGGAAGAAAGGGGACATGACACTGAAACCTTTAAGTATCTGAAAAGTAACAACACGGTGAATGTAGGAGACCTCTTTTGTTTGAGTGGAAACAAGACCACAAGGAGGTGTTGCTAAAAGTTGGTGGGGGGAAGGTTTGAAAAGGAGGTCAGTAGACACTTTACAGAGCAAGTGGTGATAGGGTGAAATGGCCTTCCATTGGAGGTTGTCACCCAAAAGATGGTGGGGGGGGTTCAACAAGGGTTATACAGAGTGAATGGAGGCTAAGGGTCAGTGGGGGGGGGATCAGGGCCCACAGTAATTGCCGGATCTGGGGCTCTGCAATAGATGAGTCCAAAAGGAAGCCCTGCAAATAACAAAATCCAATCTGCGCTGCAGTACAAACGGAGGTGGCTTGCCTCCACAATGACAACATCCAAAACAGAACAGTAGTGCTCTCAAGGAAATCGCTGACAGAGCATATAGTTCAAAGTTTTTTTACTTATAAATGCTCACAATTCCATACAGCAATCAATAGCAGTTTGCAAAACCTCCTGGTCGTTGCTTCCCTTAGTGCCACGACTCTCAAGAGACTTCAGTGGTGAACTTGTGGTAGTGTTAAACAAAACCATAAATTCATATTTTAGATACATAGAGTGGTTTTGCTTTATTGACTATGTCATCTGCATCTGGCAGGGGGACAAAAACAAGGTTCAGGAATTATGGATTGGTTAAATATAATTATACAATGGCAAGATCATTTCACATTCTCTGATTGGTCAGTGTGTGCCTGGGACAGTGATGTTATTGAACAATAACATCACTATATTATGTCCAGGCCCACAAATGACCTTACTACAAAGCATTAAATCATGCTCTTCTCCCAACCTGCTGCAGCAGCTCCAGTCAGCACACTTTAAATGATTTCACCCCCCCCACGAGAACATCAGCACGCCGAAACACCACTTCCACCAACAACAGAAGCAGTCACAGTTCAGTAGGATACAAAACTACTGTCATTCCCATTTTTACTGTTTTTTTTTCATTCCGAAGCAACTGGCTTAGTTGAACCGCAATGACAGTAACTGCCGGTCACGGGTTAAATTACGCCACTCACTTAAACACACGTCGTCTGTCAAGTACAGTAGCAGAACCAATAAAAGGAACTCACAAAAATATTAAAATATAAAGCTTCTGTCCCATGAAAGGAGTAGCGCAATAAATTCCTCCAGCCATGTACTCTTCATAACGTTACCAGCATGTGCATGATCGGTCCTTAGTGGTCTGTTGTTCCCACACACACAGAAACCAAAAATCAAATTAAAAGTAAGTACCACAACTGCTTTGTTGCCATGGACAAGTGTGTGTGTAGGGAGATGGGGGGGCATGCGCTGAAAGTAAAACCCACACTGATAGAAACACTGAGGGGGAGGAAGTCAGCATGAAGCAGCAGCACCACCTACTGGACTACTTTTCCTTGTACCTACAATACATGCCTCTAACAAAAAAATAAATGAATAAATAAAAATGTCATCATTTCTTTTTACTTTTTATTATCATTTAAAAAATGAGTCATTGTATAATAGCAATAAAGCACTCCAAGGTGTGTGTTATTGTGCAATAATGTCACTCCTGGGGTGGCAGAAGCACTCGGCATCGCCTCATGCTTCAACCCACCCCAGGAGTGATGTTATTATACAATAACACACACCCTGGATTGCCTTATTGCTTAAATAGATTTAACCTGAGATTCACCCACACAAATTACATTAATACACTGAATTTTCTGGATTTAAATCTATTTGTTAGAAAGGATCTGAATAATTTGTTTACCATAAATACCAAAAACTTTCAAAAACCTACTGCTACAAATTCAGTTTTACATTATGAGAGTACTCATCCCCCAAGCCTTAAAAAATCTGTACCCTATAGTCAGCTTCTACACCTTAAAAGGAACTGTAATGATGCCTCTGAGTATGAGGCACAAGATGCAGAACTTATTGACAGGTTTAAACTTAGAGGTTATGACACACATTTACTTGAATTTTCTAAAATGAAGGTAGAATAAGTGAACAGAACAAAATTGTTAACTAAAATGACAGTGCCATCTGACATGAATGTACCGTGCACCTTCATCACAGAATGCAATTCACTTGCTGGTCAAATTGGTAATATAATTTACAGAAATTGGCCCATTTTATTTGGAGATGAGATTGCAGGATCTACAGTGGGTGTAAAACCTTGGGATCGCATTTAGTAGTGCCAGCAATTTGAAAGATAAACTGGTCCACAGTAGGTTGAAAAAAGTGTGACTACTAGTAGCCAGACATGGCTACCAAAAAGGACAAATGGTTTCCATAAATGTCAGAGATGTAATATCTGTAAATATGTGACTGTTGGAACCACTTTTACACACCTGAGAAATTCAAATCAGCAGGTGAACATTAGGGAATTAATAATGTGTGACACCCCATATGTGATATATGTTCTATGGTGCAGCTGCGATAACATCTATGTAGGAAAGACTGTTATGCCACTAAAGCAATGTTTACAAGAAAATGTGTGGTCAATAATAACTGCCGACAAGACACCCCTGTAAGCACTCATTTTACACAGTGTCACGGATCAGAAGGCATTCTTAGAATGGCAGAGAAACGGGAGATACTGTTAATGGGAGAACTGAATATGCCAGATGTTAACTGGAGCACATTTGCTGCAGACACATCCAGAGCAGGGCCATTCTTGATGCCCTACAGGTGGCAGGCCTCAGACAGCTAGTTTCGGAACCCACTCATGAGGGAGCAGTCTTAGACCTCGTACTCTCAAACAGGGGCAGTGAGAGGATCTCAGATCTAGAAGTGGGTTGCCATCTGGGGACAAGTGACCATCAAACAGTGTGGTTCACGTTAAACTCAGCTACAGAGTAAAGCCATACAAAAGTGAGGGTACTGGACTTTAGGAGGGCTGACTTTGGCAAGATGGGAGAGGGCCTCAGAAAAGCACTAGCAAACAGGCTAGAAGGAGGGGTGGAGCAACAATGGGGAATCATCAACACTGCCATCACAGAGGCAACAAGCCTTTGTGTGAAGCAAATAAACAAATCAAAATGAAGAAAAGCCACTATGGTTCTCAAAGAGGTGGCTGTGAAAGTCAGGAAGAAAACATAGCATTCGGAGTATAAGGAAACACAGAAGGAGCAGGACAGAGAGCTTTACCAGTTAAAGCAGAAGGAAGCATGGAGGGAAGTCAGAATAGCAAAGGCCCAAACTGAGGAAAAGATAGCCAACTCAGTTAAGAGGGGGGATAAAACCTTTTATAGGTACATCAGCGAGTGTAGAAAGACAAAGGAGGGATAGTGAGATTGAATAGAATGAGCGGTGGGTGGGCAGAGGGGACAGTGAAAAAGCAGGGATACTGAACAATTTTTCTGCTCAGTATTCACAAAAGAGGAGGAAGTGCCTAATCCAATTAACAGAAGTACTCTTGATAGAGGGTCAATCCCAGTCCTTTCACAGAAGAAAGGGTTCTGCAAGAACTCCTAAAACTGAAGGTGGACAAAGCAATGGGTCCTGATGGAATTCACCACAGAATTCTAAAAAGAATTAAGGAGGAACTAGTGAAACCACTGGCTACTCTTTTAATAAATCATGGGAGGATGGTGTGGTACCCGAGAGGACTGGAGGAAAGGTGATTCCCCTTCACAAAAGTGGGACCAAGACAGAGGCAGGAAACTACAGACCTGTCAGTCTGACCTCTGTGGTAGGGAAAGTGATGGAGTCACTTCTGAAGGAAAGAATAGTCGAGTACCTAGAGGCCAGTGGGGCACAGGACCCAAGGCAAGATGGGTTCACAGTGGGAAGGTCATGTCAGACGAATCTAATAGATTTCTTTGACTGGGTGACCAAAATAGTAGACCAGGGAGGGGCTGTGGACATGGCCTACCTAGACTTTAGCAAGGCATTTGACACAGTCCCACACAAAAGATTAATAGTCAAATTAACCAGCCTGGGAGTGGGTCCCAGGGTGGTAGCCTGATAAAACATTGGCTGCACAACAGGACACAGAGGTAATTGTAAATGGAGTCCACTCTGAAGAAAGAGGGTTACTAGTGGGGTACCGCAGGGTTCAGTATTGGGTCTAGTCCTTTTTAATGTCTTCATCAGTGACATTGCAGAGGGACTGGAAGGAAAAGTATGCCTTTTGCAGATGACACAAAGATCTGCAACAGGGTAGATACACAAGGAGGCGTGAAAAGGATGAAAAGGGACTTGGCAAGGTTGGAGGAATGGTCAGAAGTATGGCAGCTAGGATTCAATGCAAAGAAGTGCAAAATAATGCACCTGGGAAACAAGAACCCAGGGGAAGAATACACAATGGGTGGGAGGTAGTAACAACAACAAAAAAGGAAAGGGACCTGGGGTAATCATATCAGATGACCTTAAGGTTAGAAGCAATGTGAGAAGGCAGCAGGAGGGCTGGGGTATACTGGGATGTATAGGGAGAGGCAGCAGCAGCAGAAAACAGGAAGATGTTATCCCTCTGAACAGACAGTTGGTGAGACCACATCTGGAGTACTGTGTCCAGTTCTGGAGACCCCATCTCCGCAAGGACATAGACAGGATCGAGGCAGTCCAGAGGAGGGCAACTAAAATGGTGCAGGTTCTGCAAGAGAAGCCGTACAGGAGAGACTAAAGGAGCTTAATATGTATACCCTTGAGGAAAGAAGGGAGAGGGGGGACATGATAGAAACTTTTAAGTACCTCAGTGGAATCAACAAAGTCCAAGAGGGTAGCATCTTTCAGAAAAAGAGATGTGCAAGAACAAGAGGACACAATTTAAAGATAGAAGGAGAGCGGTTCAGGGGCAATGTCAGGAAGTATTACTTCACAGAGAGGGTAGTGGATGCATGGAACAGCCTTCCTGAGGAGGTTGTGGGGTCTAAAACTGTGGGAGAATTCAAGAATGCATGGGACAGACATAAGGCAATTCCTGTGGGGGGTAGGAAGAAATAGGCTGTTGGTTAACTAGGATCTGCGGCCTATCCTGTAGGTAGGGAAATGGGCAGACTAGATGGGCCAAGCGGCCCTTATCTGCCATCAAAGTCTATGTTTCTATGTTTCTATGATCATCTCCAGAGTGTTTGAAATTTATGGGAATTGAATGGGTCCCACTGCTCACTTTAGGGGGTAACAGACTGAACATGCTTCTGCAAAAGGAAAGCATGTGGATTTTTAAGTTAAATATTGTCAAATCTTATGGCTTAAGTGACAGATGGGATATTAAACCATTTTTGAGAAAGTAGTAAAAGCATATAGACCTCCCTTCAGTTTCCTTTGTGTTTCTGCAAGATAAAATTACATGAAAACCTGATCCTTCATTTAGTTTATGCAAAGTATTTGATGTCTTACTGGTATTAAATAAAAAAAAGGAATAAGTTTGTGAAGTCTTGTACTAAAGTCAATAGGGAAATTAATAAGTATTCATTTTGTACGAATATTTGAATGATTTGACTTTAGGAAAATTAAAACTAAGCATATAGCTTCAAATTTAAATGATTTGTTAAAAGAATTGCACATTTTTGGCTTAGTATATAGACCTTAATGAAGTTCTGTTAGCTTTTTTACAAGACCAAATAGTGTGTAGATGTATCTCCTAATATACAGTATATTAGTATTAAGTACCTTAGATGTGTCAATTATATTTTATGTGAAAGTTGATGTGCAATTTGAACTATATTGAAATATTTAAATGTTTTAATATTTTGAAAGAATTATTTATAGCTAGGGAGTTTTGAAATGATTTAGTTTTATTTGAAATATATATTCTAATGTCTCAATTTTTGCCTTCTTGTTTCTTTTTAGGTTCTATATGCCACTCACTACAAAAGCACAGTGCCTGGGAACTCCACCTACCCAGTGAGAATCTCTCAGAAGGAGTTTGATTGTATGTGCAATGTAACCTATCAGATCAGGACACTTTGTGCTACCTCTGTTTTCTAGATTTTGCCTTTAAGCTAGATGTTTAGAATCCATAGCTGAAAAGTACAATGAATGAATTTTCAATAAAGTCTAGTGTTGGCAATAACATATTTTTTATGAAAGTGTTTGGTATGTTGTAACATTACTCTGACAGTAACCTGTTTGTATTCCTTTATTTATAAATTTTGTGTCACTGTGATGCCATAAAAGTAAGCAATAAGACATGACAATGTGTGCATTATAGTGACATAATTGCATGCCTCAGATGCATTGTTAGACATGAGGTGCAGCTGAATGCCATTAAATGCACCTGAGAAGTGCGACTATTCCACTATAATGGCACACCCATGGAGTGTCTTACTGCTCTTATAAAATGGCAATTAAATATATTACTTAAAATGAATGAAAATAAGAAGAAAGTATTTTAAACAGATAAAAGTTGGATCTTTCATTGAAATATGCTTCCATTTTAACTCTGAATGCAAAAAATAGTCCCTATTCTGGAAACTGTGTGGTTAGGTAAAAACCATAAAACATAATGAAGACTGTGTGAGGCACACAATTTATAAGAAAAAGATGTTACCTTGCATTTTAAATCAATACAAGTACTGTTTCTTAACGGAAATGTGTTCAAAACTTTAATCCTACCAGGTTGCCTTTTTTTGGTGTGGGAGGTGATAGATTTCACTGGAAAATACCC
Source organism: Neoceratodus forsteri (assembly GCA_016271365.2). NCBI lineage: Eukaryota > Metazoa > Chordata > Ceratodontiformes > Ceratodontidae > Neoceratodus > Neoceratodus forsteri. The sequence goes on from CM057452.1 coordinate 1,398,170,853, forward strand.
ATGTATGATTCAAATGTATGTGTTTTTAAAAAGTTCATGAATGTATTTCTGCAGTTTGCATCTGCCTCTACCTGTGTAACTTTGTGTTCCCATCTTTGCTCTTTGTTTATGAGGCATTATTGCATACTTTCTTCACCCTTTTTTTCCTTTATCTTTCCCCACATTCAAGATATGGAATGTTTACCATGGACTGTTTACCATGGAATACAGGGATTCAACATTATGCTCAGTTCCACTGGCAGAATGTTTCTCTCCTAACATACTGTATAACAACACAGCAAAGGCCTTTCTAGAGCCGCAGACTCAATTATCTCACTGTCAGGGAAAGTAGAATATATTTTTATTTATTTATTTAAAAGTGAATAACTGGCAAAAGCGCCATGGCCCGGGTATTCAAACTGCGCCAGGCTGTGGAGCAAGCCTGGGCGCAGCTCAACTTTGTTGTGCAGGGGTGTGGCCTGGGCGATATTGAATGGAGCTGCGCTATGGCACAGCAGCTTTGAATATCACATCCTCGACACCCCCACTGTGCGTGGCGCAGTGGCACTGCGCCAGTGCAAGTGGCCAGAGTGGAGCATGGAGATGCGGTGGCGCAAGTGCCATTGTGCCATGCACAGCACCTGCAATATTCAAAAGGGGACATGCAAATTGGGCCATAATTTATGCAAGGCACACAGGGGGCCATTTGCATCTCATTATGGCCCCATTTGCATGCCATTAGCATGCAGGTTCGCTGATCCTCGACGACTTGCGCCTGGTGCCCTGCCAGGCAGCAGCCATTGGGGACCAACACCCTGCAGCCCGATCACGGGCATTCCTGTAATATAAAAAAAAAATGTCCAATATTCCTGGTGGTCCAGTGGACCTCTATGTGCCTGATCATGGGCATCAGTATAATCCCCCCTCCAATATCCCTGGTGGTCCAGTGGACTTCTATGTGCCCTATCGTGGGCATCAGTATAGTCCCCCTCATGTCCAATATCCCTGGTGGTCCAGTGGACTGATCGTCACCTGATCATGGGCATCTGTAACACATAACAGACCCCTACCACCCTGGTGGTCTAGTGTACTCCCTCCCACCGCCCACTGGGCCCCAAACCGCCCACTCCCCGTCAGCTGGTGGGTGGCAGAAAGCTCACCTGCCTGCCTCCCCCCACCCACCGACTGACACCTTGGAAGGGCTGCAGCCCATTGGTTCACAAGCGTGAGCCAATGGGCGTGCAGCTCACTCCCCATCTACTCAGTCCAGATATGTGAATTCGCGTTCATTCACACATCTGGACTGAGTAGGAGTGAGGAGTTGCACGCCCATTGGCTCACGCCAGAACCAATGGGCGGCAGCCCTACTGAGCTGTCAGTCACGGGCAGCGGGTGGCAGGTGGGTGGGTGCTGCCACCCGCTGGCTAATGGGGAGAGCGGGTGGTGGAGCTCAGTGGGTGGTGGGGAGGGGACACTAGACCACCAGGGTGGTAGGGGTCTGATATGTGTTACAGATGCCTGCGATCGGTCGGCGATCGGTCCACTGGACCACCAGGGATATTGGACGTGGGGGAGACTATACTGATGCCCGCGATCAGGCACATAGAGGTCCACTGGACCACCAGGGATATTGGACGGGGGGATTTCGCTCCAGGGATGCCTGCGATGGGGCATGGGGGGGCACCGCCAGGTGCGGCAGGAACTCTGGTGGCCACCCACAGGTGGTAGCTGCCGTGTTGCACCCTGCAATGTGGCAGCTCACCTGTGGGTGGCCATCACCTGTTCCTTTTTTTTGGGACTTAACTTTGTGCAGGCGCAGGTAGGGGTTGTGCATACATGACTCTGTATATCCCGAGCTGAATATCGGGCTGTGCAGGTTATGCATGGGCATGACCCCCCTACCTGTGTCTGCATACATTACTGATGCGCTCTGGCACATCAGGATTTGTGCGGCACACTTTTCCCTGTTGAATATCGTGCTGGGGCACATCTGCGCCATGCGCAACCCTTTTGAATATCTGGGCCCATGAGTTTAAGCTCATTTTCAGGAGCAACCCAGGGGAAGGGATACAGTAGGGTGACAAATACAACTGCAAGTATAACACAATATCATGCGGAGACAAAAATAAAGATGGACAAGGTAAAAAGTACAGTAATATACAACTAGTAGCTATGTACATTCATGTTCCCTGATAAGCAGTTAAAGACAGGAGGAGGATTTTTCATTGTCAGCAAAGAAACAGTTGTTATAAAAATTATGAACAATACTTAATGTTTCTAATTTGTTTATGTGTCTAAGCAGTGTGTGATGATGAGGGAAACATAATTTAATTCACTTGTTTTATTTTTATATTTAAGGTGGTTTTATTTTTAGGGCCCAGTTGAAGTTTTTTTTTACACTGTGAAGGTAGCAGCCATGTTTGTGATTTAAGATCAGTTCTGGTTGTATTGGAGACTGATTTGCTCATTGTGTGATGTGGTTTAGGACCAGGATGACTATACAATATGCTCTAATATTGAACGGTCACCTGACTGGTTTTAACCAATTAAAGTTCTTTGATTTTTAGACCCATTTTATAAACATGAATCATTAATGAATGTAACCAGAGTATAAAAGATTAAGCTGACTACCTTGGCCACACACCCCCCCACTGAAGACTTGTGAGAGTCGAGGCACTAGGGGAAGCTACGACCAGGAAGTTTCACAAACTACTATTGACTGCTGTATGGAACTGTGAGCATTCATAAGTAAAAAAAAAAACTTTGAACTATATGCTCTGTCAGTGATTTCCTTGAGTGCACTATTGTTCTGTTTTGGATGTTGCTGTTCAGTAGAATGACTCAGTAGACTGTTATGCTGGCTATTTCTTATATTTTCATATGTTCGTATGTATGAATGAGGGTCAAATGCAGATTTGCCCCAAAAGGTTCCTCACACATGGAGGGAAATCCTGAAATCAGATTATCTATCACATTATTTTTACACAAATTAAGCCCATTTGTGCTCAGTAACTCTTATCCTGTTGCTAGTAAATGTTGAAGACTGATGATCCCTTGTACCATTGATGCATCCTAAACAAAAACATCTCACCCCATGCCATTTTTGCATAGGTAGGTGTAAGCAAACAAAAAATGTTGCACTTTTCCTTCAGGTTACTGCTAAATTAATAGTTACTAGAAACTAATTGTGCTGTGCAAAGAAAAAGTTAATTGGTCATGTTACACTACCTTGGTACCATAGTCCCAAAATCAGGATATTTGATTTTATGCACTACACAGTTATGGGCTAAGTACAGTTGCAGTGCATACCAGGCAGATGTTTGAGTAGAGTCAGTGCGTCAATGTGACCAGTTGGGAGTATGACAAATACTAAGTTGGTTGGTCAGCAAGGTAAATGGAGTGACTGCCTCAGAACCATTAATGCCCCCAGAGATCCTTGTCTGCCACTGGTAAGGTCAATGCAGAAAACCCAGGCAGCACTGGCAATCACAATCAAGTATGCCCACCCCCATCTTTCTTCAAAGGAGTAGGTTCTCCTCTCCTGTTCCAACTCACCTGTATCTGCTGAGTCTCCTGTCACCCCAGAATGGGAGAACCTATGGTAACCATGCCTTTCTCTACACCCCTCCATTAATCTTGTACACTTTACCTACATGCCATATGCCAAAGGGACTGGTAGGAAGACCTGAGACGAGGAGTCTCAGGCCTTTTATAAACACAAATGCCCAAAAAGTCTTGGGCCAGAAGGTGGTTTGGTCAGAAATCCAGATCCTAATGTGACCCCCATCTTAAGTTGGGTTACATTTTCATCCCTGAAGATTCTTTTACATGCCGTTGTGTTCTTTGTTTTCAAATAATTCCTCTGCTAAAGCATTTTTCCAATGTCACTCAAAGTAAACATATTGCAGCGGTTTTGTTGTGATGCAGAATAAAGTACATACATGCAAAACTATAGGCTCTCAAATATGCAGAGAAATATAAGACTTAACTTTGTTAAAGAAAATTCAGTGCACCCATTTGTGGGGAGGGGGGCTTCTTGTCTCCCAAAGAACGGAAAAGCATGAGACACACAGTATCCGTACATAGCAACTTAAATATGATGTTAAGGTTTTATTGTGAATTTTGCCTTCATTATAAATTAAAGCAGTAATGCAATGAAACTGAATCAAGAATTTGATCCTACACTTTTTATGTTGGCGTACTTGCACAGCCAACATCTTGTGGCAGTGGGGATTTGGAGGCACGGTCGCTGTTGGGCGAATGCAGGGCATGCACCAGTAGATGCGCCCCTCATTCCCCAATCAGCCTGCATGCCGGCACCACACCATGCATAGTAATGTGGTGAGCACATCTAAGAAACAGTCTGCTGCAATCTGAGCAAAGCCCGTAACATGCAGCGGACCCTTCCTACGTGCTTGCCAGCTACTACTATGGCAGCGAAACTGCTGACTTTGTGAGTGCCCAATCCCCCAGTTGGCTTGCTTTGCAAACTATATGCCAACAGGGGAGCCCACTCCCCATTAGCAGAATGTGTCTCCCCCCCAGTTTCATTGTTTGCCGACGGGGGTGCCCAATCCTTGTCGGCATCTGTCTGCCCTTTAACTCTGTATCAAGCCGACGGGGGCCCACTCCCATCGGCATGATGTCCCCTTTGTCTGTGATGATGGAGTGCCCAATCCCCGTCAGCTACTGTATCCCCCAAAAAGAAACCACCTGTAAAAAAGAAAACCATCCGAGATGTGTTTTGTTTGTACCTGCAAGCAGAAAACGGTCCCTCGTAGTGTCAGTACCCACCATCCGCACCCACCCACTGCGCACCCTGCCTTCCCACACCTTCCCCTCACCCCATACTTATCTCTGGAGATGGGTGCGATGATCTTCGGTGGACCGGGAACACGTCTGCACTCTTCAAAGCTGACTGCAAACTTAGGAAATGCCAGTAAGCTGTATAAAGGAATAAATAGGGTTTTTCCAACTTTGGTGCATATCTCAGGCATTTTGGGAAATTTTTGCACCAGATTTTCAACACGGGGTTTTTGGGACCTCTCCTCATGAATTCTGTCACAGTTATGATGTTAATCGGTCCCGAAAGGTTATTTCGCAGTCACTGCACAGAATCACCTTTTGGGACTGATTAACACAAGGACAGTGGCAGTGTTCATGAGATGGGCTCTCAAAAAGGCTATGTTGCAAATTTGGTGGAAAAAAAATCCAAAAAATGGCTGTTTTACAAGTGTGCATTGCGCACTTGCTACGCAAGCTCGTAACTTCGTGGATTCACAATATTTTCATGCCAGATTTTCAGCATTGTTATTTTTCTACACCTCCTTGTGAACAGTATAGCTGTCATTTTTCACATCCTGCCCGAAATGTGTTTCTCATTTCCAGCGTACAATACCGCGGTCGCTGTGGGAAATCAGTGTTCAGGGTAGATTGAGAAAATGACAGTGACACTGTTCATGAACAGAGGTCCTAAAATGCCTATGTTGAAAATTTGGTGATGATACTCCATAAAATGACTGTGTTACGAGTGTGCATTGCGCAGTTTGCATGCATACTTGTAACATTGTGCATTGTAATATTGTCACTCTGGATTTTCACCATTGGCATTTTTCCACACCTCTTCATGAACAGTACAGCTGTCATTTCACATATCCTGACCGAAATGTGTTTTCACACGTCCGGCGCAGAATAGTGCAGTAGCTGTGCGAAAGCACTTTTTGGGACAGTTTGAGGAAATGACAGTGACACTGAACATGAGCAGAGGTGCTAAAATGCCTATGTTGAAAATTTGGTGCCAGAACTCCATAAACTGACTGTGTTACAAGTGTGTGTTGCACATTTCCCATGCACCCTTGTAACTTTGCACATTTGCAATACTTACATGCCACATTTTCACCACTGCCATTTTTTTACGCCTCCTTATGAGCAGTACAGCTGTCATTTTTCACATCCTGCCAAAAATGTGTTTCCGCACTGCACTACCAAAGCCAATGCCAGTGCGACAACATTCTGCATTGACAAAAAATGCTTGTTTTCTCTATAACAGATTCTAAGCATCTTCCCATTTCATTTGGTGGTACAATTTTCTAATTCCACCAAACTTTGAGTATTTTATAAATATTTTAATTGATTTTTTTCTCAATAAAAAAGATGGATGCCACATTTTGCATAGACATAGCACTGTAGACCTGGCAATAGTTGGGATCAAAAAAATAAAAAAAGTATGATGGCATGTAGCATAGGAGGTTCCTAGACAAGTACATTAGAGAGGCTTGCTAATATTTTTCTTAATTGTAACTGAAACTAGGTTTTCTGGAAAAATGTTTTATATTGCACTGCTGCTTTAAAGTATTTCACAGAGAAAGAAAGACATACCACCAACATAAGTGAAATAAAAATGGTTCTATCAGAACATAGAATTTTAGAATTTCAACTCTGCTAGCATGACTGACCTTCTCAGCAACAATAAAAAGTCCTGGGATATAGGCACTCCTGATTAACTAAACAGTAGTCTATGACATCATAATATAACTGATACTATATTATCAGGAACTGTATGTGCATAAATATCCAAGCACATAAGAACAACGTGAGCTTGTGCAGTGGTAGCACTACTGCTCACAATGCCAGTGACCTTGGTTTGGAAACAAGACTGAGTTTTCAATGGGCTGGCCAGGGGAAGGAAAGTGAGCATCTCACAGAACGCTCTCCTACTCTGTGGAGGGAGGTCTGTGTGTTCCACCTCTCCACTGCCATCTGGGTGACCCGAGGTGGTGATACAAGCCAAAACCATGATGAGGATGGCAGACCCCTTATGACCTAGCAGTCCCAGCCCATTAGGCTTCCAGAGGAGGGGAGAAAAGGAAAAATACTGCCAGCTGGCAGTATGAAGTGATGTCATCCTGCAGGCCCTGCATTGCTCACTGGGCTAGATACCAAACATCCAGACTAAACTCCTATCAGGATTTGGGAAACCTAGGGGCCTCCACAACAGAGGAACAATTGTGGGGCACTACCTGGAAGGATGGTAAATCCAAGACAGGGCAGGTGACAGGGCTGGGGAAGATGCTTGTAATGGTGGCAGTGCAGGCAGGGGTGGGAGATAAAGAATAGAAAGAAAATAAGAACAGCGCAGGGCAGAATCTTATATGGTGTACCAAATTCCATGCTATTCTGCAGGACAACATAAAGAATCCCCCATCAGTGATTTTCTTATCCAAAGAGTCAGGGCACAGCTGGCTCAAGTTTGTTGGCAGCGGGGGTCTCTTGCAGGTTATGCAGATCCTTGTTTTTACCATTGTGTGTTCTAGGGAGCCATAATAAAATAAGATGCCCTCAGTATCATTAAATGGCTTAGAGCCCTAAATAGCCTGCTCTGCTGCTGCCTCCTTTTCTCTGTATTTGACCTATACTTGCCTATATGATTAGTATGGATGCTATGGCAGATATACCTATGCTGCCTGAGGAGAAAACAACTAAAATGGCTGCCTGTGTAGTCCAATCTCTGAACAACCAAGATGGCCATCTGGACAGTATGCTGACTTGCCTGTGCCTAATACAGGAACTACTAAAGTGGCCACCTAAGTAGTCCTAGCTCTGAACTACAAACATGACTGTCCACCATGTGGACTACAATCGTGGCTGCCGTGCCTGCTCTGTGCATGTAATATTATTGTAATAATGTTTGCGCCTCCTAATCTCCTTGCTCTAGCATCCCATACTGTAGGGCCAACAATTAACCCTCCCTGAGATAGTTGCCTCACCCTTAAGCTTTTATGGTGATCTGCCTTATTTTCCATGCAGAGCCTGGATTGCCATCCCTAAGATGGTGGCGGTTGAGCATGTGCAGAAGAGTGATATCATTGTGTGCATGCTCAAAGTCTGAAAATCCCCATGAAAGGATGGAGAAGACACAGCGGGAGTCCAGGGGTAATGGCCACTCTCCTTCCATTACATGAGAAGGGGGAGCCTTCATAGGAATGATCTCCCTCCTAGAGTCGGGATCTCCTTACTTGCCAGGTTAGGACCTTTTCTGTGTTTTCTGGAGTGCTCCTCAGTGATGGCAGGCAGACTTCCCTGCAGTCACTAGGAGGGCCTGTATGGTGCTGCCCATGGTGCCAGTGTACCTAGAGCACCTCACTAGCAGGGAGGTGCTCTGGTTGCTTCTGTACTTGGAGCCAGTGACCACAAAGAACTGCTACATGGTGGATCCTATGGGACTGTCTGTAAACCAGCTATGAACCATTGCTTTCATGGAAATATATAAATGTACATTTGTAACAGTCCTAGTCTTTTTCTGAGCAGTGCCAAATGTGGATCTGAGTTTGCAGAAAATCACATGCTCAGAGTTACCTAGGATAGCCAAAGTGTTAGTTTCAGCCTGTACTTGCTTTGAGGGATTAATTCAAGAATTATGGAGTCCTACCTTGTTTGAAAGTTTTTTATATATATTGAATTGCTCAGCAGCTGGGTCCTGTGCATGCAGCCTGGTCAGATGCATATGAATAACTGGCCACAGATGGACAGAGGAGGGGTCTATTAGGGGCCAGACTTCTTAAAAAGTCACATGTGCATCAAAGCCTATCAGGTGGCTTGGAGACCCTGTGAGTAAGGTTTAGAGTGCCTCAGAGATTTCTCCCCACAATCCCTCATCAGTGTTGTGTGACAATTACACAGTGGTGAATGGGGGCATACCTTTATGCCTTGTATGGTTAGGAGAGTCTATATAAGGTGAAACTAAAGTGGACAGACCTGCTCTTCTGGTCACAGGAAAACTGGTTTACTTTTGTTTTGACTATGGTTTTTCTTTGTTCATAAGGAAAGGAAATTTGGTAGCCATGTTAGTCATGTTAAGAATGTAGAGGAAAAAAATATGGTGCAGGTGATACCTTTTATTGGACTAAAAAAATTATTTCTGAGCTCAGAAATAATTTTATCACTCCAATAAAAGGTATCACCTGCAACATATTTGTCATTTTTTTCTCTCTCTACATCTTTAGTCATACTAATAGTTTTAGCATCCCTAATATAGATGACTGTACTAATTTGTGGTGAAGATGAGTAGTGATCTTTCACTTTTATGATAGGCAGAGTCCTTCTTAAATGAAAATGAAGATCTGTGCCCTTTACATTGGGGAACTGAATTCTCTTGCCCCCTTTAGCCTCTCCTAGCTCCATTATATACTACAGATTGTTGTTGCAAACAGCACCTGAAAATAATTTCCTCGCCTTCTAAGCAGTCTATTTTCATTAGGAATTTCCATGTCATTTATGTGCTGGAATCTTTCAATTAAAAGAGGATTAGTAATATACTGTCTAACTTGCATTGATATATGAAGGCTCGGATAGTGCATTGTCTACCCAAACCTACATTGTTTTACACATGTTTAGAGGTATATTTGTGGGTGTTTCTTACTGAATCCGACTGTAAACTTGTGCTGTTTGGGGGAGTGGACCACAAAGCAGAACTAAGCAGTTCTGTCAGCCCAAGCAGCAAAATATAACCTTCTAATTTAGTAAGAAACACCCATGAGTTTACATATTCTTTTCAAAAAACTACATTAAGATAATGTTATGGTCATAAGCAAGCCACAAAAATTCAAGAAATGCTGTTAGGGTCAAAATGATCTAGTTCTGCACTTTCTGTGTAAGAAAGATGGTAGGATTTCATACATCTAGTATCTGGATTATTCACATCCCAGTTCTATGCAGAAGCCAACTATCAGCAAAATAAAGCCCTACTACCTTGCTTACACAGACTATGTGTGTGTTTGTTTAGCAATAGCGTTAAGGCACTCCAGGGGATGGGTTATCTTTTGTTACTCTAACCCTAAAATCTAACAATAAAAACATAACTGCAGAGTGATCACCACGTGGCCAACCTCACCTCGCAGGCTTAATAACCTACCCAAATGCAGTCACCAGGAGCCCAACCAGAGGCAAACGTGTATCTCACCCAACTCTTCCTTCCTCACACTTCTGACCTGTGCTGTTGTGCTGGAATAATGCACAATTATATAATCACATATGACCAATTGCATTGATTGGTTATTTTTAGCAAATTGTGATCTGATGTCATTGCAAAACCATCTGTTGTATGCGATTCTCCAGCACTACTATTAAATGGGTTCTGAGGATGTTTACATTCAATTGTTAAGTAGTTTTGTCTGAGTAATGCATGTGTGACAGGGCAATCATTTTTATGTTTTGTCTTTGCTGTTAATTCTTGTATTTGATTATCAGGACACAACACAGTGCATTACACAAATGATTACATAACACTGCTAACATCCAAACAACTACAAGCTATGTTGCTTTAATAGTTGACAGGCATGTTCCATAATTTTGTAAGTGCAAAAAAAAAATTATTTTAACAGTCGAGTAATTAAATTCAAAATCGAGTAAGTAAAACGTCTCATATGCAAATATCATGATTCAATGTAACAGATTCATGCACAGTAAGGAGGGTTACAGTCTACCTGTAACCAGCCTTTTTCCCACTTTTACAGATGTGGCTCTATGATTGCGGTACCCAAGCTAGAGGAGGGACATTCTAGCTCTTTGTAATTGTTTTTCTTCAAAGCTGATCTCAACCTATTGGACAGGATATGGTTAGAGCCATGCTAGGTTGACAGTGTGGGACCTGTAAGGGATTCAGAGCAGGACGGCAGCAGAGGAGGACTCAATAGCTTGCACTGCATGTCAGAGCTTTTATATGCTCTGATCAAATGTTTTCAGATTCTGCAGTTCTCCAGGGGCTCTGTACAGGTCTCTGTGACTGTACATAGCCCCCAAAAGGCAGTTGGAAAAATAGTAAATTATCAGAGCTTATACAAACTCTAACATGCATTGCAAGCCATTGAATCTCCCACTGTTGCAGTCCCACTGTGATGTCAGCTACAGGTGATTCTGGGATTTGTAGTTACAGAAAATGTCATCCTGAAAGCAGGCAAAATTAGTTTGATACATGTACACTATACTACAACGAGTACTAAGCAGAAAAAAATGTTTTTGCACACAAAGGTCAAACTGACATAAGTCCCACATTTTGTTGTGAAGTTTTTAGTACTGACTTTTCCCCTTTAAGAAAAAACACTCTGTCATACCATATGCAGTTAGTGTTGACTGTTCCCCTTTAAGTCTTAGCACGTGCAGGTGATGTTAACTATGTTTCCTTTTTTCATGTAGAGCCTTTTCTCTTCCCTAGTTCTGCTCGATGCCAGCCCCATCACCAACCTTCTCGTGGACTTACTGGTTACACAACACTTACCTAGGCTCCTTTTATTGGTGGGTGGCCCACTGTGTTGATTATACAAGAGCCTGCAGTGGGTGCTGGCATGGAGTAGACTGTGCATTTCCTCATTCTAGTTTTCTCCCTGGTGTGCCGGCATGCAATATCATATGCAGGCATTCATGCATGCTGTACATCTGGTGGCTACCTTTTCCATTTCTGGTGTTCCTTGTGTTCCCAGTGACCTAGTCTCCACCAGATGGCAATGGGAATAGCATCCTCCCTCTCCAAAGAAGGAGAGAAGCCTTGGGACAGATGTCTCATGCTCGTTCCTACTCACTGATCTCTGGCATAAAAAGTGGAAGGACTAACACTGCACCAATGGAATAGGTGCAGAATGCTAATGCTTAAGCACTCATTCAGATTTAAATACTGTACGTTAGTGGATAATATTTGTCTTAAACCAAGTGGGAGCTCACTGTCCAATTTAATGCAGAGTCAGCAAAGCCTTTTTGGCCATTACTAGATTTTATAAAAGAGGATTTCACCAGGGTTGAATTAGATGACCACAGGCCCAGTTTAGTGTCATGCAAGGATACAGCATGAGTCAATGAATGGTAAGCGCTAGTAAACAGATTTTGTGTACAAAGGGGCATGCATTAGCATTTAGGTTGCATTTATCCTCTGGTACCAGACAGTTAAGCTTAAGATAGAGGTTACAATGAATTTCCCTGTTTCCTGCTGAAAATGCATATTTACATAATGCATTATACAGAAGAGTGTTTTGGTGCTGTATCTTGCAAATACCTCTTCCCAGATTAAGGATAAATAATCTAAAGTGTGTTACAAATTTGACCTTGCAACATAGATTGTTGCTTGATTTGTCAAATAGCTTTTCATCTGGTACAAGGCACCAACATTTTGATGAATTATGGTGGCACATTATTGTCACAATAGTTATAGTCCATGGACTATCACTACTCTCCACCCAGGGAATTTTCAAGACATTGCTTTCTTAGAAGCTTATGCTGAAATAGTTTAGAATTGATTTGTTTTCCATCTGGCAATGGCAGCTTTTGTTTGCTACAGGCTAACATGTGTGACCACTGTATATCAGAAAAGAAAAAAACAATAAAGATGGGGAAGAGATAGTTTTTGTTGATTTAAGTCATATATATATATATATATATATATATATGTCAAATAATGACAAAAGGGGTATCGGTAAAAAGGTTACATACTTATCTATGACTTTATTTTTTTACGAGTTTCATACAAAAATAATATAAGACATTCGTCTTATGAGTCTGCATGTTTGTATGCATGAAGTTTAGGTTAAATGCTGAGTATAACAGAAGTTTAGTTTAATTGTTACCATTGATCATAATGTATATGGCTTATCATTTGCAATGCTTATTTGCTAAGATTTGTTTTATTAGTTGCTTGTGAGCTCATTTCCTCCTCAGACTGTGTGATTACGTCACGAAACAGACAATTCAGGATATTGGGCAATTAAACATGTACATCAAGCAATATTGTTTATCTTATTCAATGCAGTAAATGTCCTTGCACAGGGTATGTGGGGGAGATGAAACAGCAGCGCTGCAAAAGAATAAATTCACACAGGTGTGATATTAATAGGAAGATGACTGACAAACTAGTGGCACAACACTTCTCTCAGGATAACCACTCAATCTCAGATATGTCTGTGAAGGTCTTGAAAGGACATTTCAACAGTACGCAACAGAGACATGCTTGTGAGATCAGACTTATGTTACTTCTTAATACGGTGCAAGATGGCTTGAACATTGATGTTGGCTATATGACACATTACACGTAAACTTACATGGATCTTTACTTCAAAGGATGGACATACATGTTTAAGGTTTTCAGTGAGCCTTGGACTTTGACTCTTATACAGTCCTCTTAACTGGTTATCTACAGGTTGGCCTTTCACATTAGTATTGTGTGAATGTGTGTTTGGGTTTGTGGGTATGTCTATGTGCGTGGGTTTGTGAATATGTTTATGTGTGTGTTGAGAGGATAGAAGTGTGGTGCATTTAATTTTTAATATGGGTATTTGAGATGGGTGGTTATGTGGGTATAGTGGATATGAATATTGTGGGAATATCGAGGTAAACTTATGTTCAGGATCATGATATTATGTTGTCATTGTGGTTAGGACTCTGGACTCATATTAGAGTGGATATTTACTTCCTTATGCTAGTTCTGTAATCTGAGTATATATTGTAATGTTTTTATTCTCTGTATTTATTAGGATGGTGTATTAGGATTCATGTACATATAGTTCATTTTAAGTAGTTACTCCCCTCCCCCGGGGGGGGGATAATTCCTAAGAATTTTGTTTTGGATTCCTTAGACTGTTTCAATATATGTATCATTTGGATTATACACTCACATTTTCTTGATATCTGTACATATCATGCTGCATAGTTTCTGTTTCTTGAGGGTCCCTGAGTAGCACTCTTTTTATCTGGCACTTACATTGACAACTGATATTATCATGTATAAAATCTTGTTACAACAAGGTCTTAACATAATAGTTTGTTGAGAGTAAGTTGGGAATATATCTCCAGCTGGTTGTACTTTCATCAGTGTGATACACTTACTCACCTTGGGTATACATCATTTTCATCATTCTATATGCCTATGTAAAGATAATTTCTGATGCTGTAATTTTGGGGCTCATCATTTTTTATTGTTTTTTTTACTTGGTTATATGTTACATTTTAGCTTGCAGTTGTTTCTCAAGGGTCATCTCATTATGAACAGTTCTGTTCTGAGCACAGTGATGTACTGTGGCCTCACTTGTGAAATGGGTGTGTCTAAGGAAGGCTTCCTTCACCTGACATGTAATTCACTGAGCAAAGAATCTTTTTTTATCGCATTTCTATTTCTCCTTGTCTGGTACGGCCCCCAGCTGACTGACTCCCCCAGCTCCGCCCCCCAGAATTACCGGGGAACACCTTACACCCGGTCTGAGGGTGGTACCTGTGGAGAGTTGGTCACCATCCTGCCGCCCATGCCTTTTTCCATTTTCTCCCTGTTTTTTGTTCCTGAGGGCCCCAGGAGAAGGACACATGCATGTGGAGGCACACATGTGCTTTATAGCCTCAGTAATGGCCCTCCTCTGCCCACCCCATTGGCCTATCGCCAGCACCCTTGCTTGTGCAGCCCCTAGTCCTCCACCAGGGGGTAGTCATGAGCAATGGATGCCACCCCACCTCCCCAGGGAGGAGAGCTGCCTTAATGGACACTACATTCAGCTCCACCTGCCCCCCCACCAGCCTCCGATGATCCAGGCTTGCTCCTGAACCTGGGTCACCGGCGTGCCTCGAGGTGAGATGTCCAGTGCCTCAGCCCTCTACGCCACTGAGCCAGCACTCAGAGCAGAGAATCTTAAGATTCTTTTTTTTTAATCCATTAGACTGATACATGGTACCTCTCTGCCTGCTGTTATCTTTAAACTACCTTTGACCTTTAAGTTTAGTTCAGCTGAAATCAGTCTTTTGATATTCAAGCTCTCCAATGTCACTTAAATTATTTCCTGTAGGCCTGTTTTAAACCAATGAAAATTATGTCTGTTTTTTTCTGCATGTTCTATGTGTTAATAATATGGGATTTTCTAAATAACTCTCATCAGGCTTCTGAAGAAGGACTTGGTCTGAAAGCTAAAGCTCTTTATTCTTTTTCTGACACCCTTGTTGGTCCAATAAAAGGTATCAAACTATTTATTCTGGATTTGTATATTATAATTAGAAAAGATTCAGCTCAATGGTAACATCAGTAATAACATCATATTGACATATACTTGAGTACTTTGAATGTCATTGAAACTATGGAAATTGGTGGTATCAGAATATAGAGTAATAACAATACTTGTATAAGTGTATGGTTAAATTGACAGACTGTAACAGTAATATCGTTGCCATTATAATTTAGTTGTCATCTTCATTCCCACTGTTTTTATCCTCAGCATCAAAGATCTTATCTGTCAAGTTGGCAAAAAGACTGTCATTATCATCTTCCTCGTCTGACTGATTCTGGGTCTCCTTCTGGGACAAAATGTTCTCCAGTTCCTGTGGTATAATGTCACCATCACACCAGTCATACTCCAGGATTCCTGTTTCATCAAGTTTCCACCCATGTGTTTCAGGACTTGGGATGCTAGGGTGTGACACATGGGCATTTTTTCCAGACAAGGGCTTGGTAATTCACTCTCAGTACATGCATTCTCAATATTGACCTACATGGAAGCAGTAGACTCAGATCAATGCTGTCATAATTTGACAATTGGCTTCTACCTGAGTGAAATTTCTGCCTTGCAATGTCATAGCAAAGTTTGTTGATATCAGTATATGATGACTGCCCATACAAGCAACAGAAAATTCTTTCAAGGTCAGCTTGGATGGCATCTGATGCACATTCTGTGTCACCAAGTGCTTGGAAAGTTGCCATATACTCCTTTTGATTTCACAGGATGTTGTTGTGTTTGAGTTTCCCTTTCCTAACAAATGAACTTGTGCTGTCATGCCCTGAAACTGCATGCAGTGCAATCAGTGCACTACACATCTCAGCACCGTGAATCTGGATTAGAGTTTTAGTGTTCAAAAGCCAATGTTTATTTGCCACTCCTGTGTCAAAGTAGATGCTCTTCTGTATCTGATCGCCATAGTGCAGGAGCAGCAGAAATACATCTGTGTCTGGTGATCTGATGATGATGATGTCAGTTGAGGATGTCGACACCACTGCATGAAAGCAGTGAAGCAATATTCGCTTATCTGCTTCTTCCTGAGATGAAGAAGGCTCTGGTATAGGGTGGCTGTGTTGTGATTCCATCAAAGCTTTTTCAAAGAGATACAGTTTTCCTCACAGACAAAAAAGATTTGATGATCCATTAGTCTTGATGCATATGTTTCCTTTTGCCATTCATTGAGAAGAAGCTTGATCAAATTTGTCTTGCTGTCATTGTTTGTGAGAGAGGATTTCCAATCTCTTGGCACCTTTGTTGATAGACCTTTCACCAAGAAAGAATCTGATGATCCTTGTCTTCTGCATTTAGTCAACTTTATGGAATTGTATTTGTAGGTGTCTGTTACAAAGTTCAACCTTTTTTACCTTTGGTAGTGTACTGAAGACCTTTTCAGCAAGCTCTCCAAATGTCTGAGGCAGACCAGTCATTGACTGCAGAAGTGCATTGCCATCACAGATGTGAACTTTCTCTTCATCACAATTCATTGTACTGAGTGCTGTCTCATCTTCAAGTTTGTGAAGAAGGGTGGATTTCTCTGTCTCCACTGGTAGGCCATCTAAAGTTGCTAATGACCATGGCAATGGACTCAATGGATAAGAGAGAGAGTCTTCTCCATGCTAAGGTTGTTCTGTTCTGAAAGCTTTAGCAGTTGCTCAGAGAGGTTTATTTGTGCAGTCTCCTGAACAATCTTCTTTTGTGAGGATCTGAGTTTCTTTGACTGCTGAAGGGAAGGAAAATTTTTAGGTACTGCTTTTCCAAAGGCACATGAAAGTGAACTGTTTTGTCAACAAGCTTTGTCTCCACAAATTGTTGAAAGGCTGCTTTTCCCCATTTTTCAGCCCTGATCAAATCTTTTTCAACATATCCTGGGGCTTGTACACTTGATGACAGACAGAATAGTACCTCTTTGACTTCTATCTCAAAATTATTGATGGCATTTTTGAATGCATTGATCAGTTGCTGTACATCCTTCTCGCTGTGTGCCATCTCTGCAGGCCTAGCATCTTTGTGAAAGGACTCCTTTGAGTCTACCATTCCAGCAGTTTCAAGTGTGGCAGTCACATAGCTTGCTCGGGCATGCCTTGTTATACACCACTGGTAATAGGCTGGACAGTTCCTGCTGAATCCAACAGTACCTCCACTGGACTTGGCATGCCAATTGATTGTCTTTTCAATGGTCAGATCAATAGCATTTCTTCATGCTGGCACATTGGATCTACACCCACTGAACCCACCATTCTGCAGTAAGACATCAGCTCCAGGATGAGTATGCTCTAGGTTCAGGAGTGTTAGAAAATAGACAGATAGATACCTTGTGTAGTTTTGGTGCTCCAGGGTTAAAAAGCAGAGAGCAAAGTTGTTCAACACATGCTAGGTGCAGGTCAGAGTTGTTCTTCTTGGTAGCATGCAGCAACATAAGCACCAACCAGATTCTGTCCATGTCCTGAATCCAAAACTGTGCTGTCTTCAGGAAACCTGAAGAAGATGATGAAGGATGCTCCTGTAATTCCCCGAAGGAATCTATGATGAGACGATGCAAAAGACTTCAAGTTTCCTGTCATCTGATGCATCAGATTCAAATGCAATCAAGACTTCAAGTGTACTGTCATCTGATGCAGCCAATTCAAATGCAATCTCCACAGCTTGACCAGTTGGGAGCTCATCAGAGTAAACAAGTTCACTTCTAAAGTTTGGCTGCCAGAGCCTTATGTTTTGACCAAAGTGTTTGATCAATTTGTTTTTCAACTTGTCTGTTTTGTAATTACGATTATAGAATGCTGGGTAATGAACCTGCATAAACAAACAGTACCTCTCAGGTAACATTGTCATTCGTTCAATCTGTGATCCTCTGATGGAATTCTTTTGAACATATTTGTTGATATACTAAAATGCCTTTTTGTGGCTCTGATTTGCTCGATACTTTCACCAGTTTGGTGCACTACTGCATTTCTGTCATCTTTCTTTGTATAATTGTGGTGACAAGAGTTGTGATAATGAGCCTCCCTTGCAATTAAATCAACATCTTGAATGCTGCATAGTAGATTATCATTTTGTTTTACCTCTGCTGCTTCTTTGATAGATATCTCTGTAGTTTGTGTTACACACTGCTTCAGTTTTTCCCTAGTTTTTGTTTTAATTTTTCCTCCAGAAATCCACTTATCTCTTTTCCCACATATAATACACTGGTTCAAAGGAAATAACACTTCAAATGGTGTTTCAGCTCTGCTGTTTTGGGAGGTTGAAGGCTATTGGTCCTCTGTGTCATCATCAACCTGACACTTCCCTTTCCTAAGGTATTTGACATTTGTAAATGGCTGGTAGCACCATCTGTGATTCCCATGATGCATATAATCAAGTCAACAGGTATGTTCTTGCATATGTCATCGAGTCTGACACTTGGGTCATCACACAATTGTCCCCTACGTACAATCTCTTCAATTTTGGACTGACTGGTTGATGTCAAAGGTCTTATTATTGTGTCCGACTTGTTCTTGCTGTTGCGAATTATGCATATCTTCTCTACAGTACGGTGACTTGTCCACCTTGAGTTAGGTGCTTTTAGTGCTGCAGGGTGCTCGTTAGCCACCCATGCTGTTTCAAGTCCGGAAAAAAGAAATACAAACTATTTATTTTGCTTTTTCCAGAATTATTTTCTACTAAAACAACCATTTCAATATTCATTGATGCAATAATGATTTCATAGAAAATATCTTTCTATATCCCCAGTTATAGTTTATTTGATTTCCAAAACTATTGGGTCAAAATTGTGATTTTATGATTATGTTACTATTGACCTCATGAACCTCTAGATTATATTCATATGATAGAAACATTAAAAACCTTTTCTATTGATACCTAATTTGCCATTATGTTTAGTCACATACTAATATTTACTATATGAAAAGCTACCCTACCCCTTCGTCATTGCCCTTCAGTTCCAATGAAAATTAATGGCACATATGACCCTGTACCAAACTGAAGCTGCCATCAGCAAATGGCAAACAATTAAATTCCAAGTTGCTAAGATACAAATTTTTCAAAAATCATAGTTTTGAAAATTCCCCAGAGGGGGGAAGGTTTCATTATCTAGCCCATGGACTATTAGGATTAAGTAGGCACTTTTCTTTTTTATGATGATTTCTCCCCCCTGTCCTGGCTGGCCCTTTCCTCCTGCCATCCTCCAGTCCCCGTGCCCAAAACATCAGACCCCCTCCTGACTTACCCCCATGGCTTGCCCTCTGTGGCAGGGTGGCGGGGAGTGACTCGACACACCAAGTCTGGATCCAGGGTCGGGAAGATGTCTTCTTGGGGTGAGGCCTGTGGTGGATGGTTGTTATGCCACTTGGCCAGGACCAGATTTTTCACTTTTCTTGTGGAGGGGAGCCTGCAGTGCTGACAATGACTGAGCTGTGCATGCATCCACATGCAGCAAGCCGGTCGGCTGCTCCTCTCCAAGCCCCAGTGTGCAGGTCTGTCATGCCAACACCCAGACACTGCTAGGTGTCAGGCAAGTACTGGTCTCTGTCTCTCACCCTTCCTGGGACAGGAGAGCCATCTTCTAGACTCTCGATCCTCTCCCACCCCAGCTGACCCCTGATGACCCACTCACACTTTGAACATGGGTCACCAGTGAGGCAGGAGGTAAGGCATGATGCCTCAGCCCTCCATGCCACTGGGCTGGCCCAAGTAAGCACTTTTATGTTATATCTTGATTTTCAGCCACTAACATCTCAATAATAGCGGTACAGAATTTTATGAAGCTGTTAAATGTATGATCTGCTGCCCAGAATTTCTTGAAGTTGCAAGTTTGGTGAAATATGGTTCCCTAGTTCTTTGGCTAGAGATAAGAAAAATGTGAAAAAGATAAACTTTATAAAAAATAATGGAAATTCATATGCCACTGCTTCAGACATGTGCAGAGAAATCAGAGGCATGTGAATTGCTCTTATCAGGGTGCTGGTTCAAACTGTGAATCCACCATTGTTGCACTCGCATGACTGGAGGTCAGGAGCCCTTTCTCACTACCAGTATTGTCACCGGTGTCTGTATTTTACTCTCTGTCTCCCTTCCACCCTTTCAAAGATTCTTTCCCAGCATTTTACCAGTGGCCAGGAGCCTATCCCTAGCACTGGTATGATCATTGATGCTGCCCCTCAAGCATTCTCTCACCAACTTTCCCCCCACAATGCCCCCCCCACCAAACCACCCTCTGGCACACCCACCTTCCTCAACCCTCCAATTACCCTTAGAAACATGATCAGAGGACTCTTGGAGGGTGACTGGCACAGTCCTCCCTCCACCTCAGCCACAATCTACATAAGAAAACCATTAGTGAGGAAAAATAAAAAACATGAACTGTGCATGTACATGGACTTAGGAGTTTTTTCACCTCAATAGTTTTTTACTCATAACTCTATCATTTCATCATATTTATTTACCAAATGTTCACTAATCTGCAAATTACAGCCCTCGTTGTGACCACGTAAGTGGCAGCCTTTAAATATCACCTAGTTCTTTTCAAGGTGAAATCCTGAAAACATATTTCAGGTAGGATTTAAGCTGTACCACTTATGTGGTTAAGAAGATGGGTGGTAACTGAGATAGTCATGACAATTTAGTAAAAAAAATGCTAAAGTTATGAGTAAAAGAAAATGAAGGTGGAAAAAACCTTATGTCCATGTGCATATGCAATTCATGTTTTTTTCTTTAAGATTTAGGATTTTTGGCATCTTTTCAGTAAAAAAAGACACATATAAGTATGTCTCAAATGTGCAGTGTGCATAATTGCACAGGTTTTGATTTTTGTCATACCTCAGTTTGAAGCTATCAGCATGTCCAAGGTAATGTCATGTGGGAAAGCTGCTTCAAGTATGGCCAGCAGGGCCAAACACAAAGAAAGCTACAAGTCCTGGACATTGCCCCATGGGTTAATTACTTTCCATATGACCTACTTCATCATGCAAAAATCTAGCTACATGCAAGGAGTGCTGCATCTCAAAAAAGACAGAAAATTAATTGCAAAATCAATATTAATGCACAAGTTATGGTTACAGCACAATGTGAAGAAAATAGGGCAGTGCAACGATGGAGTAAAATGCCCACTGAGCCTTGCTGAATCTTTGGTTGTGTGTTCCTTTAAGCTTTAAAAAATCAGGCAAGACAGTGTAGATATTACTCTAACATTGACACTGTCTGTCCAGGCAGCAAAACAGCTGTCATAAAAACATAGAATTCGTGATGGCAGATAAGGACTACCTGACCCACCCAATCTGCCCATTTTTCCCTATGTACATTATTACCACAGACTGTACTTGATCTACAGGTCTTTCTCCCTCCACCTTCTTTTCTGCCATGATTCTCTTGTGCCTATCCCATACATTTGTGAACCCTACTATATTTTCAGTCAGAAAAACTCCACTGGAAGGCTGTTCCAGGAGTCCACCACTCTTTCTGTGAAAGTACTTCCTTGCATCGCTCCTGAATCTACCCCCTCCAGCTTCATAGTATGGCCCCATGTTCTTGAGCACTTTTTTTTCTGAAAAAAATGATTCCCTCCTGTACCTTATTTGCCACTGTGAGGTGTTTAAAGGTCTCTGTCATATACACCCTCTTTCCCGCCTCTCTTCCAGGGTGTGTATATTGAGGTCCTTTAGTCTCTCCTCATAGGGCTTTTGATACAGACCCTGCACTATTTAGTTGCCTTTCTCTGGACTCCCTCTAGTCTGTCCATGTCCTTCCAGAGATGTGGTCTGCAGAACTGGGCATGGTACTCTAAGTAGGGTCTTACCAGTGATCTATACAGAAGCATCACCACCTCACTTTTTCTGTTTGTGTTACCCATCCCAATGCACCCCAGCATTCAACTAGCCTTCCTGACTGCCCTGTTGCACTGCCTGGTTACCTTTCAGTCATCAGATATGATTACCACAGGTCTCTTTCCTGCTTGGTAGTCACCAGCACAACTCATAGAAACACAGATACATAGAAATTGCCAGTACATAAGGATGGCTAGGCCCATCCAGTCTGCCCATAAGTCCTGTTCTTAATTACAGCTTTTGTCCCTCACCCCGCTTAACCTCTATGGTTCCCCTATGCCTGTCCCATGCATATTTAAATCCAACCACAGTGCTCACTCCCACCACCTCCTGTGACAGACCATTCCATGTGTCCACCACCCTCTCTGTGAAGAAAAACTTCCTCACATTCCCTCCTAATCTGCTACCTTCCAATTTCATGTCATGCCACCTAGTTCTTGTACTCCTCCTGTACTGGAAGATTCCACCCTTGCACCCTTTTTATGCCTCTGAGGTACTTGAATGTTTCTATCATGTCGCCTCTCTCCTTCCTCTCCTCCAGTGAGTACATACTGAGGTCCTTTAACCTCACCTCATAAGTCTTGTGGTGCAAGCCTTGTACTATCTTAGTCACTCTTCTCTGCACCACCTCTAGCCTGTTAATATCATTTCAAAGGTGTGGCCTCCAGAACTGCACACAGTACTCCATGTGATGTCTGATCAGGGATTTGTATAATGGCATCAATACCTCATGCCTTGTGCTGGTGATACCCCTTGCTATGTACCCCATCATGCCACTGGCCCTCCCTGGTGCCTTTGTGCTCTGCTTTGACATTTTCAAGTCATCTGAAATAGCAATCCCCAGGTCTCTTTCCTCTTTGGTGACTGTCAGCAACCCCCCCTCCCAATCCTGTAGCTCTCCTCAGGGTTACTGTGTCCCAGGTGACTGGTTGACAAAGGAATTAGAGCAGGGTAGAGTCACCCATTTTGTACTCCTCCCCTAGCTTCCTGTACCCTAAGTGAATTATGTTGCACTTTTTTTGCATTGAAACCCAGGTGCCATATCCTTGACCACACCTCTAGTTTTCTCAAGTCTCTGCTCATCCTTTCCACCCTCTCCACCAAAGTGTCCGCCCTATTGCAGATTTTTATATCATTTGCAAAGAGGCAGACAGTTCCTTCCAGCTCCTCTGTATTGTCACTTATAAAGACATTAAAGAGGACCGGTCCAATCTCTGATCTTTTAGGCATCTCATTGATCACTCTCTCTTCCTCAGAGAGAACTCCATTTACCACCATCTTCTGTCACCAATCCCCTAACCAAATTCTTATCCAATTTACCACTGTTGGACCTACTCCTAAGCTACCCAGCTTGTTTACTAGTCTTCAGTGTGGAACAGTGTTGAAAGCATTTCTGAAATCTTGGTAGGCCATGTCCAGTGCTCCACCCTGATCTAATTCCTTTGTCAACCAGTCAAACAACTCTATCAGATTTGTTTGACATGACCACTCCCCTGTGAACCCAAGCTGCCTTAGGTCTTGTAACCCAGTGGATTCAAGATATTCCACAATCATTTCCTTCAACACTGATGTCAGGCTGACTGACCTATAATTGCCAGTCTCCTCCCTGCAACCACTTTTGTGTAGTGGGACTACATACACCCTCCTTCAATCCTCTGAAATCACTGCTGCTTCCAGTGAGATGTTAAATAGGACTATCAGAGGTGCAGCCAGTACCTCCCTTATCTCCCACAATACCCTTGAAAACACCCTGTCTGGTACCATTGCTTTGTACTTCAGATTACTGAGTCTCTTCAGGACTCTCTCCTCTGAAAATGGGATAGTGTCCACCTCCATCCCTCCATAGCCTCTGCTACTTCTATGTGGCTCCTCACACTTCTCCTTCCTCTGTGAACACTGAACAAAAGTATTTGTTCAGGATGTCTGCCTTTTCATTGACCTCCTTTGCACAGTCTCCCCCCTCCCTTTTTAATCTTACAATCCCACCCCTGGTCTTCTTCTTTTCACTTACATACCTAAAAAAATCTCTTGTCCTCTTTCTTTACCTCCTGGGCTATTCTTTCTTCGGTTTGTGCCTTTGCGCTCTTTACTATTTTGCTGCTTCCCTCTGTTTCTATTGATACACTCCCCTATCGTCCTGCCACTGCATCTTCTTATATCTTCCAAATGCTACCCTTTTAGCCTTCACCTTTTCAGCCACTTTATTCACAAACTATATATTTTATATATAGTTTACCAGTATATTTTTCATCTTGCATTTGCTCACTTGTTTGATGCAGAGGTTTGTTGCCTTTGTCATGTTCCCATTTAGCTTCACCCACTGTTCCTCCACCCCACCCAGGCCATTTCCCCAGCCAGGTTATCCCTTTAGCATTCACACATCTCTGTAAAATCTGCCCTCCTGAAGTCCAGAACCCTCTCCCTTGTGTGGTTCAATTCCACAGCTGTCCTTATATTGAATCACACTGTACAGTGATCACTGGTCTCCAGGTGGCCTTACACCTTGATGTCTATAACACTATCCTTGTTAGTGAGCACCAGGCCCAGTACTATCACATCATGAGTGAGTTCACTGATTAATTGCCTGAGGAATTCCCCCTGCAGAGAGTGCAGGACGACCCTGCTGCTAGCTGAGGCCACTACTGGGAAGCTCCCATAAACATAAGACAGGTTGAAGTCTCCCACCAGCAGCACCTCTCCCTTTCCTGCCATCTTGCCAATGGCTTCCACCAGTACCTTATCTAATTCCTCCCTCTGTGATGGAGGTCTTTAGATCACTCAAGTGTGAATAGTGGATCCATTTCTGAGAAAACCAGAGGAGTGGTCAAGGGTCTGGCAGCTGGGTTTCAATGTGAAAAAGTGCAAAATAATGCACTCATGGCACAGAAACCCATTGTCTGAGTACAAAATGAGTGGAGCTGATTGATGACCACCAAGGAGGAAAGACTCCTTGGGGTAATCATAGTGGATGACCAAATGGTGACCAGGTAGTGCACCAAGGCAGTAGGGGGGCTAGTGGAGTGCTGGGGTGCATAGGGAGGGGTATCATGAGCAGAAAGAGGGAGGTGGTTTTTCCTCTGTATGGATTGCTGCTAAAACCCCACCTAGAGTACTGTGTCCACTTTGGGAGACCACATCTCCAGAAGGACATAGACAGAGTGGCGGTGGCCCAGAGGATGGCAATTAACTTGTGCAGAGTCTGCACCAAAAAACCCTATTAGGAAAGACTAAAGGACCTCAACATCTACACCATACAACAGAAGAGGGAGGGAGCAATATGATAAAGATCTTTAAATACCTCACAGGGTAAATAAGGTACAGGAGAGAAGTATCTTTTCAGAAGAAAATATGTTCAAGAACAAGGGGATATGCTATGAAGCTGGAGGGGGTAGATTCAGGAATAGCCTTCCAGAAGAGGTGGTGGGGGTGAAAACAGTGGTAGGGTTCAAGAATGCATGGGATAAGCACAAGGGAATCATAGTGCAAAGGAAGCGGTGGAGGGAGAAAGAGCTATTGATTGGCCACAGCCTGTGGTAATAGTGTAGGTAGGGAGAAATGGGTAGACTGGATGAGCCAAGTGGTCCTTATCTGCTGTCAAATTCTATGATTCTATATTTCTTACCCCATCTCCAGGGTGATCCACAGTACCTCTGCCTCCCCCTGCATTCCCTGCATCTCTATCATTTTTATGCTTTCCCCTCATGCAAAACACCACACCCCCTCCTTTCCTTTCCACCTTGTCCTTCCTGAACAGAGTATAGCCTGATATACACCAGAAATCATACACCACTGCTTGGAGACATGGTGCTTATGTTAGGGCATTGTAAAACCTGTATTGTGTGATCATTCAAACCCTGAAGACCATGATGAAACAGATTCAACAAGATAAAGTGGATTTTTTAGCCTAACATTGCATTTCACTGCTTTCTACACTATGCTGCAGTCATAACTTTATGCATTCCTATAGTGTTTTTTCATGAATTAGCTTATATACACGAAATACATGTGTGACAAATGACAGGCTTTGATCACAGTAGATCCCAAAGTATTGGTAAGATTCATCCTGTGTGAGAACCAATTCATCTAGGATCTAAGCTGAGAAGCTTCCCTTGTGTTTAGTGAGGCTAGACCTGGTACCAAGCATCATTGTTAGTGTCTTCTTCATGTTCCATAGCAGGCTTTTCTTCATTAGCCTTCTCTATAGTAGCTCTATGTATGAATTGTGGTTCTTGTTTGGTGTAATAATGTCATTAGAGGTACTGCACAGGAAAGCAGCATCTGTGTAAAGTAATATAGTGAAGTTTTGTACAGCATGAAAGCATTGATTTATAACATGCATTTGTCAATGCTGAATGTTTGCTTGCTGGCATTGGCATTGGTAGTGTAGAAGTTACAGAGCTGCATAATAGAAATGGCAGCGAAGTATTGAACTGAAGCCAACCCCACCACCAGCCTGCGGAGAGTGACAGGCATTGGGGTGTGCCTTTGGGTCGTCAGGCATAACGGCCATGCCATTTCACCACACCCTACCCTGCAGACACTGACAAGTGTCATGGTGTGCCTTGGGGTCTTTGTCCCTTATGTGCACCCTACTGCATCAGGAAATACGGTGAGATGGGTGCGGTATAGGAGAATAGGGTGAACTTTAGGGCCGAAGAGTACAAGGCATACCTCGATGCCTCTTACTGGCTGCAGGGTGTGGAATGGTATGAGCATTACAGGCAAGAATCCCAAGTCACACCCCTGATGCCTGTCATTCTCTATAGGGTGGGGCGTTATGGTTGGAAACCCTAACACCTCAGGCATTTGTTAGTATTTTCACTCCAAATTTTCAACATGTTTTTTTGTGACCCCCACCTCATGAACAGTGGCAATATGAGTTTGTTAGCCAAAAGCTGCTTATGCACAGCGACTACGGCATTTAGCACCACAGGTGCAAAAACACATTCCGAACAGGATGTGAAAAATGACAGCTGTACTGTTCATGGGGAGTTGTAAAAAATGGCAATGTTGAAAATCTGCAATAAAAATATTGAAAAAACTGGTGAAGTCACGAGCGTGCATAGAAACTGTGCAACGCACACTTGTAATGTAATTAATTTGGGAATTTTTTACAGCAGATTGTCAACACAGGTATTTTGGGACCTCCGATCATGAACTGTGTCACTGTGATTTTCTTTATCTGTCACGAGCAATGATTTCCCACAGCGACCACGCATCTCTGCGCTGAAAGTGTGAAAACACATTTCGGCCATGTTGTGAAAAATGACAGCTGTACTGTTCATAAGGAAGTGTGGAAAAATGCCACTTGTGAAAATCTGGACTGAAAATATTACAAAGTCATGAACTTACAAGGGTGCGTGGAAACTGCGCAATGCTCACTCGTAACACAGTCATTTTATGGACTTTTGTTACCAAATTTTCAACATAGCCATTTTAAGACCTCTGCTCATGAACAGTGTAACTGTGATTTTCTTAATCTGTCTCAAACATTGCTTTCGCACACTGACTGCACCATTGTGCTCTACATATGCGGAAACACATTTGGGGCAACATGTGGAAAATGGTAGCTGTACTGTTCATAAGGAAGTGTAATAAAATGGCAATATTGAAAATCTGGATTGAAAATATTGAAAATTCGCAAACTTCCGAGCGTGTGTAGGAACTGCGAACGCTGGCAACAGAAACAGTCATTTTAGAATTTTTCACCAAATTTTCAACATAGCCATTTTAAGACCTCTGCTCATTAACAGTGTCACTGTGATTTTCTTAGTATGTCCCATACATTGATTTCGCACACCGACTGCGCCATTGCGCACTACATGGGCGGAAACACGTTAGGCAAGATGTGAAAAATGACAGCTGTACTGCTCATAAGAAGGTGTGGTAAAATGGCAATGTTGAAAATCTGGAGTGAAAATATTGAAAATTTGCGAACTTACAAGTGTGCGTAGGAACTCTGCAACACAAGCTTGTAAAACAGTCATTTTTAAGAATTTTTTCGCCAAATTTTCAACATAGCCATTTTAAGACCTCTGCTCATGAACAGTGTCACTTTGATTTTCTTAATGTGTCCCGTACATTGATTTTGCACACCAACTGCACCATTGTGCACTACATGGGCAGAAACACGTTTTGGGTGAGATGTGAAAAATGACAGCTGTACTGCTTATAAGGAGGTGTGGTAAAATGGCAATGTTGAAAATCTGGAGTGAAAATATTGAAAGGTCGTGAACTTACTGGCGTGCATAGGAGTTCACGCAATGCACGCTTCAAAAACAGTCAGTGGGAATTTTTCACCCAAATTTTCAACATAGGCTTTTTGAGAGCCCACCTTATGAACAGTGGCAGTGTCATTTCATTACTTAGTCCTGAAAGGTGATTTCACGCAGTGACTGCGAAATCACCCTTCGAGACTGATTAATGCCATGACAGTGAGAGCATTCATGAGAAGGGTCCCAAAAAACCCATGTTGAAAATTTGGTGCAAAACTTCCAAAAAATGGCTGAGATATGCAGCAAAGTTGAAAAAAACCCGATCTATCCCATTATACAGCTTACCAGCATTTCCTCAGTTCGCGGTCAGCTTTGAAGAGTGCAGACGTGTTTCCGGTCTACCGAAGATCATCGCGCCAGAGTCCAGAGGTAAGTATGGGGTGAGGGGGGTGTGGGGAGGTGGGGTTTGCAGTGGGTGTGTGCGGGTGGGGGCAGAGACTGTGAGGGACCGTTTTTCAGTTTCAGGTTTTGCTTTTTTTAAAAATGACGATGCGGGACGTTTGCCATGCTGGGGTGGGCTCCCAGCGTGGCACAAGGATGGCTGGTGGGATGGGGGCATGGAGCCGACAGGGGATTGGGCATCCCCATCGGTGATAGCATATGTTGCCATGCTGGGGTGGGCTCCCAGCATGGCACCCTGCATTCTGGGGGGGTGTGTGTGTGGAACCAGTGGAGCCAACGGGGGATTGGGCACCCCCGTCGGCTATACGATGTGTGGCCACGCTGGGATGAGCACCCAGCATGGC
Organism: Neoceratodus forsteri; assembly: GCA_016271365.2. NCBI lineage: Eukaryota > Metazoa > Chordata > Ceratodontiformes > Ceratodontidae > Neoceratodus > Neoceratodus forsteri. Next base: position 1,398,199,676 of record CM057452.1, read on the forward strand.
ATATGGAACACTGTTTTGGGGGGGTGCACAGCACAGCCGATGGGGGATTGGGCACACCCGTCGGCTACACAGTGCGTGCATTGGGGGGCGAGCATGCAGTATGCGTGTGTGTGTGTGTGTGTGTGTGTGTGTGTGTGTGTGTGTGTGTGTAGGGGGAGCGCGCATGAGCAGGCGATATCTTATCGCTGCTCACTGAAGTGTAGCTCCCCCCTTCAACTGTACGCCACTGCATTTTTGGATAGCTGTCATAGACAGCTCGAGCAGGCATTGGAGAACTGCTGCCACGCCTGCAAACACACTGACTGAATTGGAAGAGGACTGCCACACCTCCAAAACCTCTGATGATGGCACTATGTTTCTTGCACATGCATGCAAGCAAACATAACAAGCATTTGTCAATGCCAAATGTTTCTTGCTTCTATGTGCTGTTTAGGTATTTGGAAGTCATTGGAGTGCAAATATTGAAAATTTGCGAACTTATGAGCGTACGTAGGAACTGCGCACCACACGCTCGTAAAACAGTCATTGTTAGGAAATTTTTCATGAAATGTTCAACATAGCCATTTTAAGACCTCTGGTCATGAACAGTGTCAGTGTGATTTTGTTAATGTGTCCCATACATTGAGTTTGCACACCGACTGCGCCATTGTGCGCTACATGGGTGGAAACACGTTTTGGGCAGGATGTGAAAAATGACAGCTGTACTGCTCATAAGGAGGTGTGGTAAAATGGCAATGTTGAAAATCTGGAGTGGAAATATTGAAAATTCGCAAACCTACGAGCGTGCGTGGGAACTGTGCAACGCACACTCGTAAAACAGTCATTTTTAGGAATTCTTTCACCAAATTTTCAACATTGCCATTTTAAGATCTCTGCTCATGAACAGTGACACTGTGATTTTCTTAATGTGTCCCATACACTGAGTTTGCACACCGACTGCGCCATTGTGCGCTACATGGGCGGAAACATGTTTTGAGCAGGATGTGAAAAATGACAGCTGTACTTCTCATAAGAAGGTGTAGTAAAATGGCAATGCTGAAAATCTGGAGTGAAAATATTGAAATTTCGAGAACTTACGAGCCTGTGTAGGAACTGCGCAACGCATGCTCGTAAAACAGTCATTTTTTGGAATTTTTGAACCAAATTTACAACATGGTTTTGGGACCCCTTCTCATGAATGATTCACTGTCATGGCAGTATTCAGGCCCAAAGGGTGATTTCACAGTCACTGCGCAGTCACTATGCGAAATCACCCTTCTGGCCTGAATAACACCATGACAGTGACATCATTCATGAGAAGGGGTCCTAAAAACCCCATGTTGAAAATATGGTGCAAAAATTCCCAAAAATGCCTGAGATATGCAATAAAGTTGAACCCCTCCTATCTAGCCCATTATACAGCTTACCGGCATTTCCTCAGTTCGCGGTCGGCTTTGAAGAGTGCAGACGTGTTCCCGGTCCACTGAAGATCATTGCGCTGGAGTCCAGAGGTAAGTATGGGGTGAGGGGGTTTGGGAGGCTGGGTGCGCAGTGGATGGGTGCGGGTTATGGGAGGGGGTCGAGGAGACGAGTCGGGACCGCTTTTGTTTTACAGGTTTAAAACAAAAAAGACATTTGGGATCATTTGCCACACTGGGGTGGGCTCCAGCGTGGCACAAGGGCAGGGGTGGTGTTCAGCGGCGGGGCTGGGCACCCCGTCGGCCCAAAGTGCGATTACGCTGGGTGGTCTCCCAGCGTGGCACCAGCTACGGGGATGACAGCAGCTCAGCCGGCGGGGATTGGGCACCCAGTCGGCTACACAGGACGTGCAGGGGTACGCATGCCTGCATGTGGGGGGAGCTATGCTTATCAGTGCTCACTGAAGCATAGCTCCCCCTTTCATCTGTATGCCACTACATTTTGGAGCGTGTCATAGGCAGCTCCAAAATGCATTGGCTTACAGGGGCCGCGCCTGCCAGCTCACTGACTGAATTGGAGGAGGAGGTGACACACCTCCGAAATCTCCGATGATGGCACTATGTTTCTTGCACATGCGTGCAAGCAACACAAAAATGGGAAAAGTATGGCACTGAAGACCGAGTCTTAAGTGGAACAGAAAATAACAGGACAGGGGGAGGACAAAACACCAAGCACTCTAATGAACTGAGAGCAGTCACTGTAGTAACTGCTGAACTAAGTACGGGTAGGAGCACCCACATCAAGTTCTTTTAGACTGACAAGTAGCAGGTTATGATCCACATGGCTGTAGACCTCTTTCTGTAGTCCACAAACACTGCACCTCTTAATGTTGCGGCCTCCATATCCTGGCTAAGGTCATTTGTGAATATGACAAAGGCTGTCATGGTTCCATGTTGGTGTGGGGAGTGAGAACTCCATATTCTTCAGTATAGGTGAGTGGTTGTTTATGTAGAATTTTAAATTTTTTTTTTTTACCAAGCATGAAAGTACTGATATTAGCCTATACTGTATTTCTTTGCCAGTAATTTTGAGCCACTTTCAAATATAGGTATCACTAATATTCTTTTTCAGAGATAGGACACGTGCCCTGTGGTATATGATAAATTATATCCTGTACTTTAATTAGAGGAAATGCAAGTAGCAGAGCTGCCCATTTTAACACTTTGGGCTCCTGCATGTCATAACCATGCCTGTGTTCTGTCTATATTCCACTGGGATGTTAAAGTACTTCCCTGCAGTAATAGGGTTCAGGAAAAAAAGTGGTCTTTTCCATGAGAATGGCTTGCTTGCTGGGGTTTTAGCATTGTTAGAGAATTAGTGTTGTACAATATTTATCCAGATTAGTGCAACGTATAGTTAAAACAATTTGCCTTTTCCACTTGATCATTTTAGGTGCTGCCCCTATATCTAGTCCATTAAAGCAGCATTATTTGTTAGTCACCATATAGTTTTTTCAGCAGTGATGTTTTTCTGGAAACTATAACAAGATACATATTTTTCTTTTCATTTTCATTCATTCCTGAACCAAGATCCATGATTCTGAAGTTTTGAAAAGTCCCTGCTTATGTGTCATGCCCCAATATAAAAAAAATATCTTGGTATAGTGCTGTGCTATTTACCATCAAAAACATGTGGTAACACCATCTTAATGCATCCACATTATGTATCTAGCATGTACATTCAACTGGTAACCTCAGCAGTAGAGATGTTTGAAATCTGTGAGGGGCAGCAATCTTTAATGACTTAAGCCATTAATTACATAATTAGCTATAAAATCTGCTTTAAAAATATCTGAGAAAACTGAAAATACATGGGGGATGAAGGATGTCAGAAATACATTTGGCTAAAAAACTATATGATGATTCTTTCTTCCGACTAATAAATACTGCTGCTTTAAGCACCTGTATTGCATTCAAATAGTAAACTGTCCACTCCAGGGCCATAGACAGTTCACATTATCCAAGCTGTCAACAACGAAATGGTTAGTATTCACATAACCCTAATCAGAAACATGCCTGCTATATTGAAAGCACATGTAGGCAGCTCAAGTTCCTCAGGGGTTCTTTTTAAATACTCGCAACAAAAGAACATTGAAGCTAACTTGTTAATGGAACACACTGGCAGTAGGAAACTTCCAGGATAACAATAATTCTAACTGCAGACAGAGATTCCTTGTTAAAAAGCAAATCACTGAATAAATAACTAAATAAATAAAGTATAATTTACTCTATTATAATTAAGTATCTAATAACAAGAACTTTAGCACAAATAAAATCAGGCCCTTTAATTTTGTTATTGATATATGAAGCAGAACATAATGGACAAGGTATTCAAAATATTTGCATTTACAACTTGGCTGGTAATGCAATTTTTCAAGCACTTTTGTTTGGTTGAGGGGGTAGCAAAATTAATTTACAGCATTGCTAGAATGCATCACTTTTGTAAATACTTGTAAAATCCCTTGAAGTTATCAGGGCAATCAAGGCCAAACAGAATGCATACAAATGCTTCAGGCAACATAAAGGGGACAGGGAGTAGAAGGATTACACTCAGAAAAGTAAGGAGGCCAGGAAAACAGTGAGGGAGGCCAAGGCAGCAAAAGGGCTGCAAATTGCTCATGGAGTCAAATCAAGGGAGAAAACCTTTTTCTGCTATATCAGCAAAAACAGGAAGAAAGGAGGAGGAATTATCAGGTTAAAATTGAGGGATGAGGCTCTGGAGGACAGTGGACAGAAAGCTGAGGCCCTAAATTAATACTTTTGCTCAGTATTCATGAGGAGGAATCAGGGCTCATTGTCAGACAGTGCTATTAAAGCTGAGACCAGGGGGGTTCAGAGAAGTTGCACCCATTAGTTCACCACAGACAGGGTCAGGAAGTGCCTTTCAGACATCAGATCTGACAAGGCCCCTGGCCCTGATGGTTTACACCCAAGAGTGCTCAGGGAGCTTGCAGAAGAGCTGGCAGCACATCTCATGCACCTACGTAACAGTTCACTGGAGTCAGGGGTAGTTCCAGGTGACATGGTGCCACTGCACAAGAGTGGAGACAGGGAAGATACAGGTAACTATAGGCCTGTCAGCCTCACATCAGTAGTGGGTAAACTTATGAAGGCCCTTATCAAGCAAGATCTAGTGCAATACTTCAAAGTAAATCACCACCAGAACTACAAATAACACGAGTTTGTGATGGGCAGGTCATGTTAAATGAACCTTATTATGTTCTTTGACAAAGTGACCAAGGAGTTGGAAAGGGGTTATGCAGTGGACTTGCTTTACGTTGAGTTCAGTAAGGCATTTGACACAGTCCCACATAGATGCCTCTTAAAAAAGTTAGAAGATCTTGGGGTAGCAGAACAGATAGTAAAGTGGGTATGGAGTTGGCTGAGGGACAGAAAGCAAATGGTGGTAGTTAATGGGGTGAAATCTAATGAGAGGCAGATCACTAGTGGGGTGCCTCAGGGGTTGGTCCTGGGGACGGTCCTCTTCAATGTATTCATTAGTGGCATCAGCAAGGGCATAAATGGCAACATAGCCCTGCCTGCGGATGACACAAAACTCAGCAGAAGAGTGGATAGTATGGAGGGAGTCAGACAACTGCTGGAGGACCTTAAGAAGTTGGAAAGGTGGTCACAAATATGGGAATTAAACTTCAATGCTAAGAAGTGTAAGGTAATGCACCTGGGTAGGGCCAACCCCAAGGAAGAATACTGGCTAAACGAAGTCCAGTTGAGCTCCTCTGCTGAGGAATGTGATCTGGGAGTCATCATTAGGGATGACCTCAAGCAGCAACGTCAGTGCAATAAGGCTTACAGCAGGGCTAGCAGGGTGTTAGGATGCATTGGCAGGGGGATAGACAGCAGGGACAGGGAGATCATACTACCACTTCACTGGTCGTTAGTGAGGCCTCATCTGGAGTACTGTGTACAATTCTGGAGACCTCACTTTAGAAAGGACACTGATACACTGGAAGTGGTCCAGAGAAGGGCAACAAAAATGATACATGGCCTTCAGGAAATCACCTATGAAGAGAGGCTTGGGACTCTGAAATTGTACTCGCTAGAGACTAGGAGGGAGAGGGGGAATATGATGAGACCTTCAAGTTCCATAAAGGCATCAACAAGGTGCCAGAAGTGCAGCTTTTTACCAGGAACGTCAATTCTACTACAAGAGGGCACAAGTGGAAATTGAAGGGTGGAGTGTTCAAGAGGGACATCAGAAAGTATTACCTCTCAGAGAGGGTGGTGGAACCTTGGAATAGATTACCTCCCAAGGTGGTGACTGCAACATCAGTATCAAGCTTTAAGCATGGGTGAGACAAGTATTGGGAAGAAACACACGGCACTGGCAAGGGCTAGGCTGGGTGTCTAGGAGGAATGAACATCGGTGCACAATAGGTCCCAGGATACCTCACTTGGGCAGCCTCTATGGACCACAGGTCTCCTTCTGCCTTCATCTTCTATGTTTCTATCATCATCTTATTAACAAGAAGAGTATAGTATTTTCCGTGTTTACTCGACTTGCATGTACAAATGTTTTGAATACCTTTCCCAGTATTACTACAGTATATTGTTTTTTTTAATGTCAGTAAGCTTGAACAGATGAATTAAGTGCATTTGTTTGACTAGTGTTACCCATTTTGTTTTCCTATCAAACCTTCTGTTTTCATTGTTTGTGCATTGTTGTGTTTAACTGTAGTGACCACCAATTAATTATCTTAGTCTATATTTTCTCTGTAAAGTATTACATTTACTTTTCTGGTAATTTAACGGACGGCATACCAGGGTTTTAAATAAGATGAAAAAAATTATTAGCAGTTTGATGTGTGAAAGTGCCAATCAGTTGTGAAAATGCACAGCACTTGGCATCGATTGATTAGCAACCTTTTTAAAAATGATATAAAAAATGTTGTGTACTATGTCACGGACTCACTCAAAAAATGGTTAGCAATCTACTGCTAAGCATGTTTGAAAATGGTTAGTATTTTCCCCGTTTTGCTTAGCGTTTTGCTATGCTATATCAGCTATTTAATACCCTGCATACTATATTTCTGTCTTGTTTTTCCTAATGTAACTGTTGTGTTTGTGACAACATAATCTGTGAATTAGCAGTGCAGTTTAGATACGATGAGTGATGCTGCAAGAAGAGCTCATTAGTGTTGAGGGATATTACCATTAATACTCTGTAGAGTGTGATACTGGCAGTAATAGAAAGTAACCACCGAGTTACAGAATTTCCATTTAGCTACATAGTTACAACAGTTGGTTTCAGGAATTTAGTTCCCTGGTTTGACTTACAGCAAGAGCATTACTGTAGGTGTGTCTACTGATCAATAGGAATGGACATATAAGCAGTGAGGATGGGCTACCATTACCATAAAAGGGGTGGGTAGTGTTGAATATGTAATAAATGCACAGTATAAATCTGAAACTTTTCAGTAACTGAGCATTATAGCACTGACGGATAGCGATATCAGTAACCTCTAGTTGTAAGAAATTAATAGTGATGAAAGTAAAATGCTCAAGCTGATCTACTAGGTAATGAGAATTTCCCATGTGCTGAGTAGAAACATGAATAGTCAGACAATGTCTGCAGAAGTCTGATTGGCTCCTTACCTAATGTGTATGTGAACACATGAATTGAACTGCGGTTGGCTACAGGCCTCCAGACCAGGGGGAGGACATAGACACATTACTGTTAGAAGATATATAAAACATGACAGCTAAAGGGGAGGTTCTGATAATGGGAGACTTCAACATGCCAGATACAGATTGGTCAATATCAACAGGAACATCTGCCAGAAATAGACACATGGTGGATTCCTTGCAGGGGAAGGGCCTGTAACAACTGGTACAACAAACCACAAGAGACAGGGCTATCCTAGATCTAGCATTGACTAACAGGGAAAGGATCACAGATCTCCAGGTAGAAGGTCACCTGGGGGCCAGTGACCATCTCATGGTATGGTTCAATTTGGCCACTAGAACTGAATCATCCCATTCCAAGGCAAAAATATGGGACTTCAGAGGAGCTGACTTTGATAAGATGGCCAACAGAGTTAAGCTAGCCCTGGCAGAAAGAAATACAGTTGAGGGGGTACAGGCAAAGTGGGAAAGCATTAAAGATGCAATACTTGAAGCAACATCCCATTGTGTTAGAGAGAAAAGAAAGTGCAAAAGAAGATGGAAACCACTTTGGTTCTCAAAAACTGTTGCAGAAAAGGTCAGATCCAAAAGGTTGACCTTTAGGAAATATAAGGGAACACAGCAGGATGAAGATAGGGAGGCATACCAAACTTGCCTAAGGGAAGCAGGTAAGGCAGTAAGGCAGGCAAATGCCCAAACCGAGGAAACACTAGCACAAGCAGTAAAAGAAGGTGACATGACTTTCAATAGATACATTAGTGAAAGGAGAAAGTCCAGAGGGGGTATTGCTAAGATCAAAGGGGATAACAGGGCATGTGAGGAGGAGGACCATGTAAAAGTATCTATCCTGAATAGATACTTCTGCTCAGTATTTATTGAAGAGAAGGAAGGACAGGGCCCGCAGCTCAGCACCATGGACACAGTGGGGAGGGAGGTGTGCACTAGTCCCTTCACAAAGGAAAGGGTCCTACAAGAGCTTGATAAGCTCAGGGTGGACAAGGCAATGGGACCTGATGGCATACATCCCAGGGTACTAAAGGAGCTAAGGGTGGAACTAGCAGAGCCATTATCAATACTGTTTAATGAGTCTATGAGCACAGGAGAGGTCCCAGAAGACTGGAGAAGGGCTCACATGATCCTGCTCCACAAGATTGGTAGCAGGGAGGAGGCAGGGAACTACAGACCAGTCAGTCTTACCTCAGCAGTGGGCAAGATTATGGAGGCACTCCTTAAGGAAAGGATAGTGCAACACGTGGAATAGAAAGGAGCACAGGATCTGAGACAGCAAGAGTTTTCAAAAGGAAGGTCCTGTCAAACTAATCTCATAAATTTCTTTGACTGAGTAACCAGAGTGATGGACCAAGGGGGAGCAGTTGATGTCACCTACCTTGACTTCAGGAAAGCTTTTGATACTGTTCCACATAGAAGATTGATTAATGAGCTGGGTAGACTCAGGGTGGCTCAGAACTTGGTCAACTGGGTGGCAAACCGGTTGACAGGCAGAAAACAGAGAGTGATGGTAAACAGTATACAGTGAGAAGAGATGCAAGTTACAAGTGGGCTAGCTCAGGGATCAGTCCTGGGGCCAGTCCTCTTCAATATCTTTATCAGTGACATTGCATATGGACTGGAGGGTAAAGTTTGTCTGTTTGCAGATGACACCAAGATCTGCAACAGAGTAGATGATCCAGATGGGGTGGGAAGAATGAGAAGAGATCTGGATAAACTAGCAAAATGGTCAGAAGAGTGGCAACTGGGTTTTAATGCAAAGAAGTGCAAGATCATGCACGCAGGGAAGAGAAACCCTGAAGCCACCTATAGGCTGGGAGGGGAGTTGCTGGCAGTCACAAGGGGAAAAAAGAGACTTGGGCATCATCATCACCGATGACCTGAAATCATCCAAGCAGACCACTAAAGCAGCAGGTAAGGCTAGGAGGATGTTGGGATGTATTAGTATGGGTATCACAAGTCGGAAGAGGGAGGTAATAATCCCTCTTTACAAGACACTGGTTAGGCCCATCTGGAGTATTCCGTGCAGTACTGGAGGCCACACCTTCACAAGGACATTAACCAGACTGAGGCAGTCCAGAGAAGGGCAACCAAAATGGTACAGACACTGCATCAGAAAACATATGAGAACAGATTAATGGAGCTCAATATGTAAACCCTTGAGCATAGGAGGGAGAGAGGTGATATGATTGAAACATTCAAACATCTTAAGGACATTAACAAGGTGAAAGAGTCTAACATGTTTCAATATAAGAACAAGCATTTGTCAATGCTGAATGTTTGCTTGCTTGTATTAGAGTTAGACAGATGCAGAGTAGGAATGGCAGTGAAGTATTGAACTTCACGCCAACCCCACCTCCAAACTGCAGAGACGGACAGGCATTAGGGCATGTGTTTGGGTTGTCGCCTATAACATTCATGCCATTTCACCTCACCCTATCCTGCAGACACTGACAAGTGTTGAGGTGTGCCTTGGGGTGTTCAGCTTTACAGTCACCCCACTCCATAAGGACATATGCTGAAATTGGTGCAATATAGAATGAGGTAAACTGTGGGGCCAAAGTGTCCAAGGCACAGCTCGATGCCTATCAGTGGCTGCAGGGTGGTGGGTGGGGTTGGAATGGCATGAGCATCACAGTCGGCAATCCAAAGGCAAAATCCTGATGCCTGTCAGTCTGTACAGGGTGGGACGTTATGGTTAAAAACCATAATGCCCGGGGCATGTGTTGGGATTTGCAGTACAAATTTTCAGCATGGGCATTTTGTGGCCATCACCTCATGAAAGCATTTGGGACTTCTTCTCATGAACTGTGGCACTCTAATTTTGTCAATGTGTCCCGAAATTTGAGTTTCCACAGTGACCGTGCCATTGTGTACCAGATGTACGAAAATAGAGATCAGGCAGGATGTGAAGAATGACAGCTGTGCCATTCATAGGGAGGTGTGAAGAGATGGAAATGTTGAAAATCTGTAGTGAAAGTATTAAAAGTGTTCAAACTTCTGAGTGTACGCGGAAACTGCTAAATGCATGCATGTAACACAGTCATTTAGTGGAATGATTTCACCAAATTTTCAACATAGGCATTTTGTGACCTCTGCTCATGACCACTGTCGCTACGATTTTCTTAATCTGCCCCGGACATTCATTTCCAACAGCAACAGCAGTATTCTGCGCCACATGTATAAATGCATATTTTGGGCAGGATGTGAAAAATGACCGCTCTACTGTTCATAAGGAGGTCTTAAAAAATGGCAGTGTTGAAAATCTGGAGTGAAAATACTACAAATTTGCAGAGTTATGAGGGTGCGTGGAAACTGTATCATGCACACTTGTAACACAGTCATTTTATGGATATTTGTCACCAAATTTTCAACATAGGCATTTTAGAACCTCTACTCATGAACAGAGTCACTGTGATTTTACATACAGACTTACAAATCTGCCAGCAGAACACACCAACACACTATGTAAGGCTGCCCAAGTGTGCAGTTAGCACTCTAGATTGCAGCTGCCCCAGCCTACTCCCTCTCAGTTCCTCCCCCGCTTGTCCCAACCCCTGCCCCCCAACTCTTCCTCTTGTTTTATCCCACTCCTCCTTAAAGCTATTGACTGTCCTACATGTTACCACACCCTCTGGCAGTATATTCCAACTAGACACCACCCTCTCAGAGAAGTAGTGCTTCCTCATTTCCCTCTTGAAACGTCCCCCTTTCAACCATACTCCATGCCTGCTCATCTCTCTTCCACTCCTCCATTTAAACACCCCCCCGGTGTTAGGTTTAGTTACCTCCTCAGGTATTTAAATGCTTCAATCATATCCCCCTATTCCTCCTCTCCTCCAGCGTGTACATGTTCAGTTCCTTCAGCCTAACTTCATATTTCTTTCCTTCCATCCCCTTTAACATTTTTGTTGCCCTCCTTTGCATCCTCTCCAGTAACTTTATATCTCTCCTCAGGTATGGCCTCCAGTATTGCACATAGTACTCTAGGTGCAGTCTGACCAATGATCTGTAGAGAGGTAGGCTCACATCCTTGTGTCTGGATGAGAAGCCCCTTGCAATGCACCCCAGCATCCTGTTTGCCTTCGCTGCTGCTCTCATGCAGTGGGCTGAGTTGTTCATGCTCCCAGTTGCCAAGACCCCTAGGTCCTTCTCCTCCTCTCTGATCCCCAACCAATAGTCCCTCTTCTGGTTCTTAGCCCAGAAGTGCATCACCTTACACTTCTTTGCATTGAATCCTAGCTGCCACTCCATCGACCATGTCTCTAGTTTGGTTAGGTCCACCTGCAGTTTTCCCCTTCCATCCTCTTCATCCACCACCGCACCCAAGTTAGTACAGTTTGTGAACAGACTAACCCTGCTCCCCACTCCATGAGCTATATTGGAGATAAAGGCCCAAATAGCACCGTTCCCAGCACTGACCCCTGTGGCACCCCGCTTGTCACTGCTCTGGGTGCCGAGAGCTCCCCCACCACCACCACCACCCTCTGCACCCTGCCCTGTAACCAGTTCTCTATCCATTTAGTTAGCTTTTCCCCATTCCCACTGCTGTCAGCTTCCTGCCAGTCTCCCATGAGGCACTGTATCAAAGGCCTTACTGAAGTCCAAGTACAGGACATGTACCGCATGGCCCCTGTCCAACTCCCTTGTTACCCAGTCACAATACTCTGTTAGGTTGGTTTGACAGGACCTCCCTGAGATGAACCCATGTTGCTGCCCATCTTGGAGGCCATTGCTGTCTAGGAATGCTACCAGCCTCTCCTTCAATATCAGCTCCATAAGCTTACCAACTATGGACGTGAGACTTACCAGATGATAATTTCCTGGCTCCTCCCTAGGCCCACTCTTGTGTATGGGTACTACATGGGCCACCCTCCAGTCCTGAGGCACACACCCCCTTTCCAGGGAGGTGTTGAACAGATCTGCCAGCGGCTCAGCCAACAGCTCCACCTTCTCCCTCAGCTCCCTGTGGTGGATGGCATTGGGAGTGGCACTTGGTGCTTTGTCCACTGTTACTGCCCTCAACCCCTCTAGCACCCTACTTCCTGTGATCACTTTGTACGTCACCTCCTCCCCACATTAACCACCGCCCCAGCCCATTCTGGTAGTGGGCCATCCCTCTCCTTAGTGAAAGTGGAGCAGAAGTACTCATTTAGAATTTCCACTTGCTCCTCCTCCCCCCCTTTTCCAGCCAATCCCTTCCCTGCTTTATTGTCACAATATGTTCCTTGCAGTTCCTCTTTTCCCTGACATACCTAAAAAAGTCATTTTTCTCTCCTTTTATGCCCTGTGCAGAACTTAATTGCCTGGAGGCCTTAGCTTTTTTCACCCTCCTGGCAATCTCCTTTGACCAACTCCCGAAGCCTCCTTATCCTCTGCCTTCCCTGTTCTCCTGTACTTCTGATATGCAGCCCTCTTTGCCCTTACCCCTTGCAGCACTTCCTTGTTCAGCTAGCATGGTTTATTGCCTCTGCTCTTCTTACTTCTAGCCCTGGTGAAGGCTACTGTGGCCTCTGTTAGCCCAGTCTTTATGACTCCCCACTTTTGTTCTGCATCCAACCCCAGCCTTATATCCTGGAGTCCTCCTTGCAGTATTGCTCCCATCCCCCCAAAGTCCACTCTAATAAAGTCCACCACCTTAGTGCCCGTGCCTCCAGTCTCCCTGCCCAGCGCGACAAAAAGCCACACCGTTTGGTGGTTGCTAGTTGCAAGTGGGTCCTCCACCCTTACCTCGCTCACCACCTCCCCATTTGCCGGTACTATGTCCAGAGTGCTACCAAGCCTTGTAGGCCCACTTACCAATTGCGTGAAAAGACTGTCCTGGAATGCATCAAGGTGCACCTGCTCCCTGGTACTGCTATTGATGGGGTGCTCCAGTCAACCCATGGTAGGTTAAAATCCCCCACTATCATAACACTATCCCTTCTACACACCCTCCTTATCTGCTCTGCCAACTCCCCATCCAGTTCCCTGGATTGGGCTGGTGGTCTGTGCACCACTCCCAGCCTCAGCTTTCTGCCCTTGGAGTGCAGGAGCTGCACCCAAAGCACCTCTGTCCTCTCCACTTCTCCCTCATCCCTTATGCATTTAATCCCTTCCCTCACATAGGGTGCAACCTCCCCTCTTCCAAGCTCCCGGACCCTCCTGTATATCCTGTATTCCAGGATTGCCAAACCCCAATCATGGTACTCTGTGGCCCAAGTCTCTGTCACTGCAGCAATGTCCACCTTCCCTCTGAAAGGAGCGCCTGAAGCTCTGCAGTTTTGTTCCCCAGGCTTCTTGCTTTGAGAGAGACCACCTTCCACCGTACCCCTTCTTCTCCTTACTCTTCTCCTCCTTGGCCTGTGTCCCTCCTCCGAGTAGTCTGCACCCTTTCTCCTCCTTATTCTTACCAGGTGGTGGTGCCTTCTGTATTACACTCAGACCACTCTGCCCACCCCCCTCCCAGGGTTACTACGCCTCCGCCTTTACCTATATCTGGGGGGGTGAGCTCATTAGACTCCCCTGTCTGGATCTTTCTACTAACCTCTGTCTTTTGGCCACCCCCCTCATTAGTTTAAATCCACCTTAGTAGAGATATACCCCTCTAATCCTGCCTTTAATACTCCCTCCCTCCCTTCCTGCTCAAGTGTACCCTGTCCTCCGCATACAAGTCACTATTTCCCCAGACCCTACCCCAGATAGTCACTAACCCATAATTTCTGGTGTGGCACCAATCCCTCTGCCCCTTGTTGAACTCTTCAATCCTCCCTTTCCTCCCCATGCTTGCATATGGTACGGGAGTAACTCTGAGAATGCCACCGACTCCCCCACCCCCTCACACTGCTTGCTCAACTACTCGAACCTCCCTCTCACTGCTTCGACAGTCTCCTCCGCCAAGTCGTTTGTACCCACGTGCAACAGTAAATGAGGTTTCTTCCTCCCCCTTACTGCACACTTGAGCAGTGCCTGCCCTACCCCTCCTGGAATCAATCTGGGGATAGATTCAACCCAAATACAGCTGTGCCTTCCCTCTTCCACCCCATCTCACCCCTTTCAGTATACAATCCCCTAGGAAGAGTACCCCCCTGTCCCTTAGCCCCTTTCCCTTCTAATGCCCCTTCCACCACCCCAGTATTCGATCTTCCTTGCCCCTTACCCCTGCCAGCTGCACCCTCTCTGACTTCTATATCTGTACCCTCTATTTCCACCTCACCCCTTTTCTGTTCCTTATTCCTCCCATCCCCCTTGAACCCCTTTCCAGCCTGACTACTTCCTACTGGGCTTCCCATATCAATGTCCCCACCTCCCCTGCTGATTTCCAATCCCTCTCCTATCCCCGCTGTTGTCAATTTAGAGCCCCTATTTTCTTCTACCCCAATAGTGACACCCCTCTCATCCTTCCCCCTTACTATAGCCTTCTCTTCTCCAGTCACCACTTCCTCCTTCCTTATTAGCCTGCCTTCTACCCTTTCGTCCTTGCTATCTCTTCCCCTAGCTGTTGCCATCCCTCTCATGCCCTGCTTGTCCTGCCCCCTTCAATATGTTCTTGCTGCCCCCCTCTCCCATAGCAGAGGCTCAAATCTATTCCTAGTAGATACTTCCTACATCTCTTCCTCCTATCAGTTCTCCCTCCTACTTGTTACCCTCTGTGCCACCCCTGGTCCCACCCATGGTCCCTCCCTACCTGCAGTCATCAGTTTTCTCCCCTGGTACTCCTCATGGTCTCTTCCTCCCACAACAAGAAGCCCCCCTCACCTCGGGCACCACCTCCCTTGTCCTCTCTTTTCTGCTAGTGTCTCTGATAGTGGAGTTGGTTTCAGTCCCTAGTTGTTCTTCCTCCATCCCCCTTGCCATCCCCTATCCCCCCCAGCCAGGCTGCCTACCATACTCATCTGCCCTGCCACTTCAAGAATGAATGGGACAGGCATAAGGCAATTCTAGTGGGAGGTGTAGGAGGAAGTAAGCTGTTGATTAACTAGAATCTGCAGCTTATCCATCAGGTAGGAAAAGGGGCAGATTAGGTGGGCCAAGCGGTCCTTATCTGCCATCAAATTCTATGTTTCTATGTTTCAATGTGTACCTGCCCCATTTTGGCCCCCATCTTATGTTACGTGCCCCTACTCTGAGGTTCTGTACCCTACTACAACTGTTAAGCCCCTATTTACTCAAATTCCTGTCCCCCACCACACTAGTCCACCTACTGGCACCTTGCCGACTGGGGTAATTCAGTCTCAAATCTCATCCGTTAGATGCTGTATTACTGTAGCAATCCTAAAGCCTCCTTGTCTATTTTTAACCCCTCAGCTACCATACTTTTTGTTCTCGGCTCTCATATAGTTTCACTTAGCCCAGTTAGAAATCCTATTGCACTCCAAGTATTACTCTGCTCAGCTAGAGAAATAAAGAGAACAAATAAATATGTACTATTACAGCAATCATAACAGTATAACTCAGTACTTAACTCAGTTAGAGAAATAAACAGAACAACTAAATCTGTATTATTACAGCACTCCTCAAAGTATCCAATCTTTGCTTTGTCTCCACCCCAGAGACTCTGCTGTAATATTGGATCACAGAGGATGCTGGACGGGAGGGTGGGCAACTCTAAAGTCCCAGCAGAGCTCCATCGAGCTAGCTCCCTCCCCCTTTTCTCACTTGCTCATTCTGTTTCTCCCAGCACTGCAGGCTGCCCTTTCGTACTGGGCACCTACCTGCATTGGCACCTTTTTCTGCCCACAAAGAAATCTGCAGCAGTCCTGACAGAGCTCTGTTGAGCTTGCTCACTCCCTCTCTCACTCACTTGTTCTGTTTCTCCTGATTCTGCAGGCTGCCCTTTTGTATTGTTCTCCTGCCTGCATTGGCACCCTTTTTCTGCCCACAAAGAAGTTCACAACTGTCCCGACAGAACTCCGTTGAGCTTGCTCACTCCCCTCCCACTCACTCCTTCTATTTCTCCCAGTGCTGCAGGCTGCTCTTTTGTACTGGGCTCCTGCCTGCATTGGTGCCTATTTCTGCCCGCAAAGAAATCCGCAGCAGTCCTGACACAGCTCTGTTGAGCTTGCTCACTTCCCCTCCCTCACTCACTCATTCTGTTTCTCCCAGTGCTGCAGGCTTCCCTTTTGTACTGGACTCCTGCCTGCATTAGTGCCTTTTTTCTGCCCACAAAGAAATCCACAGCAGTCGTGACAGAGATCCATTAGCTTGCTCCCTCCCCCTCTCTCACTCGTTCATTCTGTTTCTCCTGGCACTGAAGGCTGCCCTTTTGTACTGGAGCCCTGCCTGGATAGGCACATTTTTTCTGCCCACAAAGCAATCTACAGCAGTCCTGACAGAGCTCAGTTGAGCTCGTTCACGCCCCCTCTCTCACTCGCTCGATCTTAATCTGTCCCAAACACTGATTTCCCACAGTGACCATGCTATTCTGCACCAGAAGTGCAAAAACATATTTCGGCAAGGATGTGAAAAATGTCAGCTGTACTGTTCATAAGCAGGTGTGAAAAAATGCCAGTGTTGAAAATCTGGCATGAAAATATTACAAATCTGCGAAGTAACAAGGGTGCATGGAAACTGTGCAATGCACACTTTTAACAGTCATTTTATGGACTTTCATCACCAAATTTTCAACATAGGCATTTTAGGACCTCTGCTCATGAGCAGTGTCACTGTCATTTTCTTAATCTGTCCCAAACACTGATTTCCCACAGTGACCACGCTATTCTGCGCTGGAAGTGCAAAAACACATTTTGGCCAGGATGTTAAAAATTACATCTATACTATTCATAAGGAGATGTAAAAAAATGCCAGTGTTGAAAATCTGGTGTGAAAATATTACAGATTCATGAAGTTACAAGCGTGCGTGGAAACTGCACAATGCACGCTTGTAAAACAGTCATTTTCTGGATTTTTTTCACCAAATTTGCAACATAGGCCTTTTGAGAGCTCACCTCATGAACAGTGGCACTGTCATTTCATTACTCAGCCCTGAAAGATGAGTCCACGCAGTGACTACATAATCACCTTTTGGGATCGAATAACGCAATGACAGTGACTGAATTTATGAGTATGGGTCCCAAGAACCCCATGTTGAAAATTTGGTGCCAAAATTCCCAAAAATGCCTGAGATATGGACCAAAGTTGAAAGAACCCTACTTATGCCATTATACTGTTTACCGGCATTTCTTCAGTTCGTGGTTGGCTTTGAAGGGTGTAGACATGATCCCGGTCCACCGAAGATCATCACACTGGGCTCTGGAGGTAAGTATTGGGTGAGGGGGGTGTGGGGAGGTGGGGTGAGCAGAGGGTGGGTGCAGGTTGGAGGAGGGGCTGCTGAACTCTATGAGGGACCATTTTCTTATTTTAGCAGTGTGTCAGGTGGGAGAAACATCATGGGACTGTTTTTCTTTTTCAGTGACTTTGACACACTGGAGTGGGCTCCCAATGTGCCACCTGAGTGTTTTTTGGGGGGGCTGTAGCCGATGGGGGATTGGACACTCCCATCAGTACATACCAGTTGGGTGGGAGAGCCTAGGGGGATTGGGCACCCCCTTGGCACACAGCAAACTGAGGGGTGCATTATGCCAATTGGGAGTGGGCTCCCCTCTTGGCAAATTGAACTAGGGGGACTGAAGCTGATGGGGATTGGGGCCCCTGTCGGCAAAGAAAGACTGTTGGGGTGGCACATGCTGCCGAGGGGGATAGGGCACCCCTTCAGCACATATCAAATGAGGAAGGGGGTTTACAGTGTGCTGAAGGGGAGTGGGCTCCCCCATTGGCAAATGTACTTGGTCAGGGTGGCATAGGGACAGCAAGGTACCACCCTGCAATGGCTGGTCACTCCCACATTGCAGCAAAATGGCTGACACTGCAATGATGAGGCATCCCCTGATTGCAGCAGTGAAAACATTTTAACTTGGTGGCACTTCTGCAGAACCATTGTCATCAAGACTCTGGGCCTGCATTGGTCCACCAGTGCCAAGCCCCCAAATGCAGTGCCCCGTTGGCTGCCACAGTGCCGCACCTCTACAATCTGCTTCTCTCCTGAGCTGCCGCATAATGTTTCTTGCACATGCACGCAAGCAAACATAAACATAGCAGGACAAGAGGACACATCATGAAATTAGAGGGATGCTGATTAAGGGGTAATGTGAGGAAGTTCTTTTTTACAGAAAGGGTGGTGGATGCATGGAACAGCCTACCTCAGGATGTGGTGGATATGAATAGAGTGCAGCACTTCAAACAGGCATGGGATAGGCATAAAGGAGCAATACAGATGAGTATGAATAGATAGGCCATTGACAGAGCAAAGTCCGATGGCACATTCATAAAGCAGAAAAAGAGATGGGCAGACTGGATGGGCCTTGCGGGGTCCTTATCTGCCATCAACTTCTATGTTTCTGTTTCTATGAATGGTAAGAATGTTATGAATGGTCAGGGATGCTACCTCTGGGATTTCGGGTTTTTGAGTTGACTCTTACTAAGGGATCTAGATGTATCTGCCATAATAGGGAACAGACATGATAGGAAAAACAGAGATGACTGTAAAATATCCATCACTTGACAAATCTGACACATGATCCTAATCTTTATGAATTAAATAGAGGCACTATAAGCAACAAGTTAGCAAGGATAACACTCTTATACTTTTGAGACAAATGGAATACAAAAGAACCCCTTACAGAGAACCGTGGTACAGATATATATATGGGATATACAATGGGCTGACTCAAAATATGCAATTTATCTTCAGGTGTCGGGGGCAGGACCATAACTGATGAGTGGCAGAGCCGCGAGTGAGTTATGTAAGTCCTACCCACTCACATTTGATAATAAATTGCATGTTTTGAGACAACCCATTGTATATTTGATTTATACAACAGAAATTTACAAGTTATAGCTATTAAATCTGCAGTTTATGTAAAGATTTTGCTGCTTTTCTTTTATTTTAACTGCTTGCTTCAGTGCTGCACTAGGCATTGTGATGTTATCAGCATTGTAGAAGCTGATCTTGATTGGTTTAGCATTCCACTGTGAAGACAGTAACTTAAAAATATCCATTGTGAAAACAGTAACAATGATATGTTTTGATATTTTGTTGTTACAGATGTCACTAAGATATATTTTTTGTCTTGTCATTTTCACCCCCACTGCTGTTGTATATTACATAACTCTCAAACAATTCCTCTTGCAGACATTATAAAAATACAAATTGTTTAGTCTATAGCAACCTGGTTCATAAATGCCACCTGCCACTGCTCACATTAAAGTAATTTCAGTTGAACAGGTAGAGTCAAGTAGCATACCTGAAATGTAGTTATATGTGGTTCAGAGCTCAGTGCTTGTGTTACATACTGCCTCTACATAATGTAGGTTTGAGTTTGGATATAGAGGCCAGACCAATAAGTAGAATGATGCTTCCAAGGTACAGTTGTATGAATGAATAGTGCTTAGGCACTTAGGCATGGGCATGAGTAAATCAATGAATATAGTACATGATGAGCTGACAGTAAGATAGTGCTGATACTGGAACAGATGAGTTATTCATTATGAGTTGATGGTTTGGCTTTACTCTGTATCCCACCATAGGAAGGATGGTTAGTTGATTAGGATGCGACACCCTCCTGGTGGGATAAAAGTGCTGGAGAAGGAGGAGGAGGAGGTATAAGGGGAGGATGGAGGGCGAGTGTGTCACACTCTAAGCAGAGCAGCAGGGTTCTGCTACTTAAATAGGTTATGGGGAGGAGCTCTTCCCCCATATAACCTTAGGCAAAGCCTTCCAATTATATGTGGTTCAGAGCTCAGTGCTTGTGTTACATACTGCATCTACATAATGTAGGTTTGAGTTTGGATACAGAGGCCAGACCAGTAAGTAGAATGATGCTTCCAAGGTATAGTTGTATGAATGAATAGTGCTTAGGTACTTAGACATGGACATGAGTAAGTCAATGAATATAGTACATGATGAGCTGACAGTAAGATCTTGCTGATACTGGAACAGATGAGTTATTCATTATGAGTTGATGGGTTGACTTTACTCTGTATCCCACCGTAGGAAGGATGATTAGTTGATTAGGATGTGATACCACCCCAAAAAATATGATATCCATAATTATCTCCTCCAGCTCCGGAGAGTATGGCCGGCAGCATGCAGGAGAGGAAAAAAACCTTTAAGGGGAACCTCTGAGGACCCATGGCTGCCAACCTGCCCATCCTTCTGGGCATACTAAAGGAGCACAGTCCTAATTAATTAATATAATGGCTAACCCAAGTTGCAAGTACAGATGATCCAGTGGAACAGTTCATAGTAAGAAACAAAAGTCAGGAACAGGCTTCCAAGTCTTGCGTGAGCACTGCAGGTGGCTGTATGAACACATGAAGCATCCAGTTAGATTGCACTGAGATGAGCATTGTTGGAACATGTTTAACAGAGTCAGGATAGGGCTAGAATGAGGAGCGCCTAAGACTAGCATGATAAATAGACGAATATAGAGGACAGATATCCAGGCTCTGACGCTGGTGGGCAGGATGAAATGGAAGTATTCCAACTTCCAGGCTTCTGCTGATAGAAGGCTTATGAATTAGATGGAATGGTAGAATGGCTTGAGATGAAGCTGATGACTGACAAACCAGGTTCAGGTAATAGGACGAAGAGAGTAGGATTGATGCTTAAGTCATGATATAGAAGGCTTACGGCAGTAGAGTTAAGCTGGAATCCTGGTAGGATTTGAGGGTAGGAAATCCGAAGCAATAGTGTGAGGTTAGGAAGCATCCAAGGGAGTATAACAGGGTGAGCTCAATGGGTGAGAATATTGCTGGACTGTGTAGTTTAGGAGATAAGGTAGTGAGTAGCAAGTAATATAGACCAGGTTGGTCAGTTGCCAAGTAGTAGAACATATCAGCTAGTCCCATGGGTAAGATGCACAGCTGGGCCCTCAAGGTCAGCTGGTGAGGTAAGTAGAGTGGTGGCTAATTCCAAGTAAGTTCATAAGCACAGCCAGACCTCCGTAGGTCTGCTGGTAAGTAGTAGAGTGGCAGCTAGCCCTCGTAGGCTAGTGTGCGCAGTCGATCCCCATGTAGGTCAGCTGAGAAGTAATAATAAGTAGTTGAGAACAGCGATCAAGCCAATAAGGGCTAGCATGTGCAGAGGAGCCCATGTAAGTCAGCCAAATCAGCATGAACGAATTACGAGGGTATAGGGTAAAGTAATTCTAGCAGATGAGGACTTGTTTCCAAGGAGGAGAGGAGCTTGAACAAATGACTGAAATCTAGTAGGAGAATATGGTTTTGAAGTCAATGCCAAATGAAGGTAAGAAAGTCAGATATGAGGCAGAAGTACACCGGACCTCCAGGCCCAGACGGGGTGTGGCAGGCTGACAGAAGTATGAACCTCCAGGCCCGATGTGTTGCAGGCAGGCATAGTGTATGAATAGCTGATTCTCCAGGCCTTGAAGGCAGAGCAGGTATGAGGTAGAAGTATATGAACCTCCAGGCCCAGTCTGGGTGTGGCAGGCTGAGAAGTATGAACCTCCCGTCCCGGGCAAGGCAGGCATAGTGTATGTTTAGTAGAATCTCCAGGCCCTGAAGGCGGAGCAGGTACGAGGTAAAAGTATATGAACTTCCAGGCCCAGGCTGGGCATGGCATGCTGACAGAAATTATGAACCTCCAGGCCCGATGCTGGGTGAGGCAGGCATAGTGTATGAATAGTCGAACCTCCAGGGCCGCGAGGCGGCTAGGCAGGTGGAGTAAGAGCAACCTCGAAAGCGGAATAAGCACTGATGATCTGATCCAAAAGGGTGTTTGATTATGAGGACTTTGCAAGTCCAAAGATATATAGATGGTAGAATTAGGCAGCCAGGGAAGAGCAGGAGGCAGGAATGCAATGAATAGTGCCAGCAACAGGTAATGAGTTGTAAGCAAGGGATCTACACATAGGTCAGTATTAGTAGTAGTAGTAAGGCCATTGGATTGCATGAAATGCAGATGAAGTAGGAACAGCACTGTAGTACAAAGGTACATGGAGGAGACCGATGAGACTAGAAATAGCAGGCAATTAGTCTGACCCTCCTAACTGTTTTGTTGATAGGTGACCAAGCAACAAATATAGAAGGGGCTATAATGTGCAGCAATGTCCTTATTTATGAAACAATAACAAGTCTACAGTAAGTGGCCCCATATAGTTAGTGATAAGGAATGTTTCTAGCAACTGAGTTCATCAATTTAATTTGAGTATCCAGAATTAACTGCAACAGTATGAGAAGCATCAGGAAATCTGCAGAGTAGGGTCAAAATGACTGAAGTCAGAGCGCTAAATGCAGTTCATGGCAGTTGAAAGTCGAGGAATGACTTTAAAATAAATGTTGTCTTCGAGCCGACACCCAACATATGGTAGCAGTGGTAGAGAAAGTGTACAAATTGAGATGGATACAGTAGTAGTCAATTGGAGTGGATAACTAGTATAGGCTGGCAGGTAGCTGAACCAGCTAAATCCTAGAGCAGGTCATGAATGTTAGGGTAGATTCAGCAATTACTGGAAATGTTGGCAGCTGTAATCACTTAAATGTGTGAAATAAACTCAGAGGTGCTAAGATAGCTTGTTGAGTGTGATTAGCCAGGAAGTGCAAGTGATGGGTGATGCCGTGATTTGTTTGTGAAAGGACCTTGCACCTAGCACATGTAATAGTGTTTGTTTGGAAGGCTTGCTATTCTGGTACTTGCACCTGGACCTGATAAACGAGGCAAAGAGGCTCAGGTCATGTATCCTGGCCATAAGGTAGAAAATCTGCAGTGCTACCTTTTAGGTCCTGTACAGGAATGTACAACATGGTTCGTTGCCAGATGAGCGCAGTGTAGGTTATGGAGAAAATGGGCTGATGGAAGTACTAAGGCACAGTAGCAAGAGCACCACAGCGAGCTTGTATGGCACTGAGTGGATGCTGTATGCAGAGGATGCAGTGGCTGGAAGAGAAGGCAGCAGCATGGAGTAGCTGGGTAAATCCTAGCAGGTGTCCAGTGGAATCCAGATGGCAGTGAGGCAGGGTGAACGCTCTCCGAATGGAGCACCAAAGAAGGAAGGTGGCAACAGGTGAGCAGGAGCTGTGGCAGATGAACTAAAGCGTGGCCAGCAGAGAGAGAGAGACCCAAAAGAGAAAAAGAAACAACAACCAAAAACAAGTGCAGAACAGCACAGAAGAAACAGAGTGGGGGCGGGCAAAACACAGAAGGAGCAGCAAGCAGACAGAGAACAGGGAAAGTGGAGGGCAAGAACAAACACAAGGCAGGGAAGGGAAAAGGGTGGCCAGCTGCATCGCTGGTAAGCGAGTGCAACTCTAAGCAGAGCAGAAGGGTTCTGCTGCTTAAATTGGTTATGGGCGAGGAGCTCTTCCCCCAAATAACCTTAGGCAGAGCCTTCCAATTAAAGCAGCAGGGCAGTGAAACTGAGCAAAAATTGTGACCCTACCTTTTTTCATTATAGAAGATTCCAGGCATCTTTTCTTTGTTGGTAATGTTTTCTAGTACCACCAAAATTTTTGTATTTTATAAGTATTTTCATTTAGTTTTTTTTTTCAAGCAAAAAAAAAACAAGATGGCCACTCATTTGGCTAGAAATGGCATTGTAAACCTGGCAAGTGTTAGGATCAAGAAAAAAACCTCATGAGGCTAGATTCATGCAAGACCCCACAATGCATGCTACTTCAGGAAGTGCGTGCTATTTCATACCTCTCGATTCAGGAAACAGCGGAAGGAAACAGAAGCAATTAGCAGGGACACAACAGCACTCCAACCCAGCATTGTGGAAGCAGCACATGAAAACTGCAGGGGTCCATCAGCTAAAGCATAGCAGTTCAGGACACCAGTACCACAAAGAACAAAAATACAGCAAGGAATGCTGGAATATTAACAAAATTTGCACATATAATGCAGTTCATGAGGAATGCAGGCACTGCAGGGCACAAAACTGCTGCAAATGGAGCTGCCTTCACTATCATTGTCATGATTAGCTTAACAGCCACATTCCCAGAACATAGTAGCTTAATGTTCAGAAAGAAAATAGTGCATTGTTCCTGCTGAGCTAAGTAAGAAGGTTCTCAAACACCCCTTAAATATCACAGGATGGCACCATGATGAAATAGTGCCAATGAATGACAAATTTACTTTTGCCCATATACTGTCAGTAGCGCTTGACGAAGAGGACGAAAGAGATGCAGAGGATTATTTTAATTGTTTTTATTTAGAAATGCCCAGAATAGTCCAGCTGATTTGCAACATTGTTCATTGTGGATCCTGCCTCTGCCCACTTTCAGAACCAGGAGATTTGGAGAACTGGGAGGTTAAGGAACTTGCCTGAGGTCACACAATGACAATCTGATTCTAGCACGGTTTTAACCTGCATCCATACAGTACCATGTCAAGAATTCAATAGACCACACATGATACTACAGCCCTGGGTGTCCAGGAAATAGACTGGCTACTGCATACTGAATGACTGCTTTGAAATGCAGATAGCATGTGCACTTTGTCCATTCTGAATCACATGTTGCTTGCACTACTGCAAGATCCCATGTAGTAGTGCCTGTGATGCCATCTTCTGCTACCCAGATACAAGCTAATGGCCTCATGAATATTAATATGTCATTTGCAAAACTGCAGCATGTGATTCATGAACACAACTACCATGCCTGTCAGCAGTGCTCCTGTTGCTTCTTAAATCTTGTGGTACTGCAGAAAATGTAGTGCTCTCTATTTACCACATGCTGCATTCACATTCATGACTCTAGCCCTTGGTGCGCACAAAAGGAGGTACATAGGCAAGTAGATTTGACATGATGTTAAGGAGGGGGGCATGATAGAAACATTTAAGTACCTCAAGGGAATCAACAAAGTCCCAGAGGGTAGCATCTTTCAGAAAAAGAGATGTGCAAGAACAAGGGGACAATTTGAAGATAAAGATAGAGGGGGGATGGCTCAGGGGCATGTGAGGAAGTATTTTTTTACAGAGAGGGTGGTGAACACATGGAACGGCCTTCCTGAGGAGGTCATGGGGTCAAAAACAGTGGGAGAATTCAAGAATGCTTGGGACAGACATAAGTCAATTCTTATGGGGGTAGGAAGAAATAGGCTGTTTGTTAACTAGGATGTGCAGCTTATCCAGTAGGTAGGGAAATGGGCAGACTAGGTGGGCCAAGCAGCCCTTATCTGCCATCAAAGTCTATGTTTCTATGACAGCAATGCTAATATTTTTATTAACTATAGCTGAAACTAACTTTTCAGAAAAACTTTTTTGCTGCACTGTTACTTTCAGCACAAAAGTGTAATTTATGGGAACCTTGGAATCTGTAATTTGTGTTTAGATCATAAATGATATTTATGCATGAACTAAGTTATCTTTAAACTCTGAAGTCAAAAAAAGAATCCAGAAACTCCATTGTTTATTCTACATTGTTGCAAAAGTCTAGTCAAAAGGCTTAATGGCCACCAGGCCGGGTAGGCTGTTACTAGCTCTGCTGGAAGAGTTCTGTGACTATGTTTTAATACTGTTATGAAAATGGTAATCCACTTATGTTATGAGAGGCCCTTCCCTACCGCTGAGTTAGGCAGTCATCCTTTCTCTATGGTGGACAAGAAACATAGAGACATAGAAACATAGAATTTGACAGCAGAAAAGGACCGCTTGGCCCACCTAGTCTGCCATTTTCCTACCTAACAGATAAGCTGCAGATCCTAGTTAACCAACAGCTTACTTCCTCCTACCCCCCACTAGGACTGCCTTATGTCTGTCCCATGCATTCTTGAATTCCCCCACTGTTCTTGACTCCAAGATCTCCTCAGGGAGGCTGTTCCATGCATCTACAACCCTCTCCATGAAAAATACTTCCTCACATTACCTCTGAGCCATCCCCCCTCTATCTTCAAATTGTGCCCCCTTGTTCTTGCACATCTCTTTTTCTGAAAGATGCTACCCTCTTGGACTTTGTTGATTCCCTTGAGGTACTTGAAAGTTTCTATCATGTCCCCTCTCTCCCTTCTTTCCTCAAGGGTATACATATTAATCTCCTTTAGTCTTTCTTCGTATGTCTTCTGGTGCAGACTCTGCACCATTTTGGTTGCCCTCCTCTGGACAGCCTCCACTCTGTCTATGTCTTTGCGGAGATGGGGTCTCCAGAACTGCACACAGTACTCCAGATGGGGTCTCACCAACTGACTGTACAGAGGGATAACAACTTCCTGTTTTCTACTATTGATGCCTCTCCCTATGCATCCCAATATCCCCCCAAGCCTTCCTTACTGCCTTCTCACATTGCTTGCCCACCTTTAGGTCATCTGATATAATTATCCCCAGGTCCCTTTCCATTTTTAGTGTTGCCAGTATCTCATCCTCCACTGTGTACTCTTCCCCTGGGTTTTTGTTTCCCAGGTGCATTACCTTGCACTTCTTTGCAAAGAATCTGAGCTGCCATACATTTGACCATTCCTCCAACCTTGCCAAGTCCCTTCTCATCCTTTCTACTCCATCTTGTGCATCAACCCTGTTGCAGATCTTTGTGTCATCTGCAAAGAGACATACTTTTCCTTCCAGTTCCTCTGCAATGTCACTTATAAAGACATTAAAAAGGACCGGTCCCAGCACTGAACCCTGTGGTACCCCACTAGTAACCCTCCTTTCTTCACTGTGGACTCCGTTTACTACTACCCTTTGCGTCCTGTTGTCTAGCCAATTTTTTATCCAGGCTACTTTGGGACCCACCCAAGGCTGGCTAACTTGTGTATTAATCTTTTGTGTGGGACTGTATCAAATGCCTTGCTAAAATCTAGGTAGGCCATGTCCACAGCCCCTCCATGGTCTACTACTTTGGTCAGCCAGTCAAAGAAATCTATTAGATTCATCTGACATGACCTTCCCATCGTGAATCCATGCTGCCTTGGGTCCTGTGCCCTACTGGCTTCTAGGTACTCAACAATTCTTCCCTTCAGAAGTGATGCCATCATTTTCCCTAACACTGAGGTAAAACTAACTGGTCTGTAGTTTCCTGCCTTTGTCCTGCTCCCACTTTTGTGAAGAGGAATCACATCCACCCTCCTCCAGTCCTCAGGTACCACCCCATCCTCCCATGATTTGTTAAAGAGAGTAGTCAGCGGTGTCACTAGTTCTACCCTTAGTTCTTCTAGAATTCTTGGGTGAATCCCATCAGGCCCCATTGCTTTGTCCACCTTCAATTTTATTAGTTCTTTCAGAACCCTTTCTTCTATAAATGGACTGGTATCAACCCCCATCTTCAGAGTGTTTCTCTTGTTTGGTTTAGGTACCTCCCCCTCCTCTTCCTTTGTGAATACTGAGCAGAAATATTCATTCTGTATCCCTGCTTTTTCACTGTCAAGTCACCGACAAGCTACAAATGAAGGAGTTGCAATGGCAACAAAGGGGCTGGTCACTACTGAGATGTCATGTAGCAACATCTGACACCAGGACATTGGTTCATATAAGGGCTGCATGACTTGGCTGATGATGTCATTGGAAGTCAGCTGGAGCAGGCCTTGTGAAATAAGAATCCAGTGGCTTTATTTAACCACAATTAACAATGTCAGGTGCAATTATCCTGAGCAGCAAAAAATCAAGGGACATTTCACTGGGCAGTGGGTCCAGGCTGAGAGCCAAGCAGCCCATGTTGCAGCCAGCCAAGGGTCTTGCTTCCAAGGATCAGCACCAGCCAGCCAGGAGTCCTGGACCTGCCTCTAGCAACTGGTTCCAGCCACCTAAAGATCCAGCCATCTACAGCTCCAGCTACCTACAGCTCCAGCTGCCTACAGCTCCAGTCATCTACACCTCTAGTTATCAACATGATCGACCAACCAGGCCAAGCACCACCTCCAGTCTGCTATCTTACTGCTAATAAAGGTCTATTTTTATAGCTGCAGTGTCTGCTGTCTGACTCCAATATTCAGGGTGGTGCAACAAGCCTATTTCCAACACCTGTGTCAGAAGTGGAATAAGATTTGCACCCTATCCAAGAGCAAAGGAGTGGCAGCATCAACAACAGCAGAGAAACCTGTTACTGACATTTTTTTTTTTTAGTCCTTGGTAACCGGGTAAGGCCCACTAGGCACAAATGCCTGTTTTATGAGTGACCTGGGAGCACTGGGTGGTTAATTGACTTGCTCAGGGTCACACAGTATGCAAGTGGAGGTTGTGAGAATCAAATTCAGGTCTGGTCTGCTGGAGGTACTAAGCTCATTCACAGCCCATTACTCTAACCTCTAGGCTACACTGCCAGCCCATGACACTGAGGGAATTCCTGGCCAGTCTAGATCAAAGGTTATAGGCAAGCCAAGATAGACAGATGGTTGACCTGGAAGCAAGCCTGGCCAGGATGGAAGCTGAGGTGAAGGATGAGCTGAAGGCAAAACAGATGGAGTGGGTGGCTAGTCTACACGGTGAAGTAAAGGCCCTTAGAGGAGACACACAGAAGAAGATTAAATAGTCTGCTTCTGGACTGTCCAAATGAGTAGCTGAGATGGATGCAAGCCTAGATAATGTGAGAACAGAGGTGTTCCAAAAACTGTAAATGGTCAAAGAACAGGTGGACCATGGTCAAGTGTGCGTACAGGAGACCCTTGACGAGAAGATTGACTGGCACCAGGCTGCCAATACAGAGGGACTGGATGAGCTCCAGGAGGATCTGGAAGGAAGAGTCAGCCTCCTGGAACTGCAGGGAGCACTGAAAAATACTGGAATGAAAGAAGAATCCATGACTCTATCCACCAGAGACACTATGGTGCCAGACACAGTAAGGGAAATCCACATAAAGTACCAAGGCAATGGAACCCACACAGTACATAGGCCCACTGTGTTTGATGTGAAGGTCCCCTGGGAAGCTTACCTTACCCAGTTTAACATCATGATCCAAATGAATAGCTGGCCAGAGGAACAAAAGGGGAGCTTCCTAGAAACCTGCTTAGCAGGGCCAGCATAAAGTGTACTACAGAACCTCCACCTGGATTCAAGGCAGAGGCATGAGGATTTGGCGCAGGACTGGAAATATGGTCTGGTGCAGGCCACCAAGTTTAACTGGCCAGGTCACAGCTTAGAATGCAGAGATGCATGAGAGAGGAAACCCTCCATGAACTGGCAGAGCACCTGCAGAGACTCACAAAACTGGCATAGACAGAGACTCTCCCCCCTCAAGAGCTCCAGGATCAATTGGTAATGGACCAGTTTATTGACTTGCCACAAGATGTAGACCAGCAAATCCAGGTCTGGCAGCATAAACCTCAGACACTGAGAGGAGCCTTGTAATATGCAGTGGAGCTGGAATCATATCTCGAGGCAGCTTAGCAAAGGAGGAAACAGTAGCCAATCCTCAGGAAGGTGGAGGGTCCAAGTAGGGTAGACCAGACGGAAAGGTATCCTAGTCCTGCCATAAAACTACCGGTAGCAACTGTAACTCCTGATGATCTGGGTGAGTGCAACCATGGCAAGTATGCAACTATGTCCAGGTCTGGTGACAAAGGGAAAAACTGGGATGAGGAATTGCTGGGAGGGTTAAAAAAATGCTGGGTAGCACAGGGAATAATATAAAAAATAAAGAACTGTAGTCTGACCAGAGGGAAACACCTGTCTCCCCCTCCAGTTCTGGTACTGTAGAAAAAAGAGGCATAAGAGATAGCACTGTTGGAGATGCAAGCAAAGGCTGGAAGGTCTGTCACAGGTAGCTGAGGGGGAACAGACTAGGGTACAGGGAAACACACTCTAACCAAGCTTGCATGGCAAAGATTGGTGTCACCACAAAAGGCCTCAAAATTGGCTGTAAAACAGCTAAGGCTGGAAGAGGGGGAGGAACAGCTTCATATGTTTTCCCAAGGGCTGAAATTGTGTAGAGTAATAAGTACCTCTGAGCCAACTTGGGACATTTCTGAGGTAGTTTCACAGAAGTGGACTATAAAGCAGCTAACAACTGCTCAAAAGTGGGATCCCAACATAAAGACCCTGTATACCTGGAAACTAGGTGGGGAGAAACCATCCTGGGAATTAGTGTCCCTATTCAACCCGATGATAAAAGCCTTGTGGTCACAATGAGAGTCCTTACAAATCAGGAAGGGGGTGATATACAGGAAATGGGAGAAACCTGCTGGGGATGGGAGTGTATACCAGCTAGTTACTACAGCAACAGCTCCAGCTGCTTACAGGTCTAGCTGTGTATAACTTCAGTTCTCAACGCGATCGACCAAACAGGTCAAGCAACACCCTTAGCTTGCTATCTTACTGCTGCTAATAATGGTCTATTTTTATAGCTGCAGTGTCTGCTTTCTGACTCCAATGCTCAGGGTGGTGCAACAAGCCTATTTACAACAATGCACTATATTTTTGGTACTGAAGTGTATTTTTAACTGCATTTTAATATTTTACTTAGATTAAGTAGTAGGGCTTAGTTTTAGTGTAATTAGCATTTTTTGTGAGGTGGGACAGGTATTAAGTTATTTGTGCTTTTAGAGAGAGTCGGAAGTGTGGTGTAAGTTGACTGTTGTAACAATATTATTGCAATACTGTTGCTGCAATATCATTAAACATTGAATGTCAATGATAGCTTTTGTGGCTTGCAGCTCTTGCTGAACATATGAGCCAGTAGAACTTGCCGGGCTATTTTTATTGAGTCATTTGGAAATATCTTCTCCTTTTGGGAGAAGATCTTGGAAACTGCACTGAAGTTGTTTTCATCCTGATTGTGGGTTCAGTACAGTGGGAATGGTAAGCCACGGAACTTGGGTATCTCAGAGTGGCCATTGAGTGATGTTGCCGGTTTGTGGAGCATGGACGCACCAAAGCAGAGGTTGCTTCCTGCCCATGAAAAAGAGGCAGGGTATGAAGGATTGAGGTGTGCTCATGGTGGAGGGAAGCCCTTATTTTGTTATACCTGCTCTAAGTTTCTGTTGACCCACTCTGTTTGCCTTTACAGTACAAAAAACTTTGAAAAAGACTACTGCTAATTGTACACAAGAATACTTCTACTCTAAATCCAATTCAGTGGCACAGAGCTGGAGCTGAAGTATACAGTACTGGTTTTGTTTCCTAGATGAGAGAGGGGAGGCTGATATTTGGACTTCAAGAAGTGTTTTCAGTTTCATTGACTTCAGAGCTTTTAGCTCTGGGTCTTGGTGCTATCACTGGGAGAGAGGCAAGGAAGTCATCCTTAACTGTATATTAGTGTGGACATCTCCCAGAATTTTGCTCTGAGTTCTGGGCACTTTTTTTTGGGTGGGGAGGGAGAGCTATTATCACTGGACACCATATGTTATTTGCTTGCACCACATCTCTATCCCTAAATAATTTTTATGTTATTGTATAGTTAACAATTCTGTTAAGTTATTTGCAGTGTTTCAGGGAGTGCCTCAGGGATTGTATGTTAATTAGGTAGTGAGCTATTGGTGTATGTTTGGAGTGTGCGATGTGGCGTGTATGGTGTAAGGGATTTTAGTTGAAGTAACGGATGTGTTGGTGTGATGGGGTAGGAAGTCTGGGTGTTTTTTAAGTTGGTGAGGAAGAGGTATTATTTGGTTTATTAGATTGGTGTCCAGGGGATGTGTGGTAATGTGCAGACACCTAGTTTCAGCTATTTCCCATCTTTGCTCTGGGATATGAGCCTCTTCTGTGAACCACCTCTTGCCAAGTATGGAGTACTGTAGGGGCAGGGAGGTGGAAATCAGTATGAGGCATGGGAGGGCAAGAGAACTGGGGAGAGCTGATGGGGAGGGTGTTATTAGGATTGTGAGGATCAGGAAATACCCCAGGGCAAAATAGGGACATGGGAGAGGCCAGACATGCTTCCCATACCCAGGGAGCCCACCAGACTGAATGGGTAGTTAGCTGAGGAGCCAGACATCACATCGTAACCTCTTTGGGTGGTTATTTACAATGCCGAATCAATGAGGAATAAGACCATTATTATAGTGGATTTCATATCTTATTCATTTGTCATCCTGGCTTACTTTATGAAGACCTGGCTGGGTGATGATGCTGGCCTTATTTTGGAGGCAGCCATCCCAGCTAGACTCTCCATAGTGCACTGCCCAATGAAGAACCACCGCAGGGGGGTGGCCATCAGTTTTAGATCTGAGCTGAACCTGATGGTAAACCACGTGGGCAAAGCCTCGGCATACAAATGTGTGGCTGTGTGTGCACTGGTCCAAGTGCAGGATGGAGGATCCTTCTTATTTACATGCATCTGAGGTGCAAGGGGGAATTCCTGCAGTAAATTGTGGACTTCATCACTGACAGGGTATTGGAGTCAGAGAGATGGTTGATTCTGGGTGACTTCAGTGCCTGGATCAATGGTAAACTCTTGCATTTTGGGCAAGATTTCCTCCTTGGTATGGGGTCCCTTAGTCTTGCAGAATCTGTTGTTTCTTCAGTCCTGCAACATGGCCATGCCATGAACTTGATTTTCTCCCTGGAGCTTGAGATGGAGGGCCTCAAGGTTAATCTAATAAGCTGGTTCGATCATTGGGCTGTCAGGTTCAGTTTTGGGGCCCCCACTTGTTATCTACACCTGTGGGGGTGGTACAGTAGTGCCCTTTCCAAGGGCTTTGACCAGAAGAACTCTTGCAGTACTGGACACCTGGGATATGCTGGTGGCATGCACTATGGAATCAGATGAAACAGTGACAGCCTATAACAGGGCCATCAGGTTGGCTTTTGATACTGTGGGGCCAACTTGTCTATGCTTGTTGGTTTCATGTGTTGGGTTACGATGGTATGACGGTAAGCTGAAGGAGAGGAACTCAAAGGGGAAGAGGTTGGACCATTGTTGGAGGAGGTCCAGGGTCCTGGAGGACAGACTGAGTTTGATTACTCACTACGGTGAGTATCAAAGGGCAATCAAATGTAAGAACACAGGGTTCCTGTCCAGGGAGATTGCCACCAGGAGGAACTACCCAGATCATCTTTTTTTTTCAGACTGTGGACTGGCTTCTTTATCCAGCCTGTCTGGAGCCTGTAAGAGCAATCTCATCTACTAAATGTGAAAAGTTTGCTATTTTTTTTCTTAGATAGGGTGTCCTCTATTTGGTCCTGTGTCTCACTAAGTTAGCCATCACAGCCTGGCAGATTCAAGCTGTCAGGACTCAGAAGCATTCAGTGGTCATGGGGAGAGTTTAGATTAGTGACAATGGAGGAGGTGAGTGGGGTGATTTCAGAACTGTGGCCAACATTCTGCAAACTGGATCCTGGTCCAACAAATCAGTTAGTTGTGTTGGGCAATTGGGTTCAGTGTTTGCTGAGACTGTCCGGTGCTCCTTATCAGAAAGGATGTTCCCAGTAGCATTGAAAACTGCAGTGCTGAAGATCCTATTGAAGAAGCCATTGCTGGATCCGGAAATCCTGGCGAATTACCAACCTGTCTCTAACCTGCCCTTTTTGGGCAAGGTTATTGAGAAGGTGACTGCTCTGCAGGTTGAGGCATACCTTACTACCTTTGACATCTATGAGCCACTTCAGTTTGATTTTGGGTTAAGGCATAACATATAGGCCACACTGGTTAGGGTGCACAGTGACCTGCTCAGTGTGAGAGACAGGAGAAAGTAGTCAGTTCTTTTTCTTCATGATCTCTCTTCAGCTTTTGACACTGTAGACCATGGGATGTTATTGGATTGGCTGAGGGAGTATGTAGGAATTACCAAAAAAGTCATCTGCTGGTTTGAGACCTAGTTCTGTGACAAGACACAGAGGATAGTGTTGGGTGGTTCCTCTTCCCTCCAGATTGCCCTGCCCTGTGGCATACTCCAGTGCTCGGTCCTTTCACCCATGCTATTGTCAGTAAACATGCTGCCCCTGGATAGGATCATCAAAGAATATGCAATTGGGTTTCACTGTTATGCAGATGACAGGCAGCTCTGTCTGTCTTTTGCACCCAGAATGCCTGGTGCAGTGAATGTGCTGAATAAATGCCTGGCTTAGACCCAAGACTGGATGTCATTGATCTGGTTGAGATTTAACCCTGACAAAACTGAAGTCCTGGTGGTTGATCAGGGTAATAGGAGGGAGTAGCAGCTGTCTAGAGGGAGGCTTGGGTTTGGCTCCATTCCTATGGTCTCATGGCTTTTATGAAGGTGGGAAATCTGGGAGTCATTCTGGATGAGGGGTTGAAAAACATCAGCTGGATTAAACCCCTTATCATTCCTGGTGATCTGACCACACTAGTGCATGCTTTTGTGACCTGGATTGACTACTGCAATGCTCTTTACCTTAGGGTCAGTGGAGGTAAGCTGCGATGCCTGTAGCTGGTGAAGAATGCATGTACTAGGCTGCTGACTGGCCTTTTGAGATTAAGTCATGTCTCATTTGCACTGCATGAACTGCACTGGCTGCAAGCAGGTCTTTTTTCGCTCCCTAATGTACCTATAAAAGTTTTCATCCCCCTTCTTAACCAAGTTGGCTATCTTTCTCAGTCTGGACCTTTGCTATTCTGACTGCCTTCTCCACTTCCTTCTGCTTCAACTGGTACAGTTCTCTGTCCTGCTCCTTCTGTGTTTCCTTAAACTTCCTGAATGATATCTTTTTCTCTGTAACCTTCCCCGCCACCTCTTTTGAGAACCACAGTGATTTTTTCCTTCATTTTGATTTGTTTATTTGCTTCACACAAAGGTTTGTTGCTTCTGTGATGGCAGTTTTGATGTTTCACCATTGTTCTTCCTCCCCTCCTTCTTGCCTGTTTCTAGTGCTTTTCTGAGGCACTCTCCCATTTTGCCAAACTCAGCCCTCCTAAAATCCAGTACCCTCACTTTTGTATGGCTTGACTCTACAGCTGTGTTTATCGTGAACTACACTATTTGGTGTTCACTTGTTCCCAGATGACTACCCACTTCTAAATCGGAGATGCTCTCTCCATCCCTGTTTGAGAGTACCAGGTCTAAGATTGTTCCCTCCTGAGTGGGTTTCTACACTAGCCGTCTGAGGCATACCCCCTACTCTTGGATGTGGCTGCAGCAAATGTGCTTCAGTTAACATCTAGCATATTCAGGTCCTCCATCAACAATATGCCCAAGCTTTGCCCCAGGACTTGCAGAAAACAGATGGTTGGATGTTATCCAGGGGTGGAGGGAGCTTTTAAGCCAGGACTTTCTAAGTGGGTGTGATTGTCCTAGATGCAGATGAAAATGGTGTGGAAGAGGGAAAGGGTGGTTTTAATGTCTAGAGCAGAAAAGGTGGGGATCAACCAGATGCAGCAAGGTCATTTAGGCAAGCGACTTGAGAGACCTGGGCCAAATGTATTTAGGGGTGGATTTAGTGCCCTCACTTTCCTGATGCAGTAGATCATGCAGTGGTCACTGAAAGTGTCAAGAAGAGTGCTGGTTCCAATGATTTGGTGGGGGTGGGAGAACAGCACGAAATCCAGAAGGGAGTGATTAAGGGAGTGAGGATTGGGTCTGGTGGGTTCAGTGATTAATTGAGAAAGATTCAGAGAATCAATACCATGGAGGGTGGCCCTGGAGGCAGGGGGCAGACAATTTATGTTAAAGTCCCCAAGGTGGATGTGCTTACCAGAGGCAGCAAGGGAAACCATGGCTAAGGGTGAATTGACCAGGGGAAGGGAGAGATTTTATGAGAGATATAGAAAACACCAACAAAAATGATGAGAGTGGAAAGGAGAAATAGTTTTGCTAGAAGGAGTTTGAGAGAGGAAGGAACTGACTCTCTGAGTCTAATGGAGCAGGATAGGGTCTGACGAACATACAAGACAACATAACTACTGTCACAAGCCCGCTTCTGTGGGGCAGGATTCTCTGCATCATAGTGAATCCCTCTTGTGACAGTGTGGTCAAGGATACCTATCTCTGTCCTTTTAGCACACTCACTGTTTCACAACTGAACATACATCAGAGAATCCCAGGGTTCCTTCTCTCCATGCGAGCGGGTAGAAATACAGTCTCGAGTCTGTGTTCCTGGGACAGAACCCTCTCAGCCACTGCACAATGAACCAGAATGCCTCACGCATGTTTAGGATTCAGAGGGCCCTATATACCCTATTATGTGTCTTTCCCCAGAAATTCAGACACCGGTTCAAACCCCATAGACTCCTCTTGAGACCTTTCTTATTTTCTTCCCTCCTTTTGTCCACAGATCCCCTAGTGGTACTTCACTTTGGTAGTGTTTAGCCCTTAAAACAGTCACACAGGCATAGAATAGTTTGAACAACCCTCCCCAAGGCAACACACACAAATGACTCTGACAAAACTATCTTAAAAGTAAGCTAAAAGCTTTACTAATTAATTAATAAAAGCAGTACATAACATGAAGACAGATACTTTTAAACATCGGTTACAAGATATGGAAAATAAAAAGAAGTATAAAAAAACTAAACTTTGAAAATTCTAGTTTGAAAGTTCTACTTCAAGTCCTTAGTTGCTGAATTTAAAGTGCAAAGTGTTCTTAAAAGTGGTAGCTGAAGTCTTAGCTCTTGGTCCAGGATAAGTCTTGAGAAGACATTGTCCCTGCTCACTAAGCAGACAGGGTCCCCAAATGAAAAAGCTGAGGTGCAGTCTTGCACCCTTGTTTTATGGGGTTTCTCAAAGGGCAGGCCAGTGAATATTGACTTGCTCTGCAATTGGCTAGCATTGCATCTCCATGGCTACACAACCAATCAGCTTTTAGTATTTTATTACAAAACAACAAATGTACATTTCTGAATATGAGAGAAAAAAAGACTCAGAGGTCAGCTAGTCTAAACCAGAATTTTAGGAAGTCATCTAGCCCCCACTCCCTTTGAAATGGCTGTAATTAAGCAACACTCAGTGCAGCAATTTACTTATGTGATAGCCCATTCAGCTGTAACAAGATTAAGTGTAGACCTCTCAAAACAAAAGGTGTCCAGACATCACAGCTCCTCTACAGATCCTGGCCTTTTCACAAGCAAATTGGGCTACCTGACCTCCCAGCTATGCTTAATTATTCTTTTATCTTCTTCTAAATGATTTAATTAAACTCTAGTCCCTGACAAGCAGCAAACAGCTTCTCTGCCTAGTAACAAGAAATTATATATTTTTTTGTGCCCATGGCTTTTCTTTGCACCCATGATCCCTTGCAAGTTACACTGGGCCACCATGGGTGTCTCCAATGCATTTCTCACACAAAATACCATGAAATATGATTAGAACAATAAGGTATGGCTTTATCTCATCACAACCACCATGCTTGCCACAGTCCTGTCAGAAAAGGTGGTAGATGGGTAGAGCCATCCTGGAGTGAGATATGCTAGAGGATAGTCAAGATTCAGAGATACACAACAGGTCAGGAGAGTGGTGAAAGATCCAGACTTTAAGGGAATCAAGTTTAGGGAGGATTTTTTGTGGCATTAAGGTTGAAAATACTTGGGCCTTTAGGAAGAGTATGGGGAAAGGAGGGAGAGATGGGACCAGGGCAGGGGTGAACTTCATGAGCAAGGATGAGGAGAAGGGAATGGGACTTATACCTCCTTGAACAAGGGGAGTAGGGAGGGAGAGAGAGAGATGAGTGAAAGGGAGGAGAAGGCATGGTGGAGAAATTCAAGGTTTAGGGAGAGTGTGTGAAGGAGCCCAGGACTGATGATGAGGTTGGAGTAGGGGAAGGGGAGAGTGGCATGGGAGGAAAGGTGGGGAAGTATAGAAGGGATGAAATGAGGGAGAAGGAAAAGAGGGGGGAGGTAAGGCAGGAGAATGGAGGGGGAGGGAGAAAAGGGGAGAGAGGAGAGGGGCAGAAAAGAGAGAATAATGAAACAAATAGGAAGTTTAAAGAACATAGTTAGGTATGTTTAGAGGCAGGTGAATTTAGTTATGTAGGTCAACACCAAAAACAGTGACAAAGCAACTGTTAGACAAATTGAACCAACTTAGGCAGGGTTATAAAGAGCAGGGTAAATACCGTGGCAGTATCCCCTGAGGTAATGAGTTTAGCAGGTTAGGTTTACAGACTTAAAACCATTGTGGCAGAAACAGCAGGAGCAAATTAACTAGTCAGTAAATTATATTAGTGACTGATACTAGAACCACCTGTTCAAGGTGACCGAGATACTATAGGGAATGAGCAAATGCTTATCGTATCAGCCGACAAACATTTAGACCTATGAGTCTAGTACCTGAAGCAGAGGTACAGGGTAACCCAGATAGGATGTGAGCAATTAATAGAACTTCAGCCTACACACAAATAGTCTCAGGAGTCCATTCCCAATAGCAGAAGTGCAAGGTGTCACAGATGGGGAGAAAACAATAACTAGCAGTTCAGGACTAGAATTTCCTTGAAAAAGATAAATACTTGTACGGTGGATGGGACAGATGGGCTGTGTACAGTGTGCTGGGCCTGCTTTAAGCTCATCCCATTACTAAATAGTGATTTGTTTAAGTCATTATTTATTGATTAATAATTTATGATTAGATATTGAGTTCTGATTTAAGTATTGTTTATGTTTGTTGATGCTGTTATTCTGTTTTTTTTTCTGTAAATTTGTAATGTCACCCTGAGCCCCAAGGGTAGGGCTCCATAAAGAAATAAAGCTACTACTACTGCCACAACTACTAAACAGGCCTTGCATATCAAATTGTTGAGTACTTTTCTCATGTCTTTTAAGTGGTGGCATGTGGTTTATCAGTTCCAATAAAAGCTATTTGAAAGAGATATGACAAAGTAGATTCATTTATTTCACAATTTTATTTACTCATAGTTGCTTGACTGAGATGCAACATGTCATTTTCAATGGCGTCATGCCGTTTTATAGATGGGAGGAACAAAGAAGAAGAAAGTCAAACTCATGATGGTTTTGGGATTTAAACCTGTGACTGATTATTGTCATTTAGTGCTCAGACCATTAGAACCAATAGCCTTTCCCACTTTACTTATTTGTTGCTCTCTGACTAAATCCAGCCCACCAGAACATTCACTTCAGTTTGACAATATGAAACAGGTTAGATTCAAATTATAGGATGATAATAAAACTGACACTGACAGAATGCTGCAGCTGTTTGCTATATGCAAAATTAATTGTGCAACATAAATTTAACATTGTAGAAAAATGCAGTCTTACAAACACCGTGACCCAAGCAGGATGCTGAGGTACTCAACAACTAGCCCCAACTGGTTTCAGGGATGTCAATCCATTGTTCAAAATGCAGTTAAATAGCAGTGCATTAAACAGATCTCACTGATTTAAATTACAACAACAAAGACAATGTTACATTTTAATGGAAAAAAACAAAAAACAAATCATGGCCCCAGTTAAGCATAAAGTAACACTAGCATACAAAAGTATATTTATATATAACACTATTATAATAACTGGGCTCACTTTCTCCCTTAGGAAACCCATGGCATAATTTGCTGTTATAAATGAATGTTTATAACTGCAAACACATGCCAGATTTCCCTCCCTCTCTGCATGCGCCAATCACAACTCTTCCAAGTTTTCACTGCTCGCCACCCACTTGCCTCCTCAACCAAAACTGCACCACCACTGTGACTTGCTGGTAAGTTATTTAAAAAAACAACAACAAAACTATTTACATAATCACCTACAAGACTGGAAAAAAAGAAACTTAACTGCCACAAAGCGACTGTGGACTGGTCAAAAAGTAAACCAGACCATGGCTGCATCAGACCATCACTTATCTTATATATCTACTGTGGGAAGAAAGTGAAACCCAGCAATTACCTAACATAAAATACGGGGTGATGCATAAACTCAAATTTTACACACACCCTCAGTGTTGTGTGCCTAGATAAACCCCTCAAGCTTTGCTCTCGGGGTTTATGTGGCATCCAACACCTCAGATGTGCATAAAATTCTCGTTACACACATCACCCATACTTTATCCTATATTTACTGTTATCTTTTGAAATAAGGATATTAGCTCATTAATAATGCACTCCCATGACAGTAATACAAATTTTAAGAAATGGATGATGAAAGAAAATTCAAAAGCACCGATTTTCTTTTCTTTTACTGGCATAAAAAAGGAAACACAGTCTATATTCCAAAGAAACTGTCACAACAGTGTGCTTTATCTAGATTGACCCATCCTTCACATGCTCAATGTTATACTGTATGCTAGTTATAAAAGAGAAATGAAGAAGGAGAGCACCATACTTATAAAAGGTTCTGCAAAGCATGGTAGCTTCAAACTACACCACAAAATCGGTCTCAAAACCAAAGACTATCACATAGCGATAATTCTTCCAGTGACTCGCTTGTCAAACTGAAATGCTATGTAAGTTTATAACTGCTGGTCTCTGAAAAGAGCAGCACAAGAAATATTTTAGATCTAATATATTTTTGTATGGATGTTTTCCAGAGACCATGATATATGCATTGAGTGTGTGAAAGCTGGCTCATTTTTGTTAAACTGTCTGAGATTTGTATTATCACTGAATATTAATGTGTCTGTTGTTGCAATTTATATGCATGATATCTGTTTAAGGCACTACTATTGAACTGCACGTTGCACAATAGACCAGCCTCCGTAAAGAAACACGCATGAGCAAAACCGCTTGAGGTACATCAGTGAGCACCTCAGCCTCCTGCTTGGGAAATGGTGTTTCTATGTAAATCTGCACTTTTCTACGGTGTTAATTATGTTGCACAATACATTCTGTAAATAGCAAACAGCAACAGTGTTTTGTTAGTGCCAGTTTTTGTTGTTGTCCATTTTACTTTTACTGAGCATGTTAGGCAGCAGAGTGGCATTTATTGTTTTCCTGGGTTCAAATTATAACCTACATGGATGAATTGGAGTAAAAGCTTTCTGAGATTATTACTACATTATCATTATTAAATCCCATTATATAATAAATAAATGCTACAAAAGTGTAGTGTACAAGAAAATAATGCCTTCCTACTTTAAAATGTGCTTTAGTAGTTATATAAAAATAATTAAGTAAGCAATAAGACATGATGGGGCATTGGTTGTTCTGGTTTTACCATACACTTAAGGGGGTAGTAATCCACAGTTCTGTGTGATATTAGCGACTCTGGGACGGGGAGTCTGGAATCACAAAGCAATGTCGATGATGACCCAAACAGTGACTGTTTTTTTGGGGGGGCAACCCCCTAACTTAAATAACCCACTCTGAGTTTGTAGCACCTCAGGGAGGGGTAAAACTTATGTCACAATTCCATCATCACCGTCTTTCTTTTGCCGACAATGGTACTGTCTGTTTCTGAGTTGCTAACATTATGTGCCACCATAAGCCACAAGGCCATGGGCTGAGTGTCTTCAGCACCTGGAAGTGTTGCAAAACTAGCCCAAGCAGTGCCCTGATGCCTCTGACTGCAGATATAAAATGTGCTCTCTGCAACATTTAAAAACAATCACTCTAACACTTCAAAAAGATACTAAAAGATAAAAAAATTGCTAAAAACATAAAATATCCCCTACACAGATGGTTTCTACCTGTCACTCATCTGTCTTTCTACACATTCTATACATAGGTGTGATTATTTACCATGGATTACAATAATTTAAAATTCTGCAGTATTCCACTAGAAGAATGCTCCCTCCTCTCCCCCCCACTGACACAAGGAGTGGTAACATGGAGAACAAGCGTTGGGGAAAATGGGCTGATGGTAAGTCCTTGGCAAGGCAGGTGGTGGAGCCAACGGAAGGGGGTAAACGACAAATAAAATACAGTCTGTGGGCTACACAATTTTTCTGTTGCACACCAGCAGATTGCTAATGTTTGTTTGGTCAGAATTATTTCATCTCTTTTTATGAGTACATTTATGCAGGTAATGGAAAGTAGCTTGCTTCTTTCAAACAGTGGTTCTTGGTGGCTGAAAGATAAGCATATTGTGCAGGATTTCCAAAAGAATCCTCCCAAGATGCATCTGCCCCATGTTCAAAGCATACATGCACCCCGACCTCCTAAGCTGTCTATTAGATGACCTAACAGCCAAAGTCTGCATCCAAAAACAGACTCAAGTGTGTCTAAACTGGATGCAATACACATTTGTGTCAATTTTATGTGACAAATTGTGCCTTTTTGTCATAAATAGATGCAACTTCTGAAAATAGCAGCACTGCCTAGATGCAAGTGGGTGGATGGAGATGTAGGAGCAGCATGAATTTGCATTGGCATCCAAACCTTTTGAAAATCTCCCCATTAATCTGAAGATAGGAACGTCCAGTTTTTTTAAGTTTTTTTTGTGTGTACAGTTGCAAGTTTTTCTGTTTATATGCTACAAGATTGCAGACCACAAAAAAAAAAAAAACTGTTTGAAAACCCAGGCTGTTGTATGTTAAGTTTAGGATGCTTTTTGTCTGCATTGAAATAATGTTTTAAATGCTTCATTTCAATGTTTTTTAGAATGTGTTTGTGTGTGTGTGCGAGCACGCATGCACGTGTGTGTGTATGTGTGTGTGTGTTAGGGGGTCAATCTGGTGTCTGAAAATTTTTCAGATGTGATCTTTTGCTTCTCATTTATGCTGGTGAGGAGGTAGATATCAACCCAAACTGATCTGAACATATTTTATGAATGTCTGACCCTGGGATGTGCATTTTATTAATGTAATCTGCTACTTTTCTGCTGTACTGGTTGGGGCTTGAAATAATGAGAAACCTTTTTTATGAAAATCTGGTTTTGAGGTTTAGGTAGGAATAGATATTAAAAAAATGTCAGTTGAAGATGTTATGACTGTTTAATTAGTGTATTGCACAGTAGATGAATAGGTGTGTATTATAAATATAACTAGTGTGTATTTTGGCCTAGTAAGCTTGCACTTTTCCTATGAAGAATATAGCTTAACCACTTATTATAAAGTAATATTTTACTTTATGTTAAACTAGTTTTGCTTTTAATTAAGGAATTGCCTAACTGGGCAGTACAAGGGGGAGGGTCAATGGAGGGGAAGGGTGAGAGGGAGCTGCAAAATAAGGGGTGCTAGCTTCACATTCACGCAGACTTGATAGACACCTAGGCCTTTATCTGCTGGCCAATTTCGTATGTTCATAACTGGTTCTAAAAAAGAGAACAC
Source organism: Neoceratodus forsteri (assembly GCA_016271365.2). Taxonomy (NCBI): domain Eukaryota; kingdom Metazoa; phylum Chordata; order Ceratodontiformes; family Ceratodontidae; genus Neoceratodus; species Neoceratodus forsteri. The sequence goes on from CM057452.1 coordinate 1,398,242,744, forward strand.
CCTAGAAAAAGACTAGTTCTAGAATTTAGAATCAAATACTGTCTCCTCCAACAAAGCAGTTGGACTGGTTCAAAACACAAAGTAAAAGGCAAAGGCTAGTAGAAATCAGCAGATAATTAGCATGCATTACACTACAAATGTATGCAAATTACTATATTTGAGAAGTGTTTCAAAGCATAGAGAATAATGTGAGGGCAGTCATACACAACAAGGTCGTGTTTCGATTGAGTGGTTCAGATGACAGCATATGGACCTCTCAAGTGAAGGTCACACAGTTCATTCTGTCATCTCAACCCCAGGATGAAAACTCATGCTGAGTTAAGAGTGGTTGCTCATATTTTATTTTATATAGTATATGTTTTTTGTTTCTCAGGAGTCACAGAAACATCCCGTTCCTAAAGTAAAAACAAAAGAAAACCAAAAAGCTTGCAATTGCATTGTTCTATTTTATGATTGAAATTAAATTTGCAAACTTTTACAAGTTAAAAAGTACAACTCTGGACACTGGGTCATTAGGAATCAGCTAAGTGTGGGGTGAATGAGGAATTAAAAATGTTATGACCTTTGAACTGTGCTAAACAACTGTTCAAAATACACACAACACAACATTGTAATGTACACAACAGTTTAGAATGTGCACAACAAGGATTTTGAGAGGCTGATTTTTATGCAGAACTAAGGTCAATCATATAGAATAAGAATATTTTCTAACCTATTAGGATTAGAATTATAACTAGAAAATGCTGGCTTATCATTATGTTTTTAAATCAGGTTTACATACGAAATGGAAAAAATATACAGTCATTATTTACTCTCAGATTGAAAGAGGTATCTTAATCTGGTAACCTTATTGCCTATTTTCTCAAATATTTTAATTTTCTTTAAGAAACAAACTGCTTCCAATAATTACAAGTTTTTCTTGATGGTTTTCATAGTGTAAACAAATATTTATATTCAGGGCTGCTGGGACTTGACTGTAGTCCACACACTGATCTTTAAGAGGAACATGATCTATATAAGTGTATAGCTGATTACTCTGGTGAATTTGGATTAGGACCCTCACAATGAGAGCCAACTTGAAGGTTAATGAGAATTGTAAACCTTAAGTGCCCCAGCTGAGTGGACTAAAAAGAGAACAGGGATGAGAGTTCACTAAAGCAGATCTTGGAATTTCAGTCAGGTTAGAAGGGATAATTTGACTTGGGTATCTCGGGACAAGCTAGCTCCACTCCTGAGAGAGGATTGGGCTTTAAAATAAACCTGACAGTGCAGTGTAAGTTATAATTGATACAACTTAAAGCTGCTCCAGATGCCTTGGGTTGAAAACTAATATGCCAAAGAGACTCGCAATTCAAATAAAGAACTGTAAATGCTTCAGTTAGAATGTTTCGTTTTTCTGGGTGGATGCTTCATATATAAAATCTGTGAAGAAGACACACATTAACACCCACAGTGGCATAGATCATGAGAGGACATTACAGTTTAGGGTGCCATGATACCACCAAAAAGTGATATTATGAATTTTTTTTTTTATTATTATAGAGATTTTTTTCTAAAATATCTGAATGCATCAGTGCTTTATTATCACAGACTGCAAAAAGTAACAAAAAAAGTCAAACTGAAACACAGTGTATAGAAAACATATAGATTAAAACACAGGCTGTAGACTTTTAAGGGAAACATTTGCAGTTGTTATTGATTTAAGTAATTTGTTTCCATTTTCCAAGTAAGCCATATTTGGATACAATATATGGGTAAGTGACACTCCCCACTGAAAAAGAAAACTGAAGAAATCCCATGTAGAAACATGAAAGAAACATAGTCTCTGTCAGCAGAAAGAGACACAGGGCCCGATTTTAAAAAGTATTCAGATCGCCACAAGGGACTGGCGGCATAGAGTGTGACGCAAATGGTGACTTGCGTCTAACATTGCAGCAAGTGCAATTTTGCAAGCCACCTGCCTCAAAAACCCTGCGGCAAGTCCTTTGCACCAAACACAGGGAGTTAAACCAGCTCCCCCTGTGTCTAACTTTATGTCAGTGGGGGACCCATTTTATGGGAATTGTACCAAACCTTTGGGGCAAGCTGCTGTAATGTGCAGACACTGTCACAACTGCACCATCCCTTGTAAAATCAGGCTGTGTTGTGTCTGAGGGCTTTGGCGCAGCAACACTAAACACTGCAGTTGATACAGGACTTGACACAAGCTCAGCATCAATCTTTAAATATTGGGCCCAGAGAGTCTATATAGTCTGCCCATATTATACTACCTCACCCCCAGCCTAGTGTCCTGGGTGGGTTGTCCCCCCTCGCCCCCCCACCAACAACCCCCAACACTCCCCTGTGACACTATGAGTACTCTTGCTCTTTCCCAGTCATCAGCTTCAAATCAATCATGGCATTAGCAGCATAATAACAGTAACCTAATGAATCAGTCTTGACATCATTAACAAATAACATTAACCTGAGCAAACAATTGTGACATCATCCACAAAATAACACTAATATAACTAATCCTGGCATCTGCAACAAATTAACCCCGACCTACTGAATCAAGAATTACTTCATGAACAAATAACACTAATCTAAGAAAACTATTGTGGTGTAATCAAAATAAAGTACGCAAACTAATCAATTAATTGTAAAGTCATTAAAAACATTTCAAGCAATGTTTTCCCTCTGCTTCAAAACCATACTTTGAGAATGGATACATTATAAACATTTTCTTTACCTTAAACAAATTTAAAAGCACACAGTTGTACACAAATGCTGTTACAACAAAATATTATCTGCATGACCTTTCACATCTCCCTGAATTTCCCTCTGCTGTAGTACAAAGAGATGTAGAAATGGATTAAAACTAGAGATGTGTGAAGTCTGGAGAAAATGTTTTAAAGAGACCTATGCATAGTTTCATGACTTTGCTTTGTGTGAATTGACATATCATGTAGTTCTTAACCTGGCAAAGTGGGTATTTCTTCAGCTGAAGGCTGCGTGTTGTGGCACTTTACTGATGGAAGTGCCACTATGTGCAGTTGTTTCCATCTTTGCCCAGTGAAGTGGGCACTTTGCCAGGTAAAGACTGTGTAATGGCACTTAGTCAGCAAAGTGCAATTACACATAGTTCTTTAAAAAAATTATTTGAAATCTATTTACCCACCCATGTAGCAGCATTGATAACCCTTCTCCCCATTCTGACCATTAAACAGCTACACCCCTCAATCTGCTCCACCCCCTAGCACCCTGAAATGCTCCTCCCAGTCCAAGTGATAGTCATAAAAAAAAATAAAAATGAAATCAATGGAATTCCATCCCCCACACCCTATTCATAAAAACTCACACTCCCCCCACCCAACCTAGTAAAATGACATACTATGTACCCCTCCAGCCCACGACTCTCTGGCACTCACTACACCCTCACACTCCCACTCATTCCCAGAAAGGATAGTAATGAAGGTCCTGTCTTAGTGCATGACTGGGACTGTGTTCCCTCCACCTAAGCTGAAAACTGCCTAATGAATGGAACTATGGGTTTGCTCCTATAGTAATCACCTAATTGGCTCCAGAGACAGTCAGGTGATTACTACAGGAGTATGTGCCTGGTTCCAATCAATAGACATTGGTCAAATGAGATGGAAGAGCAGTGCCAGTTACCTGCTGAAGGAAGATCATTACTAGTATCCTTTTATGGAGGTGACTGGGAGTAGAAGGGGTGGTGTCTGCTAGAGGATGGTGGGGTGGGTGCATACTTCATTTCACTTGGTCAGATTGGGGAAGGACTATGGGTTTTTATGGAGAGTGGCAGTTGGTGGAGGAATAAGAAATATTTTTATTAGGTCAAGATTTAGTATAACCTTCACTGTGACAGGGGGTTGGTAGTGGGAGGGCATGTATGTCTGGGAGTATGTGGATCTGGCTGTTTAATAGTCAGGTGGGTGTAGGAGTATGGGAAACACTGCTATGTGAATGGGAGTGGTTTAATAGTTTCACAAGCATGTTCATGTTTTTAAAACAACTTTGCTGAGTAATATTGGGGTGATGTCAGGAAACTTTGCCCCTCTGTGCATAGTGCAACGTTAATCATTTCACACCAGTTTTGGTGACAAATGTTTAATCTCTAATCAAAGCAAAAACCACAGCAGCAACAAAAACCTGCACCTTAACAGAAACATCCAAAAAATGTAATTAAAATCAAGACTTTAGAAAACGAAACATTACATTTTACAGACATTTGAAATTCCAGACCCCAACTACCTAATCCACCAAAAGGTAAGACAAAAACTATACAGAAAAACACCCATAAAACTGACTGAAATACAGAATTTAAGCAACCTTTTCCAAGAACAGACATGAAACATATCCACAGTGTAATGAAAAAACTGTTAGCACAGCACATTGGTGACAACAGTCAGAAATGCAAATGCCAGCACATTCAAATATACAAGACTAAGAGTTTGCAATCTTGTCCACACTTATGAACTATAGATTTTTGAACATCTTTCACCAAAAATAAGACATACAAAGTGTAACACAAAAATTCCTACCTTGAAACTCTGGCAAGAGTGCATTCCTCATTTTGTATCACTTCACATTGTAAATGGGTGTCGTTAATACATATGGGTAATGTGCTCCCCTACTGGGGATAGTAGTACAGCTCTAAGCTGTGACCTCAGCACAGAACCCTGGGACATACAAAGAAGCCAGAATAATGAGGTTGTTTTGTCTATTTAGTCTGCTCATATTGCAAGTTCCCTAGCTTATGCTGCTGACCTTGCTTCCTCCTCCCTAATCTTCCCTACATTTCCATCTGCCCCCATACCCTGTACTTTCCCCTTATGTCTATCCCAGCCCCTCTTGAAGCTGTTCATTGAGTTCATCGAGACCACTTTCTCCAGCAGTGCATTCCAACTGGCTACCACCCTCTTGGTGAAGAAATGCCTCTTAACCTCCCTCCTAAACATTCCCCCCTCACTTCTGATTGTGTCCCCTTGTGGTTTGCCTGTTACCTAGCTTAAAGAGACTCTCCTAGTCCACCCTATTTATCCCTTTCAAGTACTTGAAGATCTCTATCATGTCCTCTCTACCTCCTCTCATCCAGAGAGTACATATTCAGTGCCCCCAACCTCTCTTCATATGTTTTACTTTGCTGAACTTCAGTCATCTTAGTTGCCCTCCTCTGTACTGACTCCAGCAGGTTAATGTCTTTTTTAAGGTGATGGCACCAGTATCTTACTCCATACTCCAGATGTGGCCTGACCAGCAGCTAGTACAAGGGCAGTATAACCTCCTTCCAGCTGTGCTGATTCCTCTGGCTATACACCCCAGAATCTTGTTTGCCCTTGCAACTGCTTTTTTTGCACTGTGTGGAGTGCTTCAATTCATTAGTTATCATCACTCCCAGATCCTTCTCCTCCACTGTTGCTGCTACCTGCCCCCCCACCAAGTAATACTCCATCCTTGGATTTCTGGCTCCAGTGTGCATGACTTTGCATTTTTGTGTATTAAAGCCTAGTTGCCAAATCTCAGACCAGCTCTCAAGTTTTCTTATGTTTTCCTGCAGGTCTTGTACTCATTCAACTGTGTTTACCCTCTCACAGAGTTTGGTGTCATCTGTAAAAAGGTGCATTTTTCTCTTAATGCCATCTCAAATGTCATTGATGAAGACATTGAACAACACTTCCCTCAGCACTGAGCCCTGCAGGACCCCACTTGTGACTTCCCTGGAGTCAGATAACTCTTCCCCCAACCACCACCTCTCACTGGATCCTGTCCCTCTGCCAGCTTTCTACCCACCTGGTCATCTTCATCCACATCCTGAGACTGGCCAACTTAATGATCAACCTCTTGTGGGGTACACAGTCAAAGGTCTTTCTGAAGTCCAGATAAAGGATGTTCCCTACCTGGCTCCTGTCCAAATTGACTTCTGTTTGACTTCTTTGACTTGTGAACCAGTCATAAAAGTCAATCAAATCCATTTGAGATGCTGTCCCTCCTATAAATCCATGCTTTCTCTCATCCAGGAGACCATTCTCCTCCAAATACCCTACCAATCTTTTCTTAAGTATGGTCTCAATGAGATTGCAGACAATTGAGGTCAGACTGACTGGTTTGTAATTCCCTAGGTCATCCTTGGTACCACTTTTATGGAGGGGCATCACATGTGCCATTCTCTAATCCTGTGGTGCCACACCAGACTCTAGGGAACTATTGAACAGGCCTGTCGTCAGCCTTACAAGCTCCCCTGCCTGATCCCTTAGTACTCTTGGGTATACTTGGGTGTATGCCATCTGGGCCTGGTGATTTGTACACCTTCAGTGCTATCAGGCCCTCCCTCACACTGTCCTCCTCTATCACCACATCTGTGCTCCTTCCCCCCTGCAGGCACCAGTCTGTCTTTTTCCTTGGTGAAGACAGAGCAGAAGTATTCTTTCAGTACCTCAGCTTTTCCTTCATTCTCCTCTACCCATTCATCCCCTTTCAGAAGCCTTACAATCTCATCCTTCTTGTCCCTTTTTTCACTTATCTAGCAAAAGAAGGCCTTCTCCCTGTTTTTGATGCCTTTGGCTATCTGCAGTTCCTTTAGTGCCTTAGCCTGTTGCACTACTTTGCTTGCCACATTGGCCAACCTTTGGTAATTTATCCTATCTTCTTCCCTCACTGTCTTCCTTTATCACCAGTAGGCTGACCTCGTGTCCCTCACTGCTTGGGCAACCTCAGAGCTGAACCAGCTGGGTGCTTAGGCCTTCGAGTTCTTCCCCTTGAGCCTAACATACTCCTTTGTGGCAGCCAGTATTCCTTCTTTGAAGATGGCCCATTTTTGATCCACACTCATATCCCCTCTGATGCCTGCATGGTGCCTTTTTAGCACCTCTCTCATCTTCCTGAAGTCTGCGCTCCTGAAATCCAGGATGTTGGTCATAGTGGGGATGCTTTCCCTGCCCATATCCAACCTCAACCACATCATGAAATGGTTCATACCACCTAGGGGTTTGCTGACTATTATGGCTTGTATGTGCTCCCCATTTATGAGCACTAAATCAATGATTGTCCCCTCACTGGTGGGGTCTGTGACACCCTGACTCAGGAATCCACCCTGCAATGCTTCTAGGATCATCTGACTTCTGGAACAGGATGTAGATGGTATGCTCCAGTCCATCGTGAGCAGGTTAAAGTCCATCACCACTACTACCTCACCTTCCCTGCAGCTTCCAACAATTTCAACCTCAATTCCCTGTCCCTTTCCTCTTCCTGGCTGGGTGGTCTATAGATCACCCCTAACATAACCTTTCTCCTTCTATTGGACCAAAACAGAACCCGCAATGCTAAAAAGTGCCACCCTTCCCCTTTTGCCTATTGCCCTGTCTCTCCAGTAAAGTTTGTATCCAGGGATCGAGAGGTCCCAGTCATGGTGTGGTGTGCCCAAGTTTTGATTATTGCTGCTATGTCCCTATGTCCACCTTCCCATCAGCTAATAGTGCCTGCAGATCTTCCATCTTCTTTCTGAGACTTTGAGCATTCAACGCCACCACCCTCCACTGCAACACTGTGCCGTCTAACCCACCTTTTATTCCTTTCCTTACATTTCTCCCCCGACTTCCAGATTCTAATTGCTCCTCTTCACTTCCACATCCCTCCTGCATGCCTTCTACCATTCCCTCTATTCCTTTCCTTCTAATTTCTTCCCCTGTATTCTCCTCCCTCCCCGATGCTAATTGTTCCAATTCCCTTCCACATCCACCATCCCAACTACCCCTACTTGTTTCAGGGGAGGTCTATTGATCTCCTGCTCCTGGAGTCTTTGTGCCTGCAGACCCTGTGCCCATCCCCACCCCCAATAGTTTAAAATCAGCTTGTTGGCAATGCACTCTCCCAGTTTGTCCCTGAGCACCTTCAACCCCTCCCTACTGAGGTGTAACCTATCTGGTGCAAAGAGTGTTTTTTTCATCCAGGGCACCTGCCAGTCACTAATACAGGTTATCCTTTCCTCCCTGCATCAATTCCTCAGCTAGTTATTGAATTCATCTATCCTTTTCTTCCTGACCCTACTGATTCTGGGAACTGCTATCACCTCTGAAAATGCTGGAAAACTTCCTACCTCCTTGCAGTTCTTTGCTAACTCCCTGAATTTGCCCTGCCCCACCTTCACCTCCTACTCAGCTATGTCATTGATTCCCATGTGGATGACTAAGTTAGGTTTCCCTCCAACTTCCCTTACAATCTCTCTGACTCTTGGTCCTGCCTTTCCTGCTGTCATCCTTGGCATACAAACCTTCCTCCTTCTTGCTTTTGGGTCCCCCTTCCTTCTCAGTGAATAATCTTAATTATGGAGTCCCCAAGGACTACCATTCTTCTGTCTACCACAGTTGTGTTTCTCATCATCCCCTCCTCACCTAAGATGCCAGTTGCTCCCCCACTCAGTTGCACCCCTTCCACCCTAGCTAACCTTCTACCGCATCCACTACTCCCCCTCCTCTTCACCATCCAGCATGCCCCTTCCTTCTGGCTAGCCATGCTTGCTACCATTTTTCCCTCCCCCTTTCTTACCTTGTTCCCTCCATCCTTCTCCTTTTCTGCCCTACTGTGAAAGTTTCTTCTACCCTGCCCTCCCAGACTAGTCTCCTCTCTTGGCGCCATACCTCCAATCCTCAGTGCTGGTTTATCCCCACCTCCTTCCCCAAAACCTGACACCCCCTCTTCTATAATCAGACAGTGGTACATACCTGATCTTTACGAGAACTCCATCATCATCTCCTGCCCCTGTTTTTCTTCTCCCAGTCTCTTCCCTTCTCACCCTTGTTATTTCTCTCGCACTCCTACCCTGTCCCCCTACCACTTGCCGTTCTTCCTCCATGGGCTTCCTGGTTCTCTGAGAAAGAGATATCATTGGATATGGAGTGATCCTCCCTTGTTCCCTTCCTCTGCTTGCTGCCCATATTACCCTGGGCACCCCCCACCTGCCCTTTTCTCCACTGCTCTAATCCCCTTCCTTGCCACCCTGTTCTCCCAGTATGCCATCGCTACCTCGATAATACGACAGTGACTGACATTACAGTGGCAACAGAGTCAGGTCTCTGTAGTGTTGGCATGGGACCCAACCACTGCTCTCTGGGGGAATTGCACCCCCTCCCTGAAACAACTCTGACTTGGAGTTGGATAGTTTAGTAGGGGGGGTTCAGGAGTGAAGCCCCCAGAAGAAAATAATCTCTGCTCTGACTCCCTCATGCCAACCACAAAATGCGGTCGACATAAGGGCATCGCTGTTACGTCAGTCGACAAAAAATTTGTCGTCCGACCGTCATGGATCCAGTTCTTCCCAGCTCTGATCTCAGTAGTCTTACTTCTGCCCTGAGCTGCTCCAGTCTCCTGCACACTAGACAGTCCCCAGCCCTCCACATTGTCCCCAGAAAGACTGCAGCCCCACAACCATTACAGCTTACCACTCTCCCTTCACTCTGCTTTTTCCTGTGCAATCACCTATTCCCCCCACATTCTCCTTTCCCAACTATGCTGACTTCTGCTCAAACTCTTATTCCCCCACAACCTCCATTCTTGACTTGTGATAGCCCCGAGTTATGTATCCCTATTTGTGACTCAGGCAGTGATATTTTCAGCATTCCCTGAAATTCTCTCCATTTTCCTACCCTCTCCTACCTTCTTAATACCTTAGCATAAATGTAAGCTGACCCTAGATAGGGATCAGCCACATTCCCCTTCTACAGGAACGGTCTGAAGGCAGCAGTTACTACAGTTTCTGCAGTGCCATGAAGGGAATAACAGCATCAACAGAGCTTGCTGGACAAAAAGGTATCAAAGCAACTTTTGCCAGGTGGATAAGGGTCTGCATCACAATGGCATATGTGGCAGAAAAGGAAATGCCACCACTCTGATGAGAACAAGCATTACAGATCTCCACTGATGTGACATCAATCATCAATCCATTTTATTGTTTGACTTAATAGTCGTTAACAAGTTAAAAACATAATCAAAATACATAGCAGCATACATAAATATCTTACACATTGAATTTTACAAAAATACAATATTCACCTTTTGTGAAATCATACACTATTCAAAACCATGCAGATTCACTATAACAACGGGACAAGATCTTTAGAGAATATTAAAAGTATCCACTACTCAAATTTCTAATCCATCTCAATTTGAATGTCACAATTATATCATATCAGGGCATATCAGTTACTATAACTCTGTCTGGTTTTTAGTTATTCTGTTTTTCACCTTGTTGATGGCCACAAAATACGTTGCTACTCTTTCTATAGTCCATGAATCATTTGTATGGAGTAATGCAGAAGTCAGAAGTTCTCTATCCATTTCATACACTGAATTTAGAAAAGGGTCCAGCCAGCATGTTCTTTCTTTAAATTACATGAGCATGACCATGTAACATGTAAAAGGTCTTCAGTTCCCCCTACAGAACACGAACAACTATCTGACCCACATTTTATTTTATGTCTTACACCTAGAACATTGTTCTCAAATCTTTCAGATGTATATATTGTAAAGATCCCCCTTACTTTAGGTTCTACGAGAGTATCTAAGTATGACTTAAGTCCATAATAATAATTATTATTAGCATACCATTTTATTAAAAAAAAACAGTTCTTTTTATATTTGCTAGATCCTTGTTCTGCCAATAACTGGCAATTATTTTGGCCATGTACTTTTTGTATTTAGGGTTAAGGGTAATACTTCTATTCTCATAGTCTTTTAGAATGCTTAATTTGTACCTATGCAGCAAATCTATTATAGCTGAGTACCAATAGTTTTGTGCAAAACCAGCTGATGTTGACATTGAGGCAATGAATATTGCAGGCAGTAGATAACAGATGAATTCTGTGGATACACATATAGATCGAATTTATGTGTTGAAAATTGGTAACTGGGAGAGGCACACAGAGCCAGACCTCATCTTCAGGTGCAACCCAGGGGAGAAGGAACAAGAAGTACAATAAAAAAGAATACACAGCAATAATGATTGATACAAAATAAAGTATAAACAGATGATTGATACAAAATATAATGTAAACAGATTACAATTTAACATAGTACAAATGCAAATAATAACTAAACAGAGTTAAGCAAAGGTACAATGAATGGCTTTGATGTACAAATAAAGGGATCACAACAGATGGACTGAATGGCAGTGCAGATTCAGAAAATGTAGGAGCCTGATACAGGCTGAGGTAAAACCCAGGAGGAGGCCCAACAACAGGGATAATAGGGACTCTAACAGGGAAGGATCAGGGAGGGGAATTACAAGAGCTGGAGATGGCAGAAAGACATTTTAGCTGATGTCTAAGAGAAAGGGATGAGGAAGAGATGGAGAGAGAAGGCAAGCATGTTCCACAAGGAGGGAAGGTGATAGGAGAAGGCCGACTGCTCAGCAGAGGAGTGAGAGTGTAGAAGAGAGAAGGCTCGAGGATCCCTGGAGCAGAGGGAACAGGAGAGAGGAGTGAGGGAAGGTAAGATGGCAAGATCCCAAACCAGAATTTGGAAATGAAAGGTGCAGTGGTATTGACAATGTGAGGATAGGAGGAGAATGGATAGGGAGAAGTAGAGGGAGCTGTGGTGATTAGGCATTTGTGAAAAACAATTCTGCTGGTGGAATTTCAACGAAAGTTGAACTTTCACTTCCGCAAAAGTTCAGAAATCATTTCGCCAACTTCTGTGGAAATTCCACCTAAAAACTGCAGAATAAATGTAAGAACTTTGTGGGTTAATGTATTAAACTGTGGGGAAAAATTCTGCAGAACTGATTACTGACAATGTTCAGCTTTGTATCTTTTTCCTCCACAGTTTAATTAATTAACCCTCCCCCCACCATTAGCTGGCTCCTGGTTTTCTTGTGCCCCCCCAGCTGAACGCTGACACCATATAAAAAAATATTGGTGTCTCTCCAGTCCCACTACCCACCAGCTGATTGCCCCTCCATATAAAAATAATGATATCCTCATTCCCTGGTGTCTAGTGGTCCCCCCTCCCAACAATTGCCAGCACCATATAAAAAAAATTGTTGTTGTCCAGTCCCCCACCCACCTGCCAATTGCCCATCCATATAAAAATAAAATACCCTCATTCCCTGGTGTCTAGTGCCCACCTCCCACCTGCCAATTGCCCCTCCATATAAATAATAAAACATATCCATTCCTCATTCCCTGGTGTCTAGTGGACCCCCCATCCTGGCAGGTAGTCCATCACCACCCAACTGCCCCATCCCAACCTCAAGAGGGCAACCAGCACAGCCCATCTCTCTCCTCACCAACTGGCTACCCACTGAGCTGAATGAATGAGCGCATGTGCTCATTAATTGCAGCTCCCAGTCATCTTACAGCACAGTTTTCAGGGGGTAGAGAAGGGGAAGGGTATGTTCTAGTCACCTGTGTAGGTGGTGGGATGAGGGGAATGGCACTGTGGACCCCAAGGGTAACCGGAACAGACCCCTTCCCTTCTATACCCCCTGCAAACTGTGCTCACTGCTGTGAGATGACTGGGAGCTGCAATGAGTGAGTGTGTGCATGCATTCATTCAACTCAGTGGGTGGCCAGCCATGGAGGAGAGAGGAGGGCTGTGCTGGTCACCTGCTCAGGGTTGGGATGGGGGAGTGGGGTGGTGATGGACTACCTGCCAGGGTTGGGAGGTGGGAGGTCCACTAGACACCAGGGAATGAGGAAAGGATATATTTTGCTTTTTTATATGGATGGGCGATCAGCAGGGGGGTGGGCACTTGACACCAGGGAATTAGGGTATTTTATTTTTTTATATGGATGGTTGATTGGTGGGTGGGCAGGGGAATAGACACCAACAATTTTTTTTTATATGGGCTGGTGATTGACAGCCACTAGACACCAGGGAATGAAGATATTATTATTTTTTATATGGAGGGACAATCAGCCTGTGGGTGGGGGTACTGGACACCAATCATTTTTTTTCATATGGGGCTGGTGATCATTTGGGGGGGTGGCACAAGAAACAAGGGACCAGGGGCCAGTGATTGGTGGGTGGGGGCTGTATCACTAAATAATACATTAAACTGTGGATGGAATAAATTCTGCAGTTTAATGTATTATTATGCAGTTCAGCCCAAAAATGTCATGGAAAACAGCGAAAATCTATGGAAAATGGTCAGAAGTTTCCGATCTCGCCATAGGAGAAACTGCAAAAACTTTCACAGAATTTCCAAAATTCCATAAAAGTTCTGCCAAGGCAGAATTCACAACTTTTGCCCATCTCTTGTGGTGATTATTAAGGAGGAGGTTGGTAGCAAAGTGACAAAAAGCATTGCAGAGGGTGTCCCATCTGACAAGGAAAGAGGAGGGGCAGGGTCATGGACCACATCTGCACAGTCAGAAAACAGAAGCACAGTTTTGGTAATATGGTCCCAGCACACCTGAGGAGAAAAACAGTCTTTGCTGCAGTATGAGGCACTAAGTTTGGGGTGGAGCTCTGAGTGGATTGTATCAATGCGGGCAGAGAAATCAAGCTTACTATCTGGCTACAGTGAGATACTTGAAGGGAGAAACTATTTCAAGGGGGGAACAATCCAGGGTGGAGAAGACAGGGAAGGGGAAAGACTAACTCATTTCTGGCTGTTGATGTCGTGGATGCAGCTTTCTTAGTGTTGACCCAGAGCTGATTTGTATGGAACCAGTGCAGTACATTGTGGAAGTCTTGCTGGAGCAATCCTTCTATTACTAAAGTTGAAGGGCCAGATCTGTATCTAACTGTGTCATCTTCATACATGTGAACATGTATATTGGCACAGGCAGAGGGAAGGTCTTTCAGGAAAATACAGAAGAGCATGGGACCAAGGATGGAGCCCTGTGGGACCCCAGGCTGGATGGGTAGAGGAGGTGATAGGACACCTGCTATCTATACTGACTATTGATGGCCTGTGAGATAGGAATGGAACCATTCAACAGCTGGAGCTGAGAGACTGGCAGAGCTCAGCTTGTCCAGGAGGAGTGGATGGGCCACCAAGTCAAAAGCTTTGGCCAGATTGATGAAAATGGCCACTCTGATGTGCCCTTGATCCATCCCAGTGAGGATTAAGTCAGTGATACACAGCAGGAAGGATACAGTAGAATGGTACTTCCAGAAACCAGACTGTAAAGGGGAGAGGAAGCTTAATGAATAGAGAAAGTCAGCAAGACTAGAGTAGACAAGTTTCTCTTGCAGCTTTGCAAGAGTGGGGAAGAGGGAGATAACACAAAAGTTGCCAGTGGACGAGGGGTCACCCCCTTTATGAAGAGGGAGAACATTGGCAGCCTTCCATGACTGAGGAATAGCACAGGGGGAGAAGGAGAGATTGAGTAGGTGAGTAATGGTAGAAGCGATGGCAGGAGCTGAAAGGTGGAGAAGTTTAGGATCTAGCCAATCAGGTCTAGATTTATACAGGTTGAGAGATAAAAGGGCTTGCAAGGTTCCCTGAGTTGTAATGGGGGAAGAAAAATCCAGGGACTCTGGGGCAGAGAGGAGCGTGGAGCAGGTGGAGAAGAGAGGAGCAAGGAACTAGCAATGAACTGAGGGAAAGGATAGATCACAAGTATTGAAAAACTCATTGAACTGAACAGCTATAGAGGGAAGGTCATATACAGGTGAATCATTAACTATGAGGACTGGGGGAGTGGACTGGATAGGGGAGTCAAAATGGAAGTGAATCACCAACCAGAGTTTGGCTCTGTCATTAAGGTTGTTCTGGAGGTTGGCCTTAAAATAGAAGGGCTTGGCAGCATGAACAGCCTTCATGCAAGAATTTCTAAGTGCCCTGTAGGAGATATGGTCAGACATGGAGTGAGATAATTTGAAATGGGCTCATGTTTGATTACAGGACTTACACTGATAAATGAGCTGGAAGTAATCCAGGGGTGGTGGGAAGATTTAACCCTGGGGTTTCTGGGGAAGGCATGCATGTCCCAGATGAAAGAAAATTTGGAATGGAACAGACACAGTTCTACATCATTGTCAGGGGTGGAGAGTGTGGCTGTCTAATCAGCTGCAGTATGGTCACTCAGAAGAGCATTGATATTCAGTGGCTGGAAGGACCTAGACCTGACATACTTGGGCAAGGAGGTAGGGTGCCAGACTTTCCTGACAAAGAATGTCATGCCGTGGTCTCTGAAGGCATCCAGCAGAATACCTACTACAACAATGCAGTGGTGGTGGAAGGAGAGAACGCCATTCAGAAGGTTGTGACTAGGGGCATGAGGATTGAGCTAGTTGGAGTCAGTAATAAGCTGGGAAAGATTAAAGAACTCAGTCCTGAGGGAGGTCAACCTGGAGGCTGGGGAGAGCCAAATAATATCGAAGTCCCCAAGGAAGATGAGTTCACTTGAAGAGGAGTGGACGTAATAGCACCTCTATAGTTTGGGTTGAGTAGACTGTTTAATGTTAAACACCAGTTTTTTCATCATAATAACTTTGATGTTGTTTGATAAAATAGCACAAAATTTGGTAAGCGCTGTCAGGCTACCAGAGTCTCAAGGCATGAAAAGTTTTGTGACAGCATCTTGTTCAGTTTTTGAGATATGGAGCACCAAAAAAAGGCAAAAAACACATGAGTTACCTTTATTTAACACAGGGTATCTTTGCTCTCACCAGCAGCCCAGACACTAAGGAATTTGTTCATGAATTTTCAAGGCTGAAGGGGCCTATGCCAAGAGTGTGCCTTTGGAAGGTTTCATGAAAAAATTGCATTTAGTTCCAGAGTTGTAAACATTTTAGGGTTAACATCCTAACACGAATGGTATTAAAAAAAAAAAAAGGTTGTGATTGCTTATTTTCATGATTTACTTCTCCTCAAAAAAGTACTGATGGTGTCAGTCTACAATTTTTTTTTCTCATTTTAAACTCTGGAACCTTGAAAATGCATAATGATCTCTATTTTAAAAAAAAAAACACCTGAACCTAGCTAAACAGAACCCATTTAGCTAGACTAAGATATTTATGTTTTTTAAAAATACTTGACAGAACTACCTTTTTGGGGCACTCAAACATCCAGGGTGCCCAGCTTAGTGATAGGAGCCATTCACCCACATTCTCTGTATGAGAACATGAGTTCTGCAGCCACAGCTGGAAGTTGTGCTACTGTCTGCAGTGTGTGCAGTGAGCCACTGATCTACTGTTCTGTCTTGTCTGTCTCTGTCTTTTTCTGTATCTCTCTCTCTCTCTCTCTATCTACAGTATCTGTCTATCAATATCTATCTATCTGTCTATCTATCTATCTATCTATCTATCTATCTATCTATCTGTCTGTCTGTCTGTGTCTGCCTGCCTGTCTGTCTGTCTGCCTGCCTGCCTGCCTGTCTATCTATCTATCTATCTATCTATCTATCTATCTATCTATCTATCTATCTATTTTGGTATTAAGTGGACTGGTGTGCCCACTCATGGTACTGCTTCTTTCTCCTGCCTCCGCTTCAAGTGACCCACTCTTCCCAATGTTAACATTTTTTTATTTTTAATATATAAATGGACCAGGGTGCCCACCCCAGGTACCACTTCTGTGGATGGGTATTCAATCCCTTGTTGGACTGTCAGCTGAAAAGAAGAACGCTGTCCCTTGTTTTTCTTTCTTTTTTTTTCATGCAAGAAAAGGTCATTTTTTGATCTGATATCCCATCTTCAACTCAGCACACACTACCCAGCACCCCTTCCCCCCCACACACACACACTTACTCACCTGAACATGGCTCATGGTGAAGATCCACTCTTTGATTGAAGACATGTCTTGCTGCTGGAACCACCAACTGCAATATGAGGAACTAAGGTAAGTGCAGTTCAATGTATTTCAATTAGGTTTTGCACTTTAATGCATAAATTTGTCATTTTTGCATATTTTGACCCCAAATTTTCAGCATGGCCTTATTGGGACACCACCCCATGATCACTGGTGGTGGACATATGCAAACCAAAAGGCAATTTCATGGTTGCATGGTAAAGCCACCTTTCAGGCAGTATTTCAATATTTTCACCACACTTGTTTATGAGGTGGGGTCATAAGAAGTTTATGTTGAATATTTGTGGTCCAAATATGTAAAAATTTTAATGTTATGCATGTATGTTGAAATTTTACTACACTTTGGTAATTTTGTATACTTTGACCCCAAATTTTCAATACAGACATTTTCTATGGCACCTCAGGAACATGACAGCTGTCATTTTTTTCAAATTCTGGTCAAAATGTGTTTTTGCACCTGTGATGTGGAATGACATTTCAGTGGTGCAGAATGACATTTTAGTGGGGATTTGAACATTTTAATTTTCACCTACTGAGTTCATGATGGGGGTTAATAAGAAAGCTGTTCTGAAAATTTGGGGCTCAATTTTCAAAAGCCTGAGAATGCTGCAAGCCCTTGGCATGCCAATCGTATGGTGCATGGGGTTTGTTGCATTTTCCTGGTGCTGATCGTGATTTTCGATCCCGTGCGCCATGTAAGGCATGTTAGACCAGCTCCCCCAAGTCTAACATTTGGCATGCTTCCAACCATCTTTACGGGGTTTGCGTCATATATTTGGTGCGGTTCTATGTCATAACAGCAATAGCCAAATGACAATTGCTGTTAGGGTAAGTGTACATCACCAAAAATAAAAATGGTGATGTACACTCAGAGTGAAGACAATGGGTGCACAGATAACTTTGTGTATGTGAAGGGCTATGCCCCCCCAACTAATTATTCTCAACTCCAGGGGAGGTGCATGTCAGAAAGGGGGTGAAACTTGTGTAAAAAAACCCCACTGATTACGCAAAACTGTTCTGCACCTCCCCAGCCCTGAACCCTGCACCTTCCCCACCATTGCCACCCACCCTCACTACCACACCACATGGCCAGCTCAGCAGCCTTCCACAGCATTGCCTCCCACATACCTTCCCTCCTTTTCCATTCTCCACAATGGTTCTGGTCACCTTCCTTTTTTCCTGTTGGTGCTGAGATTGAGTCACTCATATTTGAGTTGCTCAATCTCAGTGACCCTTTTCACAATGCACCATTTGGTGCAAGTAGTCATAAAGAGTGAAAAGTGTTGAAACTGTGCCTGATGTACTAAAATTGGGAGCAGTTGCATCAAAGGCATTTGACGCAGCTGCACCAAGGAATGGGGTTGATGCAGGGCTTGACGCAAGACATCTGTCAGCCTTTGAAAACTGAGTCCTTGGTGTTTAAATACAGTAAAATGCCCAGGTTATAAGTGAACACTGCAATATTTAAATGTTTTATATTTATGGTACCAGTGATCTCCCTCCCCCCCCCAACACACACTCTCAGCTGCTTTAGAACCACCTCATCAGTCAGGAAAAAGTATTGTATTTTACCTTGCCATTCTGAGCTGAGGTTCCCTACTTTCTCTCTGTCTTATGGGGAAACCACTCTCTGGCTTCATTGCTTATATAGTGTAGTCTAGCCAATAAGAGGCTCACAGATGATCATTGGGGAGCTCACCAATTAGGAGAAGGCCACAATTCTCCCACATACAATTCAATATAAAGGGTTTGGTAAGCTCAACCCATCACTTTTACAATACACCTTGTAAAAGGCATAGGGGTGCATCAGGTGTGTGACCAAGCAAAATCATATAACTATGGTACCAATGCTCCCCCCTCCACTCAGCTGCATTAAAGCATGCAATTTTTTTCAAATAACTCCAGTATTCTTACTTGTTTTAAATTGTTAGTGGGGTTCTTATTCTCATCATCCAGCTGAATTATGCTGAAGACTGACCATCACAACAATGTCACACACCAGGTGCACCCCTATAAATTTTATGAAGGTGTAGTGTATATGTGATGGGTTGAGCTTGCCAAATCCTTTATATTCAAGATTTCAGTGTTCACTCATAACTTGGAGCAGGGGGCCTGTGCTTTGGCTGACAGATGCACTCTTTGCCCTTTGCATCTTTATCTGCAGCCACAGTGCCCTGTGCTTCTGTAGCCCACCACACAACCCCATTCTTCACATCCATCACTGCACTTCCATAGGCAGATAGAGTCTTACCATGTCACAGGGACCCATGTGAATGAGAATACGATTCCACTATCTTAGAAAGAAAGGACATTCTTTGCAAAAAAAGACAAAAAACTTGGTGATGCACCAGTTAGGGTAACTTAATGCTACAAAAGTAGGGAAATGTTGTGTTCGGATTTCCAATCCTAACTCCCCACCCCCAACCCCAAAGCAGCAAAAGGAAAAAACATTAGGGTTTTGGGTCTCCAGAGTCTTGGCAAATCAGTGGTGTGGTCTTCTTGGGGCTCTCATCTCTAATGCTTATCCCTCCCCCAGCCAATAGCCTACAGTCTGAAGCATGAGGTACAGCTCCAAGCCAGTGCCTCATAGTTATATATTCTTCAAAGGTAGAAAAGGGAACAGGGTCAGCATTACAGTTGAAAATCCCCAATGAAGACCACAGCACTTTTTTTTTCATTTTTACCCCAAATTTTCAAGATACTCATTTTGTGGTTTGCTTTGTAAACATGTCATGTACCATTTATAGTATATTGGCCAACATGTCATTTCACACCAGAAGTGTAAAAATACATCTCACTCAGGATTTTAAAAATGACATGTGTCACATTTATGAGGTTGTGTGGAAAAATGGCTTTGTTAAAAGTTTGGAGTCAACACATTCAAAATTAGCAAAGTTATGAGTGAAAATGTAAATACTGAAATGTTTACTCATAACTTGGGCATTTTATCATATTTGGATACCAACGTTTCAGCATAGTCTTCTAATCAGCCCACTTCATGAACCAAGCAAGTGGAAATGTCTGAATGCCCATGCCCACTGAAACATCAGTCTGCACCAACAAATTGTCACTCCATGCCACAGGCTCAAAAACACATTTTTATCAGGATTTGAAATATAATAGCTGTCATGCTCATAAGGTGGTATAAAAATGTCTATATTGAAAAATTTGGCATCAAACTATTTAAAATTACCAAAGTTACACTTGAGCATAAACAAATTATAATGTACACTTTTACCTTTGCCATTTTTACATATTCTGACCCTACATTTGTAACACAGCCTTCTTATGACTCCTTCTCATGAACAAGGGTGGTGAAAATGTTCAAATCCCACTCAAAAGGTGATTTGGCCAAGTGAATACAAGTCACCTTTGGCCATGATTTGCATAATTCCATTGGTCATGAGGTATGGTAATTTGGGGTCAGAATATGTAAAAATGATAAATTATGCATCAGATTTCAAAACCCCTTTGAAATACATTGAACCACACTTACCTTAGTTTCTTAGATTGCAATCATTGGTTCCAGCAGCAAGATGTGTCTTCAACTGGAGAGTGGATCCACATTGTAGGACATGTTCAGGTGAGTGAGGGTGTGTGGGTGTGTGGAGTAGTGGGTGCTGAGAGGGAGGTCGGTGTGGAGAGGTCAAATTGATGAGGGATTATTTTCCTTTTTCCTGGGAAAAAGAAAAAAAAACAACAACAAGGGACTCCTTTGTTCTTCTTTCCAAGTGGCATGACAGTGTCATTCTGATACTGGGGATTGAGCACTCCAGTTTTGGGTAACTGTTTGTCAGCATTGAGGGTGGGCACCCCAGTGCCACCACCACTTAGCAAGTGGCAACAGGGGCTGGTGACCTTGAGGGAAGGGGGTCAAGACAAGTGGTGTTGGGGGGAGCACCCCGGTCCATTTATACAAGATATAATTATTGTAAAACATGTGGAAGATCAGGTTGGCAACCTGGGGGGGGGAGAAGGAAGCAGTACCATAGATAGATAGATAAATAGATAGATAGATAGATAGATAGATATGCAAACAGACAGACAGATAGATGATAGACAGACAGACAGACAGATAGACAGATAGATACATAGATAGATACAGTAGATAGAGAGACAGACAGAGAAAGTGAGAAGCAGAGACAGGCAGACAGAACAGGGGATTGCCAGCTCACTGCTCTTACTACAGCCTGCAGCATGAATTCCAGCTATGGCAGCAGAACTCAAGAAAGTCACGCTGTTCTCATACCTCAGAGAAGGTATTTCTGGCAACTGTTATAAAAAACAGCAACAGCAGAATCTATCTGAATGGATGCTGTTTAGCAAGGTTCAGGTGTTTTTTTTTTAAGGAGATCATTTTTATGTGTTTGCAATGCTTGTGAGTTTGGAAAGCACAAAACAAAAAGTGGCCACCTTGATCAGTATTTTTTCCACATGACTGCTTTTTTTCTACATGATCAGTATTTTCCCCCATTGGCAAGTAAATCATGAAAATATGCAGTCTTGATATATATTTGTTTTTTTGTTAACCATTCTCATTTGATGATTAACTCAAAAATCCTTATAATTCTGAAAGTGAATAATATTTTTTCAGGAAGTCTTCCAAAGGCATACCCTTGGCACAGGTCACTTCAACCCTGAAAATTTCCTGAAAAAAATGCCACACCATCTAGGCTATGAAGGTGAGAGCAAAACATACGCAATGTCAAATATAGTTTTTTTCTTGTTATTTTTTTGATGTGCTGTATCTCAGAAATCAAACATAGTGCTATCACAAAACTCTTCATAACTTGAGACTCTTGACAGTTTGATCACAAATACCTATTTTTGTGTTATTTCATCATAGGATGTCAAATTTATTAAGGTGCAGAAATTGGAGTTTAACAATAAATATCATACTCAACCCTAACTATAGGGGTGCTATCATGCCCCTATGCTAAATAGATAGATAGATAGATAGACAGACAGACAGACAGACAGAGACAGACAAATAGTACAGTATTTTATTTTCCTCTGCCCAATCTTGGACAGCTTTTTAGAATCCGTATGTATAAACTACCTCCACTGATAATGTGGAGCAATACAGAAAGGAGGAATTTCATTTATACTTACCATAATTTCTTTTGCATTTTTCAAATGGAAGATATCTGCAGCAGTTTTTCAGGTAGAGGGATTCATTAGTTACATCTGTGCATACACAGTATATAAATGTATTATTGGTATAATGGCCCAATAAGTTATCTGGCTGAGATTTCTTAAGGTATGATTTTTTGGGAACCTGTATGGTTATAACTTCTTTTTTACAGAATGCAATATTTTACTATTATTGAAAAAAGCCTTGGGCCTTTTTAGTCTATATTAATGGTGCAATATTTGTTGTATTAGGCGGATTACTTGTGTATGTGGACACTGATGGTCATATATAATTGTGGGTACTGTGTGGACATATGTGCTCTGTTATAACTACTGCCTTTGGAACATTCATGTCCCAGGGTTCTATGGTGAGGTCAAAAGTACATTGCCCATGTGTATGAAGTACCCCCATGGACAAAGCTGGAGCTGACAGAAAGGAAATTACAAGAAGTATTAAGGAATTTCCTCTGTGTCTATAGCCATCTTAAATGTAAGAACTACAGCTCTCTATCAGAGACACATCCTCCTTTAGCTAACTTTGAGAGACACAGAACAAACACACACACACACACACACACACACACACACACACACACGCACGCACACACAGACACACACACACACACACCTATAAAGTTACGAAAGCAACTGAAATTATTACCAGACTACTTCAAAGACTCTGATGAGATAAGGCTCTAGCCAGCAGCTGACTGTGTTTATTGTGGAACTGGAAGCCTTACTAGAAACATAGACAATATTAGCAGAAAAAGACCAATAGTTCATCCAGTCTGCCCATATTACCCTATTGTCTCTGCGTGGTCTTTATTTACCCTATTGCCCTTTTGTTATCCTTGTTTCTGTTCCTGCTCCCTGCTGAGCAGCTAATAGCCCCTTGACCTAGGACTATAACTAAGAACCTTGGATCCTAATTATAATCTAGTGACAACATTCAACTGCAACTGCTTGTGAAAGTTAACCACATTGAAAAGTGTTTGCTCTGCCTCTACAGCTGAAGTCAGATTTCTCTAAGCAGCGGCTGTTGTTATTATGGACTGTGGCAAGTTTCTTTGGCATTTATAGGAGACCAACAGTTAGGAAACTCCTTCTTTTATCCTCTAGCTGTCACCTGCACCATATGGTCACCAGCATCCCTAAGGGCCAGTTTTAGGCTGAAAAGAAACTGTAGCACTGAAGTGAGTCATCAGAAGGGAGCTTCAGGCTTTACATCAAGGTTCTTAGAACAAGGGTTCATATTGAGGAACATTAGGGAAGCATGAAACTTTACCAGGGCAAAATCAAGAAATGACCTGTTACATGATACCAGGGAAAGGAATAGAGATGGTGACAGATTCAGTTCTGTTACCAGTTTTTCAGGACATTTTAGCCATATAGAATGGATCATCAAAAAGCACTGGCATGTCTTTTTGGGTAACACTGTTCTTCAGGAGATAACAGCAGTTCCTACAAGTATGCCATACATGAGGGCAGGCACCAATAAAGATAAGTTAGTGGATAACAACCAGAACATCAAAAAACCTGTCTCAGGTCTGTAATTAAAAGTTACCATCAGTGCAACAGATGTATCACTTGTGCTATCTCATCATGCTCATAAGTTCTGAACACCAAAAATGCTAAGATGTACAGTGTGACGTAAGGGATCTGATAATGTATGATACACAGGGGGTCCTGTAGCTAGCCATTTGTAATTGTGGCACCTAATATGTAGGCAAAACCACCAATAGACTTAAAGATAGAGTTACTGACATGTGAGGGCCATTAGGAAAAACAAATGTGAAGGAAGGATGCAATGGCCTATTACCTACTGTATATATCCCAGGGACCCTGGTAATCATAAATTCACCTTCAGGGGGTTTGAGAAAGTCAAGTGTAACCGAAGAGCTGTGGATTTTGACAACATGTTTTGTTACAAATATAAGCTTTTGGGACATGGATTTTTGGGGCAACAAACTGGCAAGGATGAAATGCCAGTTTTGATTTGGCTTCTTTTCTAAAGTAAATCCTAACATGTACTGTTTTTGTTTCTTTGTGTACAGATATCTGCATTAGGACTCTGGGGATGTGTCCAGCTGCAATGTTAAACAAAATCTAGCCAGAGCCAATAGGGCTGTGAGGAGCTACCAAATGACCAAAGTTATTTTTTTGTTGGTGTCATATAGTGCTTTTAGTCACAATCATCAAAAACTGCCATGCTGCTAAATCAGTCCTCTTGAATTAATTTTGTCAGAGTAAATGCTGCTGCTGCTGTGTGTGTGTGTGTGTGTGTGTGTGTGTGTGTGTGTCAGTGCTCTCAGATTAAGTTTGCCTTTTTCCTGTAACTGCAGGGCAATTTTCTTATGATTTCCTGTAGATTACATTATTTCCAGTGAAAGCCAAATTCCTCTGTTTTCACATATAACTAATGCAAGTCTATGGGACGAATTTCCCCGTAGTTGGCTCCAAATCCCTGTAAACAGAGTTCCTTACAATTTAGATAAAATACCTGACATTCCCTACAAGCTTAGTTAAATGAGAACTGCACTGAACCTGTGAGTAATGTTTCCTGTAGAAGCTTTTTTTCATATAGTGGGTCCCCTTCTGTTTCTGTCCCATTTTTGCTGGCCTTTTAGTTAACCCATTGGATATTTATGGGTTACACACTGCTTCAAAGTGCCATCTAAGAATTGTATGATGTTGTTTATGTCCCCATGAACCTAAGGATTCTAAATTAGAACACAGATGCATTGTACCAACAATGTAAGTTCTTGACAAGATCATACTGTTCTAAAATGGTCAATGCCAGCAGTGTGTGAATCAGAAACACTCACTGAATTTACCAAAAGGCCAGCTAAGATTAAGCAGTAACAAAATGAGAACTGGCATTTTTAAAAATAACATCTACTTCTACAAAAATGCATATTTTTTGATTCAAGGCAGTTCTCCTTTGAGATATTAACAGCTTAGTCTAAATTGTTCACTATTTATGGGGCTGGCAGTATAGCCTAGAGGTTAGAGTAATGAGCTGTAAATGGGCTTTGTCCATCCAGCATTCAGACATGGGTTTGATTACCACACCCTCCATTTCCATACTGTGTGGATCTGATTAAGTCACTTAAATCTCCCCAGTGTTTCTAGGTTGTCCCTAGAAACAAGTACCTGTGCCTAGTTGGTCTTACCTGGTTACCAAAGGAAAAATACATATATTTATTAAATTACATTTATAAACTGTAAAAAAAATAAACTCCAGTACACATATTCTAGATCCATGTAATAATCAACCTCCCTACTCCAAATATTTTATTTTTATTATCAAAAATTGATTTTTAATTATTATTATTAGATATTATTTTTATATGGGACTCATTTCTGGTTACGAGTACTATTTGCATAAGTTTCTAAGAGCAAAACAAAAAGTATTAGTTAATTAAATCTTAAGACAAGGTATCTGGCTTTAATGCTTTAAAAAAAAATCTCTGTTTCCTAAGCATCTCTTTGCCCATACTGTATGGGAAATGAGATTTCTGTGGAAATAAAGATGAGACTTCATTTTAGTTTCTTTAAGGTGATATTAGACACTTCTCTTACTCAAATCCAGGAGTAAGGGAGGCCTAGCTCACATTCTTGTAATATCTAAGCTAGCCAGAACTGGATATCCATGACTACAATCAGATAGGGAAAGGGAAAGGGGAAATTGCTTAACCAGGAAAGGCACAATAAGCTGAAGCTTGTTTCGAGGTGCAACCTGGGAGCACAAGGAAGTTAAGTAACTTGCTCAGGGTCACACAGTATGCAAGTGGGAGCTGTGGGATTCAAACCAGGTCTCCAGGTTTGCAGCTCAGAGCCTTAAACCACTATGCTATACTGCCTTCTATACTGGAGGTCATGTGATTATTACAGGATGGACGTGTCTTGAAAAAAAGTGAGTTTGAGAGTTCCATTACTTTACATTAGAATAAGAAGTTTTATTCATAGTTTAAAGATGCAATGTACTGCCACACTTATTGGACATTAGTATGATAAATACGCTCACCAAGTTTCATGAGTGCAGGACCAAGGGTTCAGAAGTTATGTTTAAAACTTATTTTATATTCAGCAAATAGCAAAAATCAGAGGGGGTGTGCACTACTTTGCAGCTGTGAAGGAATACATCCACATGTCTAAAAAGGGAGCTCCACGAAGAGCCGTTTTAGAGTTGCAGTCTGACTGATGACAGAAGGGCTGTAGGCTCTGCCCACAGCCCTAAAAAGAAACACAGGAATACTCCAGAGCTCCTGCATAGAAAGCTGTTGGATTCAGTATATTACACTCTGCTGTATATTTTTAGCTTCTGACTTTTTCACTAGACCTATTTAGTTTAGCTAATCAAGCTACTAATTTTGAATTACGGATCAAGTGGCAATTTTAATTTCAGTTCCTTTTACACTTACATAAATAGTAGTACTTTTATGTAATGCACTTCACTTTCTAGTCTATTTATAATGCTCTTCAAGTTACAGAGGTAAAAGTATACTGTATGTCTCTTTAAGACCACCATATCTAAACCCTCCATCTCGAGTGCTCATCACCTTTGAAAAAGCACTTTTGTGTGAAACGCATCAGATGTGTAAGTACTCATGGGTGTTTTAGCCCTGTTTGTGTGGAATCACACCTTAAATAAAGTTGTTTTGTACTGTTATTACTGTTATGTGGCTTTTTGTAAGACTGAGTGCCTGGCCTTCTGTGTTGTTTTCCTGATTGCCTCTTAGGCCCTGAACATCAGTATTCAGGTGCTGCATCTACTTGCTTTGCTCACTGACTGGATTAATGTGTCTTTCTTGCATAAAGTATTTTGGTTTTCAGGGGAAGGGTAACTAATCTTGTCAGTTTCAGGAAGTTTATCAGTTCATTATTTGTTTTGTTGGGTTTCTAGTGTGTGTACTTGTGTGGTTGTAGGGGAGTATCTAGATTAGCTCAGTGCAACTGTATTTTTAGGGAGATCTGGAGGTTGAGAGGGCTATGAGGGTGCAACTTGCTGGAGTGGGCTTGGAAGCTGGGTAGAATTTGCTGGGCTATTGGAAAAGGCAACTTGCTGAGAAGACAGCTAGAGATTTTAGGGAGGGGGACAAGGGTGCATCTTGCTGGTCTGGGGGAAGGGCTGTGGACTCTAGGAAGGGGGCCAAGGTTAGGGTGCAACTTGGTGGGCTGGTAGAGGACTCAGGGCCACTCTCTGGAGAATCTGGCTGGGCTATGGGAGAGGGATTCAGGGCAACATGCTGGACTGTGGGAACTCTGAGAATGGAGCTAAGGTGTAAGTTATTGGACTGGGGAAGAGTAGCAGGGTAGCAAATTCTGTTACAAATGGCCCCCAAACTGCACCAGAGAGCACTCTTCCCCACAGATTTTCAGACTTTGTGTGTACACTTCTTTAAAGGCTGATTACTTCACTAGCTGTGGTTGTTTGTTGATGTGTCAAATTGATGTTATTACTTGTTTACAGACTCTTCACTACCAGTCTGTCAATGGGGTCTATGCACTAATATGGGCCAAGGAACAAAACAGGAATGTACCTGGCCTGCACCCTCCCACAGACACGGAAAGGCACAAACAGTTCACCATTCACCAAAATCAACCACCTATCTGTGGCACAATCTTGCTGGTACATTGGTGTGCTGGGGGGGGAGTAGTGGACACAGTTTGGCATCCAATTGGATGCTTGTCTTGCCGGTAGACTGGAGCCACTGCTCCACGTGTAGCAGGGAACTGTGGAACACAGCAGATCCTGAAATCAGTACTGGACTGGGTGTGTGGGCTGGTGCAGCCTGGCAGGTGGTATAGCTGATCCCACTGTGGCTGGCCACTGCTGATCAGAGGGGATGTTTAACAGCTACACAAAGGTCCCTGTCCCCCGTAGCCAGCACCCCCCCCTCAACCAGCACTCCGTGCAATAATGCATGGCACAGAGTGTAGCCACACACCCCTGGACTCTCTCTTGGTTCATCAGTGTGTCCAGATCCAAGGATGGACAGGGGATCAGGTGCAAAAGAGGCCCACACCACTTCTGTCAATGCTCCAGTGTGCAGCAGTTAGAATTAGGGAAGCCCATGCACTGTGTATATGGGGTGTGTAGGGTTTAGTGTATAGACCCCATTGTTTCTAAAATGCTTTGGGATACAGTGTATATGAAAAGCTCTACATAATTAGTTCTTCTTCTTCTACTCCCTCTTCTTTTCCTCCTTTCTCCTCCTCCTCCTTCTTGTTCTCATTCTCATCCTCTATGTTCTGAACTTTTAGCACATCAAGGCCTTAAAACATGACCATTTTGTTTGGTGTGACCCTCATATTGGCCTACATGCAATTTAGGGTAGTTGTTCCCTGTGATCGGGTTGTTTGTGGGTTGTGGGACGAGAGGAATCACACCAGAGACAGATATGGTAAAGAAACAAAATTGCACACCATTGAGTGCTTTTATTTAAACACAAAAATAATAAACATAAATAAGCAGATGATTTACACAGCTAGGACTTCATGTCATTCTGGAGTCCTACCCTCTGTACCTTGCATAGACTCTACATTCTACCTCAATCTGTTCAGGTTGCCTATCTGTTTAGACATCCTAAGGGGTCTGCTTTTATAATGATAGAGCAGTCATATGCTCAAAAGACACTCCCATAAACTACTACGAAAAGATATTTCTACATTAAATACAGCCAAAATTCATCCAACACACCAAAAAATAATTTATTTACATCATATCATGTTATTTAAAGAGTAACACAATACGATAAGTTTAGAACAGTATTTTACTATAAAAGTTCTTTATGGTTCCCTTGTGACTACATTACCCCCTCCCTCCTAGGTGATTGAAGGGGTTCCCAGTAAAATATCAGAGCAGAAAGGGGCACTGGCCCTATGGAGAATAACCTGCTTTCCTGTCCTGCAAAGGAACGAGACTTAGGAGGTAAATGAAAAGACATATGCATTGTACTTTTGTAAGGGGGCAACAATATAACATGTTTAGCAGTTGTAGTTTGTTGTGTGTATGTTAGGCACAAGGGACAACCATTACATATGGCAGCAGCTTCTTACTAATAAGGTCTTTTTACTATAAGGGAGAACAATAAACTAATAATAAAACAATGGACTTGGGCACCGGCTACAGCAAAAGATCTGCAAGATGTGCACCTCATAGAATAGCCATGGAGCAGCCCAACTAGAAGAGCATGCAGCTTCATATCTCAGATTGACAAAGGTCTGCTTCTTAAAGAGGGAGGAGAGCATGGGCACAGACCGGGTTAACAACTCGCTTCTTCCTGAATCATTTTATCTGATGGGCCTTTGCTATCCAAGCTCAGGGTACATTTGCTGCTTAAACAAAACTGGGCACACTCCCCGAGCACTCTAAGCACTCCTAAAGTCCAGGTCACACTACTTCCCCTGCCTTGCCTCAGTCATGCACTTTCCAACTCCTTTTGGGAGAATTCAGTGCCGCCTAGGAGCACCAGGGCAGACAGAGCTCGTATTCACTTTTTCAGATGCTCTGTGTACTTGCCCAGTCTCCATACTTAGACATGGCAGATTCCCTCAGGAGAACACACCACAAGAAAACAAGGAAATATAAATATAGAAAGGAACCACTGAGACAGACACAGAACTCTGTGTCTCTGCTCAGTGTTCAACAGTTAAATCACTTTTGGTCTACCTCAAACCCAACTCAGCCATCTGGACTATTTCAGCGGGTAAACCACAATGAGGAACCACAATGCTTGCTTCCCTGGAGTAGACCAATAGGTCGACACTATTCTCTTTCTCTTGCAACGTACAGGTGGGAGATCACCTCAATTTTTATTAATACCATGGTATCTATTATACGTGCTGCTATTTTACAGACAAAAGAACAATATAAAAAATTATTTTTCTCAAAGTACAAGGCACGGGACTATAGGGACAAAACCATAAAATTAAAGCTATTACACTAACTGCTGCAAGACCCCTTTTCCAAGTCCCTATGTGGAATAGCAGCCCTGCAAGATGGTAAAACAGGCATATGCTTCAAGCTAAGCAATTTCACAAAACCAAAGTCCGCCTGCCTGTGCCTTCTGCTAAAGTGCCCCACTGGCAGGAAGGGATTGACCTGAGGACAGAAAGCAAATGAAAAAATATATATAGAGAAAAAAGGATCATAGGTGGCCTTCCTACAAAAGAGGCAGACAAAAGAAAGGTGATGTTGCAACAAACATTTAGGAGGATATACAGTAACAGAAAAGGGTCCCTAGGCCTCTCCCTTCCCTTGACATGCCAGAGTAATGCTCGGCACTGTCACAGTCCCTCTCTGCTTCCTCACTCCATCTGAGGGACTCTTCTCTGTGTTTCCCCTTCTCTCCTGTGCTTCCCTAAATCTGTATCTTGGAAATGGGGATCATTTGCACCATCTACCTTACCAGTATCCTGTAGTTTAAATCCCATTGACTGCCCTGTCCATTCTCCTGGTATCTAGCCAGCATCTTTACTGCTTGCTGGAACAGTTGCAGCCCATCCCAGGCTCATAGGCATATCTTGACCCAAAATGCTCACTATTCTGCAAGAAAAAGAAGACCTTGCCTCTTGGTTTTGTCTATGCTTGTTAGTTGTGACCATGTTTCATTAGTCAACCCTCACTATTAATTTATTTTTTTTATTTTCCGTCTATTAAATTACTTGTTTATTCTTTGCAAAAAAATGCATTTATGCACCAGTTAGGGTTCAGCTCAATGCAACGTAAGTAGGGAAAAGTTGCATTAAGGTTTCCAACTTTAACTCCCCACCCTCTACAGCAGCAAGAGGACAACACCACACAAGCAACCACATACAGCCATAATGAGGTAAGACAAATGACATATAACTGTTTCTGTATGACACAAATGCAGTAGAAATGATGTTCTGCCTTCGTGGATTTTTTCTTTGCCACATTTCTCTATTTTTCTTACATTAAGTTGAACCCAAACTGGCAGGATAATGCAGATTTTTGAAAAGAATTTCATTTCTTTTTAAGATAGTGGAATCTTATCCTCATTGACACAGGTTTGTTTGGGTCCTGCGTGAACAGTTATGTCTGCCTGTAGAATCACAGTGGTTCCATGCAGCTACCAATGCAGAAATGCAGGAACCACCATGTCCTACACAAAATGAGGAGTCAGTTTAGCTGCAGAAGCACAAGGCCCTCAGGGCCCTGTGCTTCCCTGTGTCTACAGATGCAAACATGCAGGACCCTGGACCTACACTAAGTGAGGAGTCCATCTGGTTGTGGAAAGGGCCCTGTGCTTCTGTGCAGCTGCAGATGTAGATGCACAGGACCCTTTGGGTCCTGCACCAAATGTGAAGTCCATCAAGTTGCAGAAGTGCAACAATTCTTTCAATGTCCACTAATAACTTGGTCATTTTATGATATTTTACAACATATTTTCAAGACGGCATTCTTATGACCCCACTGTATTAAGCCAGTAGTTGAAAATGTTCAAATCCCCACCAAAACATAAATTCACACCAAAGGTGTGAATACACACTTTGGTCAGGATTTGAAAAATGACAGCTGACCCTCCATAAGGTAGTGTGAAAAAAAAGCTATGTTAAAAATATGCTCACTCATAAGTTCAGTAATTTTCAATAGTTTGACCCCAGATTTTCAACATATCCATAACCCTGTAGGTGAAATTTCTTGAATCCTGACCGAAATACCATTTCATGCCAGAAGTGCAAAAACATGTTTTGGTCAGGATTTGAAAAATGACGTCTATTACATTCATGATGTGGTGTGAAAAAATGGCTATGTTGAAAATTTGGAGTCAACATATTGAAAATTACTGAAGTTATGAGTGTATGTTGAAAAATGTCAACGTACGCTCATAACTTTGTTTTTTTTTAATATTTTTACCCCGAGTTATCAACAAAACCTTCTTATGACTCCATCAAAAGTATCCTAATTTGGCTTTTTTCCTGTTGTCTGGTAGTACCCCACCTTTTAGAGTTCTCAACGTGGACATATTACCCTCACTGGCTGTACAACGCCTGGCACAACCCTCCTCTCACCTCCTCAGCCGGCTGCCATCTGAAAAATGCACACTGCACTTTATTCCAAGTAGTTTGCATTTGTCAGATGGTGGCCTGCCAAAGAAGTGAGAGAATTGGAGAATCAGTCACTTTACAGTCAGTAAGTGTAATATGTCAGGGTTGGAGAATCTAAATTGTTGAGGGGGTACCACTGGACACCAGGAAATAAAGTCAAATTAGGATACTTTTCACTTATGATCCACACATCCCACAAACAACAGTTGGTGCTGCACTCCTTAGACCACAGGCAGGGTGCTAGTTCTGGGACACCATCCCACACTCAATTACAAACAAAAAAGTACCAGTGCCAGTGAAGGATGTCCACAGCAAAGGATTTCCAAAAAACAAATTTGTGTTTTATTTGTGGAACAAATTTCCAACACAGCTAATGAACAGTGTCTGTGACACCAAACTGCTCTGGTGCTTCACCACATAAGTGCCTCATCAGATCCACACATTGAAGGGCAATAAATAGTTTAAAATACAATGTATGGTGACTGGCCAGAAGTTGAGAGGTGTACTGTGCCAGTCATCATCTGCGGTTGAGAGTGATTTGTCAATGGGTTTGGGACACTGGAGCATGGTGGTGGGGGGGATACTGGACCCCTAGTAATAAAACCAAATCAGGATAGTTTTCATTGACTAGAAATTATACCTTTGGAAAAAAACAATGGGTATGCAGACCATACAGCGACACCATTACAGTGAACATATCAATGCTGACAACATCTACAGTTTGCTATAATTGTCTGCCTGAGACCCCAGCCCTCTGTCTCCCAGTCCAGCACCCCCTCCCAGAATCAACTCTGACTTGGAGTTGGAATCCTATAGTTTGGGGGGTGGGCGGCAGAGCCACCTACATGGGGTGGTTCAGAGGTGAAGCCCCCAATAGAAAATGTACCGGGGTCTCCTACCAGATTTACATCAACTGCACCTTGCAGTCAACATAAATCCGTACCTGTGATGTTGGTTGACAACATTATTGTCAAACTGACATCGTAGAGCCAAAAAATTTATTGAATACTCTACACATTGACCATCCGGGGGGGGGGTACTGTTAGTCGATAATGAATTAAGGGAATTTCAAGTGGGGGTTGCTATCAGTTGATCAATAGTGAGAGTATCATGACTAGTATAATACTGTCAAATGAAAATAAATGTTGTGCCCTGACTGGGATTTATTGTATGATTCTCATTCGAAAACAAGACAGATGCAGTCTGTTTTCTGACTGTGAAAAGAAATAAAGTTATGGAAAGAGTTGTCTCATAGATTAAATAGTCTTGTTTAGTAGATATAAATGTAATAATTTTAGTTAACTATGGAACAAAAATTATTATATTTCTGTCATGCCAATGCAAAGACTTTTTTTTTCAGTCATTCTCAAATTTTTTGGCCTGTAGAAATACTATTCAATTAACTATCACACTCAAAATCATACCTTGTCTAACTGGCAAAAACATTTTCTTTTTATGTACTGTAAGATACATCAAAGCAGAGTCCCTTTGTTACTCTTGTCACAGATGATTCTTAAATTATGAACCTGAGACTGCCTTCAACTTGACAGTCACTTCCACTCACACATGCTATAATTCTCCTTTTCCCTCCTTCAATCTCCCCCCCCCCCCCACGGCAAATGTAAGCTGGCTATCAGTGGACCAAGTGCACTCAAATTGCCAACCAGCCCATCTGATGTATCATGTAGACATGATGCAGGGAGAACAGTCAGACAATGAAAACATGTCAAATAAAGGGGGGTATGTACTACCTTGCCCACATGTTAAATCTGCCACTGCAGTACTAACAGTTATTAACAGTAAGGGCGCATTCTGCTGTTTTGGTTGAATATTGTGTTTCACTAGTGAGAGAGACCATTTTAGTCTGCATTGCCTTCATCTGTGTCTAAAACTTCTCCATTTACTTGTGGAGTGATTGTATTTTTGTTAAGAGAGCAGCATTAGTAGATTGGGGATGATTACTCTCACTGGTTGCCATCGGCAGGTCATTACTGGTGACTTGGAGTGGTGTGGGAAGAGAGTAGCAGTACTGGGGGTTGGCAGTCCAGTCATCTTTAGATAGATAGGCGTGATAGATAGATGGATGGCTAGATAGATAGATAAAAGAGACTGAAAAAGAGAGACATATTGGGTGATCACCAGCTCACTGTTCCCATTCAAGCTACAGGACTTCTGCAGCTATGGTTACAGTAACTGAAAAAGTCCTACAGTTCTCATACAGAGAATGGGAGTGAACAACTCCTCTCACTAAGATGGGCAGCCTGGGTTTTGGGGTACCCAGAATATGTATTTCTAGCATTATTTTAAAAAAATACTAAGCAAAATACAACTAAATGAGTCCTGTTTAGCTAGGTTCAGGTATTTCTTTTTTATTAAATATACCATTTTTATCTATTTTCCATGTTTTTTAGTTCAGTGAAATAAAACAGGATGGTGGCTGTCATGACACAATTTTTTTTGTATTGTGACAAGCTAGTGGCGAGAAACCAAAAACAGACTTGTGATAGAAAAGTGTTTATGTCGTATCAAGTTGTTATCCAAAAAACCCTACTGATCATGCTCAGAACAGCAAACAAATCTAAATTTTAAATCATATAACTCTAGAACCATGTAATATTTTTTCACAAAATCTTCAAAAGGCAGCACCTTGGCACAGCCCATGTCTATCCTGTAAGTGTCGTGAACAAATGTTAATACCATCTAGGCTATATTTGAGAGCAAAACCAAAAACCCATGTTAAGTATAGGCTAATGCAATAGACATCTACAAAAAAATGACATATGCAGATCTCAAAAGCTGCACAAGCTGCCATTACAAAACGTTTCATGTATTGAGACTTGCCTACCAGACAATAAATGCTAAATTTCAGAAAATGGCAGTTTCAGGGGATAAAAAGAATATGCAAGAAAAAAAATCATCAAACCATGCCAAAACTATTAAGGTGCAATGTTAGGGGTGTACCATAGAACCTGTCAAGCAACCCTAACTATACTGGTGCTATCATGCAAGTATAATATATGTACTGTATGTTTGATGGATCCACATCTATGATCTGTACTGTATATTGCTTTGCTTATTGTTAAGCACCCTGAGTCCTTTGGAAATAGGGTACAACACAAATAAAATTGTATTGCTTTGCTTTGCCTTGCACAAAACACTTAGCCATGCATTAGAGCACCTGTCTAATGGTCTGCTGACGCTCTGCACTAGTCCCCAGTAATGGGAGGATCTTGGAGAGGATCAGTGATACCTTTTGCTTTAGGAACACCATTAGTTACAGGAATGTCCTACTTATTTTCTTGGGATTAGTGGAGTGTTGCTCGGATAGTATCCTACTAGTTCAGTACCATCAGATACTATCATTTTGGTTGGATATTGGACGGCTTCAGATGGCATAGACATCTGACTAAGGATCCCACCTCCTAGTATCCACTGTATGGATCTGAGGTATCCATGGATCTGACCACTGTATCCAGCTATCCAAGATTGAATCTGATAGTTCCTACCTCAGGTCCATTGGCCAGATCCTAGGTCGGATGATGCACAAAAGCAGTATCTGAGCAACACTAGGTTAATGTTTCCTATGTTATTTGTACCACCGTGTACAATGACATTCTCCAGTTCCCCAGAAACACTGCTTGGCCCTGAATAGCACTAATTCAACTCACTGCAGGCAGACAAACCACTTTACTTGAGTTACCATCCTGTTCCAGAATATCCCCTTCACCTTACTCACTGCCCTGACTATTTCATCTGCTTTGCATATCCTTCTTTAATCTCATTCCTCACATGTTCATTATAGCTGCTTCAACTTTTGTTGTAAAGAAAAGCACATTGCAACATCATTTATATAAGATGTGCTAAGTGAAGCTTAATTAATTTCCTTTGCTTCAAGGTTGCTTATATAAAGGAATTATTTCCACATACTTAATGTTAATAATTTGAGATACTTGACATGATAATATATACCATAACATTTTGGAATATGCTTACCGTATAAAATGCTTTAAGAAAAATTTGATAACTAGTACAGAGATTTGTATTTTCCAGTTAGAGTGCTCCGTTCCCCTGAGTATGACATGCTCTTATTCTTTGAAGAGCGTCTCATGTTCAGCTGCCCTAGGAACTAGCATGGTGATATGGATGGATACTTTTTTTTTTATTTGAATATATTACGGATTGTTCTCACTCAATAATACGTTAGTACCACCATGAAGGCCACTCTTAGAAACTGAAACATAGAAACTGACAGGAAATAAGGGCTGCTGGGCCCACCCAGTCTGCCAATTTTTATTATCTTCATTTTTGCTGCAGACCCTACTTGATCTATGACACTGTCCACCCCCTACTCCAATGATTCTCTTCTGCCTAACTGTTGAAAGGGTGGTCTTACTTATATCCTTGGGATATCAGAACCTTTTGTTTCTACTTCTCATATGCTAAGAAATCACGAGATCACTCTTACAACTCTAAATGTGGTCTCAGAGGCAGATTTTATTACATCATGTCTTTAAGTGTATTTATTTTATTTCAATCAGCAGTTCATGTTAAAAAAAACAACAAACCTATTATATGTTTCAGTAGGAACTCCTTTCAGCCCATGTTGTTCATGTTTGTTTCCAGATCTGTTTATATGGTACCATATTTATTTTAGGTTCCACGTGTCAGGTTGTACTTTGTGACTCAGAGTTAGCCAAATGACTAGCACCAAAATAGCAAGCAGAAATTTTTTTTTTAAGTAGACCATTATTATTTTTTTTCTGAAGTATTTTTCATTTTCCAGTTGTACATTATAAGGTTTTGTTCTAGATGCAAAGTGAAGTACTTTACCAGAAATCATATATATCTAGTTGTATTCCTCTTCCTACCTTATCAGCATTGTGACCTTGCTTACTGAACTCACAAGAGCAGCTGATTGTCTCTTCTTGATCATTTGTGAAGTCTTGGTCAGGGAGGTCACAGCGCTGATGATATACAAGGAGGAATGGAACTAGTGAAGTCAGTCTCCAGGTAGATACATTACAGTTCTAAACATTACACCAAGTATTGTCAGGAGGAACATCTTCCAATTAGCAAAAGGGTAAATAAAAATAAAAATCCTTCAGAAACAAGAAGTAATTGTTCACTACTTTTGAAAGTTAATATTTGTATCAGGCAGTACACTCTTTAAACTATGAATGCTCAATCATAATTTGGAACATTGATGAAAACCTGGAGGCAGCACTATTTAATGAATTTCATCACTAATTAGTTTAAATCTGAAAAAATGCAGACCCAAAATAAGGAAAAAGACCACCTTACAAGACAGGAATAAAAGGGCAGTCTAAAATGAAACAAAAAGTTATGTGTAACAGGTTTTTAATCATACAATGAATTGGACTTTAAAATGTTTCACCAGCTGAACTATAAACTGGCTTGTTTCTAGACTCATCAGTTAAGATATGCAAAATAAATGTGTACATTGAAAATTCTGAAGAGAAAGTACATTCTGAGAATCATAAAATCATTAATCTTGTTGCAGAACTTTTCTTAAGACATTTTTGGCCTGGAAAGGCACATTGAAACAAAACTCATTCTCAGGTGTGACCCTGGAGGACATGGAAGTTAAGCGACCTGATCAGAGTAGCACAGTATGCAAGTGGCTGTAGTAGGATTCAAACCGAGCTCTGCAGGGACTTTTGGTTTACACAATGCTCTAACCTCTAGGTTCTCTTCTGCTAACTAACACCTAATTAAAAATGAATAAAAGAACAAAAGAACAAGAACAACATGGAAAGGAACAAATACCAGTCAGTCCAAAAACTGAAATGCAACACTTCAGATATAATTCAAGTGCAATAAAGGGAGTCAGCACATAAGCAGTACTAATATAGATACATGTGGATGTTGGACTGACCAGTTCCTGCAGCTGTGTTGTAAGTGTACACATTCCCATAAGAAGGCTATTACTCAGATTACCAATTCTGTGAGAGAAACCTGCTGGGCCAGTTGCCTTTGTGAGTTTAGAGGCAAGACAGATCTGGTGAAGCTGGCATCGGTGGGCATAAGCAGATGGGCTAGTCAGGGACAGAACATAACTGAGGCAGCAGAGGATTTTAATAGTCCAGAACTGAACTAGAAATATTACCCTATGAATTTTCCAGTGCCCCTCCAGAGATAATCAGTTCAAGAAGTTGTACCGAGTACAGTGGTGGGCATGTGGGTCAGTGAAGAGCAACATGGGAGAATCGGTTAAATAGAGTGTCCAGTTTAGCAAGTGAATGTTGTGTGGCTGCTCTGAAAACCAAGTCACCACCATAGTGAAACAGATGATCTAACGTCATGCCACAAGTGAGAGACAGGAGTTGTGTAAAGGGCACCAATTCAGGGGAGGAGTTTAAAACAGATAGCCATTATGTGATGCAAGAATTCAAGGAGTTGTGTCCCACCAGTTGCCTAGGTATTTGAACTAATCAAACTGTAAGATAAGGTATATAATAAAGGTGGCAATGAAAAGGCAGCGGTAGATCTGGGTTCATATTTTTGTGTCAAATCTCATGGCATACATTTAGCTAGGGTCAAGGGTAAGGCAGTTAGTATGTTGGAATGTACTGAAATCCTTTTGCATGAGAGCAAAATGGACTGCTGCATTTGGGCCAGAGGTAAAGATGACTGTATTGTCTGCATAGAAATTAATGTAGGATGAGATGCAGGCAGGCAGAAGGGAAGTCACTGAAGAAAATGTAAAACAAAATACCACATCATCAAACAGAAGCCGCACTTGGCATGGGGTGCTCAAGGCAGGCTTAAGGAACAATAAAGAAAACAGGCATTTGTCAATGCTGAACGTTTGCTTGCAGGTATTTGCAGTGGTGTTTTGCATTGATGCAGGCACCCCTTAACTGTATCCATATCCCTTCAGCACCCTTGTCCCAACAGAGTACCTCTCTGCAACTCCTCTTGCATCTCATTTACATTTCAGCCTCATACTTCTTAACTGTCTGTCTTTGAAATATGGGATACTGATGGTCAGAATGGGGGACAATATGAGACACATATTCAAACAGTAAGGTAGAATCTGGGAACACTGGGGAAACACATGCCTTTATTACTGCAAAGTTTAATTTTCATTGATAGGAAACAATTGTCTGCTGAAGTTAACTGTTGAATAAGTTATAAATAAAAGCAGTGGCATTTGTGTGTGTTTTTTGTATGTTTCAATGTTTAAAGTTCACATTTATTTTTATGCTCATTATGTTAAGCACCATTGACTTGCCCCTGTGTGTTTTTGTATCAGGAGTCACAGCGTGTCAAGTTTTAAAATGCCCACATCACAGACTCCCCATGCAGCAGTTTCTTGCAGCATCCACTTCAACTGCACTCGTCAATTGCTGTAACAGTGGCACTTGTAACAAGCATTTGTCAGTGCTGAGTGTTTGCTTGCTGGTATTACCATTGGAAGTACATGAGCTAGACAGATGAAGAATAGGAATGGCAGTGAAGTACTGAAGTGATGGCAACCCTACCCTGCAGAGATGGACAGGCATTGGGGTGTGCCTTTGAATCATCGACCATAATGCTCACAGCATTTCACTTCACCCTATCCTGCAGACTCCAACAAGTGTTGAAGTGTGTGTTAGGCTGTTCAGTTTTACAGCCACCCCATTCCATAAGAAGATACACTGTAATGGGTGCAGTATAGGAGAATGGGGTGAACTTGGGGCCAAAGAGTCCAAGGCACACCTCTATGCCTGTCACTGGCTGCAGAGTGGGGTTGGGGTGAAATGGCATGAGCATTACAGCCAGCAATCCAAAGGTACACCCCTGATGGCTATCAGTCTGTAAAGGGTGGGATGTTATGGTTAGAAACCCTAACACCATGACCGTTTGCTGATATTTGCACTACAAATTTTCAACATGGCCTTTTTGTGCCCC
Organism: Neoceratodus forsteri; assembly: GCA_016271365.2. Classification (NCBI taxonomy): domain Eukaryota; kingdom Metazoa; phylum Chordata; order Ceratodontiformes; family Ceratodontidae; genus Neoceratodus; species Neoceratodus forsteri. Next base: position 1,398,282,621 of record CM057452.1, read on the forward strand.
CCCCCCACCTCATAAAAGCATTTTGGACCTCTACTCATGAACAGTGGCACTGTGATTTTGTTAATCTCTCCTGAACGTTGATTTCCCACAGTGACCACACCATTTTGTGCCACATGTGCAAAAACACAGTTCAGGCAGGATGTGAAAAATGACAGCTGTACCATTCATAGGGAGGTGTGAAGAGATGGCAATGTTGAAAATGTGGAGTGAAAATATTAAAAATTCTCATTCTTTGGAGCATACATGGGAACTGCTCAATGCATGCTCATAACAGTCATTTTGTGGACTTCTTTCATCAAATTTTCAACATAGGCATTTTGTGACCTCTGCTCGTAAACACTGTCCAAAACATTGACTTCCCACAGCGACCGTGCCATTATATGCCAGATGTGCGAAAACACATTTCAGGCATTATGTGAAAAATGGCAGCTATGCTGTTCATAAGGAGGTGTGCAAAATCAACAATGTTGAAAATTCTGAGTGAAAATATTACACATTTTTCAAGTTATGAGTATGCGTGGAAACTGTGCAGTGCACGCTCATAACATAGTCATTTTATGGACTTTTGTCACCAGATTTTCAATGTAGACGTTTTAGGACCTCTGCTCATGAACAGTGTCACTGTCATTTTCTTAATCTGTCCCGAACACTGATTTCCCACAGCAACCATGCTATTCTGGGCCAGAAGTGTGAAAACACATTTCAGCCAGGATGTGAAAAATGACAGCTGTATTGTTCATAAGGAGGTGTGAAAAAATGCCAATGTTGAAAATCTGGAGTGAAATTATTACAAATTTGTGAAATTACAAGTGTGCATGAAAACTGAGCAATGCAAGCTCATAAGACAGTCATTTCTTGGAATTGTTTCACCACATTTGCAATATAGGCTTTTTGAGAGACTATCTCATGAATAGTGACACTGTCATTTTGTTAATTGGTCCTGAAAGGTTATTCACCACAGTGATCACAAAATAACCTTTTGCGACTGAATAACAACATGACAGTGACTGAATTCATGAGGTGGGGTCCCAAGAACCCCATGTTGAAAATTTGGTGCTAAAATTCACAAAAATAGCTGAGATATCCACTTAAATTGAAAAAAACCCATTTATGCCATTATACAGCTTATCGGCATTAAGTTCACCGTCAGCTTTGAAGAGTGCAGATGTGTTTCTGGTCCACTGAAGATCATTGCATTTGGCTCCAGAGGTAAGTGTGGAGTGAGGGGGGAGCAGCGATGTGGGGTGCATAGAAGGTGGCTGCGGGTTGGGGGAGGAGCACCAGAGACAGCGAGGGACCATTTTCTGGTTTTACAGGGGGAAAAAACAAAACAAAACAAAAAAAAACAATGCAGGAGGTTTTTGGCACACTGGGGTGGGCTCTCAGCATGCCACCTAGGTGATTGTTGGCAAGAGGGCTGGAGCTGATGGGGATTAGGCACCTCCATTGGCCATACAGTGTGCTGGGGGTGCATAAGCAGATGGGGATTGGGGACCCTCCCTCAGCACACAACAGGGAGGGCAACAATGAGGGAGCCAGGAGGATAGCAGCAGAGGGAGGAAGCAAGAGAGATTTTGAGCAGCGAGTGAAAATGCTAATGTCAATGTGCTAAACATACACACGTTACCACTGCTGATTGCAGCGGTGGTTTTCTTTCAAGTGAAAACTGGTGCAGCCGAACTGTTGTCATTGACAGCTCAGCATCTGTTGGTGCGGTGAGGTCACACCTGCCACACTGGCACTGTATTGGTTAGGAGGGTCACACACCTCCAGAAAGTCATACTGTGACATGATGTTCCTTGCGCATGTGCACAAGTGAACACAAAATATCAAGCACTCACCCCCTTGCTTGCAGTAGACAGAAGATGCAGCTCCAGAGATAGAGTTTAAATGCAAAAAAGTACTATTTTATTTCAGTGCCAACAAACAATTGCACTTAAGATGCCTGATACATTTTGAAAACAAATCCTTTATCAAAGGCATTTAACACAGGTGTCATACTCCTTGTATGCACAATAGTAACATCATCAAGATGTGACATACTGTGTACTAATGCAAAGCACAAAAAAGTACATATACAGCGCGGGTGCTTCTATAATGAAAGGGAAGAATAAAACTCATGGTCACTAACCAGAGTAAAATCTGTGTCCTGGTACAGACTACAGTAGAAAAGAAAAGAGAACATTTATGTTAGTACAGATCAAAGTTGTTCATAACAAAATATTAAGTAATACACCTTATAGATATCTATCACATTGACTTCATTTTAGACTAGAATTGACGTAAAAATGGTCACTGAGATCTGGGGGCACACAGGCCCCCCAAATTAAAAATCCAGAAAGCCTCCCTCCAAAGCAGGAGATTATCAAAATCTCCACACCTTGGGTTTGGGCTAACTTTGTCTATGGCTCTAAACGTGAACCCATGCCCTTTGGGGTTGGTGGCATTTTTATGGGTTGGGCAATGTCATATATTGTGTCACCATTATGTATTGTCCAGCTATGCTTACAAGTTTGACCTTGCTCCATTACCAAGATGAACTAACTGTGATAAAGCTCTATAATATGTAGATAATCATATACTAGATTTCAGTAAGGCTTTCATCACCGTTTAGCATAGGATACTAGTAAGCAAGCTGGGTACCTTAGGAATTGGTGCAAAAGTGGTAAGCTAGATAAGAAATTGGTTAGGGGTTAGGCTACAGAGGGTAGTGGTAAATGGAGTTCACTCTGAGTAAGGGAGGGTGACCAATGGGATGCCTCAGGGAGAAGTGCTGGGACCAGTCCTTTTTAATATCTTTATAAGTGACACAGCAGAAGAGCTAGAAGGGAAGATCTGCCTCTTTGTGGATGACACCAACATCTACAACAGGGTGGACACTCTTGGGGGGTGGAAAGGAAGAGTAGAGACCTGAGAAAACTAGAGGAGCGGTTAAGGGTATTACAGCTGGGTTTCAATGCGAAAAAGTGCAAAATAATGTACTTAGGCATAGAAATCCAGGGGGCAGAGTACACCATTGGTGGACTGGCATCTATCAAGCAGAAAAGATACCTGGGGATAATAATACTGGATGACCTAAAGGTGACCAGGCAGTGTGACAAGGCAGTTAGGAGGGCTGGTGGGATGCTGGGATACATAGGGAGGGGCAGGGGAGGGAGGACGATTCAGAGGAAACATGAGGAAGAATTTCTTCACAGAACGGGTGGTGGACAAGTGGAACACCCTGCCAGAGGAAGTGGTGGAGGCTGAAACAATCATGGGATTTAAGAATGCATGGGATAGACATAAAGGAATTCTGGAGGTCAGGGGTAAGGGGCAACAGACTTCTAGGAAAACATAAACTGAACTTACAAGCTGAAATGGGCAGACTGGATGGGCCATAGGCCCTTATCTGCCAACACTGTCTATGTACTATGTATCTATGTATCACCAGCAGAATGGTGGAGGTGATGTTGCCTCTTTATAGATTGCTGTAAAGACCCCACCTAGAGTACTGTGTCCACTTCTGGAGACCACAGTTCTGGAAGGACACAGACAGAGTGGAGGCAGTCCAGAGGAGGGCAACTAAAATGGTTTGGGGTCTATATCAAAAGACCTATGAGGAGAGACTGAAAAACCTCTCAATATGTACACCCTGGAACAGAGGAGGGAGAGGAATGATATGATAAAGGCCTTTATATACCTCATGGAGGTAAAAAAGGTACAGGATGGAAGTTTTTTTCAGAAGAAAAGGTACTCAAGAACAAAGGGACATACTAGGAAGCTGGGAGGGGGTAAATTCAGGAGAGATACTAAGGTTATACTATACTAAGGTTATTGGATAGCAGAAGGCTCGCACCCATAATTGCTATCCCCACTTCTCAGTGGATTATTTAAAAACATTTATTGTTAAAATGAGCATCAAGTTTAGATTTAAAACCCATAAAGGTCAACTGGTTAACTATCCCCTGTGGCAGTTTGTTCCACACCCTTATAGTTCTGGGAAGAAAGGAATTATCCATCAGGGTTATTTTGGATATGCTACCCAGGATCTGTTTGTTGTGCCCTCTTAGACAGTGACAGTTCTCTCTGTATTTTATATCAAAGTCAGCTGAGAGTATATTGTCACTCAAGATTTTATACAGTGTTAGTAAATCTCATGTTTCCCTTCTTCTCTGTAAAGGCCAAAGTTTTAGTATGTCAAGTCTTTTGGCATAATCAGTATAGTTTAAAATATTTATTCCTTTAGTAAATCTCCGTTGTGCCCTTTCCAGCAAGTTTATGTCCTGTTTCAGCACAGGGCTCCAGACTTGAGAGCAATAATCAAAATATGGGTGTAAATATGTTTTGTAAAGTGGCAGCATACAGTAATTGATTTGTTTTTATTTGAAAAAGACTTCCTAATGCATGTGATTAGATGGTTCACCTTTTTAGCCACTTGTCTGCAGTGGGTTTCTGTTTTTAAGTTACCTCATATGGTTATTCCTAATTCTCTTACTTCATCTATAGTATGTAGACTTGTATTATGTATAGTGTAACTTTGTTCAGGATTATTTTTGCCACAGTGCATGACCACACATTTATAAATACTAAACCTCATTCTGTTATTATCTGCCCACTTCAGCATTGTATTAAGATCTTTAATCATATTATGTTTATTCTGTTCAGTACCTACAAGCCCGTCCAACTTGAGATCATCAATAAATTTTATTAGGGTGTTGCAGCTATTGATTTGAAGGTCTTGTATATATATATATATATATATATATATATATATATATATAAATATAAATTAAAATGGATTGGTCCCAAGACTGAACCCTGGGGGATGCCACTGGTCACCCCTCCGTCAGGCGAAAGGTGATCATTAAATTATACCCTCTGTGTCCTATCTCGAAGCCATGGTGACACCCATTGAATTAATGTAGGATCTATGTTGTGTTTTGGTCTCTATGAGACCTGCATGTGGTAGTGTATCAAAGGCTTTTTCGAAATCAAAACAAATTATATCAACCGAATCATTATGGTCAAGGTGTTTGCTTATTTTGTTATAGAAACTTAATAAGTTAGTGTTACAACTCCCCTCTCTGTAAAACCATGCTGGGGGGTATCCAGAAGGCCTTTAATTTTGAGATGTGAGGAAGGACTTCTTCCTAGAAAGAGTGGTGGATTCCTGAAACTGCCTCCCAGCAGAGGTGGTGGCAGTGAAAAGAGTGGTGGAGTTCAAGAATGCATGGAATAAGCACAAGGGAATAATAGTGGAAAGGAAGAGGAGAGGGAGAAAGAGCAGTAGATTAGGTACAGTCTGCGGTAATAGTGTAGGTAGGGAGGGATGAATGGGCAGACTGTATGAGCCAAGCATAGAAACATAGAAACATAGAATTTGACGGCAGATAAGGACCGCTTGGCCCAACCAGTCTGCCGATTTCCCTAGCTACTGGATAAGCTGCAGATCCTAGTTAACCAGCAGCCTACTTCTTCTTACCCCAACCCCCCAGAATTGCCTTATGACTGTCCCATGCATGCTTGAATTCCACCACTGATTTTGACTCCACAACCTCCTCCGGAAGGCCGTTCCATGCATCTACAACCCTCTCTGTGAAAAATACTTCCTTAAATTACCTCTGAGCCACCCCCTATCTTCAAATTGTGCCCTCTTGTTCTTGCACCTCTTTTTTGAAAGATGCTATCCTCTTGGACTTTGTTGATTCCCTTGAGGTACTTGAAAGTTTCTATCATGTCCCCCTCTCCTCCTTTCCTCGAGGCTATACATATTAAGCTCCTTAAGTCTCTCTTCATATGTCTTCTGGTGCAGACCCTGCACCATTTTAGTTGCCCTCCTCTGGACAGCTTCCATCCTGTCTATGTCTTTGCAGAGATTGGGTCTCCAGAACTGCACACAGTACTCCAGATGGGGTCTCACCAGCTGTCTGTACAGAGGGATAATAACTTCCTGTTTTCTACTGGTGATGCCTCTCCCTATGCATCCCAGTAACCCCCCAGCCCTCCTTGCTGCCCTCTCACATTGCTTGCCCACCTTTAGGTCATCTGATATGACTACCCCCAGGTCCCTTTCCATTTTTGTTGTTGTTAGTATCTCACCCCCCATTGTGTACTCTTCCCCTGGGTTTTTGTTTCCCAGGTGCATTACCTTGCACTTCTTAGCATTAAATCTAAGCTGCCATACATTTGATCATTCCTCTAACCTTGCCAAGTCCCTTCTCATCCTTTCCACCTCACTTTGCGCATCAACTCTGTTGCAGATCTTTGTGTCATCTGCAGAGAGACATAGTTTTCCTTCCAGTCCTTCCGCAATGTCACTTATAAAGACATTGAAGAGGACCGGTCCTAATACTGAACCCTGTGGTACCCCACTAGTAACCCTCCTTTCTTCTGAGTGGACTCCATTTACTATTACTCTCTGTGTCCTATTCTCCAGCCAATTCTTTACTCAGGCTGTCATCTTGGGACCCACTCCCAGGCTGGCTAACTTGTATATTAATCTTTTGTGTGGGACTGTGTGCAGTCCTGGATTTACCAGGACATATACAGCAAGTAGAACTTTGAAGCCATTTCTTCACCTAGTTTAAATGCTTCACATTTGCACAATTGCTGGCTGTATTGAGAGGGGATAAAAAACAGGCCTCTGTATGAACTCCTACTGACTCTGTTGACTGTGCCACATATGTGTAGAGGTCCCCTTAGAAACCTGCACTGTGAATGACTTTTGCCAAATTGCTCTGAACTGTGTGAGAGTGAACTGATACCCCACTTGCTGTTAGATGCATGTATGCCATTGGTATTGACTGTTTGCACCTGTTGGGCAGGGCGTACTGCATTTGTTATCTGCAGCTTTGAAATTGCTGCCAGTGAATCATGGTTCCAACCAATCAGCTGCAGTGATAGGGCAGCTGTGGGTGAGCCAGGTTCAAAATAAATCAAAGAGCCCCTAAGATGTGGTGGCTTCTTTCTACTCCTCTGGCTTCGTACAGCTGGCTGAATACTCTGGTAGAGTACTGAAGAGTCTGCTGGAGTCAGCCGGGGAAGCTGGGTAAAGGGACTAGAAGTTTTATATTTATTCCTTTTGAAGGTCTGTGGAAGTAATGTTGTTATATTAATTAAGAAAGTATATTTAAGTGAGGAAATACAGTATGTGCAGGAACATGTTAAGCCTTAACACACAGAAGAAATGGATTCATGAATGAATGGAAATTTTTTAAAAGAGGGCCCATGCCAATTACAGCAGGGCTATACAGTTTTCGACCAAGGGCCCATAGTCAATGTTTTACATTACTTTTAGCTATAAGCAGGGATATAGAAGTCAACCCAGGACCTACAAATACAATTGGGCTACAAATAACCCATGAAACTGTGAGGAGTCTGGTAAGAAAAACTGATGCATTTAGGACATAGGTGGGGGAGGTTCAGTCAGACATATTGGAGATTTCACAATCATGGTTGCATGAGGGAATTAAGGGTAGTGAGGTGCAGGTTGAAGGCTATACAATAGCAAGAAAAGACAGAGGCAGAAGGTGTGTCTGTGTGGGGGGGGGGGTCATGTTTTATATAAAAGACAGCCTAGGATCTTTTCATGTGATTTTTTTTGGAAAACATTGAAGATGTGGATCGTCTAATAGTGGAAATAATATTAGATAATTTAATAATTGGTGTAGTCTATGCCCCTCCCCAGACTAAATTAGCTCATTTTGATTTATTAGCTGGCAGGCTATCAGACATAATGAAAAATGAAGACAAAGTTTTAATTGAAGATTTCAATGCTGACTGGTTACAGAGAATGAAAAATGAAAAAAAATGGGGTAAATTATGGACACTTTGGGACTTAGGCAAATAGTACAAAACCCAACTAGATGTATAAAAAATGCAACTCAAGGCTCAATCCTAGATTTAGTATTTATTTCCAAAGATTTAAAGGTAAAACAGCTGGAAGTAATGCCAATGAATTTAGAAAACCATTATCCAATAAAACGTTACTTAGAAAGGAACATATCTTACATAAAAGAGCATGTATCATGTTGGGCAACTGGTTTGAAATATTTTAATTTAGAAGCTTTTAGAAATACAATAGTTTGCCCGGAGTCAAATGGGATAGAATAACCCTAATATCCAATTTAGATTTGGCAGTCCAAGACTTCACAAATACTATGGTTGCAATATTCAATTTACATGCTCCAAAGGTCCAAAAACACCAAGTGAAAAATAATTACCATGGATTACAGACAAAATTAAGATACACATTATGATTCAAAATCAGTTATGGAAAAAAGTGAGAAAAACAAAAAAAGGTAGAGGATTGGAATATATTAAAAAAATTGAGAAATAAGTGTATAAAAACAATACAAACAGCAAAAGGTCAGTTTTACAGGACTAGTATTAATCAAGCTAAGGATCCTAAAACATTTTGGCAACAAGTAAAAGAGCTCAACAACCCTGTTAATAAAGGAATAATGCATGACAGGGTGTGTGTGTGTGTGTTGTGCTGGAATAATGCTGTGCCTGGGGGGTTGGGCATGAGGCCGCAGGCCAAGTGCGTCCAATGCCTCAGGTGTGGTGTTATCCCAGTGTGACACACACCCTGGAGTGCATTACTCCTATTATACAATGGCTTGTTGTTATATATAAAATAAAAAAAATAATTTTAAAGAATGTTTTTATTAGTGTGGAAAAATATTTTTGTTTCTTAAGAGGAGATGCAAAAAAAAGAGAATAAGCTCCTCATCCCAATGCTCCTCCATATTGGTTCACAGTGCTGAGACTAGACCTGTGGTGTTATGCTGGGATAATGCCATGGGTCCAGCCCCAAACTGACCAATCGCAGTCCAAGACTCTTTCTTGCCATTGTATAATTCAATATAAATTTGGTTGAAAATAATATATAGAATAATGGCTGGGTAGAGGGTTATAATGAGATTTTACCCCCACCAAGGGGTGGGATGCCACATAAATCCCGTGAGTGAAGCTTGAGGGGTTTATTAAGGCATCCCACTTTGAGGGTGTGTGTAAAATTGAGTTTTACACACCCCTACCCAGTCTTTATTTTATATAATTGCTGGGGAGCGTTTTCGCACCACAGCAATTATATAAAATAAATGAACAACCCCACGGATTCATGCCATGGACCACTGGGATTTTGGCATGGTCCATCTGTAGGGGCTCCTAAAGGAACCCAATGTTTACTTTTTTTTAATACCCAATGGTATGGCAAGTAAATATTTTTTTAAAAAAGAAAAAATAACTCACTGCCAACCGGGAGTGTTGGTGAACTGTGTAGTGCTGAGGAGCAGGGATGGTGCAGAGAATGGCAAAGATTGCAGCTGGTGCATGTGCACAGTGAAGGAAACCTGGTGCATGTTCATCATTATAACCCCTGGGTTATAATGGCACATTATAACCTGGGTTTTCTATTGGAGAAAATGATCCCCAGTTATTATATAGCAATAGTTTTAAACAGCTATTTTATAGATTTATCACATTTAGGACTAAATAGTCCAGAGACCAGTGCCCTTGACATTTCTCTTAAAGAAAAAATTAGAAATGCAGAGATGGTGAGCAACATATCATGTTTTAGGTTTAGGGCAATTACAGTTAAGGAAGCTGAAAAAGAATTGAAATGTTTGAAGGTAAATAAGGCCAGTGGGGTGGATGGGGTGGAGATAAGATTTTTGAAGTTGGGAGCAGACATTGTGGCACCAACAATAACATATTTATTAAACTGGGCTTGTATTCCTCCATGATTTCTGAGGCCTGGAAGACAGGGAAGATAATTACTATTTTTAAGGGGTTGGTCCTTTGACACCTACAAATTTCAGACCTATAACTCTACTCACAATATTGTCAAAAATCATCAAACTGCTTGTATATAGGCAATTTTACCAATCCTTTGAGTACTATGACCTTCTGACAGATAGCCAGTATGAATTTTGGGCACGGAGGTCCACGGACATGGCCATAGTTGCTTTTAATAGCCTGGTAACAACATCTATGAATGCACACAGGAGTACTGGGGCTGTGTTTGTGGAGATCAATAAAGCCTTTGATTTAGTTGACCATCGTATACTGCTACAGGGATTGTATGCGATAGGTGTTCATGCTGAACCATTACATTGGTTCAAATCTTATTTAGCAAAAAGAAAACAGTGTGTGTTGCAAGGACCCATAATATCTTCATTAAGAGTGGTAAAAACAGAAATCCCATAGGGCTCTATCTTGTGCCCTTTGCTTTTTAATATATATGTTAATGAATTGCCAAAGGTATTGGTTAACAGTGAGGTCCGTCTGTACAAGGAAGACACCATTTTGTTGGTGTCCTCAGACAGCCACACCTCAATGGAACAAAAACTTCAAGATGATTTATCTATAATGAAAACATGGTTTGTAGATTCAGGTTTACTGCTGAATAATAAAAAATACAATGTATCCATTTTTTGACTGGCACAAGGGATGTACAGTACTAGACAGGAACTTGAACATTAAATTTAACAATTGGCTACAAGTAACAAAGGTAACAAGTTACAAATACTTGGGGGTCCCTGTTGATAGTAAGCTATCCTATACAGAACATATTGAATCAGTGGTGAAAAAAAACAATCAGCGGCTTTGAGTCTTAAGGAGAATATCTACTTGCCTTATGAAAAATGTTAGACTGAAACTAATTCAGCAGTTATTGATTCCAGTATTGGAGTATGGTGTTTTAATCAATAAAAATGCAAATAAAACAGTTTTAAAGAAAATAGACCAAACCTTTTACAAACTAACTAGATCTGTCAATTTTTGTAAATTTGGTATCCGTCACTATGCGATTTATCTGGCCTTAAACTGGCTTGGGCCAGAAGAAAAGAGACAATGTAACTGGTTATCTTGGTGTTTTAAGCTATAGAAATCAAAGGTTATCCATCCTTTGTGTAACTTGGTGACAAATGAGCCATCAAGTGACAAACAGTATTACTTGATGTCAAATGCTTTAAATCTATCCTATTCATGGGCATGGGTTTAAAATAGGTTTGGTGAAGCCATACTACAAGTGGATCTACAAAGCCACATCGACAATTTCATGTCGATGCAATGTTACCCCCAAAACTCTACATCTACTGCAACTGCAGTCGGGATTGTGCTGGCATGTGTAAACATCTTGTTTTGCAGGGGGCTGTGCCCCCATTCCCCCCCAAGGACTATGCTGCCTGCACCCCCCTCTTTAGGATTCTCAACTTTGAGATGGAGTTGAGTTGGGGATGGGGTGCAGGACCTTAGGGGAGGGTGCCGGTGTCCCAGGCAGACTTTACAGCAATGTGGCGATATTGTCGGTATCGACTACGTTGCTCTAAAGTTGTAACTGTAGAGACAGTATACCACTACATGCAAGCATGGCCAAGTTTTGGAATGAGGTACCAACAGAATTAAAAGTAAAAAACCCTATAAAAGAGTTTCAAACAGCATTACCAAAATCTTTAGGAAATCGTCTTAATTGCTACACTTGAGACTAATGGTATCCTGACTGTGCGTTATATTGTTTTATATTGTTTATACACTGTTTTATGTAAATGTTTGTATATTATGTGTAGTATGTAGGACACTCTTTGAAAACAGGGATTTTATCCCTAAATGTTTGTACCTGTTTAAAAATAAAATGTTATCATCATCATATTCCTTATTTGCCATCAAATTCTAAGTTTCTATTTTTCTCTTTTCTTTTCTATAACAGACGTGGTCTGAACCAGGATATAGATTTTACTCCTGTTAGGGGCGACCAGTCTTACCATTCTCTTTCACTATATAAGCACCTGCACTGTCTATCTAGCTATGAAGTATGTGTAACTTGCAGTAAGATAATCAAGGCATCTTAAGAAAATATCTAGTCATTTGATAAATTAATATTCATACTCATGCATTTCACCATAGTAATGAAGTTTAATAATATCCTGTGATTTTAACTTGTCTTTTTATTTGGATGTACATTTACTATCATATTTATGGTATTTTATTGTTTTTTATGCTCACTGGGCACCTTTTTCCACTTCATGTGTAATTTATACATTGTATTAGTATACAGATGTCACAGTATATCACATTTTGATTATGTCACTATTGAGTATATAAGGAGTATGACACCTCAACTGTATTGAACACTTTTGATAAAGGATTCATTTCTGAAATGTGTCAGACATCTTAAGTGAAATTGTTTGTTGGCACTAAAATAAAATAGCACATTTTTTCACTTAAGCTCTATTTGGAGCTGTGTCTTCTGTCTACCACAAGGAAGGGGGTGAGTGCCTGACTTTTTGTCTTTGTTATAAATTAAAATAGGATAGGTCTAATAATCGAGCTTTGGGTGAGATAGGTTTCCACCAGGAAAGTAGGTGATATGGACTCCCACTCAAAAAAGATTTGGCCATATTGATAAAAACTGAAGTACTGAGGTTTACCTGGTCCATGTTCTTATGCACGTGGCCCCTGGGTCTAAAGGTAGAAGTTATAGAGAAGTGTGTATATGTAACCTGAGTGAAATGGGTAAGGGCCATAATAACATAACGATTTAATGTTAGAACAGACTCAGGGTCCATCATGTTCAACCAACCCCACACTTCATAAGTAGGGATTATTAAGAATGCTGTGCAAACATATACTTATTTATAAAGATCCTCTACCTGTACTACTACTAAGGTTATCTTGTGATTCTCTTGGTAACCAGAAGTTTGTCCAGGCATGACCTGAAGGATTGCACTACCTTCATATCCACTGGAAGACTGTTACTGTACATGGGTTCACCATATTCTGGGAGAAGTGCCTCCTAATGCTATCCCTGTTGTTACCACTTCTACAGTTCAGGGCATGCCCTGCATTCCGATGGTGCACATCAGATAAAACATCTCCATCTGTTCAGCCTTCTCAATACTATGGAGCATACAGAAAGACTGAGATTATATACCATCTAAGCCTTCTTTTCTCCAGGGTGGACACGTTACTTTCAGTTCAGGATGTAGTCACACACATTGCAAAAGGAGAAACATGTTACACTCCAACTCAAATTTCTTCCATAAAGTGCTGTTTTATTGCTTCACAAGAGGACAAGTGCAATGTAAATTGTAGTAGCGTTGGGTTCCCACATTGCTTTGTTCACTAGAGCTTTGTTAGTGAGGCCCAGCCTGAGGACTAACTTATAACAGAATATTTCATCCCTTCTCCTCTGACTACAACCTACCAAAACTGGTTACCAGTTTGAAAAAAAGGTTTCTTTAAAAGTGGCACATGCAGAATGTGTAAATTTAGTAAGGATGTGGACTGCTTTTTGAAGGGTGAAAGAAAAGTTAAAATATGTCAATTCATGTTATGTGTCACTTCTTTTTGTCATACCTAGTGTGAGGGCAATAAATATTATATGGGTCATTCCATTAGACTACTGAAAAAAAAAAGAATGCAAGAGCATGTGTCTGCAATCAGAACCAAGGATAAATCCAGTGCTAACAGTTTCACAGATCAGATCCCACCACCTTGAAATTTATGGCATTGGAGCATGTTCCACCCATTAAAAGAGGAGGAGATTGTCACACTACTGTTAAAGAAAGAGACACACTGAATTGTCTCCTTGGCAACTATGCATCTTGATGACTTAAATGAGCAAGTGGACTTTGTTCCATTCCTATAACATAGGAACATAGAAACACAGAATTTAATGGCAGATAAGGACTTCTTGTCCCAACTAGTCTGCCCATTTTCCCAACCTACAGTCACACCATAGACCCTACTGGATCTCCAACTTTATACCTCCCACTTTTCTTACTTCTGAGGTTCCTTTATACCAATCCCAAACCTTCTTAAATCCCATTACAGTTTTCATTCCCATCACATCCTCAAGGAGGCTGCTCCAGGCATCCACCACCTTTCTGTGCAGAAGTGTTTCCTTACATTTCCCCTGATTCTACCTCCCTCCAGCTTCATCATGTGACTCCTTGTTCTTGTGCATACTTTTCTCTGAAAAAGGCTTCCCTCTTGAACCTTATTTATACCATTGAGGTATTTGAAATTATCTATTGTACCCTCCCTCTCCCTCCTCCCTTCCAATGTATAAATACTGAGGTCCTTCAGTCTCTCTTCATAGGGCTTTTGATGCAAATCTGGCACCATTTTAGCTGCCCTCTTCTGGACCACCTCTACTCTGCCTTTATCCTTCCAGAGATGAGGACTCCAGAACTGGACACAATACTCTAAGTGGTGGTTCACAAGAGACTGATACAGAGGTATCACTACCTCCTTCTTTCTGCTGGTGATACCCCTCATTATGCACTCTAGTATTCCACTGGCTCTTCCCACTGCTTTGTCACACTATTTGGCCACCTTTAGATCATCAGATATGATAACAACCAGGTCTTTTTCCTGTTTGGTGATCTCTAGTACCACCCCTCCCATTTTGTACTCTGACCCTGGGTTTCTATGCCCTAAGTGAATGATTTTACACTTTTTCACAAGGACACTTATTTGTCACTTTCTAGACCACTTCTCAAGCTTACCAAGGTCTCTATTCATTTTTCCCACACATCCCCAGAGTGTCTACTCTATTGCTATTTTTTGTGTCCTCTGCAAAACGACATACCTTCCCTTCTAATCATCTACAAACATTGCTTATAAAGATATTAAAGGGGATTGACCCCAGTACTGAGCCTTGTGGCACCCAACTAGTCACCCTCCTTTCCTCAGAGCACAGGTTAAATTGGGCAGAAACCCACAGGAACTCAGTTCCACCTCCTCTGACACCTTTCTCCATTGAATACTGTGGAGAGTTCCACCTCCAAGCCATGACAATTCCACATCCTACAAATACAGTTCCACCTCATTAACATTTAAAATTTAACCACTGCTTTGGAGTGAACTCCGTTTACCATCACCCTCTGTCGCCTATCGTCCAACCAGTTTTTTACCCAGTTTACCACTTTTATTCCCACTCCTAGGCTGCCCAGCTTGCTTATGACTCTTCTGTGTGGAACAGTGTTGAAGGTCTTTCTGACATCTAGGTGGGCCACAGTCACCGCTCCACTGTTCTTGATCTACTTTCCTGGTCACCCAGTCAAAGAAATTTGTAAGATTAGTTTGACACTACCTCCCATTAATGAATCCATGCTGCCTTAGATCTTGTAAGCCACTGAATTCAAGGTATTCCACAATCCTTTATTTTAGTAGCAATTCCATTGATTTCCCCACCACTGAATTCAGGCTGACTGGTCTTTAATTGTCAGCCTCCTCTCTGCTGCCACTTTTTGTGAAGTGGTACTAAATCTGCCTTCCTCCAGTCCTCTGGGACCACACCTGTTTCCAGTGAGTCATTGAATAGAACTGTCAGAGGTGCAGCTAGCTCCTCTCTGTGCTCCCTCAATAAACTTGGATGTATCCCATCTGGCGCATTTGCCTTGTCCAACTTAAGATTTACAAGTCCCTTAAGAACTCTCTCATCTGTAATTGGACTAGGGTACATGCACCTTCCTTTGATGCTGCTGACACTGATCTATGATCTCTTACCTCCTCTTTCTTTTGTGAAAACTGAACAAAAATAATTGTTCAGGATGTCTGCATTTCCTTGTCCCCTTCCATGCAATCCCCCTCTTCCCTCCTTAGTCTTACAGTCCCTCCCTGGTCTTTCTCCTTTCAATAACATAACTGAAAAATGTCATCCCCATTCCTTACTTCCTCTGCTATCTTCTCCTCCATTTGTGCCTTTGCACTTCTGATTGTCTTCCCTGCTTCCCCCGCTTCTTTTTATACACTTCCCTATCCTCCTCCCTCTGTGCCTCCTTATACCTCCTGAATGTTAAGCTTTTTGTCTTTACCTTTCCAGCCACCTCTTTTTAGAACCATATCTGTCTCTTTCCTCTTGCTTTTGCTTATCAGGCTAATGTAGAGGTTTGTTGCCTTCACTGTGGCACCTTTTAGTTTCACCCATTGTTCCTCTACTCCACCTAAGTCTACCCACCCTGCCAAGGCATCCCTGAGGCATTCTCCCATCTGATCTCCTGATGTCCAGGATCCTCACCTTTGTGTGGTTCACTTCTGGCATAGTTCTTATATTGAACCACACAGTACGGTAAGACAAGCATGCAGCAGTTCTGGCCAGAGGAGGAGGTGCCATTCTGACATTCAGGAGTCAGAGCCAGGTGATGATGTGCAACTGGTTAGGTGACCCTGCATGTTTGCAATAGAGGTTTATTTCAGTTATTTCTCTCTGTTTACCATGACATTTAAAGAGACTTTGCTTGTCTGAACTTTATTGTTCTACAGACTGTGTAGGTCCTGGCATAATGCATTAGCAAGGGCCATTTAATTTTTAGATAGACAGTTAGGGCCTCATTTACCAAAGTTGTGTGTTATTAAATATAAAATTTAGAGTAAGTCGCATTGTGCATTTTTACAGCTGCATAGCAAGAGCTTTGCTTATGTCTTGCCAACAGAGGAGGAGAGTTATCAGGGTCTGGAACTACATCACCAGATCCAACACTAGTCACACTGTGCCTCAAAGCAGTAAAGTTTCATGGCATCATTGGTATGCATGAGATCCCTGTGCTTACTAACACTGTGCTTCTTCTATAAATTTCTTTTTTTCCGTCCCTCCATTCCCCTCCCTTACCAGAGCCTTTCCAACCATCTTTCTGTGACTTGCTAACCAACCTGTACTGAGAATTCTAGTGCAATCCCCAGTTCCATCTAAAAGCTTCTCCCTTTTCCCAGTCAGGATTGAATAAAGTCCTTCACATCTGGTGGCCTTCCTCCCTCTTCTGTCTGGTACTGACCATCTAAAATCCCAGGTGTCTAGTAGTCCCCACCCTCTACAGTTTCTCTGTTCCTTTCTCATCCCTGGTTTAATGCCTGCAGAGTTAGCTATTTCTTTACCCCCTTTCTGTTTTCTCTGATCCCTCCCCCACTATCACACCCCCAGCCATCATTTAATGAAGCAGAACTCTCCTCTGAGGCACTTCTCTTCCCTCCCCAGGTTATCACACTCAGTGGCACTCCTTTTTGATACCCAATCATCTCTGGCACTTTTTTACTTCCTCTTCCCTCTCCCTTGTCCAAAACCCCTTGGCCTTAGGTGGAGAGAGCAAAAAGAGTGGGAAATTGAACCTAACCAGAGACTTTGCAGACTCTTCTTCTGGCAGCCAGTATGCAGCACTCTTGAATCATCATATTGCATGTTGCAACATCTACACTGTGATCTGAATTCAATTCTGAACAAAAGAAATCAGGGGGTGAATGCAGTGACCAAGTCAGCACTCAAGGGTAAGCCCTGCCATACTGCAGTCTGGTATTCCCATTTTCTTCGGAAGTGTGCATTTCACTTTGTGTAGCAACAGCAAATTGAGGTGTAGAGAGAAGTGATAGGGAAAGAGAGAGGAAAGTAGTGGGAGAAAGATGGAGAAAGGAATAGGGAAAATGATAAGTACAGGAAAAAAAGACTGAAGAGAGAAAGAGGGAGAGGCACTAGAGGATTGTCTGAAACAACTCAAGGTAAGTTTGTTGAAGTAATAAATTGAGTTTCACTTTTATCCAACCTTGAGATTATGGTGGGGGAGGGGGGCTTAGGATAAAAAAAAAAACATCTTCAGCTGTGACAGGAATAATCACCCACCATTCAGAGCCCTGACCAAGAACAATAGTCTGTGTGCAATACTTACTGCACAGATCAGTAAAACAGAAGATAGAGGTTCAAATCCCACCACAGTCACTGACTATCTTAAGCAGTTTACTTGCCTTTCCATGCTTCAGCCCCAGGAGCAGGGAAACTTGGTGAGCAGTAGAACCCCACTGATGAGGGGATGTTGCATGTCAGCTGGGTGATCCAGAGGTACAATTTTTAAAGTGTGTTTTTTTTATGGTTTTTTTATGAGTTTACTTCTGTACTCTGTCTTGCTGAAATGGTGATGTGTGGAGCATTTGTTTCTTTTTTTCCACAGTAAAAAATTAAAAAAGTCCATCAATGTCTTTTGCACCATTACACTGCCCTCATCCAACTCTACCACTCAGCACCCACCACCACACATCCCCAAAGTCCTTACTTACTGATTGGGGGTTCAACACCATAATCCTCTCAGAACCACAGACATGTCTTCACTCTTCAAAGCCAGACCATGCACTGAAGAAACAGTTGTGTGGTTTAATGTATTTTTAAGGTGGTTTGAACTTAATGACATGATTTAGGCATTTTTGCACATTTTTTGCACAAATTTTCAATATGCTGTATTTGGGACCCTACCTCTTGAACCATTGCACTATCATTAAGTAGATTTACCCCAAAAGGTGATTTCACAGTCCCTGCATGAAATCACCTTTTGAGCAGGAGCTGAAAATTTTAGCTGCCCTTATTCATTAGGTGAGGTCATAAGAAGGCTATTTTGAAAATTTGGTGTAAAAATATTAAAAAACAACAAAGTTATATATCTCAATTGAATTTTGCAAATGCAGGCTTTTAACTTTGGTAATTTTCAATATTTCCCCCCTAAATTCATAACATAGCCATATCTTTGCAGTACCTCATGAATGTGACAGCTGTCATATTTCAAATCCTGGCCAAAATATATTTTTTCACCCCGAAAGGTGATACCTCAAGAATGTGACAGCTGTCATTTTTCCTGCCCAAAATGTGTTTCTGCATCCTGAAAGTTGATTTCACAGTTCCTGTACAAAATCACCATTAGGCCAGGAGTTGAACATTATCTCTGCCCTTGTTCATGAGACAGCATCAAAACAAGGCTATGTTAACAATTTGGTGTAAAATACTGCAAAACAAACTTTCAATACTTTTACCACAAATTCTTCAGCTGCAGCCCTATTGACTCTGGCAAGAGTTTGTTTCTTGAGTGGCCTCAAAACCAAAAATGTCTGTTGGTTAGCTCTGTGAGACAAGCTTGAAAAGTTGGCACAAGGATATAAGTAATGAGGTGTGAAAGACTGGTACTTGTTCTTAGTAAGGTTCTACTGGTACTTAATGTACCAGCTTGACAAGGCATGGATCTCACCCAGTCAGAGAACTTGACATCTCTAGCCCATTTTCTAAACTGTTATAAGTACGGCAGAGATAGTCACTTGACTACAAAACATTAACGGTTTCCGATAGATGAATTATAAAGTCTGGATGTTAAAAAAATCAGATCCTTACAAATTATATTTGTGAGTGGGTCTTTACTCCACTGAAAGATTGGTTCACATTTGTGCTTTGTAGAGCATATTGCTCCCAGGTGTTTGCTTCTTTTACAGGTTAGGTAGGTCACAGAGGTCTATGAGCTTGATTTTTATTATAATACTGCATCACCATACAAGGGTCTGGGGTGCTTATGGTGGACACCAGGGTCATCCTACAAGATAACTCCATGTTTGACATGTCTATGGAACACACACACACACACACACACACTCTTACAACAGTGCAGCACTGTGCATTGCGCCATACTGTATCTCTCCCATATAGTAATTGCTGTTATTTATGTTGCCTCCAATACTGAGATTGCTGTTATTATTCATGTTGCCCCCATATAGAAGTTGCCATTCATATTTACGTTAGCCATCAATACAACAATTGCTATTATGATTTATGGTGCCACAAATGAAGCTGTTGCTGTTATTTATGTTGGCCTCCTTCATAGAGAGGTTGCTGTTTATGTTACCCACCCCTATATAGTGGTTGCTTTTATTGGTATACTGATGCTACCACAAAATTTTTACATCACCTGATACTACAGTGACAACAGTGCCAGGTCACCGCAGTGTCAGTGCAAGACTTCTGCACTGCTTTCTAGGGGTATTGCACCCCTTCCCCAAAACAACTCCAACTCAGAGTTGATTATTTTAGTAGCGGGGGAGAAGGGGCAGAGCCCCCCACATGGGGGTTCAGGGGCAAAGCTTCTTAAAGAAAACAATGTTTCCTGTGACTCCCTTTATGCCAACCACAAATGTAATCATCATAAAGGAGCAGCTGTAACACTGGATGACAACTAAATTGTTGACCAATTGTCATGGATCCACCATTATTGTTTATATACCTTCTCTATGGAGGTTGCTGTTTGTATTTATGATGGTACCCCAATACTCTGGTTACTATTACTATTACCTTCATGGTGAAGCATACAAAAACAAGGAAAAATTGGTACTCTTAAAAGGGAAAGTGAAATCTTCACAACACAATTAAGGTCATAAGGTGAATGCAAATTAAGCTGAGAATGATTCCGTTACTAATTAAATAATGTGTTGTAATACCAACATTCAGAGAAAGTTGAAAAATATTATTTATAAATACATTTTTTTTAAATCACTGTTTAATTTTATGTATTGGTTCAAAAATTGTATCAGTGCAGTCTATTGATAATAAAAAATATAGACACCATGTATTTGCCATTTTATTGGCTGTCATAACTAAAAAATTGATAATGTATTGAAAAAGCATGTACTGTATAAATAGTATTGATACATTCAGAGTATTATAAACACATGAAAACAGTATTAACAGAGATAATTCTTAAAGATTGGATGCCAAACTTTGACTTGTTTTTTTTTTTAATTTTGTTTATAAACCCAACAGTTCCAAAGTTAGACCATTCAAATGATAATCTTTAAAATGAGACAACTTTGGAACTGTTTGGGCTAGAAACATTTTTTCAAATAAAATGAAAGCTTGGAGTCATCTGAGTAGATATTGTGTATTGATAATACATTGCTACAGTGACTACATATTGATATAAAAACCAAAAAATAGTTCACTAAATTTTTAACGTCCAGATATTTCTAAAAATATATTATATTGACATGCATAGACATGTAGCAACATGGAAGAACTGCATCATTTAAGAAATAATGTATGTACAGCGGTTAGATTAACAGTCTGCTAATCACCCCCTTGGGGAGTAATGTGGCATGAGGCACAGCAGAGTGCCATTTTGCCCCAAGGGGGTGATTAACTGACTGTTAATGTAACCCCTGAACATACATTATTGCTATTATTATAATTGGGAATAAAAACAAAATCAAATATTTCATTTGTGTGGAACATTTTATTAAAACATGCCCATTTTGCAGTTAAATAGTTCCTCTGCTTTATTTTGTGTGGTAGTTGTGAACATGAGACTGTGCAAACTGACAGACTTGACAAACAAACTCACTTAATGTCAGTTATGATTTTTTAAAACAAGTTCTATAAGAGCTGATGTCTAGAAATGATGATTAGTCTGTACAACTGCTTGACATGCAGTTTCTGAAATGAGTCTTAGAAGATGCTTATTTTAGCATATTTTGAAAAGTCCATTTAATAATGAACATGCACAGTAGCTTAGACAGGGCTGAGGACAACTGCTCAATGCATACTTTAGTGTGATCCAAGTATCCTTAAGCATGTTGAAACTATATGATCAACGATCATCTGCACAGCTCTCTGCAATTAGTTTTACAAAATGAGAAGTCTAAGTGTATGTTTAGATTTAAATTGAAGCACCAAATAAGATCATATGCAGTAGTGCTATAGAATCTGCATGCATAGATGGATCTAGTGAGCATATCAGTAATCAATGTCCTTGTTTTTAAAACATTTGATACTTGATACAGTAACTTTTGGGTTAATGTAACCCTACTAGAACACCAGCAACCAATCAGATTGCAGTCTATACAGCTGTATTATAATAATAGGATATACACATGTTGCTCAGACTTAAAGCTTTCATAAAAAAATCATGTTTTTTTCACTATTCAAATGCTACAGCACAACACCACATTGAAAATTTGGTGTAAAAATATTACAAAACAAATATAAGTATTATGAAATATCATAAAAGATTATTTTTGGAAATGGTTGGAAGATACTTGTTGTTCAGTCTAAGCATAAACACATATACGTTTCCCCTATGTAGTGGTTGCTTTTTATATTTATGTTGGCCCTTAAATGTAGCTATTGCTATTATTATATTGCTACCAATGCAGAGGTTGCTGTTTATATTTATGTAATCACCCCAAAACAGCTGTTGATATTTATATTTATGTTGGCCCCCAATACAGCAATTGCTTTTTTAATTAATGTTGGTTCATATCTTTTGCATAAGTATTCATTGTTTTGTCCTCTGTGTGGCCAGCCACCTTGTCATTGAACAGAGGTTTCTCAGTCTGTGTGAGTGGTACTATGAGCCGCCCCTTATATGACTTTGATATTATTGTAAATGATATTATACAATTTTGTGATACAATTGTACTGTCTGTTGTGCTGGTGTCACCTACTTCTGGGGGTTGATGTTCTTCTGGATGAGTCATGCCCTTATGTTACTGGAATATTTGACCAGCTGGTAGTCCTACCATTACAAGGGCTCAGTGAAACCATGGTCTAATACATCTGCATCATGCTCAGCATTGCCCTTAAGGTATTGCATTTGCATGCCACAAGTTAATATCATGTTCTAGACCCCCCACTCTTGCTGCAGGCACTACTTCAAAGCTTATATTTTCATTATAAACTACACTCCATTTCTTGCCATTTTCTGTTACCTTTCAGGGGAAAATACAACATGCCCAACAGCACAGTCTCTCCCTGAGACTCCAAATTCCTCCAAACAACACTGCAATGTCCTGGACTGTTATGGATGAAAATGAAATAATACCTTTGTACTAAAACTAATCTATGCATCAACAGCTCTCCCAATTGTTTGTCTTGGACTCTGAACATCCCCAGCTTCAGCTCATAGACCAAAACAGCTCCAGCTCTCAGCCTGTCTAAGCATGGTCCTTTCCCTTTCTTGGTCTCCCTAATCAGCACCTCCATGTTGCTTTTGTTGTTTTCTTTGTCATTAACTGCCTCAACCAATCACCTCTCATGCTGTAATGTCACTGCGTTGTCACTTATGGTGCATCCCCTGTTATGGCCACAGCAACTTGGTGGAAAGATTCTATTTCAAAAATAATTCCCTAAACTTAAAAAAAACTGCTTACAATAAAAGTAAAACAAAGTGTCACACCATATCCTCCCCTGTTGCATAAATGAAATATGCATGGAGTGACTATGGGATACAGCATTAATCTTGTATTGTTGCCATTGGCCTCTCATAACCATCATTCATGGCTCCACCACTCATGAGGTTACTTGAAGTCAATGGCACCTAAACAAGATAAATGCTGTATCACACAGTTGCCAGCCAAATATCCTCTCTCTGTCTTTCTCTCTCTCTAATAGATTCATATATATATATATATATATATATATATATATATATATACACACACTCACAGAGGGAAAAAAATGCACTGCAACACTATGGATTTTCTAGTGAGTAATGTATAGATGGAAAGTATGCACTTTAAGTTAAAGAAAATATTTCCCTAGACTCATTTTCATTGTTTTGTATGCATTTAGAACATTAATAACCACCACCCACATATTCTGATGAAGCAGCAAATAGAGTCAGAAAACATGACATTAAAAAGGTCATAATTATTACTAAAAGAGTAGAACCATCTTATTGTTTTTTGAAAGCACTGAAAACAACCATTTTTAATTACTGAAGCAGTAAATGAGCTTGGAAAAAGTAATGGAGAACCAAACCGGTGTTCATCAGTAAATTCCTTGCTTTAAGAGAGGGTTTCTTTTTTAGATTTACATGTGCTTTTCTGAGGCCTTTTGAAATCAGGACCAAGTTGTCTGCAGGAGTTGTCACATGACCTGTGAGTCAGGTCTAGAGTCCTTTAAACATATCAGCTACAGGCTATAAATGTTTTCTCATCACAGTAAGGGGGCCAAGGTTCAAAGTAGGTTACGTTATGGCATCTGTAACTGATTGCTGAAGGTGTATTGAAGTTAACCAGGTCATCTTGGTAAGGGCTTCTTAGTACTAGAAAGTGAAGGGCCCTCTCCACCACAGGAGGGGAAAATCACACAAAGCTTTGCCCTCTTGAGTACATGTGTGGGCCAACATGGCAGCAGCTGTGCTTATACTGCCCTGTCTGCCGTGTGTGTATGTGTGTGTCTGTGTGTGTGTGTGTGTGTGTGTGTGTGTGTGTGTGTGTGTGTGTGTGTTTTGAGGACCCAATATTGTACACATACTGTAGCTTTAGGAAAGGAACAGAAGATAACTTAGTGCTACACAGCCTCCCTGCAAATCAAATTTCAATGCTGGGCCTTTCCAGCTTCTTGATAAAAGGTCTGGCTTTGGAATTGAGGGTTACATGTTGTTCAGAGGCTGTTTCTTCCTGCTGGGTCTGTTTAGGATAAAACCTAGGCTGCCCTGCTTTCAGATAGAGACTCACACAATGGGGGTGATTGGACTTTCTCAGCCCCAGGCACAACATATGCTACTTCCCATCACTTTAATAGGAATTAGTTCCGCAGACAGCACTGGTCAAATGTACATTATTCACAATCACTTTAATGCAAATATGCAAGGCTGAGAAAGAAAATATGTCACAAACACAGAATCAGTTATGAAGGACTCTCTCTTTGTCATTAGTCCTCTCTTTCTCTTCTCTACCTCCTGCTCCCTTTCTGTGTGTGTGTGCATGTGTATTATTCTCCCTGTCACTTGCTATGTATGTCTATACTATGAAACAATCATTAAGGGTTGACCCCTATTGTCTATGAGGGTACTGTGGGCTTCAAACAGAAGTGTTACTTTATCTGTCTCTCTCATGGTTTCTAGCTCTCCCTCTTGCTCTTTCACTATATATATATATATATATATATATGTGTGTGTGTGCATGAGTAGTGTATTTATATTGATATATATATATATATATATATATATAAAATATCTCAATATAAATACACTACTCATGTATATAGATATATATTATATATATATGTCATTGTTATATACATAACATTAAATAGACTTGATGCTATCTTTAATGCATGTAACTTTTCTGGAAAGCAATGCTATAAATGTAAATCTGCTTTAAATATCTATGTTTGTAACACTGTCATTATGCTACAGCCACTGTTCAGTGATAAGTTGTTTGCTTTCTGAATGTATATAGAGAAAAAATAAAAATACCAAATTCTATTTATTCATTTATTGTAGAGAATAAAATGTCTCAAAATTGAGGGCATTTTTAACATTCACTCTTAAAAAGTGTTCTTTTCAGATGATTTTCTTTGAAAAATCATTAAAAAATAAAATACTTCTGAAGAACCAAAATATATTTAATTCATTTCTTTATACGTAAATAATTATGACATGAATTTTAATACCTGTAAATCACAGAGTGATTTTGCATCTGTCTCCAGCCAGATATACACTTTAACCTGCTGGATCTAAAGTGATGTAGTGATACCACACAGTAAAACTGGTTTGGTCAATTTTATTGTTTAAGATATCAAAACAGTGTGACAAAGGAAAATACAGAGAGAGTGAAAGATAGAGAGAGAGAGAGAGAGAGACCATTGTATAAAACTGGTGCCATAGACTGTGATCCACAGAAAGCATACAGATTATTACTCTTGTGAGAGTGAACACAAAACAGTGAACAAAATAGAAGGAAATAAATAGAACAAGCATTTGTCAATGCCAAATGTTTCCTTGCATTGGTTATGTGTCAGGGATATATTGCATAGAGTAATGCCATGAGGAGGAGGGCAGATTGGTCAGGGCCTCAAGGAGTAAGGCATGTCCTAGAGAAGGTAGGTGTGGTGCTGGGTGGTCCAAGGATAATGGAGGCTAGCTGATCAGCAAGGGGCAAAAACACCATCACAAAAAAAAGGAAACACGTGGACAGCCCAGTAGCACTGAGGGCTGAGGTGCTGGATGCCACACCTCATGCCATGCCGGTGACCAAGGTTCGGTAGTGATCTTGGTTTGCCAGAGGTCTGGGGGGAGAGGGCGAGGAGTTGGACTGAGCAGCAACAAAGCAGTTCTCCTCACTGGGGAGGGACATGAGGTTTTCTTGATTCTTGACTGCCAACCCTGTGGAGGCTCAGTGGCATCACCAAGCTGGGTGAGGGGAACCTGGCATTAGCCTGGGAAGGTATAAGGGGCTGTCATTGGAGCTGTGGTACACATGTGTGCCTACACAGGCATGGGCAGCTATGATTTGGATGAATTTTTCACCCTCTTCATCCCAGCTAGCCTGGGATGAAGAGGGTGAAAAATTACAAAATCAGTGTCTCCCCTATTGTCAAGTAAGGCAAAGTGGCAATGGGAGAACAAAAAGCAAGCAAGAAAAAAAAAAGAAACAGTGAACAATGATATACTTATGATATTGTATCTATAATTAAAGTATGTTTCCATATTATCAAGCTTGTGTATTTCATTATAGTATATGGTATGGGCTTATTCTGTGTGGAAATCTCTGGCTCTCAAAAAGTTCTGCACATTCTAAAAGTTTTTGCACATGCTCTGTCATCCAGTGCAACTGTTTCCCTCCTCCTTCTGACTTCTGCCTGCCAGCCTGCTTTCATTTTCACTGAGCTGTCTGGGTAAAGTGCTCCAGCTCCCTCTTGCACTGACTTGTGCAGGCCACAGCCTGCCTTCACGATCGCAATAGTGGTTCGCGATGCCTGCCTTCAGCATGTGATGAGATTCCTCTCTGAGCACAGTAGTGCTTAATTAGCAGAGCTGTCCTTTGGATCAGTCTCTCTGTACCAGTGCTCAGCACTTCTCACACAGGAGGAAGTAAGCTGTTGGTTAACTAGAATCTGAAGCTTATCCATCAGGTAGGGAAATGGGCAGACTAGGTGTGCCAAACCTTCCTTATCTGCCATCCAATTCTATGTTTTTTATGTGTCTATTCACTTACTAGTCCCTGTGACACTTGCACAGCTAGTTCTGATTAACCTATGCTTTTTGTAATATAAAAATGTGTTATTGAATGTCTCTCATGAGAGATGCTGACAGTCTGTGGAATGACAACCCCCCATTCCAGGTTTTAGCTAATAGGTGTTACCTGGAAGGCCAAGACATACTTACAGGCTAGAAGAGACTTAAAATTTAGGATCTCCTTTTTATGTGACTAATTTCAGCTTGCTAGATGCAAAAATACTGTAGATCATAAATTTTTATAATGTTCAGAGGAAACACAGTAAAATTCATATGGTGATACAAAGCATGTTGCACCTCCATGAGATCTGGCAGAGAGACATAACAAGTCCCTTTGATGTCCTGGAAAAGGGAAGCTGATCATAAGATCAAAGAAAGTTATATGAGAAAATGAGTTGAGCTGAGATCACAGAATTTACCTTTGATAAGACATCCTGTTTTGCATAGATATATATTTTTTATATTCTGACAGGGAGGATCTAGGTGCCTTCACGCAAAAAGGTTGGTAATGCCAGTTTTTAAACAGTATTCTGATTTCCATTTACACACAAATGTTTGGACTTTGAAAGAGAAACATCTACAGCACTGTGAGATAAGAATACATTAAAACCGGCAGGTCTGAGTGTATTAGTGGTTGTAATCTGCACTTTTAAACCTGTTTTGTTTAAGTGATTTGTATGTTTTGTGATATATGGTTCTGTATTTACATTTTACATTTTTTTATCTATTTTGAAGTAAACTTCTACTTTAGAGACTACTTGGTGTGCCTTTGAATTTCTTTTTCTTGACAAGGGAAGCATTCATGGTTAAAGCTGACACTGCACAACGCTTACTGGTTTTACCAAACTGGGAAAAGGTAAGAATTTATTCTGAGGTCTTTAATAGAGTTTTAAGGGTTCATTTTTGTATGCCTGGTTAGGTGCCTGTAGGCAAAAGATATCTTGCCCCTGAAGAGCAGAATTATCTGAGCATCTACATTGGGTACACTAACAAGAGGTTCACAGTTTGAATCCCTCCAAGACTTGAGACCAAAGGTTGATTCAAACCCACAAAACAAATAGGAGGGTTGCCCTTTTTCTGTTAACTGTTCACAAGACTGTGGTCAGAGGTTGGCACTTTGGAAGTAGAGGGCTGACCTGCTGAGTGGGTTTGTGACAGATTGGTTTGCAGCGGTGTGAAAAAGTTTGGTATTACAAATTTTTATTGTTCAGTGTGTCAGCTTGAGACCATCAGCTCACTTGCAAAGAAAGAAAAAGGCAGTAATTTATTTTTAAAAAAGGAGACAGAACAATATCTGTTGGTGTACAGTCAAGTTCCTACCCATTTTATTTTTTTTCTAAAATGCAAGTCAGAGTAGCCGTAGTCAGTGAAGAAGATGGCTTCCAACTACAGCAGACATACTGTAGACTACTTAAAGCAGTTGTGTGGGGACAGAGGAGTCTCGTTCGAGGTGAAAGCCACCAAGCAGAACCTCATAGATGCCCTGATGGTAGTAGATACCCAGAGCAGTGAGTCACTGACAGTGACTGAAAAGGACCAAACCTCGACTGTGGCAGGGCTAGTGACAAGTGCAGTGTCCAGATCCAATGAGGAGGGCAACAGGGCCACTGTCAGTGAAGAGCCACAGCAGCATATGGAGGTCACCAGTATCCTGGATCCAGAAGTACTCAGGCTGCAAACTGAGTTGCACAGAATGGAGCTGGAGTTCCAGAGGGAGAGGGACCATGAACAGAGGGAGGAAGACCGAGAGGCAGAGTGAGAATGCTGAGTGGCTAGCAGTGAGGAGAGTGAGCACCAGAGGTAACACGAACTGAAGAACTACGACTCCAACTAGTGGTACCAGAGCAGGTAAGTGCCTTGGGTTTAACTAGGACTACAGGACTGGGATACAAATTGAATTCCAAATTGATAGCCGAATTTAAAGAGGGTGAGGACATGGATGCCTTTTTAAATTCTTTAGAAAAAGTTTGTATTCAGGCTAAAATTCCTAGAGAGTCCTGGAGCTTCCAACTATCCCCACTACTTACCGGGAACGCTCGGGATGCATTAGGTCAAATGGACAATGAGGACAGTGATGATTACAGCAAACTTAAGGCTGCACTGTTAAAAAAATTTGAATTAACTGCTGAATCATACAGAGCTAAATTCCGTAAGCCCAGGAGAAGTCCCAGACATGAGCTACTAGGAGCTAGCATGAAATAAGGTAAGTTTTTAAAACATTGGTGGGAAGGAATTGGAGCAAACTCTGTTGATAAAATTGAAAATGTGATTTTGTTAGAACAGTTTTATTGGGCATGCCCAGCAGAGCTGAAAACCTGGCTGGAGGACTGAGATCCCAAAACAGTGCAAAAGGCTGCTGAACTCTCACACCGCTATGCCAAGAGCAGACCTGCTCTGAGAGTGAATGGGGCAGGTGTGGCATTGCAGAGAGGGAAAAGTGTGCCTTCAGGGCAGTTAAAACCCTCACTGCCTCCACCAAAACCAGTTAGCCCCAGGTTTCAGAGAAAAGATTTCTCTGAAAAGAAAGTGAATGTTGGTTATGTAAAGAAACTGGGCATATTGCCAGACAGTGTCCCAAAAGAATGAGCAATAATATGCAGAATGGTACTAGAAAAGAAGTGGGTTGTTTTTGTGTCCCTGGAAGCATGCCTGTGAACATAAGGGAACACATGCACCCAGTTATGGTGAATGGTGTACAGAAGCAAGGGTTAAGGGACACAGGGGCATCCCTGACATTGATAAAAGGGGATCTGGTACAGCCTGGTAAGCTTATACCCAATAAATATGTCACTGTACAGGACTTTACTGGTGAGGTGAAAACATTGTCACTGGCCAGTGTTCTCCTGGACTGGGGTGAAACAGGAGGGACTGTGCAACAGGGGGCTGTAGCCAAAACATTAGCAGTGGATGTGATCCTGGGTAACAATCTCAAACAGGGGATGTTATGTTCAGTTACCCATAGCCAAACGACAAGGGAAAATTGTAGTTCCCTGAACCCCACAGAAACCATTGTGGAAACCACTGAGAGGCTGGTTCCCCAGGCTGTGTCTCCAGATGGGGAGACTAATGAAAAGGGGGTAGAAATTTCCCCAGTAGCAAGTAACCACACAGCTGCAGAGGGTTACTCTGAAGAGGGAGGGGTGACCCGTGACCCATTGTCAGAGGGTTGGGATTGACAGTGATCCTAAGTGCCCCAATGCTAGTGCTATGGACCCTAGTTTAGTAACTGAAGGGGACCTGTCCCATGCCTTGGGAATGTGTGAGGGGTTTGCTGCTGCTCAGAGAAGTGACCCTAGTCTAGAGAAGCTGAGGGCTTGGGCAGACATAAGGTTTATTGGGAAAATGGGCTTATGTATACTCAGGCAGTACAGACAGAGGGAGGGGTGCTAGTCAGGCAGCTTGTCATTGCCCAGTGGTATCATGAGCAGTTGCTCAAGATTGGACATGATATTCCCTTGTCTGGTCATCTGGGAATCGCACACACTATGCAGCAGTTGGCCCAGAATTTCTATTGGCCTAACTTCACCAAGCAGGTGACGGAGTATTGCAGGTCTTGTCACTGGTGCCAAGAAATAGGAAAGGCGGGCAAGAAAATCCAAGCTGCCCTGATACCATTGCCCATAGTGGAGAAGCCATTCCAGAGGGTGGGGAATGGATATTGTGGGACCTTTAAATACCCCCAGCTCCTCAGGGAAGAGATTCATCCTAACTGTGGTGGATTATGCCATCTGGTACCCAGAGGCAGTCGTCCTATCCTCACTGAGGTAAGAAAAAGTGGCAGATGCCTTACTTGGGATTTTCTCCCGTGTTGGGTTTCTGCAGGAGGTTATCACTGATCAAGGGGGTTCCTTCATGTCAGACCTGATGAAATGTTTATGGGGGAAGTGTGGGGTGGTGCAGAGAGATGCACGACTCCATGTCACCCACAAGCCAATGGGCTTGTGGAAAGATTAAATGGTACCCTAAAGTCAATGATCCAGGTGTTTGCTGAATAACATGGGAGGGACTTGTAGAAATACCTTACCCACCTATTGTTTCCATACAGGGAGGTGCCCCAAGAGTTGACAGGATTGTCCCCCTTTGAACTCTTATATGGAAATCGGGTATGTGGGCCCCTAGACTTGATCCAGGAGGACTGGGAAGGCAAGCATACCACCCAGGGAATTCCCATAGTGGATTATGTCCTTAGGTTTAGGGAAAGGATGAAGGATTATGGGGACAGCCTAGAGCAACCTGGCAGCTGCCAAACAGAAAAAAAAAGTGTGGTACAACCGCAGAGCCAGAGCTCACTCATACATGGTGGGTCAGGAAGTCATGGTCCTTATTCTGGTCTGGAAAGACAAGCTGCAGGCTGAGTGGGCAGGACCATACAAAGTGGTTAGGAAGGTAAATGACGTGAACTATATTGTAGAGTTACCTGACCGAAGACAGACAGAAAGGCTGTACCATGTCAACATGATGAAGCCATATGTAGATAGGGCTGACATGGTGTTTGCAGTGTGTAGTCCTGGAGAGGGGACGGATGAGGGAGACCCACTTCTGGACTTGCTGGAGGAAAGTAAGTGGGAGTCCTCTGTGGAGGAAGTTATATTGTCTCCCCAGCTGACCCTGGACCAGATCCAGAAAGTAAGGGAGGTTTTAGGAGACTTTTCCCCATTGTTTAGCACCAGACCTGGCCTAACCCCCTTAGCAACGCATGATGTGGAGACAGGGACACAGACGCCCGTATGGTAAACAGTATATCGGGGTGTCAGAGGCTGTCCAAAAGGACATTAGGAGGGAAGTGGAGGAGATGCTGGATTTAGGGGCAATCCAGAGATCCCACAGCCCCTGGGCCTCACCCATAGTCTTTGTGCCTGAGCCAGATGGTTCTACTCATTTCTGTGTGGACTATCATGGACTGAATGCAGTCACAAAGTCAGATGCCCACCCGATGCCTCAGATGGATGAACTGGACAAGTTGGGAGGGGTGACCTACATTATGATGATTGACCTGACCAAGGGGTATTGACAGGTATAGTTGACAGTCAGAGCTAGGGAGAGGTTGGCCTTCCCCACTCCGATAGGCTTATTTGAATTTAAATTAATGCCTTTCAGAATGAAGAACGCCCTGGCCACTTTCCAAAGGTTGGTGAACCAGGTGTTAAATGGCACTGAGGAGTACGCCTTGGTGTACCTGGATGACATTGCCATCTTTAGTACCATCTGGGAGGAACACCTATCCCATCTTAGGGAAGTGCTGGGTAGGATACAGAGGGCTGGGCTCGCTGTTAAAACCGGGAAGTGCCAGGTGACCATGGGAGAAGTGGCATACCGCGGGCATGTGGTAGGCCGAGGACAGCTCCGTTCTAACCAAATAAAAATAGAGGTAATCCAGGCATGGCCCAGACAAGAAACACAGAAGCAGGTCAGGAGTTTTCTAGGGACAGCAGGGTATTACAGGAAATTAGTTCCCAATCACAGTACCCTGTCTGCTCCCTATTTGACCTGCAAAGAAAAGGATGTCATAGAAAATTACCTGGGGCCCAGCTTGTGAGGAAGCCTTTTCCAAACTAAAGGAGGCACTGTGCCGTGCTCCTGTTTTGACAAGTTCTGACTATAGCAAACCCTTTATAGTTCAGACTGATGCCTCAGATGTGGGTATTGGGGCAGTACTGAGACAGACATCCAGCCAAGGGAGAGATCACCTAGTAGTGTACCTGAGTAGGAAGTTACTTCCCGGGGAGCAGGCATATTCTACTGTGGAAAAAGAATGTCTTGCCATAGTGTGGGCACTAAAACATTTTGAGCCATACTTGTATGGGCAGCATTTTGTGGTGCAGACTGACCATAACCCCCTGGTCTGGCTGATGCAGATGGGGAAAAACAATGGTAGATTTCTAAGATGGAGTCTTGCTTTGCAAGGGTATGATATGACAATTCTACATAGAGCTGGAGCCAAAAATCAGAACTCTGATGGGCTGTCTCGTGTGTACGAGGAGTGAACTGATTTGGGAAGCTCTTCCCATGCAGGGGATAGAGCCCACACATTCAGTCTAGGCAGGGATGAACTGTGATACTTGGAGAGCTGGTTCTGATTAACCTATGCTTTTTGTAATACAAAATTATATTATTGACTATCTCTCATGAGAGATGCTGACAGTCTGTGGAATGACAACCCCCCCCCCAGGTTTTAGCTAATAGATGTTACCTGGAAGGCCAAGAGATAATTAGAGGCTAGAAGAGACTTAAAATTTAGGATCTTCTTTTATGTGACTAACTGCAGCTTGCTAGATGCCAAGATAGATCATAAACTTTTATAATATTCAGAGGAAACACAGTAAAATTCATATGGTGATACAAAGCATGTTGCACCTCTGTGAGATCTGGTAGAGAGACATAACAAGTTCCTTTGACGTTCTGGAAAAGGTACGCTGATCATAAGATCAAAGAAAGTCATATGAGAAAATGAGTTGTGCTGAGATCACAGAATTTACCTTTGATAAGACATCCTGTTTTGCATAGATATATATTTTTTATATTCTGACAAGGAGGAACTAGGTGACCTCACACAGAGGTTGGCAAAGCCAGTTTTTAAACAGTATTCTGATTTCCATTTGCACACAAATGCTTGGACTCTGAAAGAAAAACATCTACAGCACTGTGAGATAAGAATACCTTAGAACAGGCAAGTCTGAGTGTATTAGTGATAGGAATCTGCACTTTTAGACCTGTTTTGTTTAAGTCATTTGTATGTTTTGTGATATATGGTTCTGTATTTACATTTTACATTGTTTTATCTATTTTGAAGTAAACCTCTACTTTAGAGACTACTTGGTGTGCCTTTGAGTTTCTCTTTCTTGACAAGGAAAGCATACATGGTTAAAGCGAACTGGTTTTACCAAACTGGGAAAAGGTAAGAATGTATTCTGAGGTCTTTAATAAAATTTTACAGTAAGGGTTCATTTTTGTACGCCTGGTTAGGTGTCCATAAGCAAAAGATATCTGCCCCCCGAAGAGCAGAATTATCAGAGCCTGTACATTGGGTACACTAACAAGAAGTTTACAGTTTGAATCCCTCCAAGACTTGAGAACAAAGGTTGAATTGAACCCACAAAACAGATAGGAGGGTTACCCTGTTTTTATTAACTGTTCACAAGACTACGCTTGGAGGTTGGCACTTTGGGAGTAGAGGGCTGACATGCTGAATGGGTTTGTGACAGTCCCCTCTACAAAACCATATACTATAAAAAATAAAATATGGGTGATCATACACAACTCACCTTGTGTTTCCATTTAGGGTTTGGGATACCAGCATGGACCTCAAGCTTTGCTCTCGAGATCTTTATGTTGGCAACTTAACCCCTCAATGGAAACAAAGGCTCATTATGTATGGTCACCCATATATTACAATTCAACCAATTGTTCTAAGGCTCTTATTCCCTCCTATTTCTCTTGGGTATGAAATAGGTAGCCATTTGGCTTTGAAGTTCTCTAACTGGAGTCACAGTTTGGCAGTAACTATCTCTATCTGTTGGATTATATCAATTTGCTGTACATTCTCTCACACTGTTTCCCAAGTGCTTTCTCCAGGACCCATCTCAAATTCCCCTTACTGTTATCTTGTGCGGTCTTGGGAGTCCTGTGGGTGACCCTGCATCAGGGCATTGTTTTCATTTGAGATAAACCCTCTGCTCTCCTGACTTAGATGCCCTTTGAAGTAATGCTGTTGTCATATACTGGCTGTTGTAACAGTTGTTTGCATAAGGGGATCAGCATGTGATGACATAGCTGTGTGCATTCAGAAATCTCCTTTTCAAGCTGGAACTTGCTTGCATGGCTGCACAGGACTTCAGTTTCCCATTCTTAGAACTGGCATAGACCGAGTAATCCCAGTCTATTCCAGCATAATACAGATGGGTTTGTTTTTGCCAGTGGTATGTTTGGGGCTCCAGGATGGGTGCACAAATTCCAATGTGGTTTGGCAACTCAAGTTCCTTAATCACATTATCATCTTCCCTACTTTTACCCCCCACACACCCTGTGGATACTATGTGATTGTTTTTTACAGCTTTTGGTATTTCTGCTTGTCTCTCCTTTATAGTTTTTGCTGGTCAGATTTAATTTCTTTTGTGCCACTTGATATTTCTGATGTACACCCTCACTGTATGTGTCTCTTGGATTTTATTAAACACAGTACCCACCAGCTCCATGGTGCAGAGTGATGAGACATCATTCTGGCATGCTGGAGACTCAGGTTTGTGCCCTGATCCTGAATGTCAGGAGCAGGGAGAGAGTCAGAGAGTCCCTTGGACACTTCCCTCCTGAGGGGGATCCTGCAGACCACTCTTACAGCAGCTCCTGGTAGTGGCTTTGCAGGACATTCTTAATGACACTGGTGACCACACACTGCTGAAAGCCCCTGCCAAAGGATATAGAGTGGCTGCATGTGGGGAGGTGGTCAGGAGTCTGGCAGAAAAAAAATTGAAAAAATGCCTACTAATCCAGCAGAATGATAGCTGCCCTGTGAGCCCCCCATGTCATGCAGCCACCAACATGCAGCACTCTGATTGCCATTCATTCCAGCTCTTGGATGGCCATGAAATCCTACTTCCCTTTCTGTGGCCCCATGTCAGGGATACACCAGCCCACCAAGGGTGCAAACAGAAGCCTGGGATGGACTTGAAATGGCAATGGAAGGGATGTCAGGGCTTCATTGCGTGATGCTGTGCGGTCTGAAAGAGGGGCAGATTGGGGGGGTAGGAAAGCGTCATTAAAAAAAGGCACTCTTGTCTTGATTTCTGCTGTACTCAAATTTTAATTTTCAGCACCAGACCCCAGCTATTTATTACCCATCCTCTCCATTTTATTTCTCTTGGGCTTCTTCAAATGTCCTTTAGGTTGGCTTTTAATCTGGTGACCTTGAAAAGAAATGACAGCATACACTATGACTACAGTAGATAACTTTATTGAAGGCACTAGGACTCTGCCATACCTAGCAGAATAACATCCTATGTATCACCTTCTTTGATGCTGTTCCACATAGGAGACTAGTAAGCAAGCTGGGTAGCTTACAAGTGGGTCCAAAGGTGGTAAACTGGATAAGAAATTGGTTTTGGGATAGGCAACAGAGGGTGGTAGTAAATGGAGTTCACTCTGAGGAAGGGAGGATGACCAGTGGAGTGCCTCAGCTTTCACTGCTATGACCGGTCCTCTTTAATGTTTTGATAAATGACATTGCAGAGCAACTGGAAGGGAAGGTATCCCTTTTTGTGGATGACAGCAAAATCTGCAATAAGGTGGACACTCTGGTGTGTGTGTGTGTGTGTGTGTGTGTGTGTGTGTGTGTATGCGTGTGTGTGGAGAATGAGCAGAGACCTGACAAAACTAGAGGGGTGATCAAAGGTATGGCAGCTGGGTTTCAATGTGAAAAAGCAGCAGAATAATTCCCTTAGGGCACAGAAACCCAGGGGAAGCATACAAAATGGGTAGAATGGTACTGATGACTATCAAGCAGGAAAGAGACCAGGGTAATCATATCTAATGACCTAAAGGTCACCAGGCAGTGTGACAAGGCAGTCAGGAAGGCTATGGGATGTTGGGGTGCATAGAGAGGGGTATCACAAGCAGAAAGAGGCAGGTAGTGTTGCTTCTGTATAAATCATTGGTGTCAGGAGGTCTTAACCTCGCTCTCAAGTTCTTGGCAATAATGGGAATGCAAGGAATCACAGACATGTTGCATAAGAGTAGTAAAGCTTGTTTATTACTACCAAGAGGAAAATCACAGTTGCCCTAAGCAGTTCTTATCATTAACTGGGAGCCAATGCTACGTGTTCCCTATACCTTGAGGAATCTCTGTGTCTCCTGGGGTCTCTGAGGTAGAAGACGTAATGTCTTACATTATATACCTAAGATATTACCGTGGTTACTTTAAGATAGAAGCATTTCTAGTTACAGAGATGAGCCCTTTTGTCTAAATTAGAGGCAGCTCCTCAGTGCTAAATAACATTATACAATTTTGTGATAGTCATCACTTTGTGGAAACAAAGAAGTACAGTTCATACATAGCCATGTAGTAATACAAATCATCAGAGGATGGCAATGCTGACTCTTGTATCATAATACTGCAAGGACACAGGTGTTCTAGCATCTTGTAGTCACGAAATACATGTGTATATTAGAAAGTAAAGCATATAGCAATCATATGCATACATATCCTGACATCTACTCTTGTACTGTAGCTGCCCTTAGCCCTATATGTTAGTATAATGTATACATAAATGCTAGCTGTCTGTGATGTACCTCTGGGGGTATCACTAAGGGTGCAGAGACCTCATGTAACATCCCTCCCTTCTTGCCTCATAAGGGGCAACACAAACAAGAGTAGGGAGTGGAGAGAGAGCAGGTGTCATTTACAGACCTGATGCAAGAGCCTTGTAAAGGAATTCCAGCAGATCATGGTGTAGGCTGAGCATGTGCCAGAGGCAGCAACGCATAATAATAAAGAAAAAGATCAAAAATGCTTGTATTGTAAGTGCACTATTAAAATCACCATCATTAATAAGTTCAAATACTGCTTCATTAGCTTTGGAGATATTATTGCTGATGTGGATGAGATGGGTGTCTTTCCTGTCTAAAAGTGACTATAGAGTTAAAGTCAAGAGATCAATGTGTACATTAAAGTAAGGTAAGTACTCTGAAAGAGTAAGCAGATAATCAGGACTACCATCAACTATATCAGGTTCCACAAGGGGAACAGGGGTAACAACTGTGTGCCCAATAATAGTTGTCTGGTGAGGGACAAAGCAAAAGTTAGAATCATTAATAGTACACGTGTAAATTGCTTAAAATTAGGTACCACACAAAATTTACCCTCCAAATTATATTGCATTTTCACAGTAGGTACAGGTAATCTCCATTTTTGTAGCTGTACTGGGCAAGTGTAAGTCTGTTTGGAAATCCATGTTGACAGGCGATGAACCTCCTTCTGGTAAGACTGGTACAATCGAGAATCATCTGGCGCAGATGTTGAGTTCTGGTATTCTGTGCCATTGGTGGTGATGTCATCGTCCATGGAAAAGGACTAATCGATACTGTCTGGGGAATATCCACATACAGGTTTAATAACATCAAATACGTCGCATCATCACAAATAAATACACCCTTTCTTTGCACAGCAGTCTGTGTGTAGTGAGACCCATGTGTCTAGAAGGGCATGGAAAACCAGAAGAGGAGGCAAGTCCAGACATTCTCTGTAGATGTCGTCATCAAGGTGCCCAATGGAGTGTACGGATGCTAGTTTATCAAATATAGCTGTAGTAGGATCAAAATGTGGTAAAGAGACAGTAAAAGGCACAAACATAGTATCATTAATGGAACATTTCTCGGAAGTAATGCAAGGACCAGTATCGTGGTGCCTGGTCACAAATCCTAAATTCCTAGCAGTAACAAGAGGAATAGTAAGAGATTGTAGCATACAAACTGCAACACAGGGGATTTGCAATGAGGACAATACCACTTAGAGATACATCTATCATGTATGATATCAGGGATTCTTCTGGATTCCAGGTCATGAAAGAGATTGTTGATGGTAGTGATAATATATGATCCATAGGCAGAGCATGCTATTTCACGGGCAATGTATTGCTTATCTACTTCCTTATTGTTCTGTACAATAAGAGCGTTAATCTTCTCTTTAGAATCTGTAAACACCTTAGCAATATTGTGCATATTATATGCAGTGTGTATCTTTCTTTCTAAGACCACCCACACCATGCAATAATGAGGGTATGATGTCATTAATCATGCCAGTTTCAAATTTTTTGTGAATGTGCTTTGATGGTAGCAATATCCGCTTTATTCCAGATAGACATTGTAGTACCAAAGATAACCTAATAGTCTTCAGGTGAAGCTACCTCTGTCTGGAAGCTGCAACACTGGACTTAAGATTTGCAAGAAAGCGAGTTGTGCTCACAACAGAGGGAGGTGAACCTTACAATTTACAATTGTCTTTGGTTTGAAGCAGATTCCTTAGGAAAGTTAATATTCTTCAGGTGTAGGATACTTCTAACTGAAGGGTGAAATAAGGAACTTAGAATTATCAGAAAAGGCAGTCTTTCAATCAACAGAGGGAGGTGGAGCTTGCTTTACTTTTGTTACAATTGTTAAGATTTTCAGTGCAGGAAGAGTTTAAACCCACAGAGGCTGAATACTGTTTTCTGTGTCTGCCCTTCTGCACAGCTGACGTGTTTTGGGGCTGACTGTTTTCAGAGCACAAGTCACCAGGCTGTTTTGGGGCTGGGGAGGTTTACCTGTGTCTGACTTGGATGTTTGAATTTTTCTCTGTTTGATTAGAAGGGTATTTTCTATGTCAAATTGTTGTGTATGGCATCTTGCTGACAGGAAGGCACTCATTGCAGCGGTAGGTCAGAGCTTTTAGCTGATTGTTTCAGTGAGGGCACAGTTTAGTCCCAAACCTTCCCACCCCTCACCCCACCCACCCCTGGAAATAGTTCATTTATACCTGGGGTTCTGACATCATTTCCTCAAGAGGACAAGGTGCATATCACTGTCATATCCTCTCTAGCACACTGCACTGACAATATAAGCATACACATTATATAAATACATATATTTCTATATAACACACCAATCACACAAACACGCAAAAAAAACTAAACAAGGTAGACAGTTATGTGGGGAGTAGTACAATGTAATAGCTGTGGGGCAGCAGTCTTCTGGGAGTCTTTCTGGAGACTGAGATGCTGCCCTGTTTTCAGACAACTATCTGCCCTGAGGGAGGAAGTTGCCCATCTTCAGGCCACACTGGACAGTAGTAAGGGAACCTCCTCCATCCAGGGAGCACCAGAGAAACCACCACTACCTTAGCGGTTGTGAAGGAAGCACAGCAGTTGGACCACAGTGGGCTCAGGGAGGGTAAGGGTGGTGGAACAGAGGCACACCCAGTCAGTTGTTCCACTCCACAATCCATGCACCATTCTGGGGGAGTACAGTTCCCCTATGGTTGCACCCACAGAGGAGACTAAGGAGGGTGCAGACAACTGTCACAAGGGAGGTCCTCAGGAAGGAGGCAGAGGGCACCACAGGGAAAGGAAGCAGCTCCTGGTGGGGGACTCAATTATTAGGGGGATAGAACTGGGGGGAGCAGGGAAAACTGAAGTAAGGTGCCTGCCTGGTGCCATGGCTTGAAGGGACAGGAAGCGCATCCTTAGGATCACGAGAACAGTTGCACAGGAGTCTGAGCTGGATGTCATTGTCCACCTAGGGACAAATGACTTGGCTCATGATGAGATTAGAGCAGTGCAGAAGGACTTTATAGAGTTGGGGAGGGGCTTAAGACAAGTAGCACACACAGTATCCTTTTCAGAGGTGCTGCCTGTCAGTGGCATGGGTGCAGTGAGGGTACTTTGCATCATGCAGTTTAATGAATGGTTGAAAAAATGGTGTGGAGCACAGGGGTTTGGCTTCATTGGGGACTGGGATTCCACCTGGAGGGACACCAGTCTATACTGACAGGATGGTCTGCATCTATCCAGGAAGAGAACAAGTCTTTTGGGCAATCGGTTTAAATGCTTCATTGGCAAGCTTTTAAACTAGTCAAGGGGGGAGGCAGTGATAAGCAGCAGAAAAATCCCAGCCTCCCCCTACAAAACAGGGTACTAAATGAGAAAAAGACCAAGGTAGAAAGGTCAGTGGGGGATGCTGCTACAGAAGGTAAAGCCATCAAAAAATGGAGAGCAATGAGTACCAATGCCCATAGTCTGGGTAGCAAGCTTCCTGAATTAGTGGCCTTGATGGAGGAGGAACATCTGGATATTGTGGCAGTCACAGAAACATGGTACACACAGAACCATGACTGGGACGTAAACATGCCAGGATACACTATCTACAGGAGGGACAGGGAGGGTAAAAGAGGAGGAGGAGTAGCTCTCTACATAAGAGAAGGAATCAAAGCAACATAACAAAAGGGTAAACAGGGAGGAGAAGAAGCATTGTGGGTCAATTTGGAGGCAGGCAATGGCACCACAATCCGCACAGGGGTTGTATACAGACCCCCCTCTCAGGGGGAGGAAATAGACAAGGAAATGATAGACAGTATACTTAGAATGGCAGATAAAGGGGAGATATTGCTGATGGGTGATCTGAATATGCCAGATGTTAACTGGAGTACAGTTGCAGCAGCCACTTCTAAGAGTGGGGTTATTCTAGATGCCCTACAGGGGGCATGTCTTAGACAACTAGTATTGGAACCCACTCAAGAGGGAGCAATCTTAGACCTGGGCTTCTCAAATGGAGATGGAGAGAGGATCACAGATGTAGAAGTGGGTAGCCATCTGGGAACTAGCAACCACCGAACAGTATGGTTCACAATAAACACAGCAATAGAGTCAAGCCATACAAAGGCAAAAGTACTAGACTACAGGAGGGCTGACTTTGCCAAAATGGGTGAGTGCCTAAGGAATGCACTAGCAAATGGGCAGGAAGGAGGGGTGGAAGAACAATGGGGAATAATAAAAACTGCCATCACAGAGGTAACAAGCCTTTGTGTGAAGCAAATAAAAACAAAACGATGTAAGAAACCACTATGGTTCTCAAAGGAGGTGGCAGTGAAGGTTCAAGAGAAAAAGAAAGCATTCAGAAAGTACAAGGAATCACAGAAGAAGCAGGACAGAGAATTGTATAAGTTAAAGAAAAAGGAAGCTAGGAAGGCAGTCAGAACAGCAAAGGCCCGAACTGAGGAAAAGATAGCCATCTCAGTTAAGAAGGGGGATAAAACCATTTTTAGGTACATCAGGGAGCGAAGGAAGACTAAGGGAGGGATAGTGAGGCTTAATAAAGGAAAGGGGGTGAGCAGAGGGTGACTGTGAAAAGGCAGAGATACTAAACAAATATTTTTGCTCAGTATTTACAAATGAAGAGGGGGAGGTACCTAAAACAAACAATAGAAACACTCTGGATACAGAAGTTGATACCAGCCAATTTACAGAAGAAAGGGTTCTGAAAGAACTCTTAAAACTGAAGGTGGACAAAGCAATGGGGCCTGATGGGATTCATCCCAGAATTCTAAAAGAACTAAGGGTAGAACTAGTGGCACCACTGACTACCCTCTTTAACAAATCATGGGAGGATGGGGTGGTACCTGAGGACTGGAGGAGGGCAGATGTGATTCCCCTTCACAAAAGTGGGAGCAGGGCAGAAGCGGGAAACTACAGACCAGTTAGTTTAACCTCAGTGATAGGGAAAATGATGGAATCACTTCTGAAGGAAAGAATTGTCGAGTACCTAGAGGCCATAGGGGCACAGGACCCAAGGCAGCATGGATTCACAGCAGGAAGGTCATGCCAGAT
The DNA here is from genome assembly GCA_016271365.2 of Neoceratodus forsteri. Classification (NCBI taxonomy): domain Eukaryota; kingdom Metazoa; phylum Chordata; order Ceratodontiformes; family Ceratodontidae; genus Neoceratodus; species Neoceratodus forsteri. The sequence goes on from CM057452.1 coordinate 1,398,324,712, forward strand.
TAATCTAATAGATTTCTTTGACTGGGTGACCAAAGTAGTAGATCAGGGAGGGGCTGTGGACATGGTCTACCTGGACTTTAGCAAGGCATTTGACTCAGTCCCATACAAAAGATTAATATACAAGTTAGTCAGCCTGGGAGTGGGTCCCAAGATGATAACCTGGGTAAAGAAATGGCTGTAGAATAGGACACAGAGGGTAATATTAAATGGAGTTCACTCTGAAGAAAAGGGGATTACTAGTGGGGTGCCGCAGGGTTCAGTATTAGGACCGGTCCTCTTCAGTGTCTTTGTAAGCAACATTGCAGAGGGACTGGAAGGAAAAGTATGTCTCTTTGCAGATGACACAAAGATCTGCAACAGAGTTGATGCACAAGGTGGGGTGGAAAGGATGAAAAGGGACTTGGCAAGGTTAGAGGAATGGTCGAATGTATGGCAACTTAGATTTAATGCTAAGAAGTGCAAGGTAATGCACCTGGGAAACAAAAACCCAGGGGAAGAGTACACAATGTGGGGTGAGATACTAACAACAACAAAAATGGAAAGGGACCTGGGGTAGTCATATCAGATGACTTAAAGGTGGGAAAGCAATGTGAGAGGGCAGTAAGGAGGGCTGGGGGGATACTGGGATGCATAGGGTGAGGCAACACCAGTAGAAAACAGGAAGTTGTTATCCCTCTGTACAGACAGCTGGTGAGACCCCATCTGGAGTACTGTGTGCAGTTCTGAAGACCCAATCTCTGCAAGGACATAGACAAGATGGAAGCTGTACAGAGGAGGGCAACTAAAATGGTGCAGGGTCTGCACTGGAAGACATATGAAGAGAGACTAAAGGAGCTTAATATGTATAGCCTCGAGGAAAGGAGGGAGAGGGGGGACATGATAGAAACATTCAAGTATCTCAAGGGAATCAACAAAGTCCAAGAGGGTAGCATCTTTCAAAAAAAGAGGTGTGCAAGAACAAGTGGGCACAATTTGAAGATAGGGAGGGGGTGGCTCAGAGGTAATGTAAGGAAGTATTTTTTCACAGAGAGAGTTGTGGATGCATGGAACAGCCTTTCAGAGGAGGTTGTGGAGTCAAAAACAGTGATTGAATTCAAGCATGCATGGGACAGCCATTAAGCAATTCTAGGGGTTGGGGGTAGAAAGAAGTAGGCTGCTGGTTAACTAGGATTAGCAGCTTATCCATTAGGTAGGGAAATGGGCAGACTGGGTGGGCCAAGCGGTCATTATCTGCCATCAAATTCTATGTTTCTATGTAAAGAGACCAGTGACGGTGCCTGTGGCACCAGTGACATCAGCTGTATCACATGTGTTTCTTTTATGACTTTGATCATCTTTCTGAGAAACAGGTTTTCTCCTAAAATTGCCTCTATGCTCGGTGGTGCGTACCCCCGGTGATAGGGTCTTGATTACGAATCTGAAAAGCTGCTAAGCTATCAAGTAACAAAGTACTATAAAAAAATGAGTGTTAGTAGTGTGACACGTACCAAATTCTTTCATATTCCAGCAAGTCAAGTTAAACAAGACAGGTATATGCATATATTGTAAATTATTAATCAGTGAACCAGGTAAAGCAGTGGCTGTAAGACAACTACGAGGACCATGGTTCTGTTTTGGACATTCCAAAAGTTGTTTCTCAGTAGGGGGTAACACAGATAAATACACGGCAGCTGAGGCCATGTTGTGTACATCACATTTCCTTGCAGAATCTTTAGAAAGTGAATCACTATGTGAGGAGTCAATTAAAGCAGTGATATTGTATAGACCAGAATGTCTAAGAGAGGTCTGGTGCAAGGACAAAGAGCCATTTGGGGATAATTTTGTGTTTGGCCATCCATGGAAAGTTCCCTTGGAGAGTTTGGCCATGGGGAGTATTTGTCCTTGAGACTTGGTTTGCCACTCAATTTGTAGGGTCAACTTATCAGGAGCAACAACCGAGACAGTGAGGTAGGCATCTGAACCTTCCTGAATGGTATTCAAATTCTTGAGGATATTGATGGAGACTCCCTTTGGGGTAGTTGCAGGTGGATCAAGATGAGGAAGGATGTGCTTTACCGTGCCTTGGATGCAGATGATAACTCCTGAGATGAGGAGAAAATGGATTAAGATAGCCATCTTATCTGAAGAGGATAATCAAACATTAGCAAGGTTAGTACTATTCCACCCAATGGAGTGAGAAAAAGTAATTATACTACTTTCTACAGTTTCAACTGGTTTGCATGTAACCATTTGTCCGTCAGTTTGTTGTTTTGCATGAGTGTAACTTGCTAGACTGTGGACTGAGCTTGTTGACAATTGGGTATGGTCCTTCTCACTTGTTGGAGAAAGAATGTGTTGGATGCACAAATCTGAGAACCATTACCTGATCCCCAACTTGCCAATCTACTTCTTGTGCGTGTTTGTCAAACTGAATTTTGGACTGTTGCTGGACCTTGCCCATGCAGTTTGCAGCATACAAATAAGTGTGCATTAGGTTATTTCTCAATTTTTCCACATATTGGTCCACAGAAAAAATGATCTGCAGTGGGGTGTGCAGGTCAAACAACAGGTGCTCATTTAATATCATACTTCTGCCAGTCATCACCTCAAAGAGTATCAACTGGGTGGGGGCTGAGGGTGTACCCTTAATTGCCATAAGGAGTAATAGCAGTAGGAAATCCCAATCCTTGGGGTTGTCCTCAATCAATTTGGAAAGCATTTGCTTAATCCATCTGTTGGCCCTCTCTAATTGACCTGATGATTGTGGGTGGATGGTATGTGGACCTTCTGATGAATTCCAAGGAGTTCAATGGCTTCTTTCATCAACTCACCTGTAAAACTGATTCCTTTGTCAGAGTCTACCTTTAGAGGTAGACACCACCTGGAGAAAATCTGTTCCACCAGGATTTTGGCAATGGCTTTTGCAGTGCATGTCTTGGTGGGGGAGGCCTCAACCCACGTAGAGAAGAGATCAGTTACCACAATGGCATATTTGTTGTTTCCACTGGTATTGGTGAGGGGACCAGTAAAATCAATCTGTAAGGCATGCCAAGGTCCAGAATGCCTTTGTAGTAATAGCTTGGTGTTTCTCTTGGTAGGGATGGGGTTGTTTTGTGCACATACAAGGCAGTTATCTATGTACCATGTGACATCCTTGGTGATACCAGGCCACCATGCTGTGGTCCTGAGCCTCTGGAGTGAGTTTTCCACTCCTTGGTGTCCACCAGTGGGGGTATCTTGTACTTGGTGCAGAAATTCTGATCTGAGATGATGAGGGACCACCCACAATTTGGTGGTGGAGTCATCTGTTTGGTACCAAATAAGCTTGTCATCTGGGGACAGGTGTAACTTACCTTCATGCCCTTGGTACAGGTTATGGGCAGGTAGATTCTTCTTGGTGCTTTTGTCCAGGAATCTGAACACATCTTTGAGTTCAGAGTCAGCGTGCTGGACCTCTGACAAATCCAAGGGGAAGAAGGGTTCAGGTTTCTTCTTGACAGCTGCTATGTGCACAACTGCTCAGGCCTCTGGATGGTCCATCATCCAGGTGTCCCCCCTCAGGCCCCTTTCTTTAGCAAGGGTATCAGCAGTGTCATAGAAGGCATGATAGGGGTCATGTATGGAGTGGGCCTTAACCTTGTGTACATAGGGTTTGTGTGCAAATTTCTGTGCCAGTGAATAAATGTATATTACCAGTTCCTTGTGTTTCACTGGAGTGCCATAAGAAGAGGTAAAGAAGTTCTTCTGCCAGAAAGGGAGAAATTCTGTAAGAGAACAACAAACCCAGTTAGAGTCTGTAAAATGATGGTATCCTCAGTTCCATGCTGGATGAACTCGAGGGCACATGCCACCGCCTCCATCTCTGCATACTGTGATGATGCTACACTGCAATGTTTGGAAATCTTAACAGTGTTACCAAAAGGGTTAACTACAAATATACCCATTCCTGCTATCTGTTCTCCCTGGCAATAGGAAGACAATCCATCAGTGAAGACATGACACAATGAGGTGTTCTCAAGTAATTGTGGTATAGCAGGAAGGAAAGGACCCAGGTTTGGTAGATCAGGTGGCTAGAGTGTAAAATCATGGGATTCTCCTTGGAAAAGGAGGCCATGTACAGCATGGATGACATTTTGGTTGGATGGACCTTGATGTCTCTATCCTGGAGAAGGAGGGACCAGTGTGTCAGTCTGGTATTGGACACTGACCCATCCTTTACTGTCTGATAGCAGAAAGGTTGCTGGAGTATGATTTGTAGTGATGATCTGGGGGGAGTACCCAATGATAAACAGAAAGTGCTTGACAGCCCAATAGGTAGCCATAAGGTTCCTTTCACTAAGGCTGTACTTCTGTTCCACTGGGGTCAAGAGCTGTGATACATATGCAAAGGGTCTTAGGGTGCCATGGACTTTCTGGGCCAACACTGCAGACGTCAGAGGTGGCAGACTCCAGATGGAATGGCAGGGCTGGATTGGGGTTAACCAAAGCTAGAGCTAAGGCCAGGGCCTGCTTCAGTGATGTCACAGCTTGGGTGTGAATGGGGCAGAAAAGCTCAGGACATGTCTCTGGAATAATTTACCATACCTAGAAACCTCCTAAGGGTGGCCATGCTGGTGGGCAGTGGCAAGTCCTGAAACCTCTGTATCTTCTGCCAGGTAGGGCTCCTGCCTTTGTCTGTTATCCTCATGCCCAGAAAGAGTACCTCTTTCTGGCACAGTTGCGCTTTTGCTGGATTACATTTGAGAATTTCCCTCTTAATGAGGGTAAGTAGTTCATCTAAGAGATCCAAATGTTGTTCCTGGGTGGCTGTGGCCAGCAACAGGTCATCCACATACTACAAAAGGTACTGGGGTGTAAAGAAGCCCTCAAGGGTATCCATCATGTGCAGATGGAACAGAGAGGTGCTGTTATGGAACCTCTGTGGTAAGCAGGTCCATGTGTACTGCCTACATTCAAAGGTGAAGGCAAACTTATATTGATACTTGGGGGCCAATGGCAATGATCAAAAACCATTGGAGATGTTCAGAGCACTAAACTATTGTTGCTCTGGGGTCAGTAGTCATAGCACATCTGATGCTGATGCCACTGTTGGGGCACAACTAGAGGTGACCTGGTTTAGTCTCCTGTAGTCAATTGTGAGTCTCCATGTGCCTTTGGGTTTTTCACAGGCCACAATGGAGAATTCACAGTGGAAACACAGGACCTGATTACACCTTGCTTCAGGAGTGATTTAATTGTTTCCCTAAGAGAAGGCAAGGCCTCAGACGGAAAGGGGTTTTGCCTTTGCCTCTCATGGGCTGGGCCTGTCACTTCAATGACAGTGTACATCTTCCCACAGTCATGCTTATTGTTGGCAAATGCCTCCAGATGCCTTTGTAGGATGGGAAGAAGCTTTGGAAAAAGCTCATAGTTCTTTAACAAATCTATGACGTCATACTCTTTGTCATTTGTGGATATTGTCGCAACCATGTGGGAGTCATGGATCATGATAGTGTGATATTGTCCCTGAATCTATATCAGTAACATATTGGCCAAGTCTACCACACAGCTGTGTGGTGCCAAGAAGTCAATTCCAATTATACTAGGGTGATCATGCAATACCATCAGCTGAAAGGTATGATACGCCTTCAGGTCTCCCAGTGTCACAGGTAGTGGCAGGGGATGGTATGCAAGTAGCCTAGTTCCATCTATTTCAGACATATTGGTCTTCCATCTGGTAGACTAAGATGATGTGTCTGGGTTATCATCCTGTAATACAGACACAGCCGAGCCTGTATCCAGCAGTACTGTGAGTAGGCGGCCCCCAACCTCAGCCTCTGTGCAGGGAGTTCTGCTTGTATTCAAGACCAGCTTGTTTACAATATGGACTGGGGCCTGTAATTGTCAATCTGTAACAGCGGAAGCAAAGGGAAGCTCTTGAAAGAGAGTCTGGGCCTGGTTTTTGTTAACCATTTTGCCATGCTGTACTGATGCTATATAGGGAGCCACTTCTGGGTTCAGGCCTGAAGGGGCCTGAGACTCTAGACTTCTGGTATCTCTATAGCCTGTGGAGGCCTGCTCTCCTGGCTGTATTGCAGCAAGGGCCCATCCTGGAACAGTGTCTACTATGGAGTGCACTTTTTCAATGAGGTCTCGGAGGCTTTGGTTCTCATCTGCTATTTCCCGATATGAAGGGCCTGTTCTCTGTTGTTTACCCTTATTGTTTTTCTGGTGTTTCTTGTTTTTGTAGTAGTTCCAGTTCCCACCCCAGGATTGTTGTTGGGCCTGCTGGGGGTGTTGATTATCTGTGGGGAGGGACTGTTTCTCTTGGGCCTGCCCCACCACCATGTAGTGTGTCGTGGCCTCTGGGATGGCTTCCATGGCAGCTACCTTCTTGGAGCCGGAGCTTGAATCACAGAAGTAGAGCTGATACACTATCTCTGTTTTCTGAAGAATATCGGCAAACATCTCTGTGGTGGGATAGGTGGCTCTAACTTCTCTGGCACTGCAGGGATCATGTTCTGAAGGAACAAGGTTTTGTACTCAGTAAGGTCCATATCAGTGGCTTCTCCAGTGAAGCTCTTCCCCATTGCTGGTCTCTGGTGGAAGGTCGCTGGACTTTCCTTTGCATTCTGTTTCACAGGGTATGCGAGCATCACTCCTACCACACTTTGGGTTGTGTGCAGTGATGAGCTCAGATGCTACCTCATCAAAGGTGGAGTGTCTGTCCTGTAGGACAGCATCAGGGAGTTTCGCCCATAGGCCAGGATTATTGGTCTGGCATTGGATATGGACCTGGTAGTCTGCAGTGAGACTAAGCATTTCACATTTAGCACTCACCTTTTCCAAGTGGCAATGAGGTTATCAGATGGGCTTATCTGCAATACTCTCTGCTATTTGCTGAAGAGAGTGGGCCATTTGTAGGGGATTGCTGGGATGATTGTTCAGAGGTAGATTGTCTTGGGTGCCCTGCAGGGTTGCTTGAGCTGCAGCTTCAGCCACAGTCTGGACCTTTCCTTCCTGAGTAGCAGTCTTCTGTAGCAGCTGCTTAATCTGTGTTTGGAGGGTCTGTGCTTCTCTCGGGAAGGGTTACAGTGCCGAAGGCAATATCAATCATTTTTTCTATCTCTTCCCTATTGTCCACAGAAATAACGGTGATTGGTGGTGCCGTTGGGACTAGGCCTGGGCCTGCTCCCCCCCATTATGGGGGTCACCATGCTGGCATTGCCCATTATGGTCATCATGCCCTTGATGACATAAGGACGTGGTGTCATGTGACAGGGTCCACAATGTTGTGGATGGTGGGGTGGGGTCACTGGGCCATAGTAGGGGTGTGACTGGGCATTGTACTGAGAAATGTCATCATCTGACTCCTCCTCCTCAGATGACATCATCAAGACGGGGGCTATGCCACCCATCGCCTTGACGTGGCCAGCTAACACCTCTCGCTGATGGTGCAGTTTCACCATTTTACATTCACAATCCTCATGACTAACTTTTGCAACATTCTGGTCCACATTGTCCTGCAACTGCTTCTGTAACACTCTATACATGGTGCTCAATTTGCGATTTTCCATAGTAGCCACTCCTAAGTCACTACGTACCTGGTTTATCTAGTCCTGAAGCACTCCCAGCTCCTCCTGGATCTGATCATTAGTTCTACTTAATAAGTCATTCATTTGCAATGTCTGCCCCTTATCCTGTCTCAAACTTTCATACTCCTGCTTCAACATTTGGGCTGGCAGTATAGTCTTGAGGTTAGAGGAATGAGGTGTGAATGAGCTTGATACATCCAGCAGACCAGACCTGAGTTTGATTCTTACAACCTCCACTTGCATACTGTGTGACTCTGAGCAAGTCACTTAACTGCCCAGTGCTCCCAGGTCGCCCGTGAAAACAGGCACTTATGCCTAATGGGCCTTACCCGGTTACCAAAGACTAAATTAAAATAAAACATACAAAGTTCCCACTCATTTTAGGGTTACCATCTGTCCTGATTTTTGCAGGACAGTCCTGATTTGGGCAGCTGTGTCCTGCAAAAAAACATGAAAAATACTAAATGTCCTGATTTGATAGTAGAAAAAATATTTTCTAACGTTCCACTAAATGTTGCAGAAAACTATAATATCTTAACTAAAATACCTTAAAATGTTAAGAAACAATAGAAGCCACTAAGAAACTACAATACTTAGCCTTAATTCTGATTATATAGAGAAAACTAGTCTGTTGCATTGGTCAAGGTTATGTATTGTCCTGCAAAAAATCATGTTTCAGTAAGAAATGTCCCACTCTGAGCTTCTTAAAAGGTGGTAACCTTAACTCATTTGCTTAAACAGAATGATGCAAAAGGGAATCCTTTTCATCCTGCAAAGTTTGGAGCTCAGATTCCAAATCCTGCTCGTTTCTCAAACATTCAGTTTCCCACAGTCCCATCTCCTGTTAAAGAGATGAGACTTGCAGATCAAGGGTTCAAAACCTCACTTTGGAGGCTTCCAGAGCAGTGTAGAGAGCTGCAACCAACAGCCTTTTAGTTTCATGCTTTCTGGCTGTTTGTCTCATCTCTGAGTACTGGGCTGAAATCCCCAGTACAGGGTTTTTGGATTGACTTGCATCCCACGCAAAGTCAGCCCATCCTCCATGAGAGGCAAGGAAGTTCGAGAGATAGAGTCTCAAGTCTGTGCAGATATTTGATACAGAGGCCTATGTGTGGGAGGGAACATAAAATCAAACTATGAAAAGGTGACATGCTGTGTATCGATCCACAACAGGTGCACTAGCTCACAGGTGGGCTACCGTGCACTTGTAAGCTTGCAATTCAAAACTGCCATGGGGTGAGGTGAGTCGACATCGACCACATCCAGTAAGCAGCCAGATTTTGCAAGTAGTTACAAAGTGGGTGAAAAATGGGAGAGATGATGCGGGTGTGCACACCTTCTGTCCCCGTTAGGAAGGGAAAGTTGTAGCAACAAGTGAAAACTTTGCAAACACTACATATTGCCTGCACATTGTCGCCAATTGTCAGGAGGTCTAAGCCTCACTCTCAGGTTCTTGGCAATAAGGGAAATAAAAGGAATCACAGACGCATCACATAAGAGTAATAAAGCTTGTTTATTACTACAAAGAGGAAAATCACAGTTACCCTAAGCAGTTCTTACCATTATTTATTTATTTATTTAGTTTTTGTTAATCAGGTTAGGTGCGCTAGCCAAAGTTGACTATTTTCATGCATGACCCGGGAGAATACATGCATAAAATGAGATGAGATTATACAATACATAGTATATAGTACAGATACATAGTATATAGTACAGGTAGGTTAGAAATACAGATCACGTCAGACAGTACTGGAGATAATACATATAGCTATGCAGAGATGACAAAAGTGACATTAGTACATGCAAATAACTGAAACTGAGCTAAGTGACAGCTATAAAGACATTTTATAGCAAAGCTTGTTTAGAAGTGCAGCAGTGTCTTGGGCGAAATATGGTGGTTAGCTGTGAGGAATTAAGTGGGATCAAAGCATGTGCAGGGGTCCAGGGACAGGTGGCGTTATAGTTCTTTTTTGAAGATTGGGTGTGAGTTAGTCTGCCTCAGGGCAGGAGGGAGGGAGCTCCAGGTGGCTGGGACGGTGCAGTGAAATGCTCTATAGCCTTTTGAAGTAAGACACCTGGGTGAGTAGAAATTTGTTTGCCGAGCGTAGTCCTTGGGCAGGTGTCTGTGGTACAAGTACAGCTGCAAGGGAGGAGGGGGTTTGGTTATGGATCACAGAGTCTGTGAGGGTCCCTAGGGAATATAGTTGGTAGGCAGTTGGGGGAGGGCCAGCTTAGGTAGCTATACAGTGTGCAGTGGTGCTTGTGGTGATGGGAAGAGGAGGCATACCGACATATGTTGTTATATGCGACATCCCATTTATGGAGAGCAGTCTTATGGGCATTAACAAAAGTGGAGACACCATATGTCAGCCCTGGAAGCAGAATACCCTTGGCAATTGCCAATTTGGTGGATGGTGTTAGCAGGTGACAAGTCTTATAGACGATTCCAAGTTTGGCATTTGTTACTTTACAGGTTGACTGGATGTGCAGACTGAAATCAAGGGATTTATCAAGGAGGAATCATTTATCATTAGGAACTGGAAGTCAGTGCTAAGCATTCCCTATACCTCGAGGAATCTCCGTGTCTCCTTGGGTCTCCGAGGTAGAAGACATAATGTCTTACATTATATACCTAAGATAATTACCATGGTTACTGTAAGATAGAAACATTTTTACTTACAGAGATGAGCCCTATTGGCTAAATTAGAGGTGGCTCGACAGTCCTAGATAACATTATACAATTTTGTTATAGTCATCACTTTGTGGAAACAAAGATGTACAGTTTTTACTTCGCCGTGTAGTAATACAAATCATCAGAAGATGGCAATGCCAACTTATACATCATAATACTACGAGGACACAGGTGTCCTAGCATCTTGTAAGCAAGAAATACATGTGTATATTAGAAAGTAAAATGTATAACAATCATATGCATACATATCCTGACATCTCTTGTACGGTAGATGTCCTTAGCCCTATATGTTAGTATAACATATACATAAATGCTAGCTGTCTGTGGTGTACCACTGTGGGTACCAATTAGGGTGCAGGGACCTCGTGTAAAACTGGTAAGACCCCACCTCGAGTACTGTGCCCAGTTGTGGAGGACACATCCGATCTCCAGAAGGACATAGAGTAGAGATGGTCCAGAGGAAAGCAACTAAAATGGTGCAGGGTCTGCATTAAAAGCTCTACAAGGAGAGATTAAAAGACCTCAATATGTACACCCTGGAAGTGAGGAGGTAGGGGGATATGACAGAGACCTTTAAATATTGCATGGGGATAAATAAGGTATAGGTGGGAAGTTCATTTCAGAAAAAATGGTGCTCAAGAACAAGGGAACATGCTATGAAGCTGGAGGTGGGTAGATCCAGGAAAGATGTGAGGAAGTACTTCACAGAATGAGGGGTGGATTCCTGGAACAGCCTTCCAGTAGTGGGTTGGGGGTGAAAACAGTTGTGGGGTTCAAGAATGCATGGGATAAGCACAAGGGAATCACAGTGGAAAAGAAGTGGAGAGGTAGAATGAGCTGTAGATCAAGTATGGTCTGTAGTAATAATGTACCAAGAGAAAAATGAACAGACTGGGTGGGCCAGGCAGTCCTTATCTGCTAGAAAATTATATTTCTGCATTTTGTGTGTTTCCTTAGTGAGGCTTTGTCACAAACCTGTCAGTCACTACCACTGTTGTCAGTTGGGGGTGAGTCATCGATGTGCACACAGTCTGAGAGTGCAGGTTACTGTCATGCAGGGTGCCTCAGTTTTCTCTGCCTCACAAGACCTGGAGTTCATTGCTCCCTGCCCACCCCACAACAAAGTAAGCTTCCCTGTCCTGAACTGGGGGCTGTTCTGACAGCAGAAGATGCCACAAGTCCCCTTTCACAGCTTGGATGTGGTCAGAAACACATTCTCTAGACACCCCACTGACTCCATATATTTCTTATTATCACTAAAAACTATTTTCTACACCCCCCTTAAGACATTCCAGGAGGCAGGTGGGCATTCTGTTGGGTGGGTGGACATTCTGGTGAGTTGAGCATTCCAAACTCCAGCTGGTGTCTGTTAGAAAACCTGAATCATTTCAGATCCAGATCATTTCCCTTTGTCATCCATTTTCTGAATTTTTAAAGATATGGCCCAATTTGTTTTGAAAAGGGGGTGTGGGGGCTGAGAATTTGAGGTATGTGGCAGAACAGAGCTCTCACTCTGTATCAGTAGAGTTCTCCCTATGTAACCTTCTGCTACTTTTGCACTGGTGGAAGTAGAAGCACCAGCTCCTGCACCACTGGTGAGAAGACACATACTGGCTCCCTGCTCCCCAAGGGGAACAGAAACACTGGCTCCCCATGCCTCTGTGGGAAGACAAGCACTGACTCCCGACTCCCTGGTGGGAACACAGGCAGTGGCTTCCCACACCCCAGCAGGAACACACACCCTGGCTCCCCACTCCCCAGCGGAAACAGAAGCACTGGCTCTCTGCTCCACAGTGGGAACACAAGCACTGGCTCCCTGCTCCCTGTCAGGAACACAAGCACTGGCTCTCCGCTCCCCCAGCAGGAACAAATGCACAGGGAGGACATGGGGGCCTTCCATAGTGGAAACCCCAAGGAGGGTAGAAGAGATCACCAGTGGATGAGGAAGCAACTTCTGTTTGTGGACTTACTTGTGAGGGGGATAGATCTGGGGACAGGAAATGGGAGGAGAAGCAGATTAGGTGCCAACCTGGTGCCGCTGCCTGGAGGGATGAGAAGCAGATCCCAAGGCTCCCTAGGGCAGCAGGAAGGGATTGAGAACTGGATGTCATTGTCTACCTGGGGACTAATGATCTGGCTTATTTTGGGGCTGGGTTAGTGCAGGGGGAGTTTAGGGAGCTGGGAAGGGGTCTTGGGTAGCTCATTCAGTGGCTTTTGCTGAGGTGTTGACCGTTAATTACAGGGGAAAGGAGAGGGATCACTGCACCAGGAGCTTCTCAACTCATGGCTGAAGGAATGATGCAGAATGGAAGGTTCAGCTACATTGCAACTGGGGATTCATCAGGGAGGGTAAGGGCCTATACAGGGGTGATGGCCTGCATCCATCCAGGAGGGCAACCAATGTCCTCAGAAGATGGATGTTACATCAATTAACATTTAAACTATCTGTATGGAGTGGCAGATGGAATCAGGGAGGCAGAAACCCCCAAAGGTTGAAGTAGAGAGTAAGGGGAAGAGTGGAAATTGTTTAACCAGCAAAGGAACACTTAGCCAGTGCCCTTCCGGCCATCTGTGCCCCGGTCTGAGTGCGCCCATCATTAGGGCACCAACATTTCAAATTCACAACCATCTGCCCGAGGTTCACCCCCCATGGAATTGGTATATTTAGTTAGCAGGGGGCATGGGGTACAGTCTCCCACACAGGGGAGGTGCAGGAGGCACAGCATAAACACAGATCAGTGAATTTAAATCTGTTTGTCCTAATGATGGGCACACTCAGACAGGAGTGTTCTGATGGTGGAATCAAGCTAGTGTTTGTTTTCCGGTGCGACCTTGGAGTACAAGGAAGTCAAGAGATTTGCTCAAGGCAACATAGCATGCAAGTGGGGTCTGATGGGATTTAAACTCAGGTCTCCAAGTTGGCAGCTCAGTGCCCTTAACCACTACAGTATTCTGCCTCCAAGTCAAAGAACTCTAAGGAGAATCCGAGGGGAGATAATTCCTCCAGGGTGCAAATTTATAAAGGACATAGGGTAGTAGAGATAAAGGGAGAAGATAACAGGAGCATTAAAAAGAGAAGGAGGGCAAAAAGGGAAAAATGGGGCAACAAGCATAGTGGAAACAAAATCTGGAAGGCCATGTGTGTGAATGCTAGAAGTCCAGGAAATATGATTCTGGACCTAGAGGCCTTAATAGCAGAGGCCAGCCTGGATATTGTGGCCATTACCGAGTCATGGTGAACTGAAACCCATGACTGGGACATGGGCATACCAGGCTACACTCTTTTCAGAAAGGACCGGGTGGGAAGGAAAGTAGGGGCTGTGTTGCTTTTTGTGGGGGAAAGCATAAAAGTGACAGATATACAGGGAATACAGGGTGAGGCAGAGGTACTGTGAGTCACCCTGGAGTTGGGAAATGGAGTTACTTTTCACACTGGAGTGATCTACAGGGATGAATTAGATAAGGTACTGGTTGAAGCCACTGGAAAGATGGCAGAAAAAAAGGAGCTGCTGCTGGTGGTGGATTTCAATCAGTGAAATGCAGATTTCAGTCACCCAGCAGTGGCTTCAGCTAGAAGTAGGGACATCCTGGCCTCTCAACTGGGAGAGTTCCTCAGGCAACAAGACAGTAACCCCTCCCATGATGGCATAATACAAGACCTGGTACACACTAACAGGGACAGTATTGCGGACATCAATGTGGGAGGCCACCTTGGGACAAGTGTGATCACTGTATGGTGGGGTTCAGTATAAAGATGGCTGTGGAATCAAACTGCACAACGTACAGGAGCTGGACTTCTGGAGGGCAGATTTTATAAAGATGGATGAATGCTTCACGGATGACCTGGCATGTGGGAATGGCCTTGGTTAGGTGTAAGAACAGTGGGCAAAGGTAAAAGAAAACATAGTAAAGGCAAAAAATCTCTTTATAAAACAAGTGAGCGAAAGCAAGAGGAAAATGGTTCTCGAAAGAGGTGACAGAAAAAGTAAAGGCTAAAAGTGCAGCATTCACAAGGTATAAGGAAATGCAGAGAGAGGAATATAGGGAGATTTGTCATTGGAAACAGAAGAAATCAGGAAAAGCAGTAGTGTGCAGGGCAGTAGGATCTGCCAGTAAGTGCAGTGGCACCGGGGTAAATGGAAAAGCCCAGGGGGGTCAGAACAAGGAGGCAGCAGCAGCAGAGTGGTGGGTGTCGAGACAAAGAGAGATGAACGAGCGAGAACGTGCCTTGCCAGCTCCACAGCAACAAGACAAATGCAACAAGTGGAATGAATGTGTGCTGTTTCAATTAGCACACTCAGAAGACTTCCTTTTTTAAAGCTGCTCAGTTGCTTGCCGGTGGGCTTTATACTGTGTGCAACTGAAAGAAATGAAGCGCTGTCACTGGTGTCACAGTCTGGTTGTGTTCTCATTGGTCTGCCAGGGATGAGCCCATTGTAGAGTGCTTTGCATTGGACTCTTCCCTGACACACCTCTCAAATGTCGTTCTACTGCAAGATGTTTCTTGCGCATGTGCAAGGAAACATAAAAACTGCTACAGCAAAGCGAAAGCTATTGGATAGAAGAATTGAAGGCAATGCATCCAAAAGGACTCAGTGAGGACCATGGTTCTCATAATTACTTAAGATAGAAAAGTTAGAAGTGTAATTTTTTTTTTTAGCTTTGTGTCATAAAGCAGTTGTTACATGGATTGTCATTGTTGAGATTATTTCCTGAAGAATATGTAAGAGCGAGTAGGATTAATACTGCATGGCAACAATTTTAAATGGGGGATTGTGTGAAACCTAATCACAACTGAAAGGTTGTACTGCAGAAAATGTGGACAGATTAGAAAATATAACTAGGGGCTCCTTTTAGTCTTGAGTAGTAGATACAAAATAAACAGAGAAGCTCAAGTACACTGTGGATTAGATCCACACAGTGGAACGGAGGCTGGTGCATACAAGCAACTGAATGCTTAGAATTTGATTTTACACAGCTTGAGCACAAAACAAAAGAACATAGAAATATATGGAATGTGAGCTGAGAATCTGAAGAAAATCAATCTTGCATAGCTTGGGTACACATGCCACTGTGGAATGTGTGCGGCATTTGAAAAAAAAAAGAATAATGTTATATAGCTTGAGTACACAGTCACCTGTTGAATGTGAGCTGTACCCAAAACATGTGTACAAATATAATACATATATTAAGCATTGAAAGGCAGCAATCTGTAGGAATTCAATCTTTCATAGTTCAAGTACATAGTCCTCTGTGGAATGACAGCAGCATCTAAAAATGAAAAATGTTACACAGCTTGAGTACACAGTCACCTGTGGAATGTGAGCTGCACCAAAAAATGTATAAAATAAATTAGGCATTAAAAGGCAGTAAATTAGGACTAGCAGCTCAGGTACACTGTAATAATCACAGTAGGCTGTGGAATAGAAAGCTAATATATAAGGAAGCAGCTTCGCGCTCCACTGCCCAATAATATGCAGCCACATACAACTTCATGAGCTGAATCTACTTCATGCACAGAAAGAATCTGCAGAGGTATTCTGTGAATTAATTAACACACAAGGTGTGACAAATGGAGTTAAAGCAAATATATACCCTGTTTTAGGTAGCCATTAAGAATGAGAGACAGCACAAGAAAATGGCATCATTTTGAAGAGGGTGTGGTGAAAATACTCCAGTCAGCTCATTTCAGTGGGGATTTTAAGATTAAATACAAAAGGAATAGCAATAAAGAAAAGCATTTGAAAAATAATTTAAAAGCTCATAAAAACACAGAAGTATGCTGTTTATTAATTTATTGTATGTGAATTATGACACTGTGTGATCACTACAAATGCAAAAATTAGGTGGGGGAACAAGGTACTACATGTCAAAATGTACACCCAGTAATCACGGTAACCTAGAGGGGATAAGAAGCTCTCCTCCATGGTGACTCATTTCGCTTTGAGGAAGACATCACAATGTTGGAAACATCAGCTCATCCATTGTTAAACCCATGTCATGGCAAGCCCAGGATGTACAAAATGGAAACTTTGAAAATGTAGAAGGAAAAAAAAGAAAATGTTTAATTTAGTTTCCTTCCCTTCTCCTGGTGGATACACCTGTACAATAGTAAAGATTCAAACCTGTAGGGACCATCTGGTCGAATAGGATTTAGGCAACAGAGCCATGAAGTAAAAATATTTTTTGAAATGGAATCAGGTGAAGTGTGGTGAGAGTAAGAACAAGCCATAAGATCTGTGTGTATGTGTGTGTGTGTGTGTGTGTGTGTATTAACTTGACACTTTACACTGAGCACTGTAACATGTATATTGAAGTAAAAAGGGATTTGATTTAGACTTACGTGTCAAGTCTGTCCTTTGCCAGAGAGTGCTGCTAACATTATTACTGCTTTGGTGGCTAGTATGCAGCAAGTGGAGAGAATGTGTGCTGGTTGAATTAGCACACTCCAAAGATGTTCTTTTTTAAAGCTGCTCAGTTGCTTGCCAGCCAGCTTTATACTGTATGCAAATGAAAGAAATGAAGTTCTCTCACTGATGCACTTCATTTCTTCCAACTAGAGAATGGCTTCCAGCTGTGAAACTCAGACTAGTGTCACAGTCTGGTTGTGTTCTCATTGGTCTGCTAGAGACAAGCCCACTGTAGACTGCTCTGCATTGGACTTGTCCCTGACACACCTCTCAAATGTTCTACTGCAAGATGTTTCTTGAACACATGCAAGGAAACATTAAAATGAATGAATTGCAGGAGAATGAAAAAATCTGAAGGGTTGTTCTTTTCAGCTTGAAATACCTGTAAACTATTATTATGTTTTGAGAAAATGCTTATGATTCCATGTAATTTTATATAAGCTATTGGGTCCTAATCACTTTGCTTGTGGAGGATAGACTGCAGTAGTCTCATGTTTAAATCTATATATCCATGAATATAGTTAACTATGTATCTATATATGGATGCATCTATCTATCTATCTATCTATCTATCTATCTATCTATCTATCTATCTATCTATCTATCTATCTATCTATCTATCTGTCATTCTGTCTGCCTACCCCATATCATTTTGTTTATTTAAAATAGAAAAAGATTGCACTCTTTCTTTAACAGAATACCATCAATATCATCTAAATACTTCAACATTAAAAATGATAAAAGGATTTTTTGGGGGCAGTAACCCAGAGTGTGTTTCTGCTTCTACAACTCCCTGTTCTACTGAGTGCAGTCAACCTTCCTAATTTATTAAAATACACTAGAGTGGCTCACCTCCTCAAAGTATATGTTTGTTTAAACCCACAAATGAATCATTTATTGAAACAAAAGAAATTTCTTTTAAATGATTTATTTCATATTGGATGACTACTATGTTACAGCAGTGTAAGACTCCACACCTCACTGATTTTTCACACTTCAAAGCCATAACCAAGCATTTCTGGTTTTGGTTACAGAGACTTACCTGACGTTCAAATGTATTCTATGTCTGTAAATTCCTTGGTGCATACTCAGATGTCCTTCCAGCACAGCTTGATCACACTTTTTAAAGATGGTGCCAACTTTCTTTGTCCTTTATTTTTCAATTTTTAGATACCCATGGTGCTCTCCCTTCTGCACATCTACAGTCTCTGTGGTCTAACCATATGGGTGCATTTCACATATTTGCAGATTAGAACATAACTTTTACATAAGGAGGTTGACAAGAGCCGCTTACCAGATCCAGCATCTCTTCTCCCTCAGTTGTTGATGGGCAAAATTCAAAGGGAAACTTAGTTACTTCTGATCAAGAATATCTATCAGGGACTCCAGGAACTCCTGGAAGACATTGATCAATCTTAGATGCATGGAATAAGAATTTAAACACCTCAATTACATACTCTCTCTGGTCAAATATATCTTATCTGTTACTAAAGTTATCTTGTCTTTACTTTGGAGAGAGTTTGCATGGAAGTGTAGAAATAGATTTTTTTCATAACCCAGCTACCTTGATACAGTTTCTCCCTCTGGAATATAGCTGTTGTTGGAGGAACTGTGATTCACCAGAGGCTGATCATCTGCATATTTTTTGGTCATGCCCTTTTTTAACCCCTTTTTGAAGTGCTGTCTCAGTCCAATTTCAAGCACTGGCCCTATGGGAGGAACTCATTTCTCCTACCATGGTCCTTCTTTCAACCCACCCCCCCTTTATAGAGTCAATTCCTGTTCCAATGTATATTTATGTATACTAGCAGCCTCAAAGGCAGTAACACCGCTGTAGATGCAACCTACATAGAAACATAGATTTGATATCAAATAAGGACCACTTGTCCCACCCAGTCTGCTCATTTCCCTACCTATTGGATAAGCTGCAGATACTAGTTAACCAACAGCCTGCCGATCCTAGTTTAGCAACAGCCTTATGTCTGTTCCATGCATTCTTGAATTCCCCCACTGTTTTTGACTCACAACCTCCTCAGGAAGGATGTTCCATGCATCCAGCACCCTCTCTGTGAAAAAACACTTCCTAACATTGCCCCTGAGGGGTCCCCCCTCTATCTTCAAACTGTGCCCCCTTGTTCTTGCACATCTCTTTTTCTGAAAGATGCTACCCTCTTGGACATTGTTGATTCCCTTGAGGTATTTGAAAGTTTCTATCATGCCCCCCCTTTCCTCGAGGGTATACATATTAAGCTTCTTTAGTCTCTATTCGTATGATTTCTGGTGCAGACCCTGCACCAAATTTAGTTGCCCTTCTCTGGACTGCCTCCATCCTGTCTATGTCCTTGTAGAGATGGGGTCTCTAGAACTGCACACAGTACTCCAGATGGGGTCTCTCCAACTGTCTGTACAGAGAAATGACAACTTCCTGTTTTCTACTGGTGATGCCTCTCCCTATGCATCCCAGTTTCCTACAGCCCTTCTTATTGCCTTCTCACATTGTCTGCCTATCTTTAGGTTGTTTGATATGACTACCTCCAGATCCCTTTCTATTTTTGTTGTTGCTAGTACCTCCCCCCCGCATTGTGTACTCTTCCCCTGGATTTTTGTTTCCTAGGTGCATTATTTTGCACTTCTTTGCATTGAATCAAAGCTGCAATACTTTTGACCATTCCTCCAACCTTGCCAAGTCTCTTCTCATCCTTTCCACCCCCAGTTGTAAACTGGAAATGTTTAGGTGGGAAAACTGTCAGTTCTAGTGATAGAACTCTCCTGTAGTAGTCAATGGAGAAAAATAACAGAGGTGGTGTAACTCTTATACTGCTCTTTAAGAGGTGGTGGAACAGAGTTTCTGTGGGCTCATGCCCAATTTAACCACAGGAGGCAACAGAGGCTCCCTATGGTGACTGCTTGGCAATCAATTCTTACTGACATCTAAAGAATGGAGTGGATCTCAACCTCCCTGCTAGGCCAAGTGCCACAATTCCATGTCAAATGGTAAGGTGTGTAAAGTATACAGTATAATGCTGGCAGAAGATTCTTGTGTTCCTTGAATTGAAATGTGTAGAACATTGCTATTTATTATCTGCTTAAACCTAAAGGAAGGGATTAATCATGCAATGATCAAACACATATGGGATAGTATCTTAAATGCTTTCCCGGTGTACTGATATTATAGATGTTGTTTTACTCCATTGTGTGTAACTGTTTCAGCTATTTTCAATTCCTGCTGTTCTTGCTATGTAACTGTCCACTTTTCTAGTCACAGTATTATAGATTTGCTCTTCTGTGACTTACTTACTGATTCAATAAAAAATTAAATAAAAAATGATAAAAGGATATATACAAAATTGACACAAAAGCAATAGCTGTATGTCTTTCTGACTGTCTGTCTGCTGCCTGTCTGTCTGTCTATCCAACCATATATATGGTGGGCTAATTTCTACCCTAGGAACCATTATAGTGTATTTCCCTGTATACCTCAACAGTTAGAACTGTATACCTTCCCTCTCAAGCTCAAATTTAATTTAGTGATGACATCAAGTCATTACCAACAGTACAAACGTCATGAATCACTATAAACAGTACAAGTGTTGAACATCAATGAAACATAAATACAAATCCACTTTCTGTTACAATTTCATACCAGGGAAAAAGTCTCTGAATTGTATCAAATCAGATTACATGGTTCAGAGATAACGGATTATACAGGCATGCATTTGTTGACAAAAAGAGGGGTCTGAGAGGACTAGGCCATTAATAATCTTGACAGTTGGAGGAGTAAATGGGACTTGTCTGGCTACCTATACCCCCATCAGAGTACTGTAGCATGTAATATCTAGAGTTCTAATAAAGTAAATATATATAAATTTAGATTAAAAAAGCCAATAAAACCAGAAAAAGGAGTTATCCTCTCATACTTCTTGAAAACATAACGTGCATAATAAAGTTTCATAAACTGTATCAAGGATCACTCTAAAATAGTGTAACAAAAATTTGTATATTCAAGTATGGCAAAAAGTGTGTAAGGTGATTTAAAGTTGCTAGATCAAGAGAATTGTACAAAGCACATATTATGGTAACCCATCAAATAGGTGACTCAAACCAAGTGATTCAATTTGAGCTACTCTGTTTGAGTGAATGGGTTGAGCTACAGTCACAGAATGATGAAGGGGCAGGAGGGCGAATGGAGAAGAGAGCGAGGTATACCATAGTGAGGGAAGGTGTGCGGGAGAACGTAGAAGAAGGTTATAGGGGGTTTGTTTGGGAGGGCTGACTGAACTTGCCATCTGGTGTGGTGGGTAGGTCTGTGGTCTGAGATGATGGTGGTCGGCAGGTTCTGTACTGGTGTAGGTTTCTTTTTTCATCATTGTTGTGCTCTTTTTTTGGGGGGGATGGTGGTTTTACATGCCCTGACTATGCATGCCCAACCACAGGATGCTCCCCCTTCATTCTCCCCATTGCACACTGCCATCCCACCAAGTATCTCACTCCCATGTTTGCCTCTTTTCCTCAGTGTTCACCCCCCCGTGGAATTGGTTAGATAAAAATGGGGGCCTGAGGGGGCTTGCTGCGTAAATGTTTTGATTACATACAGGTATGTTTATTTTCATTTTTATGTTTGCTTGTGTGTGCAGAGGACAAGAAACATATTGAGATAGTAGAGCATTAAAGAGGCGTGGCAGAGTTTTGGGCAATGCAGGGGATGCTTTAATGGGCATGTCCATCAGCCACCAATCAACAGGGAAACTGCCAATGACAATAGTTTCAGAGTGAGCACCACACTTGAAAGAAATCTGCTATTTCAATCAGGGACAGTTTCGTCATTGCAGTGTCAGATCTCTTCATCCCCCCATTCCTGGCAAAGAGCAACATTCCTGACATGCACATTACAGTGCACAGTAATGCACATGGCTCAAGTTACAAGCAACTCATTTGCTCAGTGTGCCTTTCCTGGTGAAACATATTAATAACTAAATAAATGAGCCACGCCAGGGCTTTGCATAATTGGCAGCTCCTGCCACCCACCACACACTCTCCCCAGGGCCAACATCGGGGTGCCCAATCCCCATGTTGGCATGCCCCCACCCCCACTATTGTGGCACACTGGGAGCCCACCCCAGTGTGCCAAAGTAATTCTTTTATCTTTTTCCAACACTGGGATACCCACTCCCTGTGCGAGATGTGCCCCCCAAGCCCACTGTTTTTCAGCCAGCCTCGGGGTGTCCAATCTCTGGGTAGACATTGATCCACCCTCCACTAGTATGGTACACTGGGAGCCCACCACAGTGTGCCAACATTTATTTTTCATACCATTTCACCTATAAAAAAGAAAACTGTCCCCTGAGGTCTTTTTCTTTTAAAAAACTAAAAAAAAAAAAAAAAACGGTCGCTAGACATCCTCACCACCCCTCCCACATCCTGATCCTCTCTTTGCACACCCCACCTCCCCACACTACCCCTCACCCCATACTTACCTCTGGAGGTCCAGCGCTGTGATCTTCTGTGGACCGAGAACATGTCTGTACTCTTCAAAAGCTGACTGCAAACCAAAGGAACTCACAGTAAGCCCTATAATGGCAATCAATGGGGGTGTTTCAACTTAGGTTGATATTGCAGCCATTTTTGGGAGTTTTGGTCCATCACTTTCAACATGGGGTTCTTGGGACTCAACCTCATGACCACTGGCACTGTCATTTCGTTTCTTGGTTCCGAAACTTGATTTTGTGGTTGCTGCATGGAATCTCCTTTTGGGACTAATTAACAAAATGACAGTGCTGCTGTTCATGAGGTGGAGTCCCAAAAAGCCCATGTTGCAAGTTTGGTGGAAAAACTCAAACAAATGACTGTGTTATGAGCATGCATTGTGCAGTTTGTACACATGCACGTAACTTCACCAATTTTTAATATTTTCACTCCATATTTCCAACATTGCCATTTTTTCAGACCTCCTTATGAACAGTACAGCTGTAATTCTTTGCATCCTGCCCAAAATGTGTTTTCACACCTGTGATGCAGAATGGTGCAGTTGGTGTGCGAATTCAACTTGTGGGACAGATTAATGAAATCACAGTGCCACTGTTCATGAGGGGAAGTCCAAAAAGGCCATGTTGAAAATTTGGTGAAAAAATCCACAAAATGACTGCATTACACAATTTGGCATGCTTGTAACTTGGCCAATTTTTTCATATTTTCACTCCAGATTTTCAGCATTGCCATTTTCTCACACCTCCTCACGAACAGTACAGATGTCATTTTTCACATCCTTCCCAAAATATCTTTTTGCACCTGTTGTGCCAAATGGTGCATTACCTGTGTGAAATCACCTTTCAGGATTGAGTAACGAAATGATAGTGCCACTGTTCATGAGGTTGGGTCCCAAAAAGCCCATGTTAAAAATTTGGAGTGAAAATACTAACAAACACCCAGGATGTTAGGGTTTCCAACTGTAACACCCCACCTTGTACTGACTGACAGGTGTCGGGGGTGTGGCTTGGGTTCATCAGCCGTAATGCTCATGCCATTCCACCCTCACCTCCACCCTGCAGCCACTGACTGGCATTGAGGTGTGCCTTGGGGTATTTGGCCCTAACATTCACCCTATTCTCTTATACTGCACCCATTTGAGCTTATTTCTTTATGGAATGGGGTGAATGTAAGGGCCAAAGACCCCAAGGCACACTCTGACACCTGTCAGTGTCTTCTGGGATGGGGTGAGGTGGAATGGCATGAGCATTATGGCCGATGACCCAGAGGCATACTCCAATGCCTGTCAGTCTCTGCAGGTGGATTCAGGGGTTGGTGTTAGTTCAATGCTTCACTGCAATCCCTATTATGCATCTCTCTAATTCCTGTAGTACCAATGCCAGTACCAGCATGCAAACATTCAGCATTGACAAATGCTTGTTGTGATGTGCTGTCGCTATTGTTTGTGTAGCTGATGTGCTGATTGCCAAAATTGTTTTCTGTGATTTGTGGTCACTGTTGTGACACTCGGTATTTTTGATTTAGCCATCATCACATGGTATCTATATTATATGGTCTGATGGGAGATGAAAGTTAGCCAATATTTGTCCCAACCAATAGCTTTTTTTACTGTGGTAAAATGGACAAATAAGACTGACTTGTTTTAAATTGTCAATAACTTCAGCACCACATTTACAAAATGCTGTGTTTGCTCCAGGACACTTTTGTCTATGGTATATGAAATTAGTCTCATAGAGGTCCATTCTAAACCTTGTCATTATTCTTCATTTACAAGAGTTGGATAAATAAAGGTTCTAAACAGTCATGGGTTTTAAGATGCTTATACCATCTATAGAATTTCAAGGAGGCAGTTCTCAAAAGATCTTGATTAATTGCAATATCCCAAATTCTAGTCCTGATTTTACTGACAATTTTCTGTTTGGGCCTAACATAAATTTCCTGAAGTAAGTTGCCCAGGACCAAAGGGAACAAGTGATCTTTGATAAGTCTGATGGACGGATAGACAAAATCATTTTGGGTGTACATGATCTGCTTCTAAAGAAATTGTCTAGGTAGACATTTCTCTGGTAGGAGAAAAAGACTCAAAAGGAAAATTAAGTATTACTCTTTTACCAGAGAAGATAGAGAAAACTGGACATACCTCCCCATTAATGCTGTATATTTCTTGAGGTATACTTATTTATGTTATTTATTTTTATTTTGAAGCAGCAGTCCATAATAGTGGTGAAAAATCTTGACCCCTACATTTTCTTTTAATTTTGATTGCCCCTTATCTCTTGAAGTGTATGATATCTTTCATTGCTGCATTGTGAGTCCGCTTTACCACTTTTTTGTATAGTAGAAATAATAAAAGGAGTACTCATTTTAACATCCTTTACAGAAACAATTATGTGAAATATTTTCATACTGCACATATAAAACTACTCATGTGATATGCGTGCTGAAAGCATGATTTAAATGTTTAATTGGAACTAATTGCATGCATGTGACATGCGTGTAGCAAGCAAGTGTGGAAAGCATGCTTTTTATGTTAAATTGGAAGACTGCATGCAAACGGCATGTGTGAAAAAAGCAAGTGGTCACTGATAACTGCACACGTAAAAGTTAAGTGACTTGCTCAGGATCACACAGTACAAGTGGGGGTTGATGAGATTCAAACCCAGGTCTTCAGGTTTCCTGGTTTGCAGTTCAGTACCTTTAATCACTAAGCTATTCTGCCTCTATACATATGGCTTGCTTATACTTCAATACAAATCTGCATAAATCTGCACACATGCGGCATGCTTATAGCCACTGATATATTTTTTACTTTTCATGTTTCTCCTCATCTCAGCTGCACAACTGAACTGTAGCCCACATATCAATGGAAATGCATGTGTTTTTTCCCACCCCCAATACACACACACTTACCAACAAAACTACTTAATTACTTCTGTCTGGCCTGTATGCCTACTATTTTCTTTCCACAATTTTTAATCCTTCCATGCAAACAAACTTTAAGGGGCAAACACAAAAGTACTAATAACGCAACACCCATCCACATGGCCAGTTCCCCCCATGCACACACACTGTACCAGGTGCAGTCACACTGCTACAGACAACCCACCTAGTTTAGATATAAGTTGGGAGTCTCTTACTTGAGTACTAGGGAGCCAGAGGAAGGAGTCTTTAAGAGATGATGTCCATGGGTCAGAGTGCTGGGGTGTACCTCCTTGAAAGGCAGTATAGAGCAGTGGTTTAAGGCTTTGAGCTGCTGGCCTTGAGACCTGGGTTTGAATCCCACAGCCCCCACTTGCATACTGTGTGACCCTAAGCAAGTCACTTAAGTTCATTGTGCTCCCAGGTCACACCTGTGAACAAGCTTTCAGCTCCGTGTGTCTCTTCTGTTAAAAAAAAATGAATGAAGTTATTTTTATTGCTATTTTATGCATTATGATGGTGAGTTGAAGAATAATGAAGTCCACTGTTCTACAAACAAGGTCCTTGTCTGTCAAGTGGTGGCCTTCATTCATTTCCAACTCTCACTCTATAATGTATAAGATAGTAATAAAAATACCCTAATTCATTTCAATGGGCACACCCCTGCACTCTCCCTTGCCCTATGTCATAATGTGCCTGAGCATTGGGACGTCAAGATCAGCTTCACTGGGTGGCAGGGCATAGGCCTGACTATAGTGGGGCTTCAATAGTCTGTGCATGCCATCTGCTCAATGATCCTAAAGGAAAGGTTGGTGAACTTCTTGGAGGTAAAAGATCTTATGGAGAGCAAACAGTATGGGCTTGTCTCTGGGAGATCATGTCAAACAAACCTGGTTCACTTTTCTGACTGGGTGACAAAAGAACTAGACACTGGTTGCACATTAGATGTCCTGTATCTGGATTTCAGCAAGGTCTTTGAATCAGTACCACATGGCAGATTAACTAGTAAATTGAGGAATCTGGGAGTAAGGGGAGAAGCTGATTAAGTGAGTTGGTAACTGATTACGGGACAGACATCAAAGGGTGGTTGTGAGGGGGACTCTCAACTCATAGGGCAGTCACCAGTGGGGTCCCCCTGGGGTCAGTGCTGGGTCCAGTGCTGTTTAACATCTTCATAGCTGATATAGTAGTTGGAGTTAAGAGCAGAATCAGTCTATTCATGGATGACACCAAGATAGGGGCAGTTGTGGATGGAATAGAGGGAGGAAAAGGCCTCCAAGAAGATTTGAGAAGGCTTGAGCAGTGGTCAGAAATTTGGCAGCTGGGTTTCAGTGCTAAGAATTACAAGGTCATGTACGTCTGAGTGAGGAATCCTCAGTACAGTTACCATCTGGGAGGGTTCAGCTGTCCATCTCTGAAGTGGAAAAGATTTGGGGGAAATGGTCACAAAGAATATGAACCACTCATCTCAATGTAGGAAAGCAGTAGCAAAAGCCAACAGAATGCTAGGGTGCATTGCTAAAGGAATCACCTCTAGGAGGGAGGAAATCATTCTGCCACTGTACTGGTCACTGGTGAGGCTGCACTTTGAATACTGTGTACAGTTATGGAACCCATACTTAAAGAAGGGCATCAGGTTACTGGAGGGGGTACTGTGGAGGGTGACTAAAATGATCAGCGGTATGGAGGGGAAGCCTTATGAGGATAGGTTGAGGGACCCCAATATGTACTTGTTGGAGGAGAGAAGGGAAATGGGTGATATGATCAAAACCATCACGTACTTAAAGGGCATCAACAGTGTTAGTACAGAGGGCATTTTTCATTTAAAGAGAAAAGAGATTACTAGGGGACACAGCCTGAAGTTGGTGGGAGGGTAGAGTCAGGAGGGAGGCAAGGAAGCATTACTTCATGGAGAGGGTGGTAGGGGGATGGAACATGTTTCCTGAAAATGTGGTATCTCTTAAAATAGTGGAGAGCTTTAAAAGGGGGGTGGGATAGAGTTAAGAGCAAGATACTAGTCAGTGGGGAGATGGGGGAAAGAGAGGGGCAAGAGTTGGGGGCAGCAAGAGTCTAATCTCTGTGCTGCACAATCAAGCAGACCCAATAGACCATTTGGCCTGTATCTGCTGGCAGTTTTGTAGGTTCATAACTGTCCCTGAATGCAAAGGACAGCCCTCATGTTACCCATGAAAACTGCTCTGTCCCTCATTCATTCCTCATAGAAAACATGCTGCTCACACAGAGGGGGTCCTTGAATTTAGACTTTATAGTAGGGGCACCATTTCAGATTTTAGCAGGGGGAAGCCAACAACCAGTGGAGGCAGGTGCTAAATAGCCCCTAAGAGGCAGGCTCTGGAATGTCTGGAACATCTCTAAAAGGTAAAACATACTTATTGTGACTGAAAAGTGACATGTAAATCAGGAAAAATTAAAATGAATAAGATTTATGTTTCTATATCCCCGAGCAGTGCATCAGATTTGGGCTTAAACCCACCCAGTTACTAACCAATTTCTTTCCTGGCTAAAGTTCAGAACCCCCCCCCAAAAAACAACGTTCCAATTTCTCTCCCCAATTCCATTCCATTCAATACTCATTCCATATGGGTTGTGAAGATGCCCAAAGGTGCGGAAATGTGAAAAAATACATCAATATTTCAGTTCTTCCTCCTTCTCCAGTCCCCCTGTTAAAAAACTACTTATTTATTTTTATGTACCAGGCCATCTGGCCAGAGCCTGTAGTCTAGCCTAGTGTGTCACCAGCCCAATTTTCAGTCTTCTTCTTCTTCTCTTTCCTTCTTCCAGAAGCTTGTTGCTATAACTGACCATCCCAGGTCCCCAACGTGATCTGCAATCAAGTCACCTCACCAACTGAATCCACCCAACCTTTGTTGCTTGCTTCTTGCTTGGCTGTTGCTGTGGCTGCTGATGCACTGCACTGATCAAGGCCTATGAAGGCTACCCAAACCACTGTCACTGCTGCTGCTGCGAGGCCTAGCTTGCTGCTGTGGCTGCCTGTGCTGTATTTTTGTGAGGTGAGCCTTGTAGAGTAAGTAGGTAGTCTAGTCTTGAGTTAGCTTCTGGCTCACCCCCAGCCCATTCAGCCACCAAGGGAGATGGAGACTCATTAAGAGCAGACCGACAAAAATATGCCACCACAACACTGCTATTGAGAGTTCAGTGCTCACCAACTCCTCCAAGCTGTAGTGTGCAGCCTGTCTACTCCATGGTGGGAACGACAGTGTCCTATTGCATGACTCATGTACTCTTGCCTGGCTGGAGCTCCTCCACATCACATGTGATGGCACAGCTACTAATATGTGGAGAGAGCTGACAACAAAGGATAGACACAGTTGAGTCAGGAGTGCACCTACAGCATGAGTGCAACACAGGCCAGGGGGGCACTTATTGTGCAAAACATTACATACAAATTTAATGCCATTATTTCCACACCATAAGTAAAACCTAGGCACAAATGTGTGGGGGACTTCAACCCTCTGTTTTACCTAAATGGCACCCCTGCTTTACAGTAGAAATTAAGTCTCAGGGGCTAACATCAGTACAAGTAAACACAATAATTTCCACTATGTTCTGAGGTACTGTATTTCCATGTTTCAGGATGTGTCTTGATCATCATGAGGGTTAGTACCCCTCATTGCCCCTAATTTTGAGTGTCCATGTCCCTCATTTCAGTGACAAAATGTGAGGTATGATGCATACTTCTGACACCCTCTTCAGCACAAAGAGTACTGAACATGGCCATAGTGTATATGCTCCATACATAATGACAAAGGGAAAGTAAGTGAGACGTAACAGTCATGGAGAAACACATTAGTAGCACTAAATATTCATAAGGAAATTAGCATGGCCCAAATCAAAAAGGTCAGGCTTCACAACATAGATGCCCCTCTTTGTACATCTGGAATGGGGGATGTTGGCTGACTATATCCTAGGCATTTAAAGCAGTAAGCAAAAATACTTTACAAATTAATGGCAATTTAATGACAAAAATCAAAAGCCATTAACTTGCAAAGGGATCATAATTAATGAGTTTAACTAATTTTAATGGGAAATCAATGAAAAGGTTATTTTACTGGCTCTAATTCCTAGCAGTAGTATGAGAAATAGAAACTGGTCTGTTTTGTAAATGAGATTTGTACCAGCTTAATTGGTGCACACGTGGCAAGCGTGCAACATGTGAACCTGATATAGATAGATAAATAGTTTATTGTATGACATATCATCTTTACAGTCTTACACATTACATATACAAAAACAGTTCATAACATAAAAATACTTTGTTTTGCACTTCCAAATCATACTATGGTTACTAGTAAAATCACTTTACATTTTAGCAATAAAAAGTCTTCTAATTGGGTCAGATAAAATAAGTAATAGTTTCTAATGTTGACCACAATATTAGATCTGCCAGTATTCACCCATTTGAAGATGATACTGTGCTTTATGTCTCTTGTCCTACCATTGAATCTGCCTACTGGGATTTACAGCAAGGATTTAATATCCTGCAGCAAAATCTGCTACATCTGAAACTTCTACTCAATGCCAAAAAGACAAAAGTCATCTCCTTCTCCTCATCAAATAATGCATCTTCTGGATCACATCAGCCTGCCAATGTACATATAGTATCTATGCAGGGTGAAAACCTGGAAAGAGTGGACAAATTTAAGTATCTAGGCTTCTGGCTGGACTGTATGCTGTCGTATATCCTTTATGTTGAAGAACTCTCCAAAAAGCTAAAACAAAGGCTGGGATTATTCTTCTGTATCAAACATTTGCTTACCTATGAAGCAAAACTATGATTAGCCAAAACAACATTCTTTCCACTAATTGACTATGCTGACATTTTTTACAGTCAGTGCCCCAAAACTATCCTTACTAAGCTGGATGTCCTGCACCATAGAGCCTTAAGATTTGTGACCATCTCATCGTTCAAAACATACCACTGCTCACTTTACAGCCAACTCAGCTGGACTTCCCTATCTACCAGAAGATGATGTAATGCCTTCTTCTGGACCTTCAAAGCCCTCACTAACAAACTCCCTCTTTACATATCCAGCCTCTTTAAATCCACACCTTGCACATACTCACTTAGGAAATATGATTATATCTCGCATGATACCCACTGGGTAAAATCTTGTTTTGGCACCAAATCCATTAGCCACGTCTTACCAGCCTTGTGGAACTCCCTCCAAATTACCCTAAAACTGACTCACCTTGTTAGACTATCCTCCTTTAAATCTCTTCTGAAACCTTTGTTGAAGGAAAACTGCCAGTGCTATGCCTAGGATTCCCCCCTTTTGATTTTTTATATGGCACTTACCACTGTATTTGCCCCTGGCTCTCCCTGCTCCCCTTCTTTCTTTTGCTTTGCACTCCTGTCTATCTATTCCCTGCTACCCCCTGAGCCTCTCTCCCTTACACCTTCCCCCCATCCTACTTATCTTCCACTATTCCTACCTCACCGTATGGATCATGATCTACCTTCCCCCTTACCTCCTTCCATTCCACTCTTATTATGCAATTAGCTGCTTGCACATATGTAGATATGCAAAAATCTGAGTAATTTGACTGTTCCTTGTCATGTATTACCCACTGTATTGTGTGAACTATTATATAAATCTGTAGTGTTTTCCTTTTGTGTATACTATGTGTGTCCCTCAAGGGCCACGTTGCAAATGAGTATCTCAATGGTGTATTTCCTGGTTAAAAATAAAATTGAATTGAATTGAATTGAATAATCTGTGCCTATAACATCTTTTAGTAGGACAAACTTATCATTTTATGTTTAAAGTCTTAAAGAATATAAAAATGTATGTACACATCATTTGAGGTGAATAAGGAGATTATCATCTCATCAGAGGGGAGACCAAAAGAAGCCATTATAGGGCCCAACCAAACTTTCCTTTTAGAGTCATACAATGGACAGTGTAGTACTATATGTTTGATGTCATCTTCCATCCCAAGTCTACATTAACATTTTGGATCAACAATTCCGGCTCTTTTCTGGTCATAAAAAATATAATTAGCTGTGTATAGCTCAAAATTATATCTAGTGATAATTTTTCTTTCATTCAGGTTAGCTAAGATAAACAAATATGGTTCTAAATTATGTTTTGATTTTATAATTTTGTACCATCTATAATGTTTTAATCTATTATTTTTTTCCTTGTCATGTGTGATTGTTATATCCCATAACCTCCTTTTTACCTGCTCTGATATTTCTTCAGAGGGAGTGATATCTATTCAATTTATTTCTGATTGAAATTGGTTTATAAATTTGTTGTTGTTTACAATACAACCTACTTTAACATCATCGGCAGATTTGGAGATCCAGTAGTCAGACGTTTGTAAGGGTGCAACATATGTAGTGAAAAGTATTGGTCCCAATATGGATCCCTGAGGAATGCCACTAGTGACCTCAACTGTAGATGAGACGTGATCAGCTAGACTAACTTGTTGTTTTCTCCAATTTAGCCATGAGTTGATCAAATTAACCAGTTTGATGTCTAGGCCTGTTTCTATGAGCCTTACAATGAGCTCCTTATGTGGTAATATGTCAAATACTTTTGAGAAATCTAGAGATAAGACATCAACTGGTAGTCCAACATTTAAGGCACTGCTTACCAGATTGAAAAAAATGTAATAAATTTGTCTGACATGATTGACCTGTCTGGAAACCATGCTGGCTGATATCCACTAGTTCTTTGTTTATCATATGTTCACATACTTTTTCTTTTATAATACCATCTATCAATTTGTTGATAATTGATATCAGGCTAATAGGATGAAAGTTACTAGGTTGTTTCTTTATTCCCTTTTTATAAATCAGGATTATAATAGCATGTTTCCAATCTTGGACTGTGAAACCTTCTTCAAGTGATGTATTAATAATGTCTGTGAGTGGTGCAGATATAACATTTTCAAGTTTCTTTAGTAAAATTGTGTGAAGATTATCGTGCCCAGGGGATTTACATATGTTTAAAACCTGAAGTTTACCTGCCACAGCACTCTCCGTGATGACATGTATCTTGTTTGGTAGATATACACACAAGTTTACTAGTTCTTCTTGTGCTATTTCTGTTTTATGCATATAAACACTGGAAAAGCAGTTGTTGAAAGCAGATGCTTTGTTAGGTGCATCCCATATTTTTTTATTGTCAGCCAACAATGGTTCAAAAAAAGATTGATCCTTTTTGACACTATTTAAGTAACTGTAAATTTATTTTTATTGTCATTTATTGAGTTTGCTAAGCCTAGTTAAAATTCCCTTTTTGGATATTTTAATTGCTGATTTGCATTTTTTTGCATACTGCCTTATAATTACTGATGTTTGTTGTTGATTGATTTTTTTTTTATACTTGCGGTATGCATTCTTGCTTGATTTTATAAGTCTCCTGATATTGATGTTAAACCAGGTCAGAATTCTGCCCTTGGCATTATATTTTGTTTTTAGTGGAATAACATGATTAATGCAATACTGCAATTTATTTTGAAACTTTTGCCACTTAGTTTCCAAATCTGCCCATTTGAAATCATCTTTCCAGTCCCAGTTCCCAATGTACTGACTTATTTGATCATAATATGCAGTACCGTAGCATCTAATTTTTTTTGTGCCTAGTAGGGTTTCCAAGAGGTATTAATATCTAGTTGAATCATGTTGTGGTCCTGTTACAGAGAGGTTCTCTCACTTTACAAATTATAATATTGTTTTCCGTATTGGTTAGTAAAAGATCTAGAATATTTGAATCCCTAGTAGGATCTTTTAACAATTTGTTTCTGGTTGTTTAGTACTGCGAAGTCCAAAATATTCCTGCCTGCTAATGATGCTATTTCTAAGTTGACCCAATCAACATCCAGGAGATTGAAGTCTCCCATTAGTAATATATCTACGTCTGTGTCTATGTTACCCAATTCCTCAAAAAAGTTATTTTCTTCTGCACATAGGTTAGGAGGTCCGTAAGACATGCCTGCATTTATTTATTTTTTCCTGTTTTTAGGATATAATGATACCCACAGTTGCTCTGCCAGAGCTCCTGTTGTATTCCTAATGGTTTCACTAGAGTCAATGTCATTTGTAATATATAGTGATACCCCACCACCCCTTCTTTGTGTCCTGTGGGTATGATAAGCTTTGTAACCTGGCATATTTGTGTCCCAGTCATCCTTGGTCCACCATGTTTCACTAACTCCACAAATGTGTATGTTCTCAAATACTAAGATGTTTTGTAATTCATCATTATTGTCCCTCATACTCCTAGCATTTAGCAACAGTATTTTGAGTTTGTGATTTGTATTTATTTACTTACCCCACCCCCACCACTGGCTAGTTTATTGAAGTAGTTTCAGATGGCAGGGTTCATGCTATACTTCTCCCCATGATGTTTTTACTAGTCTTATTCAGGTGCAGACCATCTTTCCCGTAATTTTGTGTTTTACCATAAAATGTATCCCAATTGTCTAAGAAAGTTAGGTCAAACTGTGTACATTTGTATTGTAGTCTTGCTTTAATTCTTTCAATGATTGCATTTTTTCCTGGGTGGCATTTTGATAAGGGCAGTAGACTAGATATTCACACTGATGGCTTTTATGGTGTTCCTTGTGGTAATTATGTCATCTACTATGTCCTTTTCATGTTCCCTGCCTACATTGTTTATACTTCCATGCATCACTATAGTCTTGTAGTCCATTCCTTTGTTTAATAATGTTCATAAAATGTATTTTATATCTCTAATTCTTTTTGCAGGGACTGTTCACTGTGAAGTGTTAATATTTCTTAATATGCCTCATTCTCATTCCTGTTCATTATAGTACCTTTAGTACCTGGAAAGTATGTGTATATTACTTAATTTTGTGATGTTGATGGGGACTTCTTGGACCAGCTGGTTTCTGGACAATTGAACATTATTGGACCTTTTTCTTTTGCATGCTTTGTCCCCTGGGATTTTTCCTGGGCTGTGGGATATGGGATAAGTTTGTTTTATCTTTTGCATATTGTTGGCTATTTCCCCCCATCTGGTACCAAATCGGGTGGCTCCTTCCATATCTTTATTGGTTATACATGCTATCATCCTGGAAGCTTATTGCATTATGGGTCTACCTGTGAATTTGTGTTTTGTAAGTTTCATCTTGCAAAAGTTGATAAAAATATAATACAAAAAAAAAACCCCGAATACTCCTTTTATTATTTCAACAGTAAAAGAAGTGCAACAGTGGACCCAAAATAGGAAAAGAAGGGCACACACAAGTTAGGAAATAAAGGGCATTCTAAAGTGTAACAAAACAGTACAAGCCAAAAATGTCACCATTATCATGCACTGCTGTTTAAAAATTTGATAACTTGGTGAGAAAAACACATGGCCTCTCAAAGGCTTGATTGTGGTACATATATGGAACAAAAACACTTACACTTGACAAACATTCTTATACAAAGTATAGTACTTAATCATATAAAACAGCCATTCAGTATGTAGAATCCAGTATTATCAGCTTACAAATTATACAAGTGTTCATGTCTATGAAACAACAGCACTGAGCTTCAGTTAATATTGTGCATTTGAATTGTACTTTAAATTGTTGTACATTTGGAACATTTCTTATCTCTGATTCTGTGCTGTTTCAGGTTTACGCAACAGCATATTTGAAAGCATTCCTAAAGCTTTACTAAGGGGTATCATGTGTGTCACTGCATCATCTGACATCAAGGATTTTATACTTTTTAAGTAGCAAATATTCCAGTCAGATCTCTATCTTTATCCTTATGTATACTTTTGTATGCAAAACAGTCTTTTTGCAATTTGTCTCTCTCTGTCCAGTGGGTAGCCAATTAAACTTTTCATATAGATTGCAGATATCTTCCCATTATCTAGCTCTCAGTGTGATCCTACACATGACACTGTACATGCAAATCCATTTCTTTAAGAGTTTATCAAATAACCTCCCCCATCTGTGCCCCCATACTTCTCTGATGACAATAGACAACTTTGAGCAGCAAATTTATGGCATCATCAGTTAAAAAGTGTTTTACTGCCATCCAGTGCCCCTATTGTTTTTTATTCAACTGCCTAGATGTTTGCTCAATGTATCTGTCAAACTCCAGATGAAAATATAGTAGTATGCACAGCTATTTAAATTCATTAACTACTTTCAAACTGTCTCCCCAACTGAACTTTTCCCCAGGTTCTGCTTAACAACATTGCTTTGGTTTTCTTGTTATTGAAAATAAGATTCTTTTTTTTTCCTGAGCCAAGATGCCATTCTCCTGTAATCAGTTTCCAAGGTTATACAGTATTTAGACAAGTTATGACCTTTATTGGCTGCATACAACACAGCATTGTCAGCATATAGTACTATATTTCCTGTGCTGCACACCAGTGGAAGATCATTTATGAACAGCAAGAACAGCAACGGTTCCAATACAGACCCCTGTGGGGCACCATATTCCACTTTGCATTCTTCTGACAGGGCTCCATTTGCCTTGACTTTCTGTTGTCCATTATTCAAATAATCTCTGATCCAATTTACAACAGGTTGTTCAAGATCAATTTTACTCAACAGTGGCTTCAGGAGGGAATGCCCAAGCATTCAGGTGGGAATACAGCTGTATGCCTCTCAATTAAACTTCTACCTGTATACTGAGGGGAAAAAACTCCCCTCCCCCCATTCCAGGAACAGTCCACCACATCCAGCACTCAAAACCTAAGAGCCAGAAATGTTTGTAGGCAGTTCTTTCCCTGCCTCAAACCCACACTCCCATCTGGCACTCCCCACATAAAAAAACAAAAACAGTTGGAGGCTTGATGCAGGGAATGCATAAGACCCCCCCATACTTAACATCATCCTTTCTCTCAAAGTTTCAGCTCCCTCACATGGGGATCACACCCCACTATCACTAGTGGCACTGCTGGTCCCCCAGGCCTCGTCACATGGATT
Organism: Neoceratodus forsteri; assembly: GCA_016271365.2. Taxonomy (NCBI): domain Eukaryota; kingdom Metazoa; phylum Chordata; order Ceratodontiformes; family Ceratodontidae; genus Neoceratodus; species Neoceratodus forsteri. The sequence continues at coordinate 1,398,360,717 of CM057452.1, forward strand.
TTGATCTGATGAGAAATCTTTATTAAACATACCTAGGCATCACACCAGCAGAGGAACTGGTGCCTTTGAGTACACGGCATCTCAACTTTGGAATGCACCGCCACTTAACCTCAGGCTGGCCAACTCCCACTGACAATTTAAAACCTAGCTCAGGAGTCATCTATCTAAAGAGAATGTCTGCACCTGTTTTGACCCCCACTTAACGTTCACAGCCCTGCCTCAAATAGGACTCTGACCTTGCCCCTCACCTCCACTCCACATAAACCCCCACCTATATCTACTGTCACCTACTAGTCAAGCTGTTTTCTCCATATCCCACCTATCTGCACCTATGAACCTACACTTACCCCTCTTCCATTCCTCAAACTCTGAACCCCCTTCACTGCTATGCATTTTCCCATCAACCCTGTGAGGTATTTCAGACTGGGTCACCAATTCTCTGATCTTGCACTTAGTAGTGATCATTTGTTGTGCCAGCTGGACTGTCCCTCAGCTTGCTGTGTGTTTCTACCACTATTTGTGATTGATATAGTTATGAATTGTTACAATACAGTATGAATTGTAACTCTACCTGAATCATTACTTCTGTAAATTCCTTTTCTGTTTGCTTTTTTGTCTTTGATGTATGTGAATGATGGACTTATGCATTTGTTGCCCTGTGTGTATTGCTACTCTGCATTACTTTTGCTGTATGTTGTACTCTCCCGGGCCATGCCTGAAAATAGTCATTTTATGGCTAGTGCACTTACCTGGTTAACAAAAACTAAATAAATAAATAAAAATAAATGTTGCTGCCTTCATGAGAGACTCTAAGCAACTTACTGCACTGGCTCCATGCATCCTGATAACACACGCTACTCAACAACCACAGACCATCCTCCTGACCGCCAATGCTGCAGCACACCACCACCAATATGCTGCCCTGCTGCAATCCACAACCACACAAATGATCTGGAGGCTGAGCAGCACAGACATTGCCCCTTTTATAGGTGAACCCTACACTACAGAAACAGAAAAGGACCAAAAGAGAGGCCTTTCCCAAAATGCTATTGCACTATGGAAACACATGGGATCAGAAAGTGTCAAGACAAGCATGAAAATGGCCCAGACCATGGCTCACCAGAAAATGACCAGGTCCCACACAGCAGGTAAAACTAAACAAAAAAATTGCCATGTATTATATAGATCAAATGATGGGTATGTGTTGTATAGAAAGCCATATACCTATCTTGGGGTTCTAGTTAGATAATAAAGCCACTCACTCTTCAGGCTAGTGGCCTTGTTATTTAATTAGCTCCCTCAGTGGGTATATTTCCTTACATACCACACATACCCATCATTTATACAGATATATATCTATATCTATATCTATATCTATATCTATATCTATATCTATATCTATATCCATATCCATATCCATATCTCTATCTGTATATTATTTGAAAAACTTTGTTAGTGCACTAGTTAGGGCTGAAGCTACAAAAGTAGGAAAATGTGGCATTAGGGTTTCCAATCCTAACACCTCACCCTTACCCACCAGATAGTAACAGGAAAAAACATTACACTTTTACCTCTCATGCATCTTTGCTAATCTGGCATGTGGTGTGCCTTTGGATTGTCAGCCCAAACGCTCACCCCATTGGATCATGAAATAAGCTGAGATGTGTAGATTATATAAGAATGTGATAAGTATTAGGCTGACAACCCAAAGGCGCATCCCACGCCGGATTATCAAAGACACAGAAGAGGTGAAAGTGTAATGGTTTTCTGCTTGCTGCCTGGTGGGTGGGGTGTAGTGTGGTGTGTTGGAATCCCTTATGGCAGATTTTCCTATGTTTGTGGCTTCTACCCTAACTAGTGCATTAACAAAGATTTTGCAAAGAATTTCCTTACTTTTTTGAGATAGTATAATTGCATCATCATTTGTCTGTGGGAGTTCAGAGACCTCTGGGCCCTGCACTCCCATCCTTCCTTAGATGCATGCATATATGTTGCTGTGAAAGTGCAGGGCCCTTGTATTTGTAGTAAAACAGGAAATGTCAGCAAAGACTTGTATTACCCCACCTGATAAACTTGGTGATGAAAATGTTGAAATCTCTGCCAAAACGTGATTCCATGCCACTGCAATGCCATTGTGTACCACAGGTGTGAAAACACAGTATGGCCATAGTTTGAAAAATGATAGCTTTCACATTCATGAGGTGTAAAAGGATGGTTATGTTGAAAATTTTTAGTCAACATATTTAAAATTGGCAAATTTATAAGTGAGTGGAGCAAAATTTCAAAGTATGTGCAAAACTTTGCCATTGTTACATATTTTGACCCCAACATTTCAACATAGCCTTCTTAAGACCCCACCTGATAAACAAGGACAGTGGAAATTTTTTTAAATCTCATCCGAAAGAGGATTTTGCCAAGTGACTACAAAATCATCTTTCTAAATAGATTTGTGTAATTCCACTGACAGTGTTCATGAGGTGGGGTCCCAAAAACCCATGTTAAACATTTTAGCTCAAATTATGCAAAAATGGCAAAGTTATGCCACAAAGTTGAAAAACCAATTAAAATACATTGTACCTTACTTTCTCATATAGCAGTTGGCACATCTAGCAGCAAGATGTGTCTTCCATCAGGGAGTGGATCTTCACCCTGGGCTCTGTTCAGGTGGGTGAGGGGATGTGGGGGTGTGGGGTGGTGTATGCTCAGTGGGAGGTCAGGGTAGGAGGAGCTGCATCAATGAGGGACCATTTTATTTTTCACAGGTTTAAAAAAAGACATTGAGGGACTGTTTTCTTTATTACAGGCATGACCTGATGAGAGTGTTGGGGGAGGGGGTGCCACTAGACACGCAGGAAATAACAAATATAAATAGTGATGTCAATCAGAGGGTGGGGAGTGCCACTAGACACCAGGGAAATAACAAATATAAATGGCGATGTCAATCGGAGGGTGGGGGGGGGATGCCACTAGACACCAGAGATAATAAATATAAACAGGGTTGTCAGTCAGAGGGTGGAGGATGCCACTAGATACTGGGGGAAATAATTAACAATTTGTTAACCAGTAAGAACACTCTATCACAATACCATAATGCTGTTCAAAGCTTTGCTGCTCTATTGCCTATTTCAATTGGAATTATGTGACAGCTTTTTTTTATCTCTCTTTAGTCTGTGTCCACTTATGCCACCCATTCTCTCCATCGATATAATATCCACAAATATTTTTCTAGAAAGCACTTTTTATTTTCTAATGTTCTTAGAAGTCTCTTCTGGGATATGAAAAAGTTCAAGCTGGTTGGGGACCCCAGTATTCCCTGACCGGCTTGTACCAGTTCATTTACCAAAAGGCACTTCTAAGAACGCTGAAGATAAAGAGTACTTTCTGTCAAAAAATTTGTGAATATTATATGTCTGAAGAGACTGGTTGGCATAAGTGGACACTGGCCAAATTCACTAAAAGGAAAAAAATGTGGTCACATGATTCCGATTGGACTAGACAATTGAGCCACAAAACTTTGAACTGCATTATGGTCTTGTGATAAAGTTTTCTGACTGTTTAACAATAGTTGCATTACAATTCTGAGTTGGACATTTGTGTGGTTTTTATTGCCAGCACTAATAAAATTATGGTCTTTGCCAGCATTAGTAAAATTACAGTCTTTCACCATAATGGCTAAAGAATTTTAAATATTTCATGAGGAGCTGGGTGCAAATAGAATGTTTTTTAAACACTAGGGAGCCACCTGATACACTTGAAATTGCCACATTTCTTTTTTTGCTTATCTAAATCCCCTGACTAATTAATCTTACAGCCTGTCACAAGAGTCAGCATTGGCAGAATGGGAGGGGTAAGTAAAACCAACAATTTTGAGTGAATCTGGTCAGTAAGGGGAGATGAGTTTAACGGGTGAGTCTGGACAGTGTAGGAAGCAATGGTTTGGTGAAATACCTTTAGTTATGCCCTTTGCCAGCTTGCTGCAAGTTGGCAGTGCATTGTGAGGACACCATCAAATTTTGATTGGCTTTTAGTAAGATTGCTGTGGAGTATTTAAAAGCAATCACCTATAATTCACCTCATAATCATGGAATGTAATTTATATGTAAGAAAATCAGTGCTGGGCACCTAGCAGGGACCACGCTTGTTTTAACTGACTGTTCAAGAGTCTTCTGTAGTAATATTATGGATGAGAATAGCATGCACTGTAATTTAACATTCACTTTTACAGAAAGAAATAAGTCATGTCAGCAAAGTGGTTTAGTTTAAGACTGCTGTGTATCATTCTTAGTTTCATTTGTTCAATCATACATTGTGGTGTTTACTGCATTATTTTTGCTGCACTGTGGAGTTTTTAATAAACATATTTATATAGGTTTTGGTCTCATTTTGTATACAGGTATAAAAGATGCAGTCTGTTGCAATAGAATATGATTGACATTTATTTCTGTAAAAGCAAGGTTTAAATTACAGTTCTTTATATTATTACCCATAATATTACTATGGAAGAGTCTTGAACAGTCATATACTGTAATTAAAACAAGCATGGTTCCTGCTAGGTGCCCAATACTGATTTGCTTACATACAAATTACTGAGTATAAAGTGAATTACAGGCACCTGATCTTAAACACTCCACGGCAAATCTTACTAAAAGTCAAGCAAAATCTTGTAGTGTCCTCACAATGCACTGCCAAATACAAAATCACAGACATATAACTCTTGTCCCATTACTTTATGCACATAATTTATACACTGTGTTTTACCCTGGCATACTGGCTGTTGCTAAGCACATACATTGCCTTTATTGATACAGCTGTAGAGCTCATTTGTGATTCCAGGAAAGCTGTATTTGTGAATTGCTTAACGGGAAGCCAGATTGCAAACTTTTTAAAAATTTGTTTTAACACAAGTGTTGATATAATTATTGATGTACAGCTGTCTGACATATTTTTTGGTCACTAAAAGCCAAATTTCATTTTTTTAATCTAAATCCCCTGACTGATTAATCTGACAGCCTGTCACAAGGGTCAGCATTGGAATAATGGGAGGGGTAAGTCAAACCAACAATTGTGAGTGAACCCAGTCAGTAAGAGGGGATGAGTTTAATGGGTCAGTCTGCACAGTGTATAGTGCTATAGAGCTCATTTGTTATTCCAGCAGACCTGTATTTGTGAAATGCCTTGGCTAGATGCCAGATTGCAAGCTTTTTAAAATTTGTTTTAACACAAGTACTGATGCAATTATTGATGGGCAGCTATCTGATATATTTTTTGGCCACTAACAGCTAAATTTCTTTCTTTTTATCTAAATCCCCTGACTGATTAATCAGACAGCCTGTCATGAGAGACCACATTGGCAAAACAGGACAGATAAGTCAAAACAACAATTTTGAGTGAATCCAGTCAGTAAGGCAAGATGAGTTTAACAGGTGAGACGAGGCAGTATAGGAAGCAATGGTTTGGTGACATACCTTTAGTTAAGCTGCTATTTTCTCTTGCTAACTCACTACAAGTTAACTACTTACTTAATTAGATAGTAAATACAGAGTAAATGGGAGTGCTGTTTCATTCATACAAAAAATATGTTTAAAAATATTTTTTTAACAATGACACTTCCTCACATCATGTTGAATATAGCATGAAAACATCTACAGTCTATCAGATGGTAGGGGGAACCACTAAGCACAGCAAAATAATTAACAATAAGGGGACAGGCAACAACTGAGCATGCTCAGAAGCCATAATTGTAAAATATAATCACTCTAGAAGAGATTAATATTTTTTTCACCAAACCAGCAAAAGGCATATCTGTGAGGCAGCCAATCTCTAGCCAGAAAATATAAAAACAAAATTCCAAACCCTCTGGGCATTACAGCTCTTCAATAAAACAGCAAAAAGACAGAGTTTTTCATTTATACAAAATGTTTCATATGAACATCAAATAAAACAAGTTGAAGTGAGTGACGAAAAAGGATTTAAAATATGAAAAAGAAACACATTTCTGAGTCCTTTGTCCAACAGTTAACTGCAGAGTAGACCTAACGTAACACAGATGAGCAAGATACATGTACTGGTCTGCCTTCAGAATGCCATTTTTGTGTGCTTGCAAGTTCAAATTTTTAGAGAAAAACAGACACGTTGGTGGCAAATGAAACAGTCAGTTTCCCCTCATGAAAAAAGATGATGTCAATATGAAAAAAGAATTCTGTTTTAATTTCATACAGCTGTTTTAAATCCTTACTGAACATGCTCAGAACCCATTTTTAAAGATTTCAAAATTAAATAACTTGCAAATTGCACATCTGTGGCACAGTCTCTTATAACATGCAAATTTCAGGCCAAAATTCCAGATGGTCTGGGCAGTAGCCAAATTCAAAGAAATCCCATTCAAATCAATAGGAAAAAACAAAATTTACTTTTTTTACTATCCAGATCTCAGAAACCACATGTCCAACCAGGACAAACTTGGCACATACAGAGATCTACCACTCAAAGCATGCATGCAAAATGTGCACATCCCTTGAACAGTTGCAATGATATTAAAGTGCACATTTTCAGATTTAACATAGACAGCTCCATTCAACCCTAACTATAGTGCAGCTACCGTACCACTATAAGATATATAGATAGATATAGATATTCTTTTGCAAAAAACTGCATTAATGCATCTGTTAGAGTTAAACTTAACACAACAAAAGTAGTGAAATGTGGTGTTAGGGTTCCCAACCTTAACTTCCCACCCCCACCAAAGCAGTATAAAGCTATTATCAAGTAAGAGAAACAATATAGAACTGTTTCCATATGACAGAAATGCAGTAGTACTGATGTGCTATTTTTGACAAATTTGCATCTGCAGTATGCACACCACAAGACAAACACACTCACTTGTCACTGCAGATATAAATCCACCATACTCAAATCACAGCACTGATTCTGTATGCAGAAGAACAGGCTCCTGCAGCAACAGATACAAATCTAAAACACCCAAATTACCATTGTTCTTCTGTTTGCAGAAGCACATGCCCCTATGGGGAGGGAAAAGGTTTTGTAGCCTCATGTACTTATGCACACTATGGGACATGCACACTTGATGGGCTAAAAAAAGGGCCACAGCTATAAGACATTCATACTGACACCTGGCTGCAGAAGCACAGACACCACAAAATACATGATACCAAAATATCAACACTAATTCTGTCCGTAGAAATGCAGACCCATGAGGGGTCTGCATCTCTTCAATCACAGCTGTAAGACATACACTCCAACTTCAGGCTTCGGAAGGACAGGCCCCTGTGGGGCCTGTAGTTATGAAGAAGAAATTACTGCCACAGTGGGGTATAACGGTTTCAGCAGTGGACCTAGAAATTGTCATGGGGGGCATAGGTTTTCAGTTATGCAGATGCATATAGAAAAGAATGCACTAGTGGATCATGCTATCTACCAAGGTACTATGTACATTGTGCATGAGTACAGTGGAGCCAGCCATTGTGCAATACAGTAACTTGCAGTAAATGACATGTCACAAAATTCTACAGTAAAAAAAGGACTTAATTACCATTGAATTACACTGTTCTCTGCAGTATGCTGCAGCATTTTTGTGATGTACTGCAGCATTACCACTTTGCATCCTGACTGACACCACTGCACCTCTGACTGAAGAAGAGCAGGCCCCATGGGACCTTCTGTCTACAGAACAGCAGACCCCCATGGTGCCTGCACTTCTGCAGCCAAACATACTCACTCATGCATGCAGCACAACATACACACCCAGGTGTTGGTGCATATGGAGCCTGTTGTTATGCAACTGCAGATAGAAATCTACAAAGGTAGCTGCTACTATATTTGTGTCATCTGGGAACAATTGTATGTTGCTTGTCTTACCTTACAATGGCAGTCTACGGTTGTTTGTGTGATGCTGACCTTTTGCTGATTTTGGAGGGGTAAGAATTAGGGTTGGAAACCCTAACACCACATTTCCCTACTTTTGTTGCATTAAGTTGAACCCTAACTGGTGCATTAATGGAAGTTTTTGCAAATAATTCATTTTCTTTTTGAGATAGTGGAATCATGTCCTCATTCTCTCAGATCCTTTTGGGAGCTGTGTGAATAGATGTAGATGCAGAGGGCCCTGTACCAAGGTAAGACTCCATCTGCCTATGGAAGGGCAGGGCCCTACAGGCTATGCACTTCCATGCAGCAATGGGACTTATTCATGGGGTTGTCTAGTGAGTTGTAGAAGTACAAGGCTCTCTGGGACCTTGGCTTCCATGTGGCCACAGATATAGAAGCTCAGGGCAGTGAGTCCATCTTGCAGCCAAAGCACAGGGCCTTCTGCCACCCATGGGTGCAAAACTGCAGGGCCCTATGCCAAGAGAAAAGATGTCTTCACTATATACTACCTGGGCCCATATGAGCAACCCTGCATGTGTTCTTCCCTGGCTGAGAGGGTGTCACATAACAATGCCATCCCTGCACTTTTGTCCCATCTAGTTGGCTGATTAGGCTCAATCTCAAACTTTTCTCACCTGCATGTGATCACAAAGCTCTATCTGCTGGGGTAAAGACTGGAACTACACAAAATACATTTCTTAATACTTTTTTGTGTAATTTTGTCCTGAAATTTCCAATATAGTCATTTTATGACTCCCCTTATAAAAAATGTTGCATTTATTGAATAGTGGACAAAATGTCACTTCATACCACAAGTGTGAAAAAACGTCTCTTCCAGGATTTGAAAAATGATACCTTTCCAGTTTAATAGCTGGTGTGAAAAAAATGGCTATGTGGAAAGTTTGGAGAAAAATATTGAGAATTAATATAGCCATAAGAGAATGTTGAAATATTTTAATGTTCACCCATAACTTGGTCATTTTACCATATTTTTACACCAAAGTGTCAACATAGCCTTCTTATTATGCCATGTCATAAATCTGGTAGGTGAACATGTTCAAATCCCTGCCAAAACATCACTTTGTGCTACAGGTGCAAAAACACAGTTTTGTCAGGATTTGAAAAATGACAGCTGTCACATTCATGAGGTGGTGTGAAAACATGACTACACTGAAAATTTGAGGTCATAATATTAAAAATTACCAAAGTGATGATCAAGTGTAAAAAAAAAAAAATCAGTATATGCTCATAAGTTTGTTCTTTTTAAAAATATTTTTATCTCAGATTTTCAGTGTAGCCTTCTTATGATCCCACCTCATGAACTTGGTATATGAAAGTTTTGAAATACCAGCTGAAACATCATTTCATGCCACAAGTGTGAATACATCTTGAAAAATTACCATTGTCATGTTCATGTGTTGGAGTGTACAAATGGTTATGCTGAAAATTTCAGGGTGAAAATATTGAAAATTACCAAAGTTATGAACACGCATAGAAAAATACCATTTATGCTCATGACTGTGTTGTTTACACCAAATTTTCAACATAGCTTTCTTATGACCCCACGTTATTAATAAGGGTGTAGAAAATGTTAAAACTCTGCATGAAAGGTGATTTCACACAGTGACCAGAGACTCACCTTTCAGGATGGATTTGAATAATTTCACCACCGTTTTTCATGAGGTGGGGTCTGAAAAAGACAATTTTAAGAATTTGGTGTACAAATGTTAAAAGATGACCAAGATTATGAATAGAAGTTTAAACCCCATTGAAATACATTAAACCAAACTTGCCTTAATTTCTCATATTGCAGTTGCTGGTTCCAACAGCAGGAGGTGTCTTTGATTGGAGAGTGGATCTACATCATGGGATATGTTAAAGTGAGCAACGGTGTGTGGGGTGCATGGGATGGTGAGTGCTGAGTGGGCAGTCGGGGATGGGGTTCAGGGGGTCTGATCACTGATGGGCTGTGTTCTTTTTCATGTAAAACTTACAAAAAAGATCAATGAAGGATGTGTTTCCTTATTTTAGGAGGACACAAGCCAACACTGGATATTGTGCACTCAAGTCTCAGAATGATCCTCAGTGGTACCGGGGGTGGGCACCCCAGTTGCTGCCACATATATTATGGGAAGGGGATGACTTGTAGGGGTGGAGGTCAAGAGAAGTGATACTGGGTGTGGACACCCTGGCCCACTTATTATACATCATCTATATCTGTATCTATATCTATCTATCTATCTATCTATCTATCTATCTATCTACCTGTCTGTCTGTCTGTCTATCTATCGATCTATCTATCTTTCTCTGTCTCTATCCTCTCTCTCTCTCCTCCCCTCTCTCTCTCTCTCTCTCTCTCTCTCTCTCTATATATATATATATATATATATATATATATATGCAGAGGCACAGGCGCATCCCTATAGTTAGGGCTGAGTAGGCACTTCAATGTTAAACTCAAAATTTTGCACTTTAATAACTTTGCAACTGTTTAATGGTTTTGTAGAAAATTTGGCATGTGCTGTCCTGTGTGGTAGATCTTTTGAGGTTTCAAGTTGTGTTCTGGTTGGATGTGCACTGTCTGAGTTACAGAGAGGTGAAAAAAGCATGTTGTCACTCATTGACTTTGCTGGGATTTTTCTTTGAACCTGTCTATAGCCCAGATGGTATGGAATTTTGGTCTGAAGTTTTCAGAGCAGAAAGGGTCGAGCCAACAGAAGCACCTTTTGCTAGTCTGATGAAAAAAATAATAAGACATTTTTAAGTTATTACAATCAAAAAATAAAAAAAAATCATTTCTGAGCATGCTCAGTAAGCATTAAAAGATTGTTGTATGAAATGAAAAAGGAATCCTGTTTCATGTGGGAAAATTTCTTTTTCATTTGCCACTATCTTATTTCCATTTTTTCTTAAATTTTTTTTTTCAAAAGGCACAAAAATGACATCCTGGAGAAAAAGCACCACACCTAGCTGTCTGATCAGGACCCTGTTAGGTGCAATCTGCACTTCAGTGTTAGAGACATGCCCCAGAAATGTGTTTTATTTAACGTTATGCATCCTTTTTTGTCATGGGTGATGATAAAGGATCCTGTTTTGTCACTTGAGAATACTTTCCCAGGATTTCCCTGGTGTCTAATGGCACCCCTCACCAGTTCCACCATGCTGCAGCGACCGTCAGTACAGCAACGGTACAACACCGTCAGTTGGTGTTGTGCAGTCGCTGGGGTAAACTGTGTTTTCTGGGGGGGGGTTGCCCCCCACACCCCTGGCTTAAAATAATCAACTCCAAGTCAGAGTCAATTTGGGGAGGAAGCGAATACCACGGAGACACAAGTGTTGGGAACCCAGAGGATCATCACAGCAAACTGTCAGAAATGTTGCTGTGATGGTCTTCACTGTATTCCCATCACTGTTGCAATGTGATACCCCCACCATCTGATCCCCATCCCATTTAATGTTTTGTTTTCCTGGTGTCTAGTGGCACATCAACCCTCCAGTTCCCATCCCCTTTCATGTTTTGTTTCCCTGATATCTAGTGGCATCACCCCACCCTTCTGATCACTGTCCCCATTTAAAAAATGATTTACTGGTGTCTGGTTGTACCCCCCACCCTTCCATTATAGGCCAGCATAAAATAAAGAAAACTGTTCCTCAATGTCTTTTTATTTTTTTTAACCTGTTAAAAAAAATTGTTCATGGATGATCACACCTGCACCCCCACGCACAACCTCTCACTGTGCACCCACCTCCCCACACACCCCTTTACAGCCCAATACACCCTCATTCTCCTGAAGAGGTCACAGGTTCAAGATCCTCTCTCCCGATTAAAGACACTTCTTGCTGCTGGAACAGGTGACTGCAATGTGAAAAACTAAGGTAAATGCGCTTCAGTATATTTCAATGGTGGTTTCAACTTTTATTAATAACTCAGCCCATTTTTGAGATTGTGATCCAAATGTTCAATAAAGCTTCTTGAGGACCCACTTCACACAACTCCCGCATAAACAATGATTTCGTGGTCGCTTGGCAAACTCACATTTTGGGCAGGATTTGCATAATAGCAGTCATATTGTTCATGAAGTGGGATCATATGAAGGCTGTGATGTAAATATGGGGTCAAAATATATAAATGTTGTTGCAAAGTTATGACAACTTGTAACAATTATGCTACACTCTCGTAACTTCAGAAATGTTTTATATTTTGACACCAAATTTTCAACACAGACAGCTGATTACCCCACCTCATGTATGTTACTGCTGTCATTTTTCTAATCCTGGCAAAAATGTGCCTTTACTCCAGTGGTGCAGAATGGCTTTGCAGTTGTGCAAAATTACATTTTGGCATGGATTTGAAAATGTTTCTGTACTGAGTACATGAGGTGGGGTAATATACTAAGATAACATGTTGAAAATTTGGGATCAACATATGTTACAATGGCAAAGTTACAGTATGTCCATTCATTGCAATTTAGCTATGCATGCTCTTAAGATTGTAAATTTAAAATATTTGGACCTCAAATTTTCAACAGACTTCTTATTACCCCACCTCATGTATGCCATGACTGTCATTTTTCAAATCCTGGCCAAAATGTGTTTCCTCACCTGTGACACTGAATGTCATTAGAGTTGTGCAGAATTAGTTTTTTGGTGAGGATTCAAAAATTTTCTGTGCCAGGTACATGAGGTGGGGTAATAAGATGGCTATGCTGACAATTTGGTCACTATTCTCCTGTAAATGGAAGTTCAGGGCTCTTCCACGTTGATGTGCATATACACATCTATGGAGGTATGAGAGTGCAGGGTCCAAAGGGCCCTGCAATTCCACAGGCAAATAAGGATACGATTTCTCTATCTCAAAAACTGTAGATGGTTTGGAGTGCAGGGCCCTCTGGGCCCTGCATTCCCACAGGCAAATACAGCTACACTTACACTATCTCAAAAAGTAAGGAAATTCATTGCAACGAGCTATGTTAGTGCATCAGTTAGGGTGGAGGATAAAGTGACAAACGTAAGGCAAAATTATGTTAGGGTTTCCAACTCTAACACTCCACCCCAATTCCATGTGATAAGGGAGAAAAAACAATGTCGAACATGAAAATGGTGAAACCGCAATGGCGAGTGCATTAACGGTGCACAAAATATATGGCAATCGGAATGTTCCAGTGAATCTACAGCATTAGACTTCCAAGGATACTGCTGCTCTGGAGGATGGTGCAGTGGGTGCAGAGACCTGAATGGGTTTGTTCTGTGCTTTCAACCACAATCGAGGAGTTAATGTTACCTGAGTGATACAATCGTACTGTCGCTGCTAAGCAGTTTCTATGCTGTGATTGCTTGAATGCGATGGACAGACTTCTGTGAGTGGGGGACTCTGCCCCAACACCCCACCATGGGGGGGCTGCACCCCAGACCCCCACTATCTCTCTCTATATATATATATATTCATGTCAAAAAACTGTGTTTAATGCATTATTCCAGTTTAAAGCAAAAAAAGTCAGGAAATGAAACATTAGGGTTCAGCCCCAACCACCCCACACACCCATTCTCCACAGACTGACAGATGTTGGGGTGTGCCATTGGGGTTGTGTGGCCCAACTGTCACCCCATTCCATGTGTAAGCAGGCTGACATGCTACAGTAAAGGAGAATGGGGTGAGATTTAGGCCCATGACCCTGATGGCACACCCCAGTGTCTGTCAATCTGTGGAGGATGGGGGTGCGGAATGTGTAGGGGGTAAGGAGTTCAACCCTAGTACATAGCAATATGCATCTCTCCATGCTCCCACTTCCACATAGCTCCAGAGAAATACAGCAGCCCTACAGGGCAAGAAACCCTCGTAACATTAATTTGCCAATATCTCAGGAACCGTAACAGGTAGAAAAAATCTTTGAATGGATTAATACTTTTTCAACAAAGAAATACTAGCATGTTCCTTGGCTTTTTTACATTCAAAGTTTCAGACCAATAGACCACATGGTGTCTGCGCAGCGCCATGGATAAAAAACATGCAAAAGTAGCGAAAAGTGCATTTTTAGGTGCTTTGCTGCGCAAAAACCATATGTCCTACTGAATCTCAACTTGCTAAATCAAGATATCTACCTTACCAGACCATGCATTCCAAATGTCATGCAAATCTGTGAATGGCTGTAAAGTTATTAAAGTGCAAAATTTGAGGTTTAACATTAAAGTGCCTACTCAATCCTAAATATAGGGGCGTGACCACACTCCTATAATAACTACTAAAACATATGTATTGGTGGGAGAGGGCCCCATGCTTCCACCAACGTGCCCATTTCTGCATAACAATATGCATTTGTAGGACATAACTACAGAGCCATACAGCAGCTCTATAGGCCACTGAACACTCGTAACAGTAATTTGTCCATATTTTGGGAACCGTAACAGCTAGAAAAAAATTTCAAATGTCATTGTAACCGTGACAGTGAGTAGATCACGTAACAATCACCAACCAAACCTGCATCTCACATCGTTTCTGAGATATGGGCACCAAAATGAACTGTATAGGCACTCTTTGAACCTTTGTGACAGTAATTTCATAATATCTCATGAACTGTGCAAAGTACCCAAAAAATTCCACTGCAGGCTTACTCTACGATTTCAAATCTTTTTCCAGTGGCATAGATTATCTAAACATGTTACAGTAAAGGAGATCTAAGCCACCAGTAGCAAAAAGTCTGTGTCTCGCTTCATTTCCAAGGGAACGGCACCAAAAGTTATGACGCAGACCGCAATGTAATCCAATGGGAAAAATGTCAGCTACGTAATAGAATATCTTTGCAATCAACTAATTCCCTAATGCTTAAACAGCATAATTCACATCCTTAGGACATCCCCTCAACACCTTGCAAATTTCAAGTAAAAAGATTAAACTGGTCAGATGTGTGGATTCTGAGCTCTGTGTAATGCAAATAGAGAATTTTCATACTTTTTTCCCCATTGGTTTTGCTGTGTTTCCGTCTGACACATGTAGCACCCAGACAGTTTGGAATACTGGGTTGAAATTTTCAGGGTGGAAAGGGGCTAGCCCACAGATGTGCCTTTTGGTGGCTTTGTGAAAAAAAAATAATCTGTTACAATGTTATTTAATTTGTTTTTTTATTTATACTTTTTGCTGCAGCTGGCCACCAGCATCTGCCCCAGTCACGGACCCCTGCACCTCCACCTCCAATTTTTGCCTGTGCTCTCCCCAGCACCCCTGGCTTACCCCAAGGGGGTGGGGTCACAGCACCATCTCCTCTTAAGTGCTACAATCCTTATTCTTATCCAGGCGATCCAACTAGAAGGCTAACTGAAGCCAGAGGCAGGGCTTCATAGAGGTGGCCAGCTGCAGGGGTGGGGACATTCTATGACAGCAAGCATCCACCCCACCCCTGATATCAGCAGATGTCAGTGCTTGTGAGATGCCTAGCCTTCGCCGGGTGTCACTTCTGCACCGAACACTCATCACCCTTCCCCCCGGAGAAGGACAGCAGTCCAGGGATGCTCAATCCTTCTCCCCCGGCTGCCCCTCCAACAACCTGGATCCGTTCCCAAACCCAGGTTGCTGGCATCGCAAGCAGATATCTAACCAGTGCGCCGATGGGCTGGCAATGTTATTTAATTTTAAAATTTTGAAAAATCATCTCTGAGCATGCTCAGTAAGCACTTCAAAATAACTGTATGAAATGAGAAAGGAATCTTTTTTTCATACTGGCATTAACCTTTTTCACGAGGTAAAAATTCATTTTCATTTGACACCATTTGTTTTCTAGTTTTGTGTAAAAAAAAATCATCAAAACCAATAAAAATGATATCCTGCTGAGAGACCAAATACATGTATCTTGCTCATTGGGATTCTATTGGGTGGATTCTGCAGTTAAGTGTTGGAGGAATCACCCTGAAATGTGTTTCTTTTAAGGTTTTAAGTTCTTTGTTGTGACTCGCTTTGGCATATTTTTTGAGGGGGCAAAGATTTCAGTTTTAAAATGCAGAAAAGTGACATCCTGGAGAGAAACCAAGAGATGTGTTTTGGTTATTGAGATTGCGTTAGGTGGATTCTGCTGTTAAGTGTGGTGGAATGCCCCAAAATGTGTTTTTGTAGGTTTTACATCCATTTTCATCACTCATCTCTTTTTTCATATGAATGGCAGAAAATCCTTTTTCTTTTGCCCTTGCTAACTTCTGAGACTTGTAGTGCCCAGGAAGTTTGGAATTGTGGTCTGAGATTTTCAGGGTAGAAAGGGGCAGGTGCACAGATGTGCTTTTTGCTTGTCTGGTCTGTCAACACTTAACAAGGTAAACAGAGTTCAAGGTGGAGGCAAATGAAAAAGGATCTGCATCTGTTCATGTGAAAAAAAGTGAGTCACAAAAAAGGATGCAAAAAAATACATATTTGGGGGCAGTCACCATATTCTTGCATGTTCCTTGGTTTCTAGTGGAACCACCACCCTCTGATTGCCCTCCCTGTATGTTTTACATTGTTCCCTTGTGTTAAATGGCAAACTCACCCTCCTATTCATGTCCCCATTTTTTTCACATTGTTCCCTTGTTTCTAGTGGCATCCCTCTCCAATCACCATCCCCCTAATCAATTTATAGTTCCCTGATATCTAGTATCAAACCCCATCCTCCAATGCCATCCCCATAATTTTTGCATTTTCCCTGGTGTCTAGTGGCACTTCCCCATCCCCTGATCAACTTCTCTGTTTATATGTATTGTTTCCCAAGTGTCTAGTGGCAGCCCCCCCAACTGTACAATCAATGGTCAGGCTATAGTAAAGAAAATGGCCCACAAAGTGTTTTTTAAACCTGTAAAAAAGAAAAAGCAGCCTCACCGATCCAACACCCTGATCCCGACCTCCCATTTAGCACCCGCATCCTGCACCCTCCACATACCCTCACTCACCTGAACAGGTCCCAGGGTGAAAATCCACTCTCCAGTCAAAGACAAGTCTTGCTGCTGGAACCATTGACTTCAATATGGAAAAGTAAGGTAAATGTGGTTCAATTTATTTCAATGAGGTTTCCAACTTTCATGCATAGCTTTGTTGTTTTTGCAGATTTTCACCCCAAATTATCAATGTGACCTTTTTTGGGACCCCTCCTAATGAACAAAGTCAGTAGAATTTCAGGCATCAATCCCATAAGGTGATTTCATGGTTGCTTGAAAAATCATCTTTTGGGCAGGATTGGAACATTTTTATCAGTGTTGTTCTTGCGGCAGGGTCATAAGACAGCTATGTTGAACATTTGGGGAAAAATATGAAAAATGGGAAGGTTATGCCCATAGATTGAGATTTTGCTAAGCTCCCGCATAACTTTGGCAATTTTAAATATTTTGACACCAACTTTTCAATATTATCATCTTTTTACACCACCTCATGAACATGACAGCTGTCATTTTTAAACCCTGGCCAATCTGTATTTTTGTAGTTGTGGTGGTCAATGGTGTTGTGGTGGAACAGAATTACATTTTCGCAGGGATTTTTAGAATTTTCATTACTGGGTTCATTAAGAGGGGTAATAAGAAGGCTATCCTGACAATTTTGTTGCTGATATATGTACGCATCTAAGGAGGGATGGGAGTGCAGAGCACTCTGAGCCCTGCACTCCCACAGGCAAATGAGGAAACAATTATACTATCTCAAACAGTAATAAAATTATTTGCAAAAACTTTGTTAATGCACTAGTTAGGGTTAAAGCAACAACAGTAGGGCAATGTGGCATTAGAGATTCCATCTCTAACACCTAACCACCACCCTGCAGGCAGCAACAGGAAAAAACATTTTGGTTTCACCTCCCTTGCCTCTTTGCAAATGAAGCATGTGGTGTGCCTTGGGGTAGTCAGCCTTAATGCTCACCCTATTCTCATATACTGTACCCATCTCAGATCATTTTCTGATGGAACTGAGTGAGCATTTGGGTTGACAACACCAAGGCACACCCCATGCCTGATTTTCAAAGAGGTAAGGGGGGAATTGTAATGGATTTTCCTATTGCTGCCTGCAGGGTGGAGGTGAGGTGTTAGGGTTGGAAACCCTAATGCCACATTTCCTTACTTTTGTTGCTTTTACCCTAACTAGTGCATTAACAAAGTTTTTTTGCAAAGAATATGTTGGGAAGGAGGGTAGCTGATCTGGAGGGGAGGGGGAGAAAGAAGTGGTGTTGGGGGTGGACACCCCAGTCCACTTAACAAATATTAAATAGATTAGATATATAGACAGACAGATAGATAGATAGATAGATAGATAGATAGATAGATAGATAGATAGATAGAGACAGATCAGGTGATTGGCAGCTCACTGCCCAATTGAAGCTGGCATCATGACTCCAGCTGCTGCTTCAATATTCAACAAAGTCCTGTTGTTCTCCCAAAAGAACAGAACTAAAAAGCTATTGTTCTTTCATATTATTTTTTTGTATGAGCCCTCGCTAAGCCTACTGCCTCACTTCTCCACTGAAACTGGCAGCACAACTCCTGCTATGGCTTCACAATTCAAGAAAGTCCCACTGACAAAGAAATTCTAGGAGGAAGATTTAGCAAGGGCTCCAAGTTCTTCTTTCATGAGCTAACATTATTTGTGAATCTCAGAAAACAGGAATCTTGGCTTATGAATGAAGAGGGTCAGACTTTATTGTTTCTAACAGTTCTTTTTTTTTTCACAGTTCTTTCATGAGATCAAATGAAAGAACCATTGTCCTTTCATAAGATCCTATGAAAGAAATATGAAAAAAAAACTAAGTCCAAAACTCTTCTTTCATGAGACAAGGTATTTCTTTCATAAAACTCTGACCTCATGAAACAAGAAAGGTTCTTTCGTATGATCTCACAAAGAAAACTGTGAGAAAAAAAAAACCTAAGTCCCATGTTATTCATTCATGAGCTGACATTCTATTTTCATCATACTCATGAAAAAAGGATTTTGGTTCATGAAAAAAAGAATCCAGAACTCTCGCTAAGCCTTTCAGTTAGAATATTAGTGATGTCCCCAAACCATATTCTGAGATCTTTAAAAAAAAAAAAAAAACACCAGAATCTAGCTAACCAAGTCCTGTTGAGATATATTCATGTGTTTGTTTTTCTGCAGGAATTATTTTTATGTGTTTTTGTTTTTCTTTATGAAACAATAAAAAACAAAATGACTGCCACAAGAAAGATGACTTTTTCTTACAAAAGAAGAATTTTGGCTCATGAAAGAAGGTTCTTCTTTCATAAGAAAAAAGTTTATTTTGTAGCAGACATATACAGTAAATGAAAAACCCTACTAAGCGTGCTCATAACTGCAATTTGCAAATCCTTATAACTTGGGAATGGATTAATATTGTTTTCACCAAATTAAAAAAGTGTCTTTCTAGGGCAAGCCCCTTGTACTCTAAAAATTTTAGGACAAAATTGCAAACTGTCTGGGATGTATGTTTGAGCATAAAAGACCCCAAACCCCAATTTATCTACTTTTTTGACTATCTGTGTCTCAGAATCCAGCCATCCAACCATCATGAAACTTGCCAAATCAAGAGACCTTGCCCCCCAGGTCATGCATGCAAAATCTCATGCAGTTCCATTGAATGGAGGCAAAGTTATTGAGGTGCAAAGTCAGAGGTTTATCATTAAACACCATACTCAATACTAACTATAGGAGTAGTGTTTTTTTTGTTTTTTGCTCCCACCTACTGGCCAGATGATTTAGAATTTCTGAAATTTTCATGGAAGAAAGATGCAATTTTTTTGGTTTGGTGTAAAAATATTAATCAGTTCCTGACTTACAAGGATTTGAAAATTTGGTTTTGAACATACTCACTAGGGTTTTCATTTATATGTCTGATGTGAAAGAGGAATCCCTGGCTCCTGAAAGATTTTCTCTCGTGAGCTGAAATTAATTTATTGTAAAAAAAATAATTCTTTTTTGTGGCAGAAATCTGTTTTTTTTTTAAATTGAAAACCCATAATAATGATGCCTTGGAGAAAAACAAACACATGCATCTACCTAACCAGGACCTGTTTAGCTTTATTCTGGAGTTTGTTTTTTGAAAAATGACCCCAAAATATGGTTTTGGGACATTCCTAAAATCACTGCTGGAAGGCTTAATAAGGGCTCATGATTCTTCTTCCACGAGCTGAAATTATCCTTTCCTGAGTCTCATTAAAGAAGAATAAAAGCTCTAAAAAGAAGACTTGAATCTCACAAAAGAAGAAATTTCTTGTTTTTTATCTTCTTTTGTGAGCTTCTTTCTTGAGCTTTCCTGTTCTGTGATTTCTGGATTCTTAGTCTTGGACCTAGAAGCTGGAATGAACTACCCCAATTCTTAAAAAAATAAAGAAATAAAATCTAACAGGAAAGTTTCATAGAACTCAATAAAAGCCTGGATTATAAGCAGATTCAAATTGTGTTTACAATGAACAGGGTTAACAACACAACTTTTTATAAAATGACCTTGGTTTTAAAGTTCATTTTAGAACCTTTTATTGCAACAACTTGCACATTGTTATAAACTATGTAACCTTTGCTGTTTAACTTAATTAAATTTTAATAATGCTTGTGTATAAAGTTTTTATAGTGTTGTGTATGAGTGTATGAATCATGGACTCCATTGTAAATGAGCCTCAGCTCGGTTGGGCTATACTTTTCTTGATTTCCAAACATAAAGAATTATTACTACTACTAATGTCTTCTTTCATGTGAGAAGAAGCACGTGAAAGAATAATTTATTATTTCATTACGTGAATTGTTCTTTTGTGACCTTCTTTGATTAGACTTCTTTCATGAGGGGAATTCTTCTTTCGTGATCTTTTTTCATGATACCATACAAAATAAGGAAATCTGCTCATAAAAGAAGAGCTTTGTGTTTAGAAAAACAACTTTTGTTTATACCATGGCCATTTTAAAAGAATGTTTCCTGAAGTTTAAAACATTGCCCTTTTTTGATCACACCTCATGAACCAGGAATGTGATTTTTTTTCCAGATCTGGCCTAGAAGGTGATTTTGTGGTTGTTCTGTGAAATCACCATTAGGGCACAATTTGAAAAATTCACCTGACTGGTTAGTAAGACTATGCTGAAAAGTTGTGGTCAACATATTTTAAAAACAACAATGTTATGAATGAAGGGCCTGCACATCTGTATCTGTGCTTCCACAACTAAATGGACCCCTTATTAGTGTGGTAGTACTGATCTCTCTGCTTCTGTACCAAGATACATTTCTCAGTTGGTACATAGCCCAGAGAGCCATGCACATTTGCATCTGTAACCTCATAGAAGTGCAGGATCTGGATGGCTCTGGGCATCTGCAGCTTGATGAACTCTGCCTTTGGTACAGGCCCTGGAGGACCCTGCATGTCTGTATCTGTAGCTGCAGGGCCTGGAGAACCCTGTGCATCTGCAGCCAGATGGTCTCCTCATGTGTTGCAGGACACAGAGGGCCCTGCACTTCTTAATCTGTAGCTACATGGAGGGCAGGTCCCTGAGTTTCTGTAGCCAGACATACTTCACATTTGGCACAGGGTCCAGAGGGCCTGGTGTATCTGCATCTCTAGCCACCTGGAAGTGCAGGGCCTGGAGAGGCCTGTGGTTCCACAGCAAGATGGACCCCTCGCTTGTTGCTGGATCTGGTGGGTCCTGTGCATTTGCATTTGTTTCTGCATGGAAGTGCAGTGCCCAGAGGGTGCTGTGCTTCAGCAGCCAAATGGACTCTAAAGTTTGATGCAGGGTCCAAAGGGTCCTGAGTGTCTGCATCTGTAGCAGTATGGATGTCCAGGGCCCCAAGGGACCTGTGCTTCAGCAGCCAGAGAGCCTTGCACAACTTCATCTCTAACCACACAGAAGTGCAGGGCCCTGAAGGCACTGTGCTTATGCAGCCAGAGGGACCTGTTCACACAGATTCTGATGGGACCTGTGTGAATGAGGATATGATTCCACTATCTCAAAAAGAAAGGAAATTCTTTGCCAAAAAATGCATTAATGTGCCAGTTAGGGTTTAACTTATTGTAACAAAAGTAGGAAAATGTGGTTTTAGGGTTTCCAACCCTAACTCCCTGCAGCAAAAGAACAATATCACACAAGCAACTACAGAAAGTCATCATCAGGTTAAAAAATAAACATGCAACTGTTTCCAGATGGCATAAATTCAGCAGCACTGATGTGTTACCTTTGTGGATTTGTATCAGTGCTTTTTCAGCCACACCTGTCTGTGTCTGCAGTACTGTGTGTGTGTGTGCGTATATGTGGCTGCAGACACATAGGCACCATGGTGGGGGTATCCTTCTGTACACAGAAGGCCCATTGGGGCCTGCACCACTGCAGCCAAAGGTACAGTGGCACCAGTCAGGATGCAATGCAGTAATGCATCAGTATATCAATAAAATACTGCAGTACACTGCAATGAACAGTGCCATTCAAAGGCAATTAAACCCTTTTTTACTGCAGTATTTGGTGACATGTCATTTACTGCAAGTTACTGTATTGCATCATGGCTGACTCTGTTGTACTCATGTGCACTGTATGAGCTACCTCACTGGATAGCATGATCTGTTAGTGCATGCTTTTCTATATACCTGTATGCATCTGTGTAACTGAAAAACTGCTGTTCCATTGAACAATTTCTAGATCTGCTGCTGAAACCAGTATATCAGCTTTGTGACAGTACTTCAGTCTGCATAACAGCAGGCCTCACAGGGACCTACCCTTTTGAAGCCAGGAGTTAGTGTGCATGTCTTACACTTGTGACTCAAGAGACACATACCCCTCAGCGGCCTGTACTTCTGCAGACAGAAGCAGTGTTGCAATTTTAGTATCATGGATTTTTTATGCCTGAACTTCTGAAGCCAGAGGTCAGTGTATATGCCTTACACCAGTGACTGCAAAAGTGCAGGACTTTCAAGTGTGTGTATGTCTTACAGTGTGCATGAGTACTTGAGGCTACAGAAGAACTGCCCCCATAGGAGCATGGGTATAGGCTTCTGCAGACAAAAGAACTCTTGTAATTTAAGTACTGTGAATTTGTGTCTGTGGTTGCAGGGGCCTGTGCTTCTGCATACAAAAACAGTGTTGTGATTTGAAAATTGTGGTTTTGCATGGGAAGCAACATATGAGTGAGTCTGGCTTGTAGTGTGCATGCTGCAGATACACCCATGAAGGTTTCAAATCAGTGCTACTGCATTTGTGTCACCGGCAAACAGCTATATGTTGTTTGTCTATGGCTGTTTGTGGGCTCTGCACTTCTATGTAGTTACAAATGCAGGCATGTAGAGCCTTTATGGCCATGCACCAAATGTGAAATTCATCAGGCCATAGAAATGCAGAGCCCAGAGGGATATGCACATCTGTATTGCTACAGATGCAAAAGCACAGGGTCCAGAGGGCTCTATGCCAAGTGAATAGATGGTCTGGGCATGGAAGTACAGGGGCCATGTCCTTCTGCACCAAGTGAGGGACCCATCTAGATCAGTGCAGTTACATATATAGATGTGCATGGCCTTTCATTCTTAACTTTGTTGTTTTTAATATTTTGACCCAAGATTTTCAACATATTTTTTATGGCACCACTTCATGAACCATACAGGTGACATTTTTCAAATCCTGCCTGAAAGGCGATTCAAAGAAGGACCTTGAAATCACCTTCTGGGATGGATTTTAAAAAAAAATTCTCCTTCCTAGTTCAAAAGGTGTGGTCAAAAATAGGCCATGTTGAAAATGTTGGGTAAAAATCTGTTTAAAAATGGCCTTATTATAAACATGAACAGATTTTCTTCTTTCATATGGTCTTGTGAAAAAGATCACAAAACAAAAAATCTAATGAAAGAAGATCATGAAAGAAGAATCTCTCCTAACAAAAAAAAATCATGAGCTTCTTTTGATACAAAAGATCAGAAACAAGAAATGTCAAAAAAATAAGATTGTGAAAGAAGATTATGAAACAAGAAATGTCTTCTTGTGATATTTAACTCTTCTTTCATGAGCTGAGAAGCTTCTTTCATAAGACTCTTAGAAGAGGAATTTCTATTAACAAAAGAAGAATCAGAATCCCTTGCTAAGCCTTCTGCCTTGGAGTTTAGGGATGTCCCAGAACCATATTTTGGGATCATTTTTCACAAAACAAACTCCAGAATCAAATTAAATGGGTGCAGCTAGATTCATGTTTGTATTTTTTCAGTAGTATGACTTCCATGGGTTTTCATTTTTCTTTTTTGAAAAAAAAAACATGAAAAACAGGATAGCAACCATTAAAAAGAAGGATTTTTTCTCATGAATGAGAATTTTGGCTCACAAAAAAAGATTATTTTTTCATGAGCTGAAAATTATTCTTTCACATCAGGTACATAAAAGAAAGATAGAAAAACTGCATTCACTTCCCTTCAATGAAGTTCAAAGACCTGTCGTGAATTTAACTTCATGTGGGTTCAAGGACAGCCACTGGCATGCTTTTAAAGCAGGTGCAAAACAGCTCTTTATTGAAATCACTAGTGTCTTCATACAAAGAATAAAATAGCAGGTACTAATTAGAAGATAAAAAGTTGATTCAGAAGACCAGAATATGTTTTCCAAATGCCAACTTGGAGTACAAAAGTTCAGTCCCAACTGATATTTCATGCTATGCACATCTTTGACTCTCAGTTCAAATTTGTAATAGGACTTTGAACATTTTTGGACAGCTATTTTGATCCTTTAAATATTTTGTGTGTTGGACTTAGACATTTTTTTTTCCTGTCAATAACTAAGTCCAGAAATGTGCCTATTATCATCCAGCTCTCTTGAAGATAGCTTATTTTTGTCATCTGTTAACTACTTGGCCATCTGTAAGATTATTAACCACACATTTTCAGTGACCTTACTGGCACCATTCCTCGTGAACATGTAAGTGCCATTTTGTTAATGTGTCCTGAATCATGGTTGAATGTAGAATGCAGTCATTACTTTGTTAATGCTATTCTGTGAGATGCAGAGGTCCCCATTGGGGGTGCATAGAGATGCTATAGTCCTTTTGAACTATTGTTTCTTTAGTCGGTAGGCCAGAGGTTTTCTGCACTTTTTTCCACCTTCCCAGAATTTTTGCTAGCTCTACTTTCCTGACTGTCAGGTCATTTATGTCTTGCCTAAGGTCTAGAATCTCCCTATATTGGAGGGAGGATGTGTTGGGGTAAAGGATTACATCTGCGGAGGGATTCTTTGTGGGCTACTTGTTGCTCCAAGGTTGCTAGTTCTTGTTGTCTTGCCTTGTGACAGCGTGCTGTATAAGCTATTACTGAGCCCCTGATCAATGCTTTATGTGCCTCCCATAATATAGAAACTGTGGTGTCTCCAGTGTCATTTTGGTGAAATAACTCCTCTGTTGCACCCAGTAGCCAAGGTTTGACTGTGGGTCTAGTTGGAGTAGTAGGTCCATCTGCCAGCTGGTAGATTTATGGTGGTTTGCCCCATAAAGGAGATCAAGTTGCAGTGGGGCATGGTCTGATATGACTAAAGAGGTTATGTGCAGGTGGTTTACCATTGTGGTGATTTGTTGTGAGATGAGCTACATGTCATTTCTGCTGCATGTGCCATGTGCTGTTCGGTGGTATGTATAGTCGCGTAGTTGGGGATTATGGATGCATCATACATCTAGAGGTCATGGTATTTCATCCAGAGTTTGAGAGTTTTAACAGCTCTGATGTGGGGGTTCGGGTCTATTGTGGCTCCTGTCCATCTCTGACTCGCAGGTGTCTATTCACAAGATTCAAAGGAAAGTTGACCACTGGCAAGATGGCTGCTGTATGCTATGTGAAGTAGGCACAGGAGCAGGAGCTGCTTAACTCTATTGGAATAGCTATAACAGGTAAACCAGCTTTGCCTGTGCTATTATTAAGCAGCCTTTCCAGAGTTACTTGTATGGCTATCTTGGTCTGCCAGTCTGCCCTGTTTGCCTTTGTTCCCCCAGGTGTTGTGGAGCAAGCACAGTCTTGGTGGAGGAGCTGTTTAATTTCCACCAGTGGAGCAGTGTGCCTTGTGGAAGGAGCTACGCTGGGGCTGGACTGTGCAGAGGATTGGAACACCGATTCTTTGAACCTAGGAGTTTGGACTTAGAGATGAAGTTATGAAGACGTGAAGGAGCAAAGGAACTGACATGAGAACTGTTCAGAATTTTGTATGTGTTTTTACTAAGAGACAGTCTGAACTTAAACTTAAACAGAGTGCTGCAAAAAGTTTTATGTTTTCAACCGAACGGATCAAACTAAAACTCTGACTCAGGGCTTAACTGCTGATTTTTTGTGCTATCTTTCCTTCCTAGTGGATTTCAGCGTGATGTAGTATATGAAAGTATAGCATTACATGATTCTGCTCTCTTCTAGCCCTTTGGATTTATCTTAGGAAGAAAGGGTAGAAGAGAGCAAAATAGAGTGTTCTTTTTTTTATTTATTATTCTGTAAGTAAGTAAGTAAAATTTTATCTTTAAACGCTTTTCAAAACCAAAGCGCTGTACAATAACAACATTTAAAATAACAGACATAATAGTAACAATAAAATCATTCTTCAAATGCTTTTAAAAACAAAAAGGTTTTAAGCTCAGATTTGAAACTCTCAACGGTCAGGCAGCCTCGTATCCGGTGAGGTAGATAATTCCACAGGGTGGGGGCAGTGTAAGAAAATGCACGTGCCCCAGATGTCTTTAAACGAACCCTGGGAATCTCTAGCAATCCCTCATCAGTGGATCAGAGTGAGCGAGAGGGACAGTAGGGAGTAAGGAGATCTTGCAGATACCGCAGTCCCTGTTCGTGTAGGGCTTTATAGGTCAGTAACCCGACCTTAAAGGTGATCCACCACTGAACCGGCAGCCAGTGCAGTCCGCACAGCACAGGCATAATATGACTATTTCTAGATGTCCCAGTCAAAAACCTCGCAGCTGCATTCTGCACCAGCTGCAAGCAGCGGATATCAACCCCTGGTAGCCCTAGGTACAGGGCATTGCAGTAATCAAGGTGAGAGGTCACAAAGGCATGGACCAAGGTAGGAAGGTCATCCAGAGGAACCAGGTGTTTCACCCGAGTGATATCCATAAGATGGTAAAATGAGGATTTGACAACGGCTGACACCTGAGATTTTAGGGTCAGGCTGTCATCTATAATAACGCCCAGATTACGTACCTGGTCTGAGGTTGGGAGTTGGATACCATCAAGCCATATGCCTGATGGAACCCCAGCCCTACAACCCACCTCAAGGTGACCAGGGTCCACAGCCAGCACCTCAGTCTTATCTGGGTTTAACCTCAGCCAGCTGGTACTCATCCAATCTTTGATTTCGGATAGACAGCTGTTAAGCATAGAGATCACATCTTCCTGTCCGGGATTGAAGGACAGATACAACTGGGTATCATCTGGATAGCAGTGAAAACCCAGATTGTATTGCCTAATAATGTCTCCCAATGGCATCATATATACGGCGAACAACATGGGTGCCAAAATGGAGCCCTGCGGCACCCCACAGGAGAGGGAGATGGTGTCAGAGGAATATATTCCAGTGACAACCCTCTGCCTCCGACCCATGAGAAAAGATTGAAATCAATGCAGAACTGTACCAGACAGTCTGCAATAAAGCCGCAGGTGCTCCAAAAGCACACCATGGTCCATGATATCAAATGCTGAAGAGAGATCAAGAAGGACTAGAATAGTGTGAGCCTTTCAATCTCTCGCAATCAGGAGATCATTTAAAACCTGGACAAGGGCGGTCTCAGTGCTATGTCTTTTCCTAAATCCTGATTGAAGAGTATCATAGACATTGTGATTTATAAGATGGTCATCCAGTTGCAGTGCAACCACCTTTTCAATAACCTTACCCACAAAGGGCAGGTTAGAGACAGGTCTGAAGTTAGCTAAGCAGTCTGGATTCAATGAAGGCTTTTTAAGGAGTGGTCAAATGACCGCCTCCTTTAGGGGATCAGGAAAGACCCCCTGCTCCAAAGATTTCCAGACAATTTCAGCAAGGATTGGACAGACAGTATCTACGCAACATCATAATAATGACATAGGGCCCGGATCCAAACTACAGCTGGTTGGTTGTACAATCTGGACAATCCTCACAATATCCATGAGCTCCGCCTTACCAAAGTCAGACCAGGTAACAGAGGTGTTTGTTTCCTCTCGCCAATCACCACAAATCCTTAAAGAGGGAGCTTGGCCGATACCCAACCTGATGTTGGCAATCTTATCTGTGAAGAACCGAGCAAGCTCATCACATTTTATTTGTGAAAAATCTCTTCCAGACTGCAGACAGAGTGGATTGCATAGTCTGTCTACAGTCTGAAAGAGTTGAGCTGGTCGGTTCCATGCAGCAGCAATCTCCCTGGACAGGAATTCTGCCTTCTTATGGGTGATTGCTGATTGATAGGAACCATAATGGTCCATCAACCTAAGTCTGTCTGCATCAAGGCCAGATTTCTGCCAAGGCCTCTCTAGCCTTCACCCCACTCTCCTCAGTTCCTTTAAAGACTCATCAAACCATGGAGTCTTTGGGCACTGAGTGAGTGGGCGAACATGGACAGGAGCAACTAAGTCCAAGGCCTCACCCACTGCCTTATTATAGGCAAGAACGAGGTCCCCTGGACCCATGCACTCACCTGAAATACCTGATAGATCCAGTACCACCAGTAGACCCTCTGGGATAACTCCCCTTAAAGGGTGATACTGGACCATCTACATAGAGGCAGGCCTATTTGGGGGTGCCCCAAAGCTGAATATTATGGTATGATGGTCCGTCCACACATTCGGTTCCACCCCCAAATGTGTGACCTCCAAATCCAGTAGAAACACTAGATCCAATGAGTGATCCCCTATATCGGTAGCAGAGGTAACTACCTGTGAGAGGCCCAACATAGTCATAAGTTGGAGGAGATTCTTTCCAAAATGTGAGAGTTCATCGTCAACCCAGGCATTGAAGTCACCCAGTATTAACCATCTGGCAACTCCAATGCCATGTCGACAATGAAGTCCGCGAACTCCTTCAGGAATTCTCCACCATCAACGGGTGGACGGTAGATGAGGAGGATCTTGAACCCTGCACCTGCTCTCAAGATACACTCAAAGGATCACGTGCCACCCACTGGCACATCCACAAGACTCAGCTCTGTCCTAAAAAAGATGGCTACTCCCCTGCCTCTATGATCCAATCTTGGGGGGCATATCACTGAGAACCCAGCTGGAGCAGCAGAAGCTAGTATAGGGCCTGCATTCTCATCAAGCCAGGTGTCAGTGATACAGTGCCAGGTCAGATGTTGCAACAAGATCTGCAATAATTGCAGTCTTGTTCCTAATAGACCTGACATTACATAACGCCGCCCAGGTTGGATGAGTTTTCAAGAGGAAGTGCAGTACCTACCCACAATCTGTGGAGCACTTGGGTATGGGAATCAGGCAGGGAGTACCCCTCTCCTGATCCCATTTCACCCCAGGGTGTCTCCTAGTCCCAACTATCCCTATCTGCCCACTTCTTTCCATTCTCCCACTCAGACCAGCTCATCTACCCCTCAAATGCCTTCTCACTATCCCCAATGCATGGCACTTACTAAAAACATCGGCAGGTAAATGGGGACAGTGAAAAGGGTGGAGGCTCTGGAGCAGAATGGGAGAATAGCACCTGACCATTGTAAAGCCCTCCCAACACATCTTAAAACAATCAATAAAAACCCAGCAAACCCAACAAACAAACTAACTATCTCACCTTCAAACCCAACCCCAAAATAAATAACCCTCACATAAACAAATAATATTGTGCTAATAATAATAACAAACTATAAAAGAAACAATAAACACAGAAATTAATAAAATAATATCTTCCTCTAACCCACCCCAACATATACAAAATAGATAAACTAAAAATCACTAAAAATGTAGATTATTAAGCATAATGTCAGAGTCCAAATCAAATAAGTCTGCAAAACACAAGTCACAGTGAGGTGGATAATAAGTCTTCAAAGCTGTAAATAAAACCAATAAGTGCAGATGATTTCCAAGCACAGGTTCTCACTTAAAAGCGAGAGTAAATGCAATGCAGCCAAAGTCTTTCAGTCTCCAGACACTCTCACCACCTGGAGAAAGAAGGCATATTCAGATGACAAAACATAAAATTAAATAATAATGAGTCTTAAGGCAGCCAATGTCTTTAAATCTTCAGATCCCCAGACCCTCTCACAACCAGGGAGATCAGAGAGAAAACAACTAATCTAACTGCCTCAAACCAAAGGAGTGTAGATCACTGAGAAAACAAAGTTAAAGTCTGACCATAATCCATATGTAAATAGGCAGAAAGTCAAAAAAGCAGTTCCAGAACCAGTGGCACTGAGGGCTCGGAGATCAAAACATGAGGGAAGAATACCCTGAAAGCGGCCACTAATCAGGCCGGATCCAGAGCAATGAACCCCGGAACAGTGTCCACCCACTGGTCGACCCCTCCGGTAAATCTAGGAAATACTGGCAACTCGCGCCCACCCTTCAGCTGGCCCAAGGCCAGTGTTGCCCGCCCTGAACCCAGCCGACAGCAACCACCCCAGGCAGCCCCCCCAAAACATGCTGTCTCAGAAAATCCAGGGCCAAAACCTGGGACAAACAGTTTCCACAGTGGAAGCAAACAGATGCAGGCTCCTATCTCAGGCTTCCTAAATCTCATTGCACCAAATCAGTGAATTCATGGTCTTCTCCCCCAGAACTCCAGCAACCATATGTACGATACCATATATACGACAATCTGCCTCACGTTCCAATCAGTATTCAATTTAAAATCCTCCGTTCTTTCTGGTAGTAATCCAAAAAGATTTACTTCGTCAAAAGTTAAAGTCCAATTTAAGACTCAATCCAGCTCTGCCGATGAGTACTCATCCACAATCCACAATTTACAACTGTAGCCCATGACGTTTAACCCATTCAGGGTTAATATAGGAGTGATACAACCGCACCAAGTTGCCAAACCAATTCGGTCTCCGAAACAATAAAATACCACACAAATTAAACAATGAATAAAACAACGAATAAGCAGATAAAAAGTGCTAGGAGGCATTCAAAGAGCATTCAAAGAGCTCAAAGAAACAATCAAACAAACAAGCAGAGTGCAGTGGCTAGCCCAGCGTGGCCGCCATCTTGTTCTAGAGTAAGGAGCTTTTTGTGCTTTGCTACATTGTGTTTGGTGATTTGGGAGACTTGTGAAGTTGGGAGCCCTGTTGTCTGAGGAACTGAGAGCACTTTCCTGTCAATAGGAAGAGCATATATCTTAAAAGTTTTTAGAAAGGTCTCTTGAGGGGTCTTAGCTACTTTAATATATTGCCCATAACTTTAGCTGATTGTTGGTGATTACTGAGTAATTACTGCACCTTGATTAATTATTTGCTTCTTGCATACTGGCTGTACTTGTATGATTGCATGCTTTGCTGCTGCTTCAAAATCAATTAGCAATTTAGTTTAATTGAGTCCATATTTTTCTGATTGTTCATCTTGTATTGCCTTATATAACAATCATTGAGTTCCATTAATAGGCATGAGTTTTCCAGGAGACATATACTTGAGAGAGCAAGAGCTCTGCAAAGACTTAGAATTGTGAGAGTACAGGACAACAAGTGTATTACATATTGAGGTAACTGCTGCTATTTAGCTAGTTATTTAAGTGCATGCTTTTATCTTGTTTGAGCTTTGATACCTGGGTGCAGTGGTGCATCCTAGCTGTGTGGACAAGACATAATTTAAATGTTCAAGGGAACTGCTACTGCCTTTGCCTGATGGTATTAGCTTTGAAACTTATTTGACACAGCCTTATGTGCATGGTGTGCTTGCAGTACTTTGGGTTAAGGTGAGCTTTGATCAGCCATTTAA
Source organism: Neoceratodus forsteri (assembly GCA_016271365.2). Classification (NCBI taxonomy): domain Eukaryota; kingdom Metazoa; phylum Chordata; order Ceratodontiformes; family Ceratodontidae; genus Neoceratodus; species Neoceratodus forsteri. The sequence goes on from CM057452.1 coordinate 1,398,392,418, forward strand.
AACATTACTTGGGTTAAAATCTAACACTTAAAAAAAGGAAAAAAGTGTTAAATAAAATAAACTAATAATTTGTAGGGCATACTTCAGTATATATATTACCTTAAACCAGCTGTCTGTTTAATGAAATTTGGCTAAAACAACAAAGGTTAAGATCCTAGATTTTTTAATCTAGTGGATTTAAGATTGTGTCTAAGGTGTATTTTACAAAGAGTTACTCTGAAGCCAATTGTAAATAGTTGGTTGTCTATATTAAGCTGTTAAGCTAGTTATTTCAAATTTATATTGAGTTGTTTTCTCTGTTTATTTAAACAGTGTTTTTCAGACTGGGAGACTCCATGCTGAAGGATTGTATTATTTTCTGGACTAGAAAATATAAAGGCATAATTGGAGCAGGTGTAATGGGATACTTGGTTTGCTGCAGTTGAGGTCCAATTTTTACAATTTATTTATTATGATGAAGGTATATTACAGTTTATTCATGCTTTAAGTTTAATTTATTTAAGATCAAATAATCAGCTTTTAAATGAATAAGTAAAAGGATTAGTTTAAGACATAGTTTTCTAACTTGACTCCCTTGATACAAGGTACTTGCTTACTTATCATAGTAAGTTAACGTATGGAAAATACTGCTTGACAGCTACACTAGACTGTTACTTTTAAGATTTGAAGGTCTATTTATTAGAAATACCTGGGATTCCAGAGGAAGAAATTTCTTGTTATTTTATTAAATGTTTTATCTTCAGACACTTAGCTACAGAAACATTACATATATGCTAAGGGGCACAAGCTACTTCATTAAGAAGAAAACAAGTGAGGAATATAAAGGCACCTTACACCTGAATCACTTGCTGAAGATATTGGTAAGTGTTCTAAAAACTACTGGAGCCTGTTTTACTGGAAAGTTTTATTTTAGAAGTTCTATAGTGGTATTGTGATATATGTATATGTGATATTTGTGTTTTAGTTATTTGTGGATAATTTTTTTTTTACTTTTTTCTATCTTGGTAGATTATTTATTGAGAAGTACTTTAAATAAGTAGTACCTTAGCAAAGTTAGAGTAATTTTGTAACAAAAATGAGAATGAAGAAGACAACCTTTCAAAGGTCTATTACTATTATCATAGACTCCCCTGTTAATCCAGATAAAAGAAATAAATAAAAGAAAATAAAAGGGGGAAGAATAATGGTAACAAAAAGTGTGATAAATGTGAACAGGAAGAAACCCATATAGAAAAAAAATGGATAGAGTTAAACAGCAAAATTCTAAAATTCAAGGTAGAAAGGGTGCTCAGACACTGGTAACTCCTCATTTGACAAGGGCTGAAGCGTCACTAAATGAAAGTGATACCAGGCTTACTTCTAGGTCCTGTCAAGTAATAGGGATAAAGACAGCAACATTTGCTAAAAAGGTAATGAGGAACAAGAAGTGACTGGCACCCAGTATCATTTTAGTACAGATTCAATTAATAGATCTCCTAATTTAGTGAATAACACCTTAAGTGAGTTTGTTTTTCCTGTATTGCAAGATGTAAAATCTAAAAAAGGTTACCTTTGTAGAAAGTAGTAGCTCTAGTATGATACAAGATTTTCCAGTTATTTCACTGTCTTATAACAGCTTACCTGATGTTACATCTCAAAGTAATTTAATGAGCTCTAATAAAGATAAACTTACAATGCAAAATAGGGCAATTGGGGAAATAGTAGTAGAACTGGATGAGACTAAAAGTGGACTAAAAGATCAAGCAAAGCAAGCTTGAATGAATGAACAGACAGTTGCCTACCCTGTTACCTACACTCCATTTATAGATGTGAAATTGATTGAGATTGTTAAAAAAAAATATGTAGAAAATGTTGCTATCATGGAATAACTTGTTATGATTAAAAATGAGATTACTGACTTAAGGGTGAAGTTGCAGTAAATCCTATGAGATTGGAAGAACATTTGGTTATTATTAAAATAAATCAGGATTCATAGTGAATTGTGACCCTGTTAGGTTAATCTTAAATCCCGAAGATACTTATGTGGAACTTGGAAATGCTGACATTTCTGAAAAGACTGTGATCAATATCAAACCAGTTGATGGGAGTATAGAACTTCCTATTGAAACACATATTTTTTCCAAAAATAAAAAAGTAAGTAAAAAGAAAAAGATCAAGATTAACAAAAATTTAGATTGGAACAAGAAAGAGTACTGCAATCAGATCAAGAATATTCCCATTAAAATCAAAAAACAAAACTCTGTGGTGAAAAAATTAAAGGGAGGGAAAAAAGGTAAAGGTACTAAGGGTAGTATTCTTAAACTAACAGTGTGTGATGAAGGGATGAAAAAGAGTTTGGATATCGATCAGGAGTTACTAATATTCGATCCCCCACAGGAGAAAAAGAAATTTTGGAACCTGTTGATACTTTAATTCAACATAATAATTTTCAGTGTCAGAGCAATGACGTAGAAATAGGTGTTTCAAGTTCTAGATTATTAGCTGATGCTCAGGCAATTGTTACCTTGACTTGAATGCCTTATGGCCCTAATAAAAATAGGGATTTTCTTAGAATTTTGGCTAACATTATGTGTAATGAATTTCTTGGGCTGGATATTGCCACTGAAGATATCATTGCTGTGATTAGGTTCTATGAATATGCTAGGGACATTGACGTTCTATTGATATTTTTCAAGAACGCCCATGTTGCCCAGTGTGTATTGAGAAATTCAGAGAAACTATATTATTATGATTTAGGGATGGATTATCCAATATTATCAAAGCATTTGCTGGAGCATATAAAATGGTCACATTGAACAACTAATGATCTGGTCTCTGAGTTGTCTAATTGTCATAATATTCAGGACCTAGTCTATAAAAATGAGAATATAACTGATTCAACAGAGGTCATTTTTTTTCAATTTTTGTGTTAGCCTATACTTACTGGGAAAACAAAATGAAGTTTAAAACTATGATTGCGTAGCTTTTTATAACATTCTTGGGCTGAATTTCTATGAAAGTGATATAGTTGGTGCTGTAAGAGTATTCAAGTATGGGTCACAGGGGAGTCAAATTGATGTTACATTGATAAATAATAAAATGACTGCCAAAATTCTGCAAAAGGCACACAAACTTGATTCTTTGGGGATTCTGATAACAGACATCTCAGGTAAAATTATGGATTGTGCGGAGGATGTCAGTATAAAAGATGATAAGAAAGATAAATAACTGTATACAATATGGAGTTTTCTAATAGATGTCCTCTCTTAACAGATAAGATACTGTAACTGACTCTCTGTAAACTGTAGTGGAATTCAGAAAACTTCTGAACAAGATAGCAGTATTATTAACATATCGAAAAATGGGTGTACTATGGAACCATATGATTTTATCAAGAAGTATTCGGGTGATTTAAATATTATAACCTGGAATGTTGCAGGACATATTACAAAGTTATCTGATACTGATTATGTAAATTTCATTAAACAATTTAATATCATAAATTTACAAGAGACATGGCATGGAAAGGAACAGGATGATGTTATTCAACTTAATGGATATCAGATTTTTCAAAGTTATGCAATTAAGCACTCACGGAAGGGTAGATTGATTGGTAGCCTTATTGTATTTATAAATATCTCTAATAACATTAAACTTATACAATATGAGGTACAGATACATTATGTTATGGCACTAGAGGTCCTGAATGAATCATTGGTTATAATGGTTAATATGTATACTCCTCCAAAGAAATCATTTAATTACGATAAGGAATTATTCGAAAAAATTTCCTCAGAAGTTACTTCTTTACAAAAAATTATAATAACACTAAAATAAATATAACAGGTGATTTTAACATCAGATACCCTCTATTGAAACCACACCTGGATAAAGATTTCTTAAGAAGGAAAAAAACAATTAGATATACAGTCACGAGTTTCAATAGATCAAACAAATACAGATAGAGAACATAGAATGGAGAAACTGCTCTCTGGCTTGAATCTTATAATAGTAAATGGTAGAACATCTTTGGATAGTAAGGAGATGTACTCCAATATAAATAATAGGAGTACATGGCTACTTGATTATGTATTAATCTCACCTTATGATTATCATAGTTATTTAGATTTACAGGTCATATTGAGATCTGACAGTGACTGTTTTCCAATAGTCACTGTAAGAAAGTGGGATATTAAACTTCAGGATGCACAAGAAGCAAATATAACAATAACTAATAATAAAAAGTTAAGATGGAATAAGTTTAAATCTGAAGACAGACTTGAGTTAGCAGCCTGTTTTCAAGGCTTGTTAATACTGGAAGTAGAAGAGGAACTAGATCCAGCAAATATATAACATTTCCATTATAAATATTTATAACGAAACCATGATAAATTATAATTCTGTGAAAGAACAATTTCCCATAAAATATGAGAATTGGTTTTATAAAATATGTCTGCCTAAAAAGAAATAACTTGCTAAGGCAACTAGAAAAGTTAAAAAAAACAGCCCACTAGAGAAAATTTAAGAGAATTAAATAAACTTAGAAGAGATTATCAAGAACATGTTAAACTACAGAAATCCATTTTTCAGAAAAAAACAATGGAATAAGATACTTGAGGCTATTGAGCAGAGGGATGATCGGGCCTTTGGCGGAGATTAGTTTCATATGGTACTTCTCAATTTAAAACTCAGACTGACTCATATGTCCATCCTGATTGTTGGACAATGTATTATTATGATGTATATAATCGAAACTTTGCAGATAATAGGTTATCCAGAAATACCAGAGCCTTAAAAGCGATACTTAAAGAAATAGATGATAATTTTATGTGGTTTACCTCAACAGAAGCGGCAGTTGTTTTAAAAAGTTGTAAAATGAATAAAGCTCCAGGCCTGGATAATATAGTGGTTGATTTTTACTTAGAAGATATAGATTGGTGGTCAAACTTATTAGCAGACTTCTTTTATAAATCTGTAATCTATGATTATACACCAGCATCATGGCTCGGTAGCCACATTTTACCTATCTTTGAAAAAGGTGACAGGGCTCTTCAAGAAAACTATAGCCCAATTAGCTTAATTGATACATTAGCTAAAGTTTTTGCAAAAATATTGACTAGGTTATTAGACTGTGTAATGAAGTATGCAGAGTTATCTATTCTTCAAGCAGGCTTTACTAAAGACTGTGGCACAATAATTCAGATATTAATTTTTCAAGTTTGTTAGAAAAATATTGTGTAATAAAGAAGCAAGAATTTTACATTGCGTTTGTAGATTTTAAATCTGCTTTTGATTTTATATAAATATTCTATGGCTTCAAATGCATAATCTGGATATTGACCCATATTTAGTAAATCACACTAATAAGACTTTTATATACTAATACTTGGTATAAAATACAATACTCTTATAATGGATTGTTAACAAAATAAATTCCTACTTTTTATGGTGTTCGGAAAGTTGTGTATTGCCACCCATCTTATTCAGTATCTATATCGATGAACTAATAGTTAATATGATGAGTAATGATTTCCACTCTCCAAAATTGGCTCAGATTATGATTCCTCTGTTGGCCTATGCGGATGATTTAGTGATCTTTTCATTGAATAGGTTAGGATTACAGATATGTCTGGATAAAATTACTAGTTTATGTAAAAAGTTAAATCTAATGCCTAATCCACAGAAAACTAAGTAATGGCATTTGGAACTAAGAAAAAATATAAAAAGCTCTCATTGGGTGGTTCTTTATTGGATTTCAGTAAAGAATTTACATATCTCTGGGTTACATTTTTGTCAAATATGAAGTGAAATAAACATACTACCCTTGTATTGGACAAAGTGAATAAAACATAGTTAGGTTTGAAAAGATTTAATGTCAGAGTTTGAGGACATACAGTAGCACCAATGATTAAAGCAATAAATTCTAAATTAATACCCCAAGGGCTATATTCTGCTGAAACGTGGGGCTTTGTAGAACCACAAAAAATGGATGTAGTTGTAGATAGGTTGTATAAACAGACTCTGAGGCTTCCGTATAGCTCCCTTAATGCTTTAGTTAGGATACAATTGGGACACATTTCAATAAAATAATTGATTCATATTCGTATTTTATCTTTCTGGTTAAAACTTAATTTATCAGAACATGTTCTACTGAAAAATGTGCTAAATGAAAAATAATTATGGTCACAGAATAAAAAATGTAATTGGCTTTCACATGTAGAGTTATTATTGGAACAGTACAAGTTAACAAAGTTAAAACATTGAATGGATAAAAAGATTAATGTAAACTTGGCCTATTTGAAAGTTATAACAAATGTAGTATTTACTAGAGCTAAAGAAAATGATTTATGATTAATCAGTGATCTGAAGGTTTGAATTGGCTTGTTAATAATACAAAAGAACATAGTTTAAAGTTCTATCTAATTTATATGATCCTGAGTATAGAAGACTCATGATACCACACAGATTTGAGTCATTTCCAAGAAATGTTCTGATGGCTAGATATTCTAATGACCCTCAAGACTTGTTTTTTTTTTAACTGTGGTATGACTGAGCTTGAGGACCTACATCATGTGATATTTATATGCCCTTGATATTCAGATTTAAGAAAAAAAAATTCTTGGAGAACTTATTGGTTCCATGGTACTACCTTCTCGTTATATTTTGGATCTGTTGTTTAACACTGAGGAAATCTCTATGCTGGAGAAATTATCGTTGTATCTTCTACAAGCATCATTATGCAGGAAGACAAAAATTGCTGCTACAGCTATAAAAGTGATTTGATATAATTAAACTGTAAAATGTTGTATTGGAATCTGATAGCCACTTCAGGGCATGGATTTCTGATTTTATTAATATATTAATGATCATTGATGTATGTGTTAATGTATTATGTTATTCTGTATGCAATGTATTATAGTCTGTTTATATTGTAATGGCAAATATGTCAACAAAAATCTATTTACTACTACATCTCTGGCTCTAGCATCAGGTTGAAGTCCCCTCAAAGCAATATGGTGCCCCTTTATTATTAAAGGCTGACATTTCTACTGCCACTGTATGGAAGAACTGTGGTGAGTCAGTAAATGGAGCATGTAGGTGTCCACCACCAAAGGACCATGTGGTGTTTGGAAGAAGGCTAGTATCCAAAGTCCTTCTATGTCTTGAGAGGTTTTAAGTAGGCTCCAGTTTAAAGTTTTGTGAACCAGTATGGAAACCAGCCTTTTCCTTAATTAGGTTACACATGAACCTCTTATCATACCTGGCCACTAGCTAGCTTTTTGCTTCCAAATCTGTGAGTTTGGTCTCTTGAAGGAGGGCTAGTTGTGAGAGCATCTTTTGTAGGTTCATTAGAACCTGCTTGTGTTTCATGGGGAAGTTTAATCCCCTGATATTCCAGCTGTGTAGTCCTATGCCAGTCATTGGGTGTTTTGTGAGTTTCATGTGGCTGGTTATCAGGTTATGAGAAGAGGGCAAGTAGGTGGCAGAGGTATTCTGGGTATTGGTGAAGAATATTGAGATCATGCTTTAGCTGAGATCGATCCCCCACTCCACGTCTCCCCCTTTGGGGGTTTTATTGTTTTAGTAGGCTAATATCTATAGTTGAGAAAACAGAGAAAGAAGGTACATGTACAATGGTTTCATCTATAGGCAGTGCCTGGCTTAGGAGATGCACGACAGTATATTAACATCCTTGTCCAGATACCACTCTGCTGTAAACTGTATTGCACAACCTATCAAGACAAACAAACACAATATTTATGTACAAAAAGTCATACTGCAAGAGATCTGAGATTATGACCAGTGGCTCTGTGGCTCCCCATTGTCTCTCATGTCCCTGTGAGGTTGATTACTAAATTTCCTTATCTGGTTCTGCTTTAAGTGATGTAGAATGTGTACTTTCATTTTTTAGCTGTAAAGCTAGTGATACTAGCTCTGGTTCTAAATGTCTCTTTCTACTAGGCTGTCCCTGATGTTAGTAAACTGGCATATTGTGGAACCATGTGAGGAGATCTGTTTGATTAAGCTTTGGTTTGGTTGGGGGTCCCCTGGGTTTTTGGGGATGGAGGAGGAATTCCTGATGTGTTGCTTATTAGATAGTGAATGCAGTGTGTGGAGGGGGATACTGGTAGATGGAGCACAATTATAGAGAACAGTGTACTGTAAAAGCCTTTTCTTATTTTTATCAGTAAGGTGCAATCTCTGTATTAATTTTCAGAAAAGAGCATCACCTTGTAAAGGGTTTGAATGGCATGAGTGGAAATCTAGTCATGCACCCAGCTGATGACAAAAGCTACCAGTGACAGCATTAAGGTTTATATGCATAACATACTCATAATAGGTAAGCATATATAGAACTCGGGTTTGGTTGCACTTCCGTGCCCTTGCAATAGTAACTACCTGTGTTTTGAAGTTGAAATAATCATTAAAAAGAGCTTGCTATTACCATATTTGCATAGTAATGTAGATGTTATGTTTAGCAATAATTATTCATTCTGGTCTTTTTATGAGCAGTGCTTCTGATAGGTCGATACTGTTTTGTTTGAGGTACTAGCTGTCGTGACTGTAGGTGTATTCAGTAGTGCAGTTAGTTCATGTCATTTTTTTGTCAGTAATTGGTAGTGCTTCAGCTTCTTGTTGGGTTAGTATGATGCCACATTCTTTGTTTTCTGACTCTCCTCCTAGAACATAGTGTAATCAGAGAGCTGGAGACTTCAGGGGGCATGGCACCATTTTCCACATCTAAAGTTACTTATGATGCTGCCTAGCTGGGCAGAAAATAAAGTGCAACACCATCTGTTTAATTATGTTTGTTTCCTTCCTGCTCATTTATCACTTGGGAGTGGGGGGGATCCTAACTGATACTGCCAGTGAGTTTAGTGCCAGCAGAGCTTGTCCATTCTTCTGAGGCTTGTAATTACTTTAAACTAGAGAGTGTTATCTTGTCTGTCACGTGCTGTGGAAGGTGGAGAGTACCCTTACCAATACAACTTTTTTCTGAATGAATCTAGGAGCATGCATAAGGGATTCATGAGTCATACACCTTAGCAATGGCCCAACATAATGCCCTGTGTGTTTTCTGCCTTTGTACCTTCTCCACTCTAATAGAAGTGATTACATAGAAACATAGACTTTGACAGTAGATAAATAACACTTGGCCCACCCAGTCTGCCCATTTCCCTACCTATTGGATTAGCTGCAGATCCTAGTTATCCAACAACCTACTTCTTCCTAGCCCCCACCAGAATTGCCTTGTCTATCCCATGCATTCTTGAATTCCCCCACTGTTTTTGACCCCACAACCTCATCAGGAAGGCAGTTCCATGCATCCACTACCCTCTCCATGAAAAAAAATACTTCCTCACATTGCCCCTGAGCTATCCCCCTCTATCTTCTAATTGTGCCCCCTTGTTCTTGCACATCTCTTCTTCTGAAAGATGCTACCCACTTGGACTTTGTGTATTCCTCTGAGGTACTTGAAAGTTTCTATCATGTCCCCCTCTCCCTCCTTTCCTCAAGGGTATACATATTAAGCTCCTTTAGTCTCTCTTCATATGGCTTTTGGTGCAGACCCTGCACTTATTTAGTTGCATGGGCACATAAGCATATATACCACCCCTTGGGTCTTACATGAAATAACCCCTTTATTTCATATTTCTTTCTCTTCCTTGAACGTCTTTACATTAGTAGTGTTATTGCAATGGACACAGTTCCCACATTTGTAATTACCTTTAGGCGCTTGTGGCATCCAGTCTGGTGATACTTAAATAGATACAATTTGAGTACTAGTGGGATACGCACCGTAAATGAGGAAAAGGTCCCAAAAGAATGGCTTATGTGTGAATACTGAAGATAACATTTTGTTATGACATGAATTAATAGTCAGTTCCTTTAAAAATGGTGTCTATAAGCAACATAAGTATGTACTATAGAACACATATAAAAATAGTTTTTATGAATTGTTAAGTGGAGAACCGATGTAATCATAATATGTAAGTGTGAGAAGTTTTTAAGAATAGCTTGTAGTTGTCACTATGTCAGACAGTAAGATATATGCACTATTTGCTTCACAAGTCAATATGGTGGAGGTGCAGGGTAACTATGACAACCCAAATGAATGAATAAAAGCAAAGAGTTGAGGGGAGCCTATTAGCTCTGAAGAAGATGCCTCTGTTGTATTAGAAATATCAACAAGTTTGTCTGTGGACTCTCCATGTGAAATGCAACCCAACATGCTGCTTTCAGAGCCGTAGAGGCGATCGAGTAATGCAGCAGGCCCAAAATGAGATTTCTCTTTTAAAATAAGCAACACATCTCAATGCCAACTACAGTAAAGATGGAAAGAGACTAAAAAAGGATTAGGCAACTGAGCCATAAATTCTGACTTCATGGTACGTACTGATATAAGAAAAGAAAAACTCAGACTCAGAGTAAGACTGTTCCTGTTTGAGATATGTATAACTGTTGTTAAAAGAAGCTTGTAGCATCAAGAGTAGTGTTTAGATATCTGGCATAGTGTGTTTCACTAAAAAGAACACAAACAAACAAGCCATAGTACCTGCTTGTTACTTGAATGGTGTGCTGCCAAAAGTTTTTTATGTTGTATGAAATGCTACCAGTTAATCTCTGATTGTTATTGTGTAGTCTATGTTTTACAACGGCAGTGAGCTACATATGCAGTGTGGTTTACTATTTGCCTCAGTATATGTCAGGCTTATATCAAGCATGGGAGGGAGTCATGTGATGCCTTGGACCCCGTACCAGCAACCCATCCCAGCTCCCACCCACTCTTAAATTAGAAAAAGTTTAAAGCCAGTAATTTCTGTATTGCTTTTATATTGCTGGTCAGAATTGGTTGCAGAGGCTGTCCTTGTCCTGACTGTGCCAGGAATTGATTGAGAGAGCTGCCAAGATGGAGGTGGAGATGTGGCAAGCCCTGCCAAAACATACACCACCTACAATGCTGAACAAGTCATGTAAACATCCCCAGGCCCAGGGGTCAGCTGCGGGATGCTCGACGACTACCACTCCTGCGCCTGCTCCACTCTCCGAAGAACATTTTCTCAGTGAGTTTAATCCCTTTAATGAAATGCTGCATGAGCTCATACAAGAGTTGAAATCACTCAGAAATTATATTGGAGATCTCAGTAGTGGAATGAGGAATGCAGAGGTTTGTACCAATTCATTGGAACAATGGTGGGACAGGACAGACCCCAAGATGTGTACGATAAAACAAAAGCTATCTCAGAGAATAAAATGGAAGATTTGGATGGGAGGAGCCTAAGGAACAATATCCTCATCATGAGCCTCACTGAAGCAGCAGAGGGCTCATCACCTGTTACCTTTGCTCAAAAGTTACTATCTAAAATCGCCATTGCCAAACAATCCTTGCTACATTATTGAGTGGGCACACCACTCCCTCATTCCAAAGCCACCAGAGGGATCACCTCCCTGACCCTTTATCTTGAAATTCTTAGATCATATGGACAAACAACATGTCTTACAAAAGGTCCAAGAGCTTTGTGAGTGTCTTGGAAAGGGACACATTTTAGGATAACCCAAGACTTGCCCACTTTAGTTCACCAAAAAAATAACTGCCTACTATTCTGCGATCACCAAACTGATTGTCGCTAGGATTGGCTTTAAGGTTGTATACCCAGCCCAGTTACAAGCGATGGTACAAGGAGCTGGGCGATCCTTTGATTAGCAGACCAGGCTTAAAAGGAATTATAAAGCTTCTCCCTGATCTGTTTAAAGACTGCTGAGCAATAGACAGTTTAGTCATTGTCTATGTAAACAATTATACCCTCCAGGGTGGGCTTTATTGGGAAATACTGGACTGACAAGGGGCATAATGAGGCCGATGCCACAGGTAGAAGGCCTTATAGCCCCTGGAAGGTCCAGTATTTCCCAATAAAGCCCATCCTGGAGAGTATTATTGCACTTAGAAAATGGGCACTGTAAAACAAAATAAGTTTGGTAAAAAAATGTTTTTAAAAAATTAGTTGAATATATGTTTTGAAAAAAAAAATAGTTCCTCTGCCTATGCTATCCTTGTACAGTCTCTGCCCTAGTTGTCATGGTTACCCCCCACATTAGGAAGAGAGCAGGGTATCAATGGTAGGGCTGCTATACCACACAAGCAAACAAGTTAAATTGTCTTCTGTTTGTTGTGTGTTTTTTTTTTTACCTTTGTCTGCTCCTGCTACTGCTGTTGTAGTGAGAAGACCACTAGCGCAGTGAATGTGAAGATGGGTTGAACATCGGGAGCTCACGGTGATCATGTGAGATACTGCTTGCTCTACTAAGGTGCTGATTGTGTTTCTACTGTGAAACAAAAATGAAACAAAACTGGCACCTTAGTAGAGCAAGGACTGGAATCTGATACTTGATAATGCGCTAGATAGGTCAGGAGTGAAATGCTTGAACTTAACATAATCTCAATTGGCTTTGAGAGAGCTGATGGATTCCCTGGGCCTCATTGACCCATGGAGAATCCTTAATCCATCTAAGAGGAAATATTCCTTTCACTGTATCCCACATAACTCGTTCTTATGATTGGACTTTTTTCTACTGGGGACTGGGCACCTTCAGGGTATTCAGCTATGTCAATATGGTGTCAAAATTATTTTGGATCATCATCCGGTCATACTCCAGCTCAGTTTTTCCAGTCTAGTGAATTCTGATAAATCCTGGTGCTTTATTAACCAACTTTTAAAACTGCCTGAGTTCTCAGAGCATCTTCATAAATTTATTTAATTGTTTCTTAAAATAAACTCACCCGCAATGTCTCAGGGAGATCTGCTATGGTGTGCTTTAAAATATACTCTTCAGGGCAAGATTATACGGCTCTCCGCTAAGAGGAAAAAGCAACATAATCAGATCATACATTATTTACTGGGTCAGATTAAGAGTTTGGAAAACCAACTTTCCCCAAACTCACCAGAGCAGATATGGGTACAGCTGGAAGCTCTCTGGGCCATGTATAATTATATTTTAAGTGATAAGGCCAAAACATCTTTCATTTTTACATATGAAGGCACACTATTCTGACCAGGGTGAGTGAGCAGGTAAACTCCTAGCCCTTTGTCTAAAGACCCAAGCTATGGACCGGATTGTTCCCACTATTTACTCTGACTCTAGCTGGCTGTACTCTTCTCCCCAAGATATAGGGGCACAATTTAAAGACTTTTATCAAGAGTTATATACTCCTTATCCAGAAGAATATGACTCTTCACTTTTTGATTCCTTTTTCCAAGATATAGACTTGCCAAAATTGCAGGACGAGTAAGTTAATTTCTTCAAATCCCCATTAGTATTGCAAGAAGTTCAAAATGCTATTGACTTCAATTTGCCTGGTAAAGCACTGGACCCATATGGGTACACACACCATTTTTATAAACATTTCAAAGATTTTCTTGCCCCAATACTGCTAGATACTTTTAATTATATTTTCTTGCACAGTTTTTCTGATCCACCCCTGGTAGAAGCGTTGATCATTGTTTTGTTAAAACCAGGGAAAGACCCATTAATAGTTGATAGTTACTGACCCATCTCCCTTATTAATTTAGACCTTAAAATGTTGTCTAAAATGTTGGCCATCAGACTGAACCAGGTTAGGGGTAATCTGATTAGTAGGGGAACAGGTTGGTTTTGAGCCTGAGAGGGTATCCTCTGATCATTTAAGGAAATTAATGCATTTATCACCACATCCAGGGAAGCAGTTGTGCCAACAGCATTGGCCTCCCTGGATGTGGAGAAAGCCTTTGATAGGATCTCATGGAACTTTCTTTTTACAATACTCCCTAGGTATCAGATTCCACATCAGTTCATAGAGTGGAATAAGGCAGGGATGTCCAACCTTTTGGGGTCATGAGCCACATTTAAATTTCTGAGCAAGTTGTGAGCAACAACAATGTGCGACCCATACCATACCCAACATGCAGACCTTTCCATACATATATGTACCCATATTTAGCCATGTTTAGGAGTTAAAATAACATAGTCATAGTAAATAGTTGATAATCATATTTTATTAAGTTACAGTATTTTTTAAAAATAGTTGTAATTTTAAAATAATGATTCAGATCAGCTCTGAAGCTTTAGAATTGCTTGTAGGCTTAGTAAAAGTAGCTTTTTGAGCACTCAGGGTACTTTTCAGCTCCTGTACTTTGAGTTTTCTCAAATTTAAAAGACTGTGATGTGTCCTTGACACATAATTAACAAACCCCTTGAGTGCCACATTAAACTGCTTCGAGAACAACATGTGGCTCAAAGCTACAAGTTGGACACCCCTGGGTTAAGGTTTTATGTTCTAATCCCACAGCCAGAGTGTTGTATAATGGAGTTCAGTTTGATCTCATTCATTTAAAATGGAGAACCAGACAGGGATGCCCTTTGTCCGTTTTTCTTTTCAACTTATTTTTAGAACCTTTAATTTGGAAAATGAATCAGGCTCCTTTAGAGAAAGGTGTATTTGTAGGCCAGTCTCAATATAAAATGTCAGTTTATGCGAATGACATTTTATTACATTTGACGTACCCAGAAACATCCTTGCTGGCTGCACTGGAGATCATTACCCAACTTGGGATGCTTTCCAATTATAAGTCAAATTTAGGTAAAACAGAGATCATGCCTTTTAATGGGATGATGCATAAAGTGGATATGGAAACATTGGGGCTAGTATGGGTTAAAGATAGGCTTAAATATTTGGACATATATATTAGCACATCCATAGATAAAATTAAACATTATCACTTGGACCCCCTATTGGAATGGATTAAGCTGGATTTGAACAGATGGGCCTTCTTACCTATCTCCTTTTAGGGAAGAGTGAGTATCATAAAGATGAATGTCTTGAAGAAGATTCTGTACCCGCTCATTATGCTGAATGTTGAATTTCCCCAATCCTGTTTTAATAAATTATATGGCATGTTATCTTCCTTTCTTTGGCAAGGTAAACCCCCTAGAAGAGATTTTAGCATGTTAACAGCAGCTAAAACAGAAGGGGGCCTCCGTCTTCCCAATTTTTATCTATATTATTTAGCATTTCAGGCTTTTCGCTTTCTTCAATGGTGCAGGTTCCCCTCTGAAGATATTGAACTTGAGTACATACCCCAATGGTTGGAGATAGAGAGATCCCCCTGTGCTCAATCTCAAGTAAATATTTCTGCTTTAATAGATACTTCCCGCAATCAGCTCCCTAACTCCCTGCGTGACACCCCAATTGCCATCTAACTCCGTGCTCATGCACAATTACGTGCTCTTCTTTGTCTCAACCCAAAGAAGGACATCAAACAATCTTTATTTGGAAACCCCAACCAAAATCTCGCAACACATACTCTTAATGTTATTCATTGGCCTTATCTGGACGCTTATTCTACGGACCTTTTTCTTGTTGAGGATCATATAATAACATTCCAGGAAGCCCTGCAGAAATTCCGTATATCCACTAAGCATTGCTTTAAATTCTTTCAAATTATACATATGTTGTCTAGCTAATTTGGATATGCCCCATGGTCTACAGAGTATGGTTCTTCCATTCTTAGCTTAGCCCACAAGGCTTGGGTACTGCATGCTATTTCTTCTTAATGACTTGTATAATTTACTTCCCCAAAAAATGATAGATATTGCCATGTATTGGCATTAAGCCTTGCCACCTGCTGGAGAAGCTCATGACCGGCCAGCTTTGATGGTTAATCTATACAAGTTTCTTTAATGGGACAGGTACTAGCACATGCAGTTTCAGTTACTCCATAACCTTTTTCATACCCCTGGTAAATTGCATAGAATGGGCAAATTAGCACAGGATCTGTGTACAAAATGTAGTAAAGTGCCAGGCAAGTTAATCCACATTTTCTGGGAATGTGACAAAGCAGTGCCCTTGTGGGATTCCTTTCATCAACATTTAGATCCACTCCTGGGATTGCAAGACACATCCCTACCGGAAGTCTGCTTATTAGGCCTCTTTCAGAGCAGGCTAATAGTCAATAAATATTGTTTGCCTTACAGGCAGAAAAGATGATTGCTAGTATGTCTAATCACATGAAGGTTTATAAGAAAATCTGGGAACCTTTGTATAAACTGCTTTCAATGCAAGTGATATGAAACATTGCCTGTTCATTAATTTATGATTATAATTATCTCAGGAGAGGGAATGATTTGTGATTGATATGGAACCCTATACCTAGTCACCTGAATCATTGAGCTAGTAATTTGTCTCTTTAGTATATGTATGGGAAGGAAATAGGTTCTACCTTTTATACTTATTCATTGTTAAGTATTAATTCCTCTCCAGAGTATGGGGGTGGAGGGATTTGAGGGGGTAGAGAGAGTGGGGGCTTCAGGGCTAGGGAGGGTATTGTTCACTTGGGAGCTTAAGCAACAGGTTGGTAGAAAAGAGGACAGGAGTTATATTTTGTTTTAAACTGAAATATTTGAATAGTTTGTTAGTGAAATTAGTTCTATGTGTTAAAAATTATTACCTTGAATTTGAACTGATACTTGGGCTGTGATATTGTAGGTTTGGGGATAGATGTTTGGCAGGGAAAATTAGAAGGTAATTTAAATGTGTTGTTTGCCTGGTGTTCTTAAATACTGAAAAGCCACTGGGGGTTGGGATTGAAGGACTGAGTATTTCTGTTTGGGACTGAAATTTGAAGCAACAGGAGTTGGTGGGCCTGTGACATCATCACGGTACCTGGGGTCTGCTTACACACTGTTAGTGGGACTGAACACATACTGGACTGTATGTGTTTTGTGAGACTTAGGAACTTTGTTGGTGGGGTTGAAATTGGGGTTGTAAATAACTACAGTCAGTATAGAGAAAACTGTACTCCAGGGGAAAGGGACTGAGAAAAGGGGGTGTGCTATTATAAACAGAGGGGGATAATCAGGGTGGCCATATTCCACCATGGCAGGCATCTTCGGAAGGGTTGTAGGCTGCACAGGCTGTGGGATGGCATTAATTCTAAATTGGGCCTGGAGAGAGGGAGGCTGCCCACTCTGTAGACAGCTATCTTGTATCAGGAGTGAAGTATATTGGTTAAGGAGTAACCTGTGGGAGCTGGGGGGGGTGTCCAAGGATAAGGGGTGTGGATATGGGCAGCAGAAGGGTGGGGCTGAGGGGAGGCTGGGGCAACGCTCTGAAATTACAGGACATTATGCTACAGCAAGCAGAAGGGGGGATATTAGGGACAGAGGACCCTTAGATAGGGAAGTTGATGCTAAGGGGAAAGCGTACAGGGTGAAAATTCTGAATTCAAGGAGACTGGAGGGGGAAGAGTTAGGAGGGGCTGTTGTGCGGAAGCCTAAAACAGCAGACTGTGGGAAGGGAGCTCCTAAGGTGAACAGTGCAAGAGAGGAAGAAGAGGGTCAGCTTAGAGATGCAGTCAGGGGAAACTCGGGTTACTTGATGGAGGCTGACATAGAGTGTCACAATAAATTTGAGATACTAAGCATCCTAGAGGGGAGGAAGGGGTTGGTGGAAATGAGGAAACTTATACAGAGGCCGGGGGGAGGGAGTCAGATACCCATAGGGCATCACAGAACAGCTATGGAAAGGATAGACATAGTCCCAGAGGGAGAAGGGGAAACATATATGTTAAGCAAATGGGGGAGATGCAACATATTCCAGACATGAGGGAGGAGAGCATGATTGGAGAGGAACTGGGAGACAAGGAGGTGGGAGAGGGGCCCCCCTTCAGCAGGAAGGTCAGTACCAAGGATGGGGCCCTAGCTAAAGGGATCACAGAGAGCCTCTGGAGACAGGGGTACTATTACAAGGGGGATGAGGTGCGGGGGAAGGGAAACCATCAGGGCCAGGATAAATGGTTCAGATAAGAGAGGGTTAAAGGGGACACCTATTCAGAGGGGGTTTGAGTTAAGTGGGCAAAATAGCAAGGGAGGCAGAAAGGGGAGGGTGACAAGGGGGTCTCTAATAAGGCAGGAAGACTCCCATGAAATTGCGATCATGAATAAAGTGGGGGAGGGGGCTGAGAGGGCATAGTGGAGGTAACCATAAGGATGATGGCGGTGTTAAGGTTCTGTTACTGGGAGACTCGATGATTAAGGGTATCCATTGGGAGGGACAGGGGATGGATGCCATAGCCAGGTGAAGGTAGTGAGTATCTCTGGGCTGACAGTGCACAGAGCAAAGTTCATGTGATGTATGAAATGGTTAGGGATTGTGGAGGAAACCGGATTTCCTGGTGCATTTGGGAACTAATGATCTAGAGGAAATAGCATTATGGAAATCAAGCAAGGTTCCAAGAACTTGCCAGAGTCTGTCGGGATAATGGATGCAACATTTCCTTTTCGGAGATATTGCCAGTACCAAAGGCCTCAGTGGAGAAAAATGAAGCTCACAGAGGTTAATGAATGGCTCAGGAAGTGGGGTGAAGAGAATGGGTTGGGTGTTAGGGAACTGGAATGGAGTTTGGAAGGATAAGGGACTATATGCCAAGGACAGGTTTCATTTTGCCCCATTAGGAAGAAGTCCTTAAACAGGGGATGGCTGACTACATACAAGAAAGGTGGGGTTTAAACTTGTAAGGGGGAAGGGATAAGGGAGGGCTGACCAGAAGCCCTCCCTCCAGATGAGGAGTAGCCTTCAAGCCCAAGGGGGAGGGGGAAAAGACTGGAGGTGGAGGTTACAGGAGGAGCAGGGGAGGATGAAGTATAAGGAATCTGGGTGGGGTTCGACAAAAGGATCAGGGATAAGGGGTGGGGGTTAGTGTTAGTAAATGCCAGGAGCTTGGGAAACAAGTTGCCAGAGTTCCAGGCCATGCTGTTCGAGGGGTGGATGTGGCGGCAGTCACGGAAACGTGGGCCAACAAAAACCAGGACTGGGACCTAAATGTACGGGGGTACACTATGCTTAGGAAGGATAGAAAGGAGGGCAGAGGGGGTGGAGTGGCTATGTTCATTAGAGATGACATAGAAATTGCTATGGTAGAAGAGGCAGAGGGAAACGTGGAGGCCTTATGGGTCACCTTACGATCCCCAGCAGGAGATAAGGTCAAGCTGGGAGTAGCATATAGGCCCCCGGGATGAGTGATGTTCTAGAGGATGGTTTGCTGGACAACATCATTGCCCAGTGTGGTCCAAAAGGGAAGGAGGTTGTTGATGGGGACCTTAATATGCCAGGTACAAACTGGGAACCATGTCCTCTAAGGTGGCCAAGGAGCAGAGGCTGCTGGATGGCTTCCAGGATGTGTTCTTAACACAGCATGTGATGGAGCCCACAAGGGAGGGGCATGTCCTGGATGTGGTTCTGGCAGATGGGGATCTGGTAAGGGACATGTTGTACAGGACCCCCTGACTGGGAGTGACCACAATACTGTCTGGTTTCAAATAAGCATGGGGGGAGTGCGGGTGAGATCTAGGACACTGGCAGTGGACTTCAGGGGGCAGACTTTATGGGCATGGGAAATATTCTCAAGGATCACTTGAAGGATTACCTCAACAACAAGTGTGGAAAGGAGATGGGAGGTCATAAACGGGACTTCATGAGGCAGTCAGGATCTGCGCTAAGTTGAAGCGTAAGGAGCAAGGTCACATAAACCATGCTGGTGGTCTAGTGAGGTCCAGGTAGCAGTCAGAGAAAAGAAGGCGGCTTACAAAAATATAAAACAACAAGAGGGATAGGGATAAGGAAATGTACCAGCTTGCATCTAGAAAAGTCACCCATTATGGTGAGGGAGCTAAGTCCAGTAAGAGCAACAGCTGGCACAGGGGATACATGGAGGAAAAGGGTTCTTCCGTACATTGGGGAGCGGAGAAAACTAAGGGCCATCTCAGCAGATTGAGATCAGAAGGGGTGGGTGGAAGAGGCGAGGGACCAGGCAGAGGTATTTAACGAGTACTTTGCCCTGTGTTCACTAGGGAGGGGATGGGATATCTACAAAGCAAGGCACAAAGGGATAGAAGCGGCAGGGTGGGATCAGGAGCAACAGAAATGGAGCAAAGGGAGGAAAGGTACCCAGGGTGTCACATCTGGATAAGGATAAAAAGACCAGTAAGGTGGAGGACGGATGATGCCATCCCACCAAAAGGTGTGGTTTGCCCTCAAGGCCCTAAAGAAAGACAAATCTCCTGGGCGGATGGCATTCATCCGAGAGTACTATGAATTGGCCGGACATACTGGCTGCACCTGGCGGAGCTTTTCAACAGGTCACTTGAGACGGGGAGGGTACCTAGGGATTGGCGAGGCACATGTGGTACCAATCCATAAAGGGGGGTCAAGGAAGTACCAGGAAACTAGGACCCATCAGTTTAACCCCTGTGGTGGGAAATTAATGGAAAGTATACTAAAGGAACGATTGGGGTTTACTTGGAGGAGGTGGGAGGTCTGGATAGTCGGCAGCATGGGTTTGTGCCAGGTAGATCATGTCAAACCAACCTTGTGGAGTTCTATGAATGGGTAACATCAGAACTGGACAGAGGTAAGCCTGTGGATGTATTATTCTTGGACTTCAGCAAGGCGTTTACTCTGTCCCCACAATGGTCTGGTGGAGAAACTGATGGGGTTAGGGTAGGCCCTTTGATGGTCAGATGGATTGAAAACTGGATAGCTGGACGCACTCAGAGAGTAGTGGTCTGTGGGGAGCTCTCGAACCTACAGAGGTTGGTAGTGGGGTACCACAGGGCTCGGTCCTGGGTCCAATCCTGTTTAATGCATACATATCAGACATCAGGATGGTATAGGTTGTGAAATGAGTCTCTTCGCGGATGACTCCAAGATGGGAGCAGTAGTTGAGGGAGAAGAGGGAGGTTGGCCTGCAAGGGACCTGGACACCCTGGAAAGCTGGGCTCACACATGGAAATTAAATTCAATATCACCAAGTGCAAGGTGTTGCATCTTGGTCGGAAACCCTAAACACAGGTACACCCTGGGAGGAGGTGCTGGAAGCCTTAACAGGGAAAAGACCTAGGGGTCATGGTGGATACATGTATGAATAACACTGAGCAGTGCAGGAGAGCAGCTAGCAAGGCAAACAGGATGTTGGGATGCATCGCAAGGGGATCACCTCTAGGAGCAAGGAAGTGATTCCGCTGTACAATGGACTGGTTAGACCACACCTTGAGTACTGTGTACAGTACTGGAGACCACACTTGAAGAGGGACATACAGCTCCTGTAGAGGGTACAGAGGAGGGCAACAAAGATGATACGAGGGCTAGGGGATTTGACTTACGAGGACAGACTTGAGGAGCTCTGCCTGTTTTCATTGGAGGAGAGGAGAGACAGGGGGGACATGATTGAGGTCTTCAAGTACCTCAAGGGAATAAATAGGGTAAACATGGAGGGATCTTTAGACTAAAGCAGGGAGGCATCACCAGAGGGCATGGTTTGAAGTTGGAAGGTGGAAGGGTGAGGGGGAAAAGAGGAGGGGTTTTTCACTGAGAGGGTGGTGGACCTTGGAATGCTCTGCCTGGTGAGCTGGTTCAGAGATCCACAGTGGAGAGCTTTAAGAGAGGGTGGGACAGACACAGAAAGTGGATGTATCAGATGATGGCCTGTCCCGGGGGGGTGGGGATGGATGATAGGGGTTTCTGGAGCACAAGGGATGGGAGGGTCTCGGCACCCAGCTAAGGATCTAGGTTCGAGCAGACTTGATAGACCATAAGGCCTAATCTGCTGGCAAATAGTATGTTAGTATGTTAATTTGTTAGGTATACAGGCGTTGACATTGTATCGTATGTACTGGTTTGTCTTGGATGATTTTAATGAGGTATTCCTGGTAATAAGTTATGTTTTTCATGTTGGATGCTTGTATACAATTCAAGAAATGCAATAAAGTGTACTCATTTAAAAAAAAATCAGGCATGGGAGTGGAGTCCCTGTTAATGATAATACAAAGGATCACCTTCTGTCTGCTGCAGGGATAAAATACTAGTATAGTACTTCAGCAGTTCTGTAGGTCCGTGAACTGTATTTTAAATTAGGGATGAGCGCATATCCAATCCAATGCCACAATCCGGTTGGATATCTACCTTTCTGAGTGAATCCAGTCCATTTGGATATTTGTCTATAAAATGATTGGATTAATGCATGCTTCACACACCTTGTTAAATGTTCATCAGCACTAAGTGATTGAATACCTGTGAAGCAGTTTGATAAGCAGTGAGAGCAAACTGCATTCATTAACTGTGAAAATAGAGCGAGAGACCTGTGGTGCAAATCAATGAGAGAGACCAGTGTTGCCTATGAACTTCAGATTCTCAAAATTCACTGGCCATGACTCAAAAAAGTCTTGTGTGGACTTATTTTACTGTGGAAACAGATACAGAACATGGGTAAAAGATATTTAGCACCCCCACCAGCCAGCATACCCAGCAAGCGGGTGTTAAGTGTGGTGGGTGACATAATAACTGATCAGTGGTCTTGCCTATCCTTGGAAAATGCTGACGTGCTATTGTTCCTAAAACAAAACCTGTATAACTTTTAGAATGATGTGTACATACTTACTAATATTTTCATGGTTGTTTCAGTTGTTTTGGATGTATTTCATTTTCCACTGTGATAGACACTAATGGGCAGTCATGAATTTTTTTTTGAATGATTACTGTTCATCACCTAATTTTTATACATTTTTTTTATTATCCAATTTAAATTGAGACTTATTTCAAATTTTGTGCAAAATTGTAATAAAAGAATATGTCCATACAAACTTGTTCAAAACTTCATTTGAATCCATTCACATGACAGCCTCTAAGCTTACATGCAATATTGTGCACTCCAGAAACTAATACAGAGCCACGGTTGCTCTGTGGTTGCTACATCTGATCCGAGAAGTATCCTGCTCTGGTCATATAGTGTGCAATGCTTATCCAAATCTGATATCTGGCCAATTACAGAGATCCGCTCACCCCTTTTATAAATTTATGTTATATAAGCTCCACACCTTAAACAATTTTAGCAGTTCAAACCACCCTCACTGGAACATTACTTACTTGCCCAGCATTTGGAAAAATTCCTTTTCTTCTGGTCAGTCCTTACTGGAGTGTGGGGTCTGGTGCTTCTGAGCTACAGTGGTGGTTGCTGTGTAAAACAAAGTTTGGGGAGATGGATGCTTTTGGTCTTTGGATACAGCCACAGGTGTTTCTTCTGGGTGTGTTGGTTGTTGGAGTGCCAAGGAGGTTGTCACTGCTAGGGTTATGTACAGCTATTGCCCATGTTGTTGATGTCCCATGTGCTGAGGTATATGGAGAGTAGTCAGTAGAGCCTTGACGGAGGAAATAAATTCAGCTGCATATTCTGCTGCTCTGGTTGGGGACTGACCATCCTGTAGAACTGTGTATCTGTTCAGAGAGATGAACTGGGTAAACTCTTCTGGCTATAAGTGTGCTTGCTATTAGTGTGCTGCAGGATTGGGACTGAGACCATGATGGCAAGAGGTGTGCTGATTAAGAGATAGCTCTCCTTTGTCGCTGGCTAGCATGTCTATTTTGTTTCGGGGGGGGATGAGAGGAATACTATACTTGTTGTGCCCCTTCCTCTCTAGCCAGCTTGCTGAAGCTTGCACTGGTGTAATGTCCATTTTGTTTGGAGAAGCAGAGGGACTGTCTCTAGGCTGTATTCTGTCTCTGTTGTGTTTGGAGAAATCTTTCACTCCACTATGGGGGTAATGTAATCCATAGCTGCTTCTGGTGTATGAGGTTGTCTGGGTACCCCATGGTATGTAAAATTTAGCTGGCAGGATACCAGAGCAAGAACTGGATGCCTACCTTATGTAGAGCTTTTTTGGCTGGTGTGGAGGCTTTCCTGCATATTGTCAGCTTCTAAGACTAGTCTGGTAACACAATGATCTTATGCCTTTGACATCTCAGCCCTCCAAGATCCTGGGCTCATCTCAGGATATTCTCCTTTACTAGGAACCTCAGCAATTTTGCAATGATGGGGCAGGATCTTTCACCCGTTTTGGGGGTAGGTTCTAAAGGCTGATGTTCCCTTTCAGTCTCAAAATGGGGCTCCCCTGGTAATTTAAGCAGCTATGGGAGAGCATGTTCTAAGAAGGTGATCACATCACCTTTTTCTGACTGCTCCACTGATCTCTGTGGTGCAGGATTTCTTTTGGGAATGCTGGTCATTTTAAACCTCTCATCAAGTAGGCTGTCAGGAGGGGGTACTGTCAATAGGACTGAACATCACTGCTGGTAATTAGAATGTACAGTTAGGTGCCATTGGGGGAGGTAGCTTGGGTGCTTCAGAATGGCAATAATGGAGGTGATTTTTAAACAATTAGGCAGATGGCCAGGGGTTACCAGCAGCAGTAGTGGGAACACACCACCAATGAGATATACAACAGCTGACTGGATGGGCCAGAGGATAATTATTGCAGGATCCACTGTTGGTTATATGTAAAATAAAGCAGCATCTCTGGTGGGAGGGGAGTACTTGTGGTAGGATTGGTCACCTGTCTTCAGTAATAGGAACAAGTAGAAAACAGCTGATAAGTTTAACAATGAGTGATAAAGACAAAAACGCATTTTTATAATTTTCCTCACCGATTGTTTTTGCAAAAAGTAACTTAAATCCCATTGTCACAAAAGCAACTTTTAAATCAAATATTGATAAAACATTTTCTGCATGCATGACAATGGGATTTTCTTTGTTAAATAATTCAAAAGGAAAATATTTTTTAGTGAAGCCATCGATCAAAGGCACTTCTATTCAAACTGTAACAAATCTGAAAGTTTCAGGTTCAATTGTCAGGCATTTTGTGAGCTACAGTTAAGTTTAAAAGTTTATTTTGGATTTGTTTATGTACTTTCAACCTTCTAGAAGTTTTTTATGCTGCTAAATTGGTCATTGCCAAATTTTCTGGTTCTGGAGGTCCTGGCCACAGAATGTGCATACTTCATTTCAGGCTATTCAGTCCAGGAATTCCTGTTTTATTAAGATGCAGAAATAGGGGTTTAAAATTGAAATGCATTTGTAAACCTAACAGAAGGGGCACCACTGTGCTCCTACGATATATATCTATATTGGAAAAAAAATAACTTTGTTAATGTACTATATAGGGTGAAAGTGAAAAAACAGGGAAATGTGGCATTAGCGTTTCCAACACTAAGACCCCACCCCCATCCTGCAGGCAACAACAGGAAAAACATTATTGTTTCACTTCTCTTGCCTCTTCACAAATCAGGCATGAGGTGTGCCTTGGGGTTGTCCGCCCTAACGCTCATCCCATTCCATCAGAAAATAAGCTGAGCTGGGTAAATAATGTGAGAATGAGGTGAGCGTTAAGGTTGACAACCTCAAGGCACACCCCACACCTGATCTGAGAAGAGGCAAAAGAGGTGAAACTGTATTTTTTTTTCTGTGCCTGCCTGCAGGGTGGGGGTAGGTTAGTAGATTTGGAACCCTAATGTCACATTTCTCTACTTTTGTCACTTTAACCAGGACTACTGCTTTAATTAAGTTTTTTGCAATGAAATTCCTTACTTTTTGAGATAATATAATCATATTCTTAATTTGCCTGTGAGAGTTCAGGGCCCTCTGAGCCTTGCGCTCCCATCTAGCCTTAATATTTGAGATACTGTAATTGTATACTTATTTGCCTATGGGAGTACAAGGCCCTCCAGGTCCTGCATTTCCTTCCCTCCCTAGTTGTATATATGCATGTTGCTGTGGAAGCAAAGGGCCCCGAGAACCCTGTTCTTCCATTTGTAGAACAAAAGCAACCAAATTCTCAGCATAGTCTTCTTATTACCCCACCTCATGTACAAAGTAGAGTAAATTTTGATATCCCTGCCAAAATGTGATTGCATACCACAATAACATCATTCCACACCACAGGTGTGAAAATGTGCTTTGGCCAGTATTTGAAAAATGACAGCTGTCATGTTCATGAGCTGGTCTAAAAAAATGGCTATGTTGAAAATTTGGAGTAAAAATTTGTTAAATTACAAAATTTATGGGTGAGAGGAATGAAATCTCAATGGATACACATACCTTTGCCATTTCTACATGTTTTGAACCCACATTTACAACTTGCCTTCTTTTGACACCACCTCATGAGCAAAGACAGTAAAAATGTTCAAATCCTGCCCGAAAAGTGATGTCACCAAGCAAACATGATGCCACCTTTCAGATTTAATTTGTGAAATTCCACTTCTCTGGTGATGAATTGGGGTCCCAAAATGGCCAAAATATTCAAAATTTGCAAAGTTATGCATCAGAGTTGAATACCCTACTGAAATACTTTGAACCACATTTACCTTAGTTTCTCATATTGCAGTCGATGGTTCCAGTAGCAAGATGTGTCTACAATTGGAGGGTGGATCTTCACCCTAGTACCTGTTCAGGCTAGTGAGGGTGTGAGGGAAGTGTGGGGGATGCAGGGTGGTGGGTTCTCAGTGGAAGGTCATGATGGGGGGATCAGAGTAGCTAGGGACTGTTTTCTTTTTTACAGATAAAAAGATACTGTACATCAAGGAACAGTTTCCTTTATTTCAGATGGAGATGGGGATAAGGAGGTGCCAATAGACACAAGGTAGACTTTAAAAACTATGTTAGAGTGATTGTAAGGGTGCCACTAGGCACCAGGGAAAATGGAATTCCATGACATAATAACTATGGAGACAGTGATCCAAGGGTGAGAATGCCACTGGACACCAGGGAAACTGAAACAAATATGAGTTTAGTGATCGGATGAGTGCAGAATGCCAATAGACACCAGGAATACTTAACAAAATTTGAGGACGGCGATCAGAGGAGTGGTACCACTAAACACCAGAGATATTTAACAACATATGAGGATGGCAATCGTAGGGGGCCATAAGACACCAGGGAAACTGAAACAAATATGGGGACAGTGATCGTAGGTAGAGATGCAGTGAAATTAAATTCTGCCTGTGAAGTGAACGTGAAGTGGCCACTTAGCATTATCATATTGCTACTCAAAGTGGACATTGAAAAGTGCTCACTTCGCTTTCTTATTATGACTTTGTATTGTTATTCCTCCTTAATGCAAAGTAAGGTGGAATGACAACAATAAAGGCACTTTAGGCAGGCCCCCAACACATCACATGGCTTACAGCACTGTAAATCACATGCTTTAGCTAGGCATGAAGGAAGTGAGTCTTACAAGCAGATACTTTCACTTTCTCCTTTGCAGAGGTAGAAAGAGGAAGCATTTTGTGTAGGAGATGAGAGTTTGTTATTAGTTTCTTTCTCGAGCAAATTCCAAAAACCCAAAAGCTTTTTTAAAAGCTAACTCTTTTGTTTTTTTGTTTTGTACTGTTTTGTCAGTCCTTTTTGGTGACTGATTTCTTTGTCTTATAAGTTTTTGTGTGTGTGTGTGTGTGTGTGTGTGTATGTGTGTGTGTGTGTGTGTGTGACTATGTGTGTGCATGTGTGTGAGTGTGTGTGAAGTTGCTTGTTGTGTCAGAGAGGGAAGGAGTGCTTTTTTTGTGCGATGGACCAGGGACAGTATGTGTCCCATGGCTGGAGGGGAGTGTGCACATGTGAGGGTCATAGCTGGGTGGTGTTGGACCACTCCAGATCTTTTGGTCCTGCCTCCCCCCACTGGAAGCAGCAGCACCACCAATGCCACCACCACATCTACCAAGTCCACCACCACCACCACCAGTAGCAGCTGCAGAAGCTCCAGCAGCACCACCTTCACAACAGTAGGTGGAGCCCCAGGTGTGTGACCATGCTGCCGGCACTACATCTGCCCCTCCTGAGCCTGGTCCCCACCTCAGCTCCCCAGTTTGGCAGTTTTTCAACTGTGTCAGTGGGACAGCAGCCTTGTGGTGTGTCTTATTTGTGGTGTACAGGTGCACCTTGGCCCATGGGGGACACATCTGGGAACGGGGGCCAGCGCACACATATGTTGAACCACCACAAGGTGGAGTGACAGGCTGCCACTGCATGGGCCAGGCCTCCACCTTCTGGCCATTCTGTGGCAGTGGCAGAGGGTGTTGCTGTTGTGCATTGCTACAGCAGGATGAGGTCCACAGCAGCAGCTGCTCCACCACTATCCCCACCACTGCCACCAGCACCACCCTCACCACCACCATGACCTGGTTTTCTCCCTGCACCAGTAGACCCCACAATGTCTGCAACACAGGCAGAAATAGCACTTTTGTGGGCTGTGGTGGAGGAAAATAATGATAGGGTGAGTGCTATCCATTAGCAGGTGGAGCAGGTCAAGCAACACCAACTATAGGTTGTGTGTATGCTCCATCTGCTGCTGGAACATCAGGGGATCCCCATTAGCTTTGTTTTTAAGCACACCTCCCGCCACTGCTGTAGTGTTTTGTCTTTTGTTTATGTTTAATAACAGACAGAGGGAAGGCCACAGTATTAGTTTAAAGGGAAGAAGTCAGCAACAGCAGGTCCAAACCCCTGCAAGGCTTACCCTCAGGTTAAGCATTTTAAGTATGTTGCGGCATTTCTCTTGTGTCACAACTTACTTTATTTTAATAAAGAAAAGTCAGTGACCTGGAAGTTTGGTGGACACTATGGGGGGGTCCAATATGTATAAAGGTGCAACGGCGATGCACATGTGCTTCAATATGAAAGTATTGAAGCACATGGTGCATCTCTGCCACACCTTTCCTTTACACATAATGGAGCCCACATAGCATCCACCATACTGCTGGGATGCTGACTTTTCTTTATTAAAATAAAGTATGTTGTGGCATGAGAAAAACGCCACAACATACTTAAAAGGCTTAACCGGAGGGCAAGTCTTGCAGGGGGCAGGAGCTCCTGTTGCTGACTGCTTCCCCTTAAATATAAACATACACATACAGTCAAACATGCTCCTTATTGCACTGTTATTATAATTCAGTGCCTCAGTAATGTATACTTTTGGTTGTGGAGTGGTTGTGGAAAAGCTGGTGTGAGCAGTGCAGGTATGACGTGCTAAATTGCATGTGTGCAGTCAGTGCTGTGTGTGTGTGTGTGTGTGTGTGTGTATGTGAGACATCAATCATTGAGCAGCTTCTTGCAAACATATATTGTTGACTTGTTGCAGTGTTTATGGTATAAAGAATAGCGATAAGAATAACACATATTTTATTGTCACCATCATCATCAGTGGACTAAGTGATATGATATTTTTTCAGAGGTGTCTGGCCAGAGTGCACCTTAGTCACATACTGTATGCATGACTTTTAGGAGAGCATGTGTTTTTTATGCTATGTTCTCCACAAAGTCATGTGTGCACTGTGAGTGACTTAGGCGCACAGTGACCCAATACCTCTGAAAAAATATATCACTTACTCCGTTGGTGCTGATGGTACAAATAACACATATGTCATATATTTTTCCTTATCTTTATTCTTGAGATACTGCAACAAGTCACACCATATATATGTTTGCACGAAGCTGGACAATGTTGTCACACACAGGAAAGAACACTGATGGTACACATGCAGTTTAGCACAACATACTTGCACTGCTTAGTCATGTTTTTTGCGAAACACTTCAAATCACGAGTCCCAACACAAAGTAAACATTACTGAGGCTCCAGAAATATTTCTTTTTTGAAATAGACATTAAAGCAGCAGTGCAACAATCTGGTGGAAATTTTAACCTATACTTTTTTATGCTATTTTACATTGCCAATTTACTTACCTCCTGACTTGTATGATGCCACTCTTTCCAGTATTTGAGTCTGCTTTAGTACTTTTTTCATGTCTGAAATAATACAAGGAGCACTCCTTTTAATACAGTGCAAACCAGGTCTTCATCAGAATTTTCTGCTGTTTTTCTCCATCAGTTGTTATATATTACTTCTGTTGTAAAATTAACAATTATTCAGCAGGCAGTGTTTTATGACCTCATAGAACAATATTTATTCAAAGACAGCTGCAAATAGTGATGAAAACCTGGTCAGAGCCATATTAAAAGGTGTGCTCCTTTTTTTTCAGACATGAGAAAAAGTAGTAAAGCAGACACAAATTGTGAAAAGAAGGGTATCATACAAGTCAGGAGGTAGCTAGTGGCTGGCAATGTAAAATAGCATTAAAAAGTATAGGTCAACATTTTCACCACATTGTTGCACTGCTGCTTTAATTTATAATTTAAATACAACATTATGTGCTCACAATCACAGCACACAAAATGCAACTGTCTTGTGTCCAGAAAATTCCCAAGTGCCAAGGTAGTGAAATGGGAACGTTACTTCACATGCAAAGTCCCCCAGAATGTATTGCAGAGTCACTCATACACGCAGTGGTCACACAGAGTCCCCAGAATTTTTATGCATCCCCAAAATACATCTGTCTTGTGTCCAGAAAATGCCCAACTGCTGAGGAAGTGAAAAGGGAGCATTACATCACATGCAAAGTCCCTCAGAATTTATTACGCAGTCACTCATGCATGCAGTGGTCACACAGAGTCCCCAGAATTTTTGTGCATCCCAAAAATGCATCTATCTTATGTCCAGAAAATTCCCAAGTGCTGAGAAAGTTAAATGGGAGTGTTACTCCATATGCAAAGTCCCCCAGAATTTATTGCGCAGTCACTCATGTACGCAGTGGTCACACAGAGTCCCCAAAATTTTTATGCATCCCCAAGATGTATCTGTCTTGTGTCCAGAAAGTTTACATACTCTGTGATGATGATATACTCATGATGCACAGTGTCTTGCCAAACCATGTGAAGGAGGGATAACACAACATGAATTCATTCAGTGTTCCATCAGAAATGATGACCATGAGAGAACTGTTGCTGGTCCAAAGTGTCCTGTGACTCCCTCAAATGCGATGTGATCACCTCAACCAGATGGAAGGATGCCCTTTGTGTGTAGATTAATAGTAGCCTTGTGAGTTGATATATAGAAATATTTATATGTATTTTCTAGGTGGAGGTTGACATATATAGACATGTACTGATTGTACTGTTTTGTACCACAGATCACACATACTGTTGGTTTGCACATGCCAGTGCTTGATGAGAAATTTTGGCATTGAAATTGGAAATGGAATGCTCTCAAGCCAATGAAGGGATGCTTTTTGTGTGGGGGGGGGGGCATATTTGCTAGTAGGTCTCAATAATGGTTTATTATTTGGTTACTTCTTCACAGATTTCATCTGCACAACTTCTGCATGTTGCATGTCTGCCCCAGCCCGGGGGGGGGGATGGCCTGATGTTGAAGAAGTTTTTTGGATAAGGCAACTGTGACACAAGAAAGCATCTGGAAGTTTCTTAAAAAAAGAAATGAAGGACTTATTGCAACTTGATTGCAGCAGTAAGACATTATGTTTAAGCTGTGGCTGTTCCACGGGTACCTGGATTAACACAGACAGCAAGCTGTCCCACTGCAATCATCAAATCACAACTTAATTTAGTACCAGGCTGTGTAACAAATACACTGTGTCAGTGTCCCTGCATCTCAACTCAAGTTACATTTCAAAACCACATCTTGTTAAGTAATGCAACCAAGGTCCAACTTTTTCAACACTGTCATGGCTGCACAGCTGCACATTTGGAATACAGTGCATGATATGTTGCAGAAATATTTTTTGTGATGTACACGTCACCTAGTTTATGAATCCTCAGTCAGATTTGTTGCACTGTTATGAAAAGAAAAGGAACAGATGAAATAAAACTGATATACTTTCCAGTATGGACTGGATATGGATATTCCATAGGTTCCTGTAGACAGTACTGCTGCTGTACCATTGATACAGACCTTCAGCAAAGGAGAGTTGTTTATTGTTAACCTGTAAAAAAACAAAATAAGTTGACCATATGTGTTAGACCATTGCAGCTCAGAAAAGCAACAGAAAACAAAACACACAGCTAAAGGAAGTTGAATAGCATAAAAAACATTAGTACACATACCCACTTTATAGTTTTAATAGTAAGAAACCTGTTGCCTGTGGCTGATGGATGTGGTCTCCTGTTCAACTCCCTCTGCCTTGGCATGGTCAGTGTAATGGAAAAACATTGTCATAATAACACTGGTGGTGGGTGCTGGTGGTCATAGCTGTGGCACATGATGACATTCCCTCTCACATCTTCCAGCATCTGGTGGTGGTGGCAGTGGTGAACAGTGGTCTTATGGTGGTGGTAGTCCATGGGGACATACGGTCACATTCCCTATGGTGGCAGTGAAGAACAGTAGTCTTATGATGGTGGTAGTCTGGGGGGACACGTGGTCACATTCCCTATGGTGGCAGTGGAGAACAGCAGTCTTATAGTGGTGGTAGTTTGGGGGCCAGGATATACTGTGCTCTGTGTGATAAATGTGATAATGTGACGTATGGAATTTGAGTTAGTATGAGTGGGACAGTGATTTAACTTTATGAAAAAGAGAACATGTGTCATACAAGACATGTGACAACCTTTTAACCACTGAAGTTAAAACCTGCCAACATTAATGTCATCATCATTCAGCATCATCCTCATAAAGAAAGCTGCCCTTGCAGTCTTCTATGTCTGAATTCGGACCATGGGGAAATTTTCACATCCTGCTCAAAATGTGTTTTCGCACCTGTGGCACCAAATGGTGCAGTCGCTATGCAAAATTACCTTCCGGCTAACAAACTGATAGTGACACTGTTCATGAGGTGGGGTTACAAAAAGCCCATGTTGAAAATTTGGAGTGAAAATACCAAGAAACTGTAATTCTCCACCCTGTAAGACTGACAGGCATTAGGGATGTAACTTGGCATTGTCGGCTGTAATGCTCACACCATTCCACTCCCACCCCCACCCTGCAGCCAGTGACAGGCATTGAGGTGTGTCTTGGACTCTTCGGCCCCAAAGTTCACCCCATTCTCCTGTACTGCACCCATCTCACCCAAGGAACTTGTAATCCTAGAGTTTAATAAATAAATAAATAAAATAAAATAAATCTCAGCATATTTCCTTATGGAATGGGGTGAGCGTAAGGCCTGAAGACCCCAAGGCAGACCACAACACTTGTCAGTGTCTGCATTGTAGGATGAGGTGAAATGGAGAGAGCATTATGGCTGACAACCCAAAGGCACACCCCAATGCCTGTCAGTCTCTTCGGGGTGGGGGTGGGGTTGGCATCTGTTCAATACTTCACTGCCATTCCTACTATGTATTTCTCTAACTCCTGCACTACCAATGCCAATGCCATCAAGACAACATTTGGCATTGACAAATGCTTGTTTGTCATTTTCTCCACAGTTATGGCAGCGTCTCCTACATATTACACCAGTGTTCACTCACAGTTATACCATAATCTTCCCTCACATACCTCAGAGTCTCTTCTCACATGCACCAGTATATTTTCCCAGTCCCTTTTTGAATTATACCACTGTTCCAGTTACTTAATGGATAGCAGAAAAATTCACAGTTGACAAAATAAATATGCAGTATATGCCAACATCTAAAACTTTGTGGCAGAATTTTGTGAAATTCCAGCATTTATGTAAATTTAGCAGGCAGAATTTAAAAGGATCTTGTCAGTGTTGTAATGTGATATTTGTTTATCATGAAAAATGTTATTAAAGATTTTCTTATACAAGTACTGCATATAGAAAAAACTTATTTCTAATATACAACATGTGTAATAGGAAAACATCAAAATTACAGGAACATGAATACAACATTGGAACATGCAACTGATATGCAAGTGTAGTATACTGACTTTTCTCTCTGCATCTTAAAATGGTCTTTACAGTGTCCAAAGTTAAATTAGGTTTCTGTCTCCTCCAGTAGGTCTGCTATCACTGTCCCTCATATGAAGGAATTCTCTGAAATCAAATGTAGCATTTACCATAAGGTTATTTTATGCATATAGAGAAACCTTACCCAGTACTAAGCTCTGTCCTTCTATACACTTTCTGAGCCTAGTATACTCTTCCAATAGGTATACCCATATGGGTGTGCACAGTGGTAGAAGGGTGCATAGCATCATACAGGAGGGTTGCCTGGAGGTGGTGTGGGTATTGAGCAGAGGTGGGAGTGAAGGTATGTGCCCTATTTTTTATGGTATAGAAGGATTTTGTTGGCTTTTGAGAAAGAAAGTCGCTCAAACACAGCTAGTTTTGCCACTGCCATGTGCTATGTGGGGGGGGGGGGGTTGCCTGGTGCAATTTCATAAATATGGCCCTCTTTGCTTACAGGATTGTGGCTGCTTGCCAGTTCGGCTGTTGAGTGGATCTTGTGGCCATTTTGGACATGTCTCCTAGCACTATGAATGCCGGGTCCAGGGGGATCGTGAGCCCCATAATGTTAGTACAGTCCCACAACACCCCACTCCAAAAATGTCTGAGGGTAGGGCATTCCCACAGGACATGTACTAGATTGGCTTGTGCTGTCTGACATCTCCAGCAGTTGTAGTGTGGTAGCACTCCCATGTTCTGAAGTGCTGCTGGGGTGCTGTACCATCTCAAAAGTATTTTGAGCTGTATGATCTGTCCTTTGGCATCTTTGTATGCCCAATTTATCCCCTTTACACATCAGTCCCACACAGAGGGGGGTGATCTCTGTACGGAGATCCCATGTCCGCTGACTTCTGCATTTGTCAGTTTTTGTTGGCTGGGCACCTCAGAGTTGCATATATATTCTCCCTGCAACCCCCTTTAGCTTGTTAGGCTTGTGCAGGTGCCTGAGCCAAGTCCAATCTGACCTCTGCTCCCCTTTCTCCCTCACAGCATGTGTTGCTCCACTTAGCTGGAGAAACCTCAAAAAATCAGCTTTTGGCAGCTGGTATTTGGCCTGCAGTTGTTGAAAGGACATCATGTCTCTTGTACCATGGACCAGAATGTCCTCTATGGTGCAGATGCCCTTCTTGGCCTATGAGGGTCACCAGACTGGCTTGTCCCCCACTGTGATATCCATGTTTTTCCATAGTCTGGTATACCCCAGTGGGGGGCTTCTGTGTTCTTTGGTCATGTGTGATAGCACTCCTCCATGTCTTCCTCCTGATCCACCCACAATGGGGTGAGGTGAGAAGGTGGTAGAAACCATTGGTCACTTGCACCATTCTGTATGCAAGCCAGTATCCTTGCATCCATAGGAGAACTAGTCCCCCTCACTTTCCAATGTGCCTTTAGTTTAGCCTTGCTGAATCTGGGTCTTTTCTCCTTCCAGCAAAAGCTTGCAATTAGCTTGTCCAGTGCACTGGACACTCTCAGTAGTAGGGCTAGCAGAACATTACAGAAGAGGTATGCCAGTTTTGGGAGCATGAACATATGCAAGTCCTCAACCTTTCCTTTAAGGGAGAGTCATAGAGTGAGCCACCTTTGCATCTCCACTCGCAGGGATGAGATGACAGGGGTGTATTTTTCATCTATCAAGTCTTTCCAGTTGGTCAAGACTCTTATTCCCAAGTATGTGAAGCCCCTAGGGGCCCATACCACTGGGATATTCTGCACACTCTCTATGGTAAAAACTAGGTTCATGTGGGATAAGGTGTTTTTTTTAGTTCACTCGTAGGCCCAACAAAGTAGCCAATTCTTCCAGAATGTCCAGCAGAGGGAGTAGGGTCTGACTTGGGTTGGATATCATTAAAAGCAGGTCATCAGCATATGTGTGTGCTGTGTACTGCTTGCCTTGGACCTCAGTACCCTGAATCTCCTGTGATTGTGGGAATCCTTCTGGTGAGCAGATCCAGTGACAGCAGAAAGAGCAGGGGGGACAGGGGGCAACCTTGTCTCGTCCCTCCCTGTAGCTCAAATGATTCTGAGATGTTCCTATTAGTCAGGACCCTTGCCTGGGGGGGATGTCATATAGGGTATGTATCTGACCCCTGAACTTAGGCCCCAACCCATATGCTGCCAACACCAAGTGTAAGTATACCCATTCTGTGGAATCAAAAGCCTTGCAGAAGTCCACTGCAAGGGCAGCCATGGGGGTATGGGAGTGCTGGGCTAACTATTTGAGGTTCAAGGTAGTGCATATATTGTCTTCCCCCCATTCTGCCTTTGCTAAAACTGATCTGGGAGGTATGTATCACCTCTGCTAATACGCTATCCAACTGAGTGGCAAGTATCTTGGCTGCAATTTTTGTATCCACTGAGAATAAGGGTATAAGGCAAAAGGTTTGAGCAGTTGAGTGGGTTTGAGGACTTTTTGGGGATGAGGATAATTATGGCCTCCCTCATTGTGGGCAGCAGGCATTCCTGGATATGAGCAGCCTGGAAAGCTTCTAACAACAGTGTAGATACCTCCTCCTTCAGAAGCTGAAAGCGCTCCACTGGTATGCCATCTGCCCCTGGTGCTTTCCCCTTAGCCAGGACAGTCACTGCATTCCTGAATTCTTCAAGTGTGACCTCTCTAAGGCCTCCACCATTAAGTGGTTTAATCTGTGGAGGACTATCTGTTCCAGAATAGGAGATGTCCCTTGATTCGGTATGGCCTTGCTCTAGGGGTGGTTGGAGACATATAGCTCTTGATAAAACTGCTGCATCACCTGATTCACCTGTGCTAGTTTGTTTACCATCTGCCCGCTGGCTGATCTTAGGTCCAGTATCTGGGATTGTGTTTTCTGTTTCCTTAGGTGGTAGGCCTGGAGTTTATCCTCTTTATCTCCTGAGTCCCTAAACTTGTGCTTAGCCCTCAACAAATGCTATTCGGCTTTCATTTGGGCTAATACATTCAACCTGTATTTTATCCCTGTTATTTGTACAATAAGTTCTGGGGAAGGGGTGGCAGTTTGTCGAAACTGTTGCTCCAACTCTTGGAGTCAGTTGTTATTCTCAGCTGTTTCTGCCCTCCACTTGCTGTTGCTAGAGGCAGTGTATAAGATGATGCACTCTTAGGTAGGCTTTGTAGGCCTCCCATACTGTGTTTGGTCCCACTTCCCCATTAGATTTTTTTTGAAGTAATTCTAAGTCTGTTCCTGTATCCAGGGTCCAAATTTGGTGTCTTTGAGCAACATTAGGTTAAATCGCCATCTGGTGGAGGGCGATTGGGCTCCAGGTGCATGGTATGTCAGCCCGATTGGTGTGTGATCCGAGATTTGGGTTAGATCAATTGTTACCTCCTGTACTTCTGGAGCAGCTACGCCATCCATAAATCAGAAATCTATTCTGCTGTGGGTACTATACACCTAAGAATAGAATGAGTAATCCTGCCTGTAGGATTGTCTCTCTGCCAGGGACCAATAAGCCCCCACTCCTCCATCAGGCCCACAAGGGTTTCCTTTGCTCTTGGATGAGAATCGGGCGTGGGCTTCGATTTATCTAAGAAAATATCTCTGACTGGATTGAAATCCCTTCCCATAAGGATTGGGGCATCTTCTGCTCCCACTTTCTTCACTTTGATCGCAAGGTCTAGCTGTGTGAAGAAATCCTGTGAATCCTGGTTAAGTGTGTCTACTAGGATTATCTTTTCCCCAGGGTATGAAAACCTCACTATCACCCATCTTCTTGTTTATCTTGTTTATCTGATTACTGTCATTCCTCCCTCCAGGCACATGCTTTATGCATGAGTATGGCTACTCCCTCAGTTTTCATCTTCGCTGAGCTGTGTATTGCTTTGTTTACCCACATCTTTTTAAGTTACTTTACTGTCCTGTCTGTGAGGTGTGTTTCCTGGATCAGGGCAATGTCTGCTTTCATCATTTCTAGATGTTGCAGAACCTTGGCGCATTTGACAAGGTGATTAAGCCCTTTCTCATTCCAGGAGACACACCTTACCACCTTCTCCATGTTGGTGGCCATTTCTCAGCCTCTGACACCCCAATGCCACTTACCTCCTTTTGCTTTGGTTGAGTTCAAGTCTCCCTCTCTGGTGCTTCCTCTACCCAGTCCCAAGTAGTAGCATGGTCAGTAAGGGGGTGCACCCAGTATTCCCAGAGATGACCGTCCCTGTCCTGTACAGCTAAGGGAGTAAATATAGGAAAACAGGAGATTCAAACAACCATATACAGTCCCAAAGCAATACCCCCTCTCACTCCCTCCCTCTATATGTTCAACTCCTTATTGTTCAGAGCACTCCCAAGACCCTACTATAAAGGGGTATGAGTCACTGGTTATGTGAACCCTTTCCTAGACCTTTGTGTACTCAGAACAGCCTGTAAAGACAGAAAACTCAAAGAAGTACCAGCAGCAAAAGAAAGAAAGAAAGTGTAGCCCTAATGGCAAAACTGGTGAATAATAATAGTAATAATCTTTATTTATATGAAGCGCAATTCAAACATATCAAAGTGCTTTTATACATTAAGACACTGTAGAAGTTACCAGAGTACCCCTGGGACCTCAGATAGGAATTCTACCTGATTGCTGCCTAGCCTTCCAGGTGCCACACAGGGAGATTAGCTTGTGTTTAGATGGTATATCCATCCCAGCCTGAACTCTGCTGGTGGGCCGTAAGCCGCTGCGTAAGCTAATTCCATCTACATCATCTTTCATTAACTCCTGAGAGTGGTGGATACTGAGCTTGGTCCTGCATCTTGCCTTTTTAAGTATCTACCTACCCATATAGATCTGGCCTTACATGTTTGTCTGCGACTCCTTAGATCCAAGGGCTCTTTGCTTCAGTTATATCCTTTACAGCCTTCTGAGCCTGAGGAAGGGCTGTGCGGTGTACTAGACCTACGCCACTGCCCCACTTGTTAAGTCCCTTATATATCATGTTTATTCACCATTTCCTTTAAAGAGGGATTAGTGCTTAGAGTGCTTAGCACCTGTGGGGAGTAGGGGGTTGGTCAGTCCACTGTTCTCCTATCTACCAAGTGTGCCCTGTGTTAGACTCTCTCAGCTCATCCGTCACCCTGCCCTCCCTTCTTGCTTCAACTCTCTTTCCAGATCTGTTAATAAAGTTTCTTGGGGCGTGGGGCATTGTTTAAGTCTGTGTTGTGTTCATGTCCCACTATTATGGCGGGGGCACTGCATGAGAGGAGGAACCAATCAACGTTTGCCCCATTAGTCCCTTTAGAACATATAAAATTGCTTGCCTCCAAGACCACTACTCCTATATATTGACTCTCCCATTGCTCCCCATGCCTCCATCCCCACCCATTCCAGAAAGCTTTGCCTGCAGTGTTAACCTGTACCTAGCTTGTGCTTCTGTCATCCTTCAGAAAGAAACATGTAAGAAAACATTACTACCAAACCTGTAAACAGTGTAAATCTTTCATTTGTTGCCCAGTACGGATGCTTCCATTTCGTCAAGGCATCTCTAAATTGTTTGAAATTCTGTGGAGTCCCTTTTAATGTGTGGTTGATTAACCCTTTCCAGTCACCACCACTTCTGTAAAAATTCTATCTCCAGGGCAGATGTTCACCGGAGTTTCTTCTGCCGTATAGACCCCTGGCTCTGTTGCCTCTACCACAGGTTCAGAGGCCAATCCTCCGGCCAAAGGTGAGTGAACAAGTTCTGTTGGTGTGGTGGGTTGTTGATCCACCTGTTCTTCGCCACTGGAGCTGCTGGCATCTTCCCAGAGAAGTTTAGCTGGGTGGGATACCAGCTGCTGGCTCTCTGACAACCTCCGGTTCTCTCTGCTTCATGATTTGTGGTGAGATCTTTGGGGGGCGAGGACTCTGGACCGCATCCTGTTTCTGTGGGGTCCTTTGCATTTTAGCTTCTGCCTGCAGCTGGGTGTGGGGGTGTAGATTTTCCCTGACCCAACTGCTGATTTGAGGTGATCGGGGCCATTTTTTGTACAGTGAGAGTGTTTGGCTTGTTAGATGCCATTTGCTTTTTTGCATACCTGCCCAATCCCATGCTCTCTGTTATTGTCATGCAGATCCCAGAGCCTTCTGATCTCTGTAGTCCCTCATCCTAGCCTCATTCCATTTGCATTAAGCCACTTATTGATGTCTTAAGGTGATTCTCACATGCAACCTTTGCCATCTAGAATCACCAGTAAACTCATTAAACCTTTGAATTGGTATAGGCAGCCCATCACCCTCAGGGTAGCTTTAATCGGACCATAGGCTTTCCGTTTCACCACACCTCCAGGGAGAAGTCTCTGTATAATGAAATTCTGGTCCCCTTCCAGGATATATCCCCCAGTTCTCTTGCAGCTCTCAATATCTTTTCCTTCACTGAATATCACAGGATGTAGGCAACTGTTAGGCTTGGGGGACCCCCTAGAGCTGTCGCTATCTTCACAATTCAGTGTGCACTCTTGATGTCTATCAATCCCCTCCACCTAGGACCCAATAGTTGGGAGATGAATTCCTTTAGAAATTGCTCTATGCTTACCCCTTCCAGTCCCTCAGGGATGCCCAGTATTCTTATGTTATTTTGGCTTCCCTGATTTTAATGGTTCTCCACTCTGTCCCATAGTTTTTGCATCCTCATGTCTTGCTCCTGCTCCTCCAGCCTCTTCAGGATACCGTGCTGCTGTTTCTTGAGATTATCAGTCCATTGCTCAGAGACATTCAATCTGTTCTGGATTTGTGTAATGTCCTCTGTGATCCCTGTCACAGCTGGCTTTACAACTGCCATGCCTGACATGAGGGATTCAAGCATGTGTGTTACATATTCCAGCTGGTCTACCCACTGCCCATCTTTTGCTCCGGCCTTTACCTCTATCATGCCTGTGGACCCCAGAATTTACTGATAGTAGCCCTGCTGGGATAACGTCCAGATTCAAGTGGCGGTGTCACAAAAAAAGAGTCCGTGCTGGGGATGAGTCACTCGATTAATGCTTTCCAGTCCTCCTGATGATTAAGATGAGCACCCGCACTTGTGGAAATACTATGGGCTAGCGGCACTTGCAGTTTCCTCCTCTGTACTCCAGCTCACTGTGCTAAAGCTCTCCTTCATGGTTGGCCCTGATCCTTTCTTGATGCATTACTCAGGGCTCAATGTTCATCAAGGTTTTATTTTGTGCTTGTCTTGCCACCGCTATGCTCCAACACATACATGAGATGTTTTTCATTTACTGAGTCACGGCAGTTCTGTAATTTACTGCATACTTGTTCAGCATTGTGACTGAATGGTGATCCTAGTCATCCATCTTGGTTGAGCACTAAGCCATGCCCCAAATGTGAATTTTTATGTTTGCTTGCGTGCATGCACAAGAAACATATTGTGAGAGCTTGCTGGAGCAGCAGGTTATGGAGGTACAGCAGTGTTGTAGCAAATGGCAGCAGTCCGTTTTGGAGCCGGTCTCTGCTGTGCCAATAGAGGAGCATGCTGTTGATGACAGCAATTAATGAGCATGCCACTATGTTCAAAGAAATTGACCACTGCAAACAGGGAGTGACCCATCATTAAACAGCTGTGTTTGCTTGCAGGGCAGTCCCTGGCTGCAGCTGTGAATTAGAGCTACATTGTTTGGTGTTGCCTTTCAAAAAAACACGGCGGCGGCTTCTCTGTTGGCCTCTCACAGTCCCCAAGGTGGCTGACAGACAGCCGTTGCCTCTCACAGTCCCCATTACAGCCAATGGGGGTGCCCAATCCCCCTGTTGGCATGCCCCCTCCCCAGTTCATTTGCAGACAGGGTAGCCCAATCCCCATCTGCATGATAACCCCCCCCAATCTGTTGTGTGCTGAGGGGGTGCCCAATCCCCCTCGGCTCATGTGCCTGCCCCCAACATTCTCACGATGGAGGTGCCCAATCCCTGTCAGCTACAGCCCCCCCCAGGAAGCACTCAGGAGGCACAATGGGAGCCCACTTCAGCATGCCAAAGTACCAGCAAAAGCAGAAAACCTTCCCACGTGTTTTTTTTTTTTTTTTGTTTCCTCTAAAAGAAAAAAGGGCCTTCGAGTCCGGTGCCCCTCACCCTACCAGCAGTCACCCTCTGCGCACCCCACCTTCCCACAACCCCCTCACCCCATACTTACCTCCCGAGCCCGGTGCGATGATGTTTGGTGGACTGGGAACATGTCTGCACTCTTCAAAGCCGACCTCGAGCTGAAGAAATGCCGGTAAGCTATATAATAGCAAAAATGTTTTTTTTTTCAACTTATGCGGATATCTCAGCCATTTTTCCAAGTCTGTGCACCAAATTTTTAACATGGAGTTCTTGGGACACCGTCTCATGAATTCAGTGACTGTC
Organism: Neoceratodus forsteri; assembly: GCA_016271365.2. Classification (NCBI taxonomy): domain Eukaryota; kingdom Metazoa; phylum Chordata; order Ceratodontiformes; family Ceratodontidae; genus Neoceratodus; species Neoceratodus forsteri. The sequence continues at coordinate 1,398,434,299 of CM057452.1, forward strand.
ATCTGCTTGTTTGGTCCTGAAAGGTGATTTTGCGGTCACTGCGCAGAATCACCTTTTGGGACCGAGTAACGAAACAACAGTCTCAGTGTTCATGAGGTGGTCTCCCACAAAACCTACGTTGAAATTTTGGAACAAAAGTCCATGAAATGACTGTGTTACTTACGTGCATTGAGCAGTTTCCACGCACCCTCTTAACTTCGTGAATTTGTAATATTTTCACTTCAAATTTTCAACATTGTCATTTTTTTATACCTCTTTATGAACCGTACAGCTGTCATTTTTCACATCCTGGATGAAATGTGTTTTCGCACTTCCAGCGCAGAATAGCGCAGTTGCTGTGGGAAATCAGTATTCGGAACAGATTAAGAAAATCACTGTGACACTGTTAATGTGAAGAGATCCTAAATTGCCTATGTTGAAAATTTGGTGACAAAGTCCATAAAATGGCTAAAATTAATGTGTCTCCACTTTTTGCTATCGAGAGACCGTGGCATAATTTGCCATTACAAAGGACCATTTATAATGGCAAACATCCACACGGTTTTCCTTCCTCTGTGCATGCGTCCACTGTAGTGTTTCCCTTTCTGGCTCATCGCTTTCTGCTCAATCACAACCTAGCTGCCAAAGAATCACAGCAGTAAGTTACATTTAAAAAAAAACTGTTATTTTCTACAGGATACAGGTTTTATTATTAAAAAAAAAACCACTCGTGAAACCTCCTGAAAACCTAAATGTAAGGACCAGCTGAAAACTGAACTGGAGCGCGACCACACTGAAACTGCTATTTTATATAATTGCTGTGGCCAAAAAGGGGACACCCAGCAATTATATAAAATAAAATATGTGGCGATGTGTGTGTAAACTCGAAGTTTACACACACCCTCTGGGTTAAATGCTTGTACAAACCCCTCAAGCTTCACTCTCTGGGTTTATGCAGCATCTAACCCCTCGGGTGTATGTAAATTTCTTGTTACACACACCACCCCATGCTTTATTCTATATGTTATGAGCATGCATTGCTCCATTTCCATGCACTCTTATAAGTTCATGTATTTGTAATATTTTCACTCCAGATTTTCAACAATGGCATTTTTTCACACCTCCTTATGAACAGTACAGCTGTCATTTTTCATATCCTGGCCAAAATGTGTTTTTGCACTTCCGGCGCAGAATAGCATGGTTGCAGTGGGAAATCAGTGTTCAGGACAGATTATGAAAATCACAGTGATACTATTCATAAACAGAGGTCCTAAAATGCTTATGTTGAAAATTTGGAGACAAAAGTCCATAAAATGACTGTATTACGAGCGTGCATTGTGCCATTTCCATGAACCATCATAACTTCGCAAATTTTTAATATTTTCACTCCAGATTTTCAACATTGGCATTTTTCCCCACCTCCTTATGAACAGTACGGCTGTCATTTTTCACATCCTGGCTGAAATGTGTTTTCACACTTCTGGCACAGAATAGCACGGTCGCTGAGGGAAATCAGTGTTTTGGTCAGATTAAGAAAATCACAGTGAGACGGTTCATGAGTAGAGGTCCTAAAATGACTATGTTGAAAATCTGGTGACACAAATCCTTAAAATGACTATGTTCTGAGCATGCATTGTGAAGTTTCAATGCACACTCGTAACTTTACAAATTTGTAACATATCCATTCAAAATTTTCAGCATTGCCCATTTTGCACACCTCGTTATGAACAGTACAGCTGTCAGTTTTGACATCCTGCCCAAAAGTGTTTTCACACCTGTGGTGCAGAATGGTGCAGTTGCTGTGTGAATTCAAGCTTTGGAACAGATTAATGAAATCTCAGTGCCATTGTTCATGAGGGGAGGTCCCAAAAAGCCTATGTGGAAAATTTTGAACAAAAATACCAGCAAATGCCCGTGGCATTAGGGGTTCCAACTGTTAATGCCCCCACCCTGTACAGATTGACAAGTATCGAGGGTGTGGCTTGGGATTCTTGGCAGTAATGCTCATGCCATTCCACCCCCACCCTGCAGCCACTGACCTGCATTGAGGTGTACCTTGGGGTCTTTGACCCTAACATTCACCCCATTCTCCTATACTGCACCCATCTCACCTTATTTCCTTATGGAATGGGGTGAGCATAAGAGCTGAAGACCCCAAGGCACACTGTGACACCTATCACTGTCTGCAGGGTGGAATGAGGTGGAATGGAGTGAGTGTTATGGCTGACCCAAAGGCACACCCCAATGCCTGTCAGTCTCTCCAGGGTAGGGGTGGGGGTTGGCTTTAGTTCTGTACTTCACTGCCATTCCTATTATGCATCTCTCTAACTCCTGCACTACCAATGTCAATACCAGAGAGCAATCATTCATCATTGACACATGCTTGTTTAAATATGAGATTAGTATGTCTCTAACATTACATATCTGCTACATTCATCTCATAATGTATATTACTTAGCTTACTTTTCCATTTTAACTGAAAGTTGATTTGCTTGTATGATTTCATACCTCAAAGCTCATCTCATCCTCTCCACATTATGCCCTTATCATTGGTACTGCCTGTGTGAAAATGCATATTTACTGTCTGTTTAAGAATATCAGAAATGGTGCCAAAAACACTCAGCTATTGGAAAAACATTACATCTGTCTGTGATAATATGGGGAACAATTTCCTGTACACTCCTGAACAAACTAGCATCATATTGCCAGTCTTTAAACCGTGTTCATTATTCTTCCCACATTAACGTGAATCTCTGTTGCTGTACTGAACAAAATTGACATGATCACAGCTTTATCTAAATATTGGAAACTAAACAATTAAGATGGTGTGTAACATGAATATGTCCCTTTAAACATTCTTGTTCAGAAAACTGTGACTCATCCTAGGTGTCTTACTAGTTTATTTGTCATTAAGATGTGTTTTCAGTGTTCTTCCTACAGTGTGTGTTTGTTTGAAAAAAGGGCTGTAGTTAAAGAGGAAATCACTTTTCCGCCCTATGGAACTGTCTCACTTATGAGGAAGAGTGACATACTTTCCCAGCTTCATCACACAAGTTATAGGATCTTGCCTTTACTTTTAAAACATGTTTTAGATCACTTGAGAGGACATTGTGTACTATAGGGGCTGGATATTCATACTGCGCAGGGTAGAGGCGCAAGCCCAGGTGCAGCGTAACTGGGCTGCGCCAAGGCATGGACCAGGTGATACTCAATAGTGCTGCGCCATGGCACAGCACCATTGAATATGGCACTGATGGTGCACACCCTGTGCGTAGCACAGTGGCACTACGCCAGTGCAAGTGGCAGAACGGGAGCAGGGGGATGCGCTAGCACTAGGTGCATCAACCTTGATATTCAGCACTGGGCATGCAAATGAGGTCATTATGCATGCACGGTGCAAATGGGTTCATTTGCATGTCATTATGGCCCCATTTGCATGTGGTGCACTGATCCTTGGCGACTTGCTCCTGGCACCCTGCTAGGCTGCAGCCATCGGGGACCAATGCCCTGCAGTCCCATCGTGGTTCCCCTGCTCCTGTATGCCCAGTCATGGGTATAAGGCATTTTAAATTGCCTGTGGTCCAGTGGTAACCCCCCATTACCCGATCGTGGGCATTCGTAATGATAAATCCCTGGTGGTCCAGTGGATACCCCCCATCTCCCAATCACGGGCATAAGTAAATTTATTCCCTGGTGGTCCAGTGAAAGGTCCCTCATCACCTGATCATAGGCAGAAACATCACCAGATACCCTGGTGGTCCAGTGGTATCCCCTGCTCACCCACCCGCTGAGGTCCCCTGCCATCCAGCACCCCCCGTCATCAGCAGGTGGCAGCACCCTGCTAGATGCCACCCGGCCTCCCACCAAATGACTGTATACAGTAAGGTCTGTATGCCTATTGGACCACTGCATGAACCAATGGGCATGCAGACCATACTGTACTACACAGGCCTGATATGTGAATAAATGCATTCATTCACATATCGGGCCTATATAGCCTATGATGAATGCCATGCCCGATGAGTCCCATATGTTCCAATAGGTGTACAGACTCATACTGTCTGATCATTTGGTAAACGCTTTAAATGACATGTAATCAAGTACTGCCACCACTGATAACAGAAGTGCTAGGCGAAGGGAACAGTAACGAAGAGATACCACTGGTATCGAGATTACATTTCATGCCCATGATCGGGCACTGGAGGCATTCCCTGGACCACCAGGAATTATTATTGCTTATGCCCATGATCGGGCAATTGGGGGTTATCCACTGGACCACCAGGGACTTTACTATTACATATGCCCATGACCGGGAGATCGGGGGGGTTCCACTGGACCACCAGGGATTTTAATAGTATAGTTGCCCATGATTGGGTGATGGGCCAGGGGAAGGAACAACACTCCCAGGGCAGGGGGCTTGTGGTCAGTGTTCTGGGTGGGCAGGTGGCCACCCACAGCTGGCGGCTGCTGTACTGCACCCTGCAATATGGCAGCTCACCTGTGGGTGGCCTGGACTTGTTCCTGGTTTTCCCAGGCACATCTTTGCACCCCCCTCAGCAGTGTTAGGTGGGGTTGTGCCAGCATATGTGCTGCACATCCCGGGCTGAATATCGGGATGTGCCACATATGCATGGGCACGCCCCCTGCACTTGCACTGCATACATTACCGATGCATCCTGGTGCATCGGGAGTTTCACATCGCAACTTGCCCCTTTGAATATCGCGCCAGGGTGCATTGGTGGGTTGCACATGGCGCATCCCTGTTGCACTATGTAAAACCCTTTTCAATATCCAGGTCTATGTCTAAAATATGTTTCAGCTGTTTACCTATTGAGAGTTGTTGAGTATCACCTGACAAGAAATTTGCAGTGATGGAATCCTACCATTCATAGGGTGAAATGAATAGAAAAAAATCATAAATCATTTGGCTTAAAATTATACTTTAAACAGCACTTATTTTCTTCATCCTAATTTTAAGAAAATCATGTTGTTTGTCATTAAATGATCCTTGCAGATCTGTTGGTGGCCTGAGCAATAATGTGATAAAGACCTTCTTTTATAAACATGTTTAATTAAAGCAACTTAAACTTCATGGAGCGAAGCAACAACATAAACAAAAAATCATCTTATATTTACATTACTAGGGTATATTTCAAGCCATGTTCACCTACTGTTTTTTCAGCTTATTCGCCTTTAGTTTATTTGAGAATTATATCAAATTGAAGTCATATTTAGTTCTATCTGAGGAAGTGGCTCCATGCATTAATGAAGACCACCAGAGTGGTTTTATTTGTGATTCATCAGGGATTGTTCAAGACAATATTTTGTACTACATTGGGGTAGTAAAAAAATAAAGCTAGAAAGGAATGTAAGTTATTAGTCCACATACATCAAATTAACATAACAACTTTTAACACATGTATAGTTTACAAATATTGGACTGTATGCAGTATTGCTATTCAGCCATATGCTTCTTGATACACAGCATGTAGTACCAAGATATGTATAACAAGGATGTTCTTAAGACAGTCACAGATGCACTAACAGCCCAATGAATTAGATACACTAAAATCAAGTAAATTATGAAAAAAAAATATTTACAATTCCAAATTTGTCTTACAAAATGTAAAACAACTAAATTATCAAGTGACTGCTTGTTGAGGATAGCATGGTATTCAAAGCAACTAAAGTTATATGGATCAATTAAGACTGCCCTGTGATAGTGACATATCATACTGTAGTAAGATAGTAGTGTGTTAGCAAAAAGAACTTAAGATCCACAATGTGTGCCCATCCCACCAAAACACTGTAACTGTACCTCAGTTTGATAATTGGTTCACATCCAGGATTACAGTGCCTGCTGCAGTGTTATCTTACTCATGCTACTGTATATAATCCTCAGTGCTATTCTCATTCAGGAATTTGACCAGTTCTGCTGTGAAAACCTGGAGAGTACTTGTTTCTACTACCTCATAAGGTAGCCTACATCACATGCTGACCGAACTTCATATAAAGTAACACATTGATAGTTCCAGTAAGTCGACCTTCCTCTTAGTTTAGAGCATAACCCTTAGTTCTACTTGTACTAATCAACTCAAAGTAGCTCATCCATTCTATATCATTGAGTATTTGAACACTGATAATGTCCCCAGTCAGACTTCTCTTCTACAAGCCAACTAATTTCAGTATCTCCAATAATTCCTTATAGCTCTTGCTCCTAAGTCACTAATTAGTATTTAATCCTGTGCTCATGGACATGCTTGATCACCCTTATGTTCTTTTAGTACAGCAGCAAACACTCCTGGCGGCAAAGCTGGAAACAGAATATGTCAGCAGAAAAGAATCACTTGGCCCACCAAGTCTGCCCAGATGTCCCCTACCTATTTTGCCTTCTCAGACCCTATCTTGTCTCCAGTGAACCTTTCACTTCCTTGCCTATTTTCTAATATAGCCCTATGTTTATCTCATATATGTTTGAAGCCTCCAACTGTTCTAGCTTCCATCACTTCAGATGGGAGTCTGTTCCAGTCATCTACCACCATTTCAATGAAGAAATATTTCCTCACCATATCCTTTGAAACACCCTCCAGCTTCATTGTATGCCCATTGGTCCTGGTGCTTGTTATAATTTGAAAGACTCTGTGCCTGCACCCTGTTCACCACCATGAGGTACTTGTAGGTCTTGATCATGTCACCTCTCTCTCTCCTCTTTTCCAAGTTGTACAAGTGATATCCCTCTGTCTATCCTCATAGGGCTTCTCATATGAGCCCTACATCATTTTAGTTGCCATTCTGCCTCCATCCTTTCTATATCCTTTCTGAGGTGTAGCCTTCAAAACTGGACACAGTACTCATGGTGGGGTCACACCAGTGAGTGATACAGTGGCAACACCGCCTCCCTCTTCCTGCTGGAGATACTCCTCTCTATGCACCCTAGGATTACACTAGCTTTATTCACTGCCTTGTCACACTGCCCTGCCACCTTGAAGTCCTAAGATATGATAACCCTAAGGTCCCTTTCCTGCCTAGTGACTATGAGTACCTTGCTCATCCTTTACTCAGCACCAAGGTTTCTATGCCTTAAGTCTATGATCTTATACTTTTCAGCATTGAACCCCAACTGCCATGCTTTTTGAGCTCTCCTCCTGATGTCCAAGAACCCTGCACATTTTCTTCATTACCTCCTGAATGTCCACCCTATTACAGATTTTGGTGTCATCTGCAAAAAGACATACATTCCCTTCTGGTTCTTCTGCAATATCCTAGATGAAGACATTGAAGATGATTAGTCCCAGTACCAAGCCCTTTCGTACTCTGCTGGTCATGTTCCCATCCTTAGAGTGGGTGCTGTTAATTGCCATCCTCTTTCTCCTATTCCTTAAACCAGTTCTTCAACCAATTCACGCCTTTGGATTTCAGTCATAAATTGGTCAATTTATTTGATTGATTTTTATTTGTATACAGGTAAGCACTCTGGGATACAACCCCTTTTACAGCTACGACTCATGTTCAATATAATTATACATATAAAAACCACAACATTCATTGGCCTCCTATGAGGCAAAGCATTGAAGCCTTTGCTAAAGCCCAGATATGGCATGTACACTGTCCTCCTCATAGTTTCCCAGTCACCCAGTCAAAGAAATCTAGCAGATTCATTTTGCATGCCCCCCCCCCCCATGAATCTGTGTGCCTGTGGTCTTGCAGCCCTTGATTCAAGATGTTGTACACGCCTTTCTTTCAGTAGTGTAGCCAGTAGTGTGCTATCCCCTCCCCCTTGTAGCTCCAAACACTAAATCCCTTAACATGCCTTGTTTTCTCACTCCCTCTTGCACAGGTTTTTAATCCCTCTGACACACGTCCTTTCTCTCCCTTTCCACAGGATTCTCCTACTCCTGCAGGCAATCCTGCAGCCCAGTGGTCCAGCCCCTGGTCTGAGCCAGCCACTTCTGAAGCCTCAGCCCGACTCCTCAACCAGGTACGCAGCTCTTGGCTGAAGAAGCCTGGCTCCAAAGCCGCCAATTAGATATTTTTTTTCAGTCTTTGGTAACCGGGTAAGGCCCACTAGGCACAAGTGCCTGTTTTCAAGGGCATCCAGGGAACACTGGGCGGTTAAGTGACTTGCTCAGAGTCATAGAGAATGCAAGTGGAGGTTGTGAGAATCAAACTCAGGTCTGGCCTGCTGGATGTATCAAGCTCATTCACACCTTGTTCCTCTAACCTCTAGGCTATACTGCCAGACCAAGATTGGCTGACTAGAGTTTGTCTGTGGCTGCCTATTGGTTGTTTCTCTGTCTGCCTTTGGTGGTGACACTTTTCAAACCCGGGCTGCCCTAGGATGCCTATATTTTTAAATTTAAACTGTATTCCCCTTTGCTGCTGTCTTGGCACTCACACCAGCTTTCTGCCTGCTCTTTTCTCTTCTTTTCTTTATCCCCTCTCTCACTGCCCATTTCATCTCTGCTCAAGCACTCTGATCCCCTCATTTACCACTCTGTACTCCTAACCTTCGGCCCAGAAGGAACCCACCGCCTGCTCGGCAACTCTCTCTCTCTCTCCCTCTCTGCACCCAGCCTCCTTTGGCACTCATACCTCCTCTAATTCCTCCTGCCAGAGTCTTTGACATCCCCCATTCCCATTGTTTGCTCTTGTCCTTTGCGCCTCTCACCCACATGCCATCCTCTCCCCCTTGTAACTCCAGATACTGAATTCCCCAACATGCTTGATTTTCTCACTCCCTCCAACCTCCATTGTTGCCCACAGGCCCTTCCCCATTTAGCCTTGCATAGGCTTTTAATCCCTCTGACACATGTCCTTTCTCTCCCTTTCAACATGATTCTCCCACTCCTGGGGGTGACCCTGCTGCCCAGTGGTCCGGCCTCTGCTCTGAGCTGGCCACACCCGAAGCCTCAGACTGACTCCTCAACCAGGTATGCAGCTCTCAGCTGAAGAAGCCTGGCTCTGAAGCCACCAATTCGATTGGCTGACTAGAGTTTGTCAGTGGCTGCCTATTAGTTGCTTCTCTTTCTGCCTTCGGCAGCGCCACTTTTCAAACTCGCACTGCCCTAGGACACCTATATTTTCTCCTGCCCACCCTCCCTAGCCCTGACCTCTATTAAATACTCTTCCCCTACCTGACACCGCCTATTTTTGACTCTCTTGCCACTCCCCACCTCGCTAGGTTGTCCTCTCTTAAAGGGTCCTTCACTCATTTTGAGTTGCATCACCTCAATTGCTGCTTGTACTGTATGCCTGATTATCCAGCATTTGATTAGCAGCTTCTCCACTGTAGAATGCTGTAGCATATCTTGCCTATCCTGTCTTCCACACTGACCTTCAACTCCAGCACTTTGCTGTGTAATCTGCTTTATTTTCACTAACCAGGTAGACCCCAGAGTAATTCCATGTTGCCAAGGACATAGGCTGTGTGTCTACATCTCAACACTCACCATACACCCAGCTTGCTACTAGTACCTATTCCGTTACCTCCCTCATTTTGGCATGGCAATGCTGGCTTTTATGCAGTGCTTACTGCCTAAAGGCATCATGTTAGTCTTGCTGTTTACATTCCCTGGTTCTACACAAGACCATGAGCCCTCAAATGCTGTAGTAACCTTGTTAACTGACCCAATCAGTGCTTACAGCACAATAACCTCCACCCAAGCATTATTCACTAGCAAACATAACCCAGGTAAGGATATACCGTCACCCCACAGCTGTTGGACACTGGCAAACCATCCCTCCCTGTCTCCAACCCTGACACTCCTGTCAGGATATGCACCTCAAAGGTAAGCAGCAAAACACATTGCAATTGGTCCAGGTGCTGCAAGATCAGTGCTAAACAACTTGAGGAATATCTTTGCAGACTAGCAATTTTATTGCTGCTTATATTGGGAAACATACATCTCAGCCCTGTCCCCCAGTGCAGCAGACAGCCACATTGAAGAACTCCGGTTTGCTTACTTTCTCTTCACTTAATATTTGTAGCCTCCTCTCTCTAAGCTTGACAGCTTACAAGTCTGGGGCTCACAACACAACCCTGATGTGATACAGTATCCATCGTGGAAATCTTGCTCACTCCAAAAATACCTGACACTTCAATTATGATCACAGACTACACAGTCTTTAGGCAAGACAGGCTATCTAAGAGAGGTGGCAGTTGTACGATCTACCTTCATGACAACTTACAGGGCCTTGTCATGCAACTACCCTACACTGGGGAAGACATGCAAGCCCTTGCCCTTGCCATTAAAGTCCTCCTCAGCCCTCAGAATAGGGCCCTTACCCTGCTGTCTGTCTATATCCTGCCTAGGCGTACCTCGCCTGGCTTTGACACACTCATGAACTGCCTGGACAGTCTGAGTCTAAACACAGAAGTCATCATATTGGGGGACATCAATGTCAATTGGCTTTCACCTGAAGCACATGCATTCAAAGATTCTGTCTCTGCCATCCACTTCACCCAACTTGTTCAGTCCTCAGCTAGAGTGAACTACAGGACTGGTACCAGTATTCTACTTGATTGCGTGCTATCAAATTGACCCTCGCACATCTCCAACACCATGGTCCTCTCAGATGCCCTTAGTGACCACTTCCCCATTCTGTTTGAATGGTCGAATAAATTAACCAAGCCCCCCACTAAAATGATCACTAGTAGGGTTCTGCTTAAGGATCACCTGGAGCTCCTGAAATTGGACCTCCGCCTACTAGACTGGGCTGAATTCTACTTCACCAGTAATGTTGATACCGCCCTGAAACAATTTATCTCTTACTTTAATGCAGCATGTGATAAACGTTCCCCATTCAAAAAATGCAAAATTATAGATCCTTGCAAACCCTGGATCACACCTGAACTAATCGAATGGCTTCAACTCAGGGACCATCTGTGGCGCATGACCAGAACTATGTGCAATAAATCTGACCTTCAAGCTTATAAAAAATCAAGAAATGCCTACACAAGAGATATCCGTGCAGCCAAAAGTCAACACTACAAGGAAGCCCTCTTAAGATCCTGGAGCGTTGGGAAAAATTCTGAATCAACCTAAAAGAAATCACAAGAAATGACCCCATGCTTGCCCCTGCTATGCTAAACATCAAAGGTGTCCCCACCCTTGACCAAAGGCTTATTGCAAATGCGTTCAACAATGCATTTACTGAACTCAGTGGTGTCCTCCTGCCTGACTTCTTCAGCCCCAGTGATGCAAATGACAAGCATAGAAATCACGATTGTGCTTCCATGCACCCACCTTTCCACTTCAAAGTCATCACACAAAAAAAGCCAAAAAATACTTCCTTAAGGTACTAGGGAAAACTCGAAATAGTGATGATGGCCTTGATCTCAAATTCATTGCCCTTGCTCTGGATGAAGTTCTGGCTCCACTTACCCACATTGTTAACCTTTCCTTCAGGTACTCACAATTTTCACAAAAGTGGAAATCAGATGCAGTGATGCTGGTACACCACAGTGGTGACTATACCATCCACAGGAATTACAGACCCATTTCCATCCTTCCCCTGCTGTCTAAAGCACTGGAACTGATAGTTGCTGACCAGCTGGTTGACTACCTGGATGAATATCAACTCCTATGCCCTCAGCTACATGGGTTTCAACAAGGGCATAGCACAACAACATTACTACTGGAGTTCACTGGCTACTTACATAGCTCCCTTGACCAGCGTCACCTTGCTGTTATGGCTTTTATTGACTTAATGAAAGCCTTTGACACAGTGCACCATAACCTCTTACTTGATCAGCTTGCAGCTGTTGGCCTCTCTGATGACACCATTGGCTGGTTCAGAAGCTATCTGCACAACTGAATGCAGCAAGTGAAGATAGATGATGTCCATTCTGACAGAAGGCTTGTCCACTCAGGAGTACCACAAGGGTGCATACTAGGGCCACCCCTGTTTAGTATCTTCCTCAACCCACTCTCCGCTGTATGTCAGGGCCACATGCTGCTTTACGCGGATGATGCCGTCATATTCACCAGCAACCCTTACCCCAAGACCCTTGAGGCACAACTCCAGCAACACTTTGTGGAAGTTGAAAGCTGGTTTAGTAATCACAAACTCATAATGAACTATAAGAAGACAAAAACAATGTTAATCTCTTACACTCAAAATAGGCACAGGACAAAACCCTTACCATCTGTAATGCCATGAGCTCCCCACTGGAGCTTATCCCTCAGTTTAAGTATCTGGTGGTTACTATTCATAATACCTTGTCATTTACTCCACATATAGACAATGTTGCCAAATCAGTTAGTTCTCACTTTGGGATACTCTATATACACAAGCACTGCCTAACCCTGGAGGCCCTTAACCTTGCCATCCATAGCTATGTTTTTTCACTAGTTGATTGTGGCCTGGTCATTTATGGAGCAGCCACTGACACTGCCCACAGCTGAATCAAGATAGCTCTTAACCAAGCCTGTTGCCTCCTTACTGGTGCTGGGAACATGATCTACACTTGCAACCTATACTCCCAAGCTAACTGAATCCAGCTCAAGCATGGGCTCATGTACCAAACCTGTCTATTAGCCAACATCTGGTTGCTAATGTCAGCTGCGACTGCTTTGCTAACTTTCCTTTACTCGGAACCTAACACATGCTCCCCTCCTCACTGGCTTCCTGCACTTCATCCTCCACAAGCCCCACTATGTTTTCCCACTTTCTTTCTCATTTAGCTAACTCCTATCTCCCTCATACATCTCTCTCCTGGCTTCTTTGCCTACTTTCTGTACCTTCTCTGTGCCCACTACTACTCATCCCTCCCCCCTCCTACCTCTTCCTGCCCCTACCACCGCCACCTCCCCCCTCCCCATCTCCCTCCACACCCCACACATGACCACCCCTCTGTCTGATCTTTACTCTTCTACTTCCTCTGCCTCTCTCTTTCATCCCCCTAACAACCCACCCTCTGCCCCACCCTAGTCACTCCCTTTCTTCTTCCTTTCCTTCCTTCCTACACTGCTTATCCTTCTGACAAGGCCTTTCTGGGCTGATTCCCTAATTTCCACTTCACTGTCCCTCCTGATGACAAGGCCTCCTGGGCTGATTTCTCACCCCTCCCGCCTGTCTTGGCTCTCCTAGCTGAACAATCCACTGGTCACCAAGCCATGTGGGTTTCTCTTTCCTCCTTATTTACGTCCCTTCCTATTTGCCCCACACACCCCCATGTGTACCTCTATTGTCAGTAAATGGTTGTTCACTATATGTTACCATCTCATGTGTGCCACAGTTGTCTGTAATTGGATGTTGCCTGGCTCTTTGCCTATCAAGAATAGATTGCTTAATGGTACTGTCTTATCACCTCCATTCTTTGTGAATGTTGCTAGCAATTCGGCTAGCAGTATAATCTGTACCTCTCTGTAACTTCCTTGATGTGGAACCAATGTAAAGAGCTTCTAGCTCAATTAGTATCTTCCAAGATTTCAATAAATAAAAAAAAAATAAAACTAATTTCCCCATCCATGAAATAGGACTGACCACCTATAGTCACTACCCTCCTCATTGCTTCTCTCTTGTGTAGAAAGACCACATCAGCCCTTCTCCAGTCTTCTGGAACCACATCTGTTTCCAGTGAGCTGTTCAACAAAGCCATGGAGGGCAGCTAACACCTCCCTGTGTTCTTTAAGAACCATGAAGTGTACCCATCTGGTCCCATAGCTGTTTCCACATTTAGGGCTGCAAGTCTTTTTAGGACACTCCACTCCCCCCACATTCTTGCTTCTCCCTGGTGGTTTGTCCCCTCTTCCCTCTACTATGATGATTGGGCAGAAGTACCTCTTTAAAATATCAGCTTTTTCTGATTCTCCTTCTGTATAGTCTCTCCCTTCTGTCCTTCTAATCCTTACTTCCCCTCCCCTTGCTTTCCTCACTTATGTACTTGAAAAAAGTCTCATCCCTTTTGTAATCCCTTTGTAATTCTTTCTTTTGTCTGCACCTTTGCTCTACTGACCACCTTACCTGCTTCTTTCTGCTTTTTTTCTGATTCACTTTGTATACCTTCCTCTTCTTCTCCATCTGTATCTCCTTATACCTCCTGAATGCCACTTTTTTCCTTTCATCACTCTTTCCATATCCTTGCAGAACCATAAGTCTCTTTTTCCTTCAGCTTCTGCTCAATTCCTTCACACAGAAGTTGTGTTCCTTTAATTAAGCATTCCCTTATTTTCCCCATTATGTCTCTACTCCTCCCTGCCAACCCCCTATTTGAGGCAGTTTCTCAGTCAGTCTCTCATTTCCTTAAAATTCACCCTCCGGATGTCTTGTGAAAATGGGCTATTTAGCTCATCTTGCCATCCAGTATAATAAATAAAATTAATGTAGTCAAATCTCTCCCTGCACCAGGTGATTTCTAGTTAAGGTTTTGTATAGGGATGGCATTGCCTTTCTTGACCCACCACCTACCCATCAAAATGCATCTTAGCATTGTAGCTGTTCTCTTGACTGCAGCAACAAATTGCCTGCCTGACTTTAGTTTATAGTCAACAATTACCCGTTGATCCCTTTCCTCAGTTGTACTTACCCTGTTGCAACATACCTAAATAGTGCCCCCTTTCATACATCCCAGACCTCTACCATTTCCACTGTTTTTGCCAAATTTATGTTATTAACAAAGTTCAGGTGTCTGCTAATAATCACTTTCTGTGTGTCATTAACAAACATGTTAAAAAGCAAAGAACTCAGAACCACTTCCTGGGGAAAACTATTCACTCTAAATGGTGACCATACACTGTTTTCTATCTGTCAGAAAACTGACAATGCTCAGCCTGTTCACTTTGTCCACTCTACATTGCACTGTCTTCTTTTTTTAATGCCCCTTTCTTAGTCTGACCTACCCCTTTCACCCCTCCATCTGCACCAGCCTTGTCACACACCTTCTTACTGATGTACCCCCATGTTTCTATTCCCTGAGGCTTACCCACAACAGCAGGGTGAGGGGGTGCCCCTGTGTCTACCAAGATGCTGAATCCTCATGGAGATGGCTGGGTGCATAGGTTGGTAATGTGATGCTTGCATGCCAGCCACAGAGGGTGATTCTACCGTGATCAGGTCTGGTTTCCTTTTTCAGTCCATTCCCAGAATGTTGGCTCATGGGTGTATGCATCCCATGTACACAAGCATGTCACATGGCACCAGCAAATGGTCTCCCTCCCACTTCAGTGCCACTTGCAGTTCTGCCGGTGTCAATCCAGGCAGCACTGTTGGAGCAGCAGCTGACTCTCTTCTTTCCAAGAGAAGGACATAATCCTCTGGGACTCTCAGTCATTTTCTTCCCAGCTGGTCCCCAATGACTCAGGCTCACTACTGAAACTGGGTCACCAGCATTATGAGCAGTCCTGCTACAGCTGGGCTGATGGGCCAGACATTTACACTATTTTCTGTATGAATTGTCATTATAGTGTGGTGTTAAAGACCTGGCTGATATTGTGACAGATTATATCTAAAAAAGGTCACTTATTCACAGGAGAAAAGCCCATGCTTCTCCAGTGGCTGAACCATTACATCTTTTATAGTAAATAGAATCATAGGTTCATAGAATCATAGACTGAAATAAGTCAGTTGGCTTGCTCCATTTTGACTTGATGTTTTATTTTAATTGTATCACAATACTCCTTGACATAATAAGAAATTATCCAGGGAAGTCTAAAAATGATTTATTCATTTGCTAGATACTATTTCTATGGGTAGCTTATTCCAAATTGAAACTACCCGCTGATTTATCCATGCCCCAGGCATTATCTTTATATTGTTCACCTTTCAATATCCATTCATGTGACCTAGTACTTTTTCCTTGCTCTTTACTAACCCGATGCATTCTCATAAATCCTTATTTTGTAGGCCTTATGCAACAGACAAAGGTCTTCTGTCATCCTTCTGCACTCCAGGGGATACAAGTCAAGTTCTCTCAACCTCTCCTCATATGGCTTACGACTAACACTAGTTACCAGCTTGGTGGCTATCTTCTGTACTTTTTCCAATGTCTTAACCTCCTCCTTTTTGTAAGGAGCCCATACCTGTACACAATACTCCACTGTAGGCTTCACCAGTGATGAATACAAAGGAACCAATTCCTTTCTCTGTCATAAGACAGTTTTATTATTTTTTTAAGGCCCAGGGCATCTTACACAAAATGCAGGAGAAAACACCTCAGTACATAAATAAATACATACACAAGAACTCAAGTGGTTAAAATGAATAAACCAATTACTAATAAATAAGAGGAAGATTTATGCTTGACTCAAAAACTTTGCCATGCAAGTAAAGTTAGCAGTTTTGTTCTTACTTGGGTCCAACAATACCCTTTTTAGGACTGCAGTGGGCGGAGCCTTGCAGATCTTGTGCTTTCAAAAAAGGATTGGATTCTTTGTGACCAAACACCATGTTGGAGTTGCACCACAGTCATATGCATGTCTGTGGTGCACTCCACTCACACCGCACTATTTTTTACTTTTAAAAAAAAGGCAGACCTGATGCACAACCCCAGTGTCACTCTTATGATTTTGGGGGGGTGACTGCTGAGAGGGAGGGTCAGGTGGGAGGATGTCACTAAACAAACATATGATGGTCATGGTAGAACACAGCACATTTTGCCATGTCCAAGATGGCTGCTGCACTCTATTGTGCATGCACGACCACTAGCGCATACGCAGTATAGTGCGTTGGCCATGTTGGTCATGGCAGAATGTGCCATATTCCACCTTGACCACCGATTCCTTTTTCAAAAAAATGTATGCATATCTCCCACCACCCTAACCTCCCTCTCAGCACTCATTATCCTACCCAACCCCAGAAACATAACAATGACACTGAGGGTGCCCAATCCCCCTGAGTATTGTGACTGTATTCCGTACCCTGTTTTTTTTTAATATATATATTTTTTATCCCCCACCTGACCCTCCCTCTTAGCATCCACCCCCACCCCCCAAAAAAACATAACAATAACATTAGAGGTGCCCAATCCCCCAGTGTCACAATTGAAATTCTTCAGTCCTTTTTTTGTTTTTTACCCTGTAAAAAGAAAAAAAGTCCATCAATGTCTTTTACGCCATTACCATCCCACCACCTGACCCTTCCACTCACCATCCACCACCCCCCAAGCCCTTACTTACCAATCGGGGGTCCAACACCATAATCCTCTCTGAACCACAGACATGTCTTCACTCTTCAAAGCCGGACCGTAAACTGAAGAAACAGGTATGCAGTTCAATGTATTTCAATGGGGTTTTGAACTTGGTGCCATAACCTGGGCATTTTCACATATTTTTTGCCCAGATTTTCAACATGCCTTCTTTGAGACTCTACCTCATAACAATGGCACTATCAGTAGGCAGATCTGTACTTTCAGGCAGGAGTTGAAGATTTGCACTGCCCTTATTCATGAGGTGGGCTCATAAGAAGGCTATGTTGAAAATTTGGTGTACAAATATTACAAAAACAACAAATTTATGAGACTACATTATATGTTACTATCACAGGCTCGTAACATTTGTATTTTTCAATATTTTTATCACAAATTCCTTGGATGCAGCCCCATCAGCTCTTGACAAATTTTGTTTTGAATAGGGATGACACTGGCCATTTACCAGTCATCTGGCACTATCTCTATCCTTAAAGTGACTTGATAGAGTTCAGTGAGTAGTCTAAACAGAACCCCTCATAACTCCACAGTTATTCCACAATGGATATCATCCAGACCCTCATATTTAACAGGATTTACTATCTCAAGATATTTGCCTACTAACTGCACAGTGATTAGCACTGCTTTCTGTTCAGTCAGCACCTCTCCATAATGTCCTCCTTAGCTGGTCATCCTCCATGACTTCAAAACAAAAAAATAGACACACAATACCTGTTCAGAGCCTCTGCTATTCTCCTTACCTCAGTCAGAAGTGCCTCACCCTCCCCAGTAATCAAGGGACCCACTCTATCATTGCCACATGTTTTATTTTTAATGAAAAAAGCAAAAGACGGGTTAAATTCTAGTGAAAAGGAAGACTGTCTACAAAATGAAATTAAATGTACACACAGTAGTGTGGTGGGTAGGTAACTGGCTGGGTGGCAGGACACAGAGGGTGGTGGTAAATGGCTGTCACTCCACAGAGGGAAGAGTGACCAGTGGGGTACCACAGGGATCAGTGCTGGGACCGGTCCTATTCAACATCTTCATCAGTGACATGGTGCAGGACCTAGAAGGCAGAATTTCACTGTTCACTGATGACACAAAGCTCTGTAACAGAGTAGACACACCAGAGGTGTAGACAGAATGAAGCGACCTGCAGAAACTTGAAGAATGGTCAGGGTTTGGCAGTTGAAATTCAATGCAAAAGAAGTGCAAGATAATGCATATGGGGACAATAACCCTGGCACAATATATCAGTTGGGGGTGAGGATATAGCATGCATCAAGCAGGAAAGGGATCTTGGGGTTATCATCTCTGATGACCTCAAGGTAGGAAACAGTGTGACAAGGCAGCAGGTAAAGCAAATAGGATGCTGGGATGTATAGGCAGGGCATTACCAGCAGGAAAAGGAGGTCATAATTCCACTATACAAGACACTAGTGAGGCCCCACCTGGAGTACAGTGTACATTTCTGGAGACCATACCTATGTAAGGACACAGACAGGGTAGAGAAGGTTCAGAGGAGGGCAACAAAGATGGTGCATGGATTGCATCACAAGTCCTATGAAGACAGGTTGAAGGAACTGAACATGTACTCCCTGGAGGAGAGGAGGGAGAGAAGGGATATGATAGAGACATACAAGTATCTTACAGGGAGGAACAGGGTGCAGGAAAACACTATTTTTAAGTGAAAAAGATGTTCCAGGACTAGAGGGCATGGGATGAAGTTGGAGGGAGGACGATTCAGAGGAAACATGAGAAAGAATTTCTTCACAGAATGGGTGGTGGACAAGTGGAACACCCTGCCAGAGGAAGTGGTGGGGGCTGAAACAATCACGGGATTTAAGAATGCATGGGATAGACATAAAGGAATTCTGGAGGTCAGGGGTAAGGTACAACAGACTTCTAGGAAAACAAACTGAACTTACAAGCTCAAATGGGCAGACTGGTTGGGCCATAGGCCCTTATCTGCTGACACTGTCTATGTATCTATGTATCTATGTATCTATGTAAATGCACATAAGGTAAAACAATTGGCTAGTGAAATTCAATGTGGATAAGTGTATGCAGGATGTGTGCAGCCTGGATGCAACTGTAAATGATCCTGGCTTAATGATTTCTTTCATGCAAAACATGATGAATGAATGCATGAATGAATGAATGAGTGAATGAATTGTTTTGGATAAACAACTATGTCTACAGCCTCATGACTATTTGCTGATGTTTACCTTTTAATATTTGTATGTTTGTAATAATACATTGTATTATGTTGTGTCACTGTCTTGTTTTATGGTTGGACGCAATTGTGAATGAGAGTACCCCGTTTAATTTACTAACCAAATTGAATTTAATTGAATTGAATTGAATGAATGAAATGTGTGAGAGCCTTCACTTAGGCAAAAAATAATTTTAGTTAGAGGGTGTTATTTAAATTGTAAGCAAGTAGCAGCATCAGACAGTGAAACATACATAGACATAATTGTTGATGGGAAGTTGAAGCTGTTTCAGTGATGAGTAGAGGCAATGTGTAAGCAAACAAAATGTAGAGCTGCATCAAAAGGGGTATAGCATGCTGTAAGATCGGTGTAATTCTACTCCTTTTTAAGACACTAGGAGGGTCTCATTTGGAGCACTATATGTAATTCTGGCAGACACAGTGCAAAATGGTATTTCCAAAATCAAGAAGATGCAGCAGATAACAACTTAAATGATTAAGGTAGTGGAGTGGTTCAGCTACAGTACAGTATATAGAATGTGTACACTGGCTAGGTATCTTTACTTTGGTGAAAGAAGGCTAATCTGAGATATACAAAACATAGGGACTATTTGCCAAAGTGAGGAGTGGCTATGTGCCACATTTCTGTGGCGTGTAGACACTTCACAGCCACTACACCCCATGCACCCCATTCTCCACATGGGCACAGGGCTGTTACGCACTGGATCCCCTGGCTGGCCAGTAAGCTCCACACATGGGTAATCTGGGGGAGCGGTGCTGGAGGTGTGCCCATGCTCCACACTAAGCGTGGAGTGCCAGGTGATGGGGGGCACAGGCTACACATTCCAGAGGCATTTATAGCTGCTGTGTGCCCCCCTGACAGTAAGCACCTCTGACATGTCACCCCAGCCCACCTGCACTATGGTGAGGGCTAGGGCTAGGGCTAGCTGCCCATGCACATGTCTGGTGTTTGTGTTTGTGACCCCGCTGACCATCCCTGTAGTCATGGCACCACAGAGCGCATGGGTTCCAGTGTCAGACCAGGTCACGGCATCCCATTGGATGCCAACCCATGTTTTCCAGACAACCCCCATGCACCTGCATGCTGAGGGGGGCAGGCCACAGAAGGGGGCCACATGGTGGCTGGTGGATGTGAATACGACCAATGTACATTGTTCCATGGGTGCAGGGTCATGCTTGTGGGACACGCACCTTTAGCACATACTTCCCACCCCTTGAAGAATCTCCCCCCATGAGAATGTAGGAAAGACTGATGGCCACTGATCCATTGAGTTCTTTCCCCACCAAGTCAGTGTGAATACACCCTCATTCCATTTTCTTTACGGCACTTATCTAGTTAAAACTTGAAGTAAGAAACATTGTTGACTGTCACCACTTGTTCAGAAAATATGTTACAAGGATTTGCTACTTGTTCGGTAACATAGTTTTTCCTGCTATTTCCCTTGAATATGTCTCCATTCAAAGATAACAAGTTTTATTTATTTACTTATTTCAATGTTTCACCAGGAGGGCACACTGAACAACAAGTTGCTCATCTCACGGTGCGACCTGGGGGGAGGGGGGTTACATAGCATTGTGAAGGATGATCATTTACAATAGTATATGGGTAGTACAAACAATACAACATTGCAAGATTATGCAACAGTTGGAACACAAGGTATTGTACAATAAACAGTAGTGGAACATTGGGCAAATTACAGTACATGTCCAGAATCATACAAAAGAACATATAAACATACAAAGCAGTAATACTACGACAGAACCATTATAGTGCATAAGTGTACCAGGAACAGGCTCAAGGTAGTATGCAAGTGATGTTGGAGGAGTAAAAAGGATGGGGTAGGCTTTGCACATGGGTGAAACAGAAGGGCAGGTGGATAAGAGAGGGGGAGAGGCAAGAACTGAATATGAGGAGAAGGGCTAGCCATTTCCTGATTCCCCCTTCAGGATGTTGAGAACCCTACTAGGGGAGTCAGGTTAGGAAGGCCACTTGTCCACTTGTACCTGTACATCTAGAACAGCTGCATTTGGTCTGATGGTATCATCCCTTTAAAATATTTGAAAACTGCAGTCACATCACCCTTTGCAGGGAGGACAGTCCCAATTCTGACACTTGATCATGATAGGCCATGTTTCCAAACCTTTAACTACCTTGGTTATTCTTCTCTGTACCATCTCAGTCATGTTAATATTCTTCCTCTGATATTGGAGACTGAACTGTACACTATACTCAGAATGGGGCCTGACAAGTTATCTGTACATGGACATTCTGTCTCTCTCTCTCTGTTCTATCTCTCTATCAGCTTACATGTTTTTCTGCTTGCATGACATGACTTTATTTGCTTTGTTAGATGTTGCCCCACACAACTGCTCTTCATTTAAAGTTGCTTATCATTACCCCAAGTTCCATTTCCTGCTCAGTTTCAATAATCTCTGTACTGTTTAGGTATTTGCTTTAATATTTTTCTGATCTAGTCACCTTCAAATTTTTCAAAATTGAATTTCATCTGCCATTTTCAGCCAATTTGATAAGCATGTCCCAGTCCCTCTGAATTTCATGAACTTACTTTTGTGATGTAACTACAATGTAAGCCTCTTAAGTGCACACTCTTGGGAAACAATTTTGTTGTGCTTAAGTAGGCTATGCAGTGAAGCAGACCCTGCATTTTATCACCTCACTGCAGGTCACCCCTGGCACTCCTACTATGCTGTCTGCCATAGCAAAGGCCCCAATTACACCCACCACTGACTCCAGTACTGTCCATCACAGTAAGCATCCCAGTGCAGAGTCTATTTTGGTGTCATCAGAAAATTTAGTCACTCAGCTGCTGGTGCCCACCTCCAGATCATCTATGAATATATTAAACATGTTGACCGCAGCACAGATCCTTGTACAAATCCACTGGACATTTCCTTTTATGTAGATATATTATCATTAAGTGTAACCCTTTGAGCTCTGCCTTGCAACCAGTTTTTAATGCATTACATTACTGAACTGATTATGCCTGGTTCTACATTTTATGACATATCCTCCTGTGTGATACACTGTTGTGTAGTTCACTGAAGCCCATGTACAGAACATTCACATGTTTCCCCTTGTCAAGTTCCTTGGTGAGACTATCAAGAAATGTACTAGAATTAGTCTGACATGATTTACCTTGAAGAAACCATACTGGGACACCAGGATTAAATAGTCTTTCAGTAAGCATTTGCAATTCTCCTTCTTATGAAAGAAAACAAGCTGAAAAAATGGGCTGTAAGTGATGAGGGTGAAGGGGGAAGGGCGCCCCGTGTAACGGCACAAGGAGAATGGAGAAAACATGAGTGGTGTGTCCCTAATGCAGTGACCATCAGAACGGTGAATGGTGGGCATTTAACAACAAATCAAAATGCTGACACCACAACTAACACAGGGAGATGGAGGATGATGGGGGGGGGGTGAACACCATATATGGGGACAGAGGGCAGCACACAGACATAGGGGAATGTAAATGCAAAAGGCGGTGGATGGGTGGGCTAAAAGGAGGAGGGATGGATGAACAGAACAACAGCACCGTGGACAAGCCCATTATGGGAGCACAGTGCAGGGTCACACACAGTTGACAGATGTGAGGCAGAGACACAAGGTCCAACAGGGTGTCTGGTGGCTGGCCAGGAACTGGCAGTAGGTAGGTGCAGGGGAGACAGCACACAGTCCTGCACCTGCCAGGACAGCAGTGGTGTTCACATGGTGGGATGGTCTGCAAGGCTTGCAGCAGTGCAGAAGCATCCACCCAGCCAGAAACACACCTGACTACACCTACAGCTGAAAATTATAGGCAAGGCCCCACAGGCAGTAGGGTGTGGAGTGTTTACCATATTCAGCCACAATGGCCTCAATGTGCCTAGTGGGGTGATGGTATGTCCATTTCTGGGCAGCAGGGGAAGCCCTGGACAGCAACTGCTCCATTTGGACCTCACATAGGTGCTGGTCCTCCCACAGGCAGTCAAGGAAGTGCCAAATGTTGGGGTGACTGGCACCGAGCTGTGTGCTGAACCCACAGTGCCAGCCTTCCACAAAATTGTTTGTGCCAGCCCAGCAGCCATGGGCTAGTACATGTTCCACGTGCACACAGGGAACACAGGGCACCTGTGGGCTATCCTACCTACTGCCTGGCCAATCCAGGTATCCCCAGGTACTCGAACACTGGGCGAAGGATCTCCTTCTGTGCCCTGTAGAATGGCAGGTCAAGGAGCTCACCATATGCCATCTCTGCAGTGACTACAGGCAAGAACACTAAGGTGAGGAGCATCCTAACCTGCAGCGCAAACTCCTCCTCCCATGCATACCTGGCATGGACCTCTGGGGTCTGCTGCACCTTCTGCCAGACTGCCTGGCAAAAGTGAAAGAAACAACCTCTGAGGTCCTCTTGCTGAAGCCATGCCAGGTAGCACACTCAAAGTCCAGCAAGGCTAATGTAGGCTGGACACCGCCCATGAGCCTGCACACCTCTGCAAACACCTGGCTGTATGCATGTTTGATCCGTGATGACATCAGCATGTACACCGATGGCACGATGACACCCTCGTGCATACCATGTACCATATACAGCTGTCTGAAAAGTGGTGGCAAACAGCAGAAGGTCCCATCCAGGAACCAGTCCTTGAACTCTGCCAGGAATTGGAGGAACCAATGTGTGGCAAACAGGAGGTTGCATTCCTCACCGGTGCCACTGTCATGCTGAAAGAAGGTGTCCCTTCCCCTGGTGACTGTGTACTCTGGAGGGATGACAAATTCCATTAGTGATGCAGCTGTGACAGGGAATCCCCTGGCAGCCTGCCTCACCAGCTGCACAGTGCACTTCATGAGCGGCTGGGCTGGCAGCCTGCCAGCTACAGCATCTGGCACCCCAGTGTTTCAGTGTTCGAGCACCGGAGATGTGCTCTTAACACTCCTGTGTGCCCTCTCTCAGATGTCATCTAGCACACCATGCACCCCCACCTTGCCCACATCAGGATATGTGGTTGTAAAGACCCTCCCAGTGAAAAACTCATGGTCCTCCACTGTGTGCAGGCATGCAGGACAGTGGTGTCTAAGGTCCTTCATGCACCTTCAGTACACCTTCGTTTTCACCTTCTTGTCCCAGTGGTACACATGACCCTGGTAGGCAAGGAAAGTCTCTCCCTTCTGACTTGTCAAATACTGGACCACATCAATCTTGACAATCGATCCTGGGTATAAGCACCTGTACTTCCACGTCATGGTCCTGTAACACTGTCACTGTGGTCAGGTGATGTTGCACATGTGTGTGCTCCTGCGTGCTGTTGCCCCCCCGAGTGTGTGGCATAAAATGTTGTGTCTTGGTGGCCGCCATCCCATACGTGTCTGGAGCAATGGTGTGTGGCAATGCCTGTGGCCCAGTGGTAGTGTAAAGCAGTCTGCATATGGTGAGTTATTCAGCCCTGCCTCCAACTGTTTCCCAACACTCTTGTGGCCATGTACTGTAGGCTTTACCTGGCTGCTATGTGCTGTGGTGTTTCTGTAGGCTTGCAGCTCCTGGGATTCGAACCAGGAACACAGACCCTGTACACCACAGATGCGGTGAGTGTGAACTAGTGTGTGCTATGACAGTGGCTGTTAGTGGGCTGGGGTGTGTATCGAGGGCCATGGGGGGCCTTGCTGGCATGTGTTGTTTGGGGGTTGTGGTGATCAAGGATCTGTGCTGTGTTGTGGGCGTCCACATGGGGGAGGGGGGCATGCACCTGCCATCCTGCCTACTGGGTGCGGTGGGAAGGGGGCACCACATACTGTGCACTTCTGTGGTGGTCAGGTGGCTGCATTTGTGCTGCAGGTGTGTGGGCAAGCACAGCATATGCTCAGAGATTTGCAATTTTGGGCTATTTGCCCTTGTCACTGTCTCCCAGATGTCCTGTCCCCGAAGACAGTAGCCATTATGATGGGCGACCTCTTACATTTGCAGTTCTGCCAGTCACTGACCTGAGCAAGGGAGCATGTGACATACCCCCTACTGTACCTGTGTCCCTTTTGCTAGTCACCATATAGTATTCACCCTTATGTGGTTTGCCCTCTCACAAAATCCTTTATCACTGGATACCAAAAAAATTGTATGTTCATGTTTTTTGAACCGTCAGTATGGCTCTAGCATCTATAACACAAAAGAACAATAGGAAGAACCTGTTCCAACAGCATATGCACAACTACTGGTAGGCTGGAATAATGGCCCACTCACCACAAAATATATCCAATATTTTATTTATACTTCTAGTTCAATACAAAAGCTAATGTTTCAAGAGTAATCACTTTGACAGGGGTCCTTTGTGTAACACTCACCCCTTTCCATTAGAAAATAAGCCGAGTGGGCACAGCATAAGAGAATAGGGTGAGCCTTAGGGATGAAGATGCCAATGCCACCCCCTATCCCTTTTTGTCCATGCAGGGTGGGGGTGGGGTGTTAGGTTTTGAAACCTCACGGCACATTTCCCTGCGTTTGTTGCTTTAACCTCAACTGACGCATTAACAAAGTTTTTTGCAATTTATTTCCTTACTTTTTGAGATAGTATAATAGTATTTTTATTTTACAGTGGGAGCCCAGGGTTCTTCAGACACTGCGTCCCATCTCGCCATAGATGCATATATGTATCGAGTTGTGGAAATTGACTGACCTCCATCCCCTGGGCTTCCACGCACAAAGTTACTACCAGGCATAACAGAATTGCAACAAATAGTCATAACTGTGCCATGTTAAATCATTTTCACCCCAAATGTTCAACATAACCATTCTTTTGGACAAAACCTCCTCCAATTGATAGAGTAATTGAGCCTGACATGGGTTATTACCTCTGCAACTCACGAGGGGGGACACTCAATGGACTTGATAGTCCATCTGAGAATGGAAGTCTTTGATATGGAGGTGGAGCCTATCGGTTGGTCTGACCATCATGCCCTAAGGTTTAGTTTCCCGGCCCCCCAAAAGAGGCCTGCCCCAAAGGAGATAGTACAGTTCCTTCCTTTAGGAGGAGTTACCTCAGAAAGCCTAATGATGGAGCTGGACTTCTCGGGATTGCCAATGGATAGCACTGACCCAGGGCCCCTAGTGCTAGCCTATAATAGGGCAGTTGTGGGGGCTCTGGATGCCATTGCTCCATCCCATGTTTGTCCCTGTACTCTTTATCCAGGGGCTCCATGGTTTACCAGGGAGATCTGTGGGTTGAAGAGACAGGGTCGAAGATTGGAGAGACGCTGGCAGAAAACTCACCTAGAGATGGACAGGCTTAGACTGCTGGATCATTATAAGATCTATCAGTTAGCAATTTCCCATAAGAAGGCAGAGTGCCTGTCCAGGGAAATTGCTACAGTGAGGAATTGACCGGCCCAGCTCTTCCGGATTGTGGACAGTCTGTGCAGTCCAGCCTGTCTTCAAACCAGTCCATCTTTGTCACAGTTACAGTGTGAAGAGTTTGGAAGTTCTTCACTGATAAGGTGTCCACCATCAGGTATGAGATCAGCCAACGCCTCACCATTGGGTCTTGCACTGATCAACCAAGTGACACTAATGCCCAATTAACTTGGTTCACCTACAGTCAACTGGCAGTCATGGATATAGTGAGGATTATCCAGACTTTGCTTCCAACCTACTGTAGTTTGGATCAAGGCCCTACGCACCTACTGGTGGAGTGTGTAGAAGTTATCGGCCCAATCCTTAATGGGATAGTGGTGGCATCATTGGAGAGAGGGATCTTTCCAGATCCCTTAAAGGAGGCAGTGGTGTGCCCCTTTTTGAAAAAGCCCTCCCTTGATCCTGACTGCCCAGAAAACTACAGACCGGTCTCAAATCTACCCTTTTTGGGGAAGGTTATTGAGAAGGTGGTCGGTTTGCAACTGGAGGATCATTTAACCAGCCATAGTATTTATGACCCTCTCCAGGCTGGCTTCAGGAAGTGGCATAGCACTGAGACGGCTCTTGTACGGGTACTGAATGATCTCCTGTTGGCGAGAGAC
The DNA here is from genome assembly GCA_016271365.2 of Neoceratodus forsteri. NCBI lineage: Eukaryota > Metazoa > Chordata > Ceratodontiformes > Ceratodontidae > Neoceratodus > Neoceratodus forsteri. The sequence goes on from CM057452.1 coordinate 1,398,461,641, forward strand.
TGGAGAGCTTATTCTGTCTTGGTTCTTCTTGATCTCTCAGCAGCATTTGACACTGTAGATCATGGGGTATTGCTCGAATGCCTGTGGTTTCTGTGGACTAAGGGGGATGGTCCACAGTTGGTTTCAATCTTTCCTGCAGGGTAGGACTCAGAGAGTAGTGTCAGGGATTTATTCCTTGGCCTCTCACTGCCTGCACTTTGGGGTGCCACAGGGTTTGGTGTTTTTCCCCATGTTATTTGTGGTGTATATTCTCCCATTGGGGGACATTATAAGGCAGTATGGGTTGAGTTTTCATTGCTATGCTGATGATTCTCAACTCTACATGTCTTTTGTGCCTGAGCAGGAGTCCGATTCAAGTGCAGTGTTTAACAATGCCTCTTGGAGATACAGAACTGGATGAGTACCAACTGGCTGAAGTTGAACCCAGGAAAAACAGAGGTATTGGTTGTGGAGCCGGGGGTAAGGATGTCAAGCTTATGGGTGGGAAAATCCTCAGGTTTATTTCTGGGGGGGACACTGCTTATAGCATCCAGCCAGGTGTGTAACCTTGTTGTTGTGTTTGATGAGGGCCTGACCCTGAGGGCACAGGTGTCGGCCATAGTCAAATCATCCTTTTTCCATCTAAGGAACATAACATGGGTGAAACACTTGGTTCCATCGGAGGATCTTCCTACACTGGTCCACTCCTTAGTTGCCAGTCATCTTGATTATTGCAGTGCCCTTTATCTAGGGCTGCCAGGATTGGATATCCGCTGCTTGCAGCTGGGGCAAAATGCAGCAGCTAGGTTGTTGACTGGAAGCCTGAGATCCAGCCATAAAACACCTGTGTTGCGCAAATTGCACTGGCTGCCTATACAGTGGTGGATCACTTTCAAGGTCACATTGATGACCTATAAGGCCCTACATGGTTTGGGACCCCACTACCTGAAAGAGCTCCTGATTCCCTACTGCCCTCCTGCTCCCTCTGATCCTCTGTCGAGGGATTGCTAGAGATTCCCAGAATAACCTTGAAAACATCTAGTGGGAGAACTTTTGCCTTTATGGCACCTACCCTGTAGAATTCTCTACCTTGCCAGATACATAATAGCCTGACTGTAGAAGGGTTTAAAGAAAGTTTTTAAAACCTTTTTATTTAAGCAAGCATTTTCTGAAGTCTAAATTGTGTTTTCAATTGCTGTGGATTTTAATTTGTATGTGAAATTGTGTAAAGGCGCCCTGAGCTTTGGAAGGGTGCCTTGTATAAATACATTTTTACTTACTTACTTACTTCTTATCATGTCACTTCATGTACTTAGTACAGAAAATGTTCAACTTCCCACCAAAGCATAATTCTGTGCAACCACAACACCATTCTCCCCCACAGGTGAAAACCACAATTTGGACAGTATTTGAAAAATGACAGCTGTGGCATTCATGACGTGGGGTACTAAGAAGACTATATGGAAAATATGGGGTGAAAATATTGCAAATTTCCAAAGTTACAAGCATGTGTCACGAGATTGCAACAAATGGCCATAACACTGTCATTTTTTGAAATTTTGACCCTGAATTTTCAACATGCCCTTTTTGGGACCCTATCTCATGCACACAGGTGCTATCATTTGGTTACTTGGTCCCAAAAGGTGATTTCTTGCAGTGACTGTGCCATTTTGTGCCACAGGTGCGAAAACACTTTTCGAGCAGGATGTGAAAAATGACAGCCATACTGTTCATGAGGTGGTGTTTTAAAATGCTATGTTGAAAATCTGGAGTGAAAATATTACAAATTGTCAAGGTTACATGTGTGTGTAGCAACATTTCAATGACCGTGTGTATCTCAGGCATTTTTTGGTATTTTTGCACCAAATTTTCAACATGAGCTTTTTGGGATCCCACCTCACAAGCACTTGCACTGTCATTTCATAACTGGCCCCAAAAGGTGATTCTGTGCAGTGACCACGAAATCACCTTTCGAGACTGAGAAACAGAATGCCAGTGCCAGTGTTCATGAGGTGGGGTCCCAAAACATGCAGGTTGAAAATTTGGTGCAAATATGACTAAAAATGGCCACGATATCAACATAAGTTCAAAACACCATTGACAGCCATTATACAACACATAACTTGATTCTTCAGTTTGCAGTTCAGCTTTGAAGAGTGCAGACATGTCACGATCCACAGAAGATGACAGTCAGTGGTCTCCGGTGGTAAGCACAGGGCAAGGGGGTGTGTGTTGTGGTGGGTTACTCCATGGGAGAGTTGGGATGGGGGAGTGGTGGGGGGATGATGAGGGGCCATTTTTTTTTACAGGAAAAAAAAGACATTGGGGGACTGTTTTCTTTTTTACAGGTGCTGTACTAAAAGCAATGCAACACTAGAGGTGGACTTCCCAGTGTCCAACAATACTTTTGGGTGTAGAACATTACTGGGGACACTGGGAGTGGGCTACCCAGTGTCCCACACTGAGGGGTAGTTACTGCTGACACAGAGATTGGGCACCTCGCAGTCAGCAAAATGTAAGGAAAGGGAAAGAGGGAAATTATTTAACAAGGAGAGACTTAATTCAAAACACTGGGAGTGGGCTACCCAGTGTCCCACACTTCTTGGGGGGTAGAGAACATACTGGGGACACTGGGAGTGGATTTCTCAGAATCTCAAACTGCTGGGAGGGAGAATACTGGGAACACCAGGAGTGGGCTCTCCAGTGTCCCACACTGGTGGGTGGGATGGTGGTGTTATGCTGCCTACATGGGGATTGAGTACTCTGATGTCGTCAGAGCTTAAAATGTTTAATATTAATATTCCTCTGCTCTCTTCCCCTTAGAAGCAGTAAAAGGGGAAACACAGGCATTCATTAGGTAAACACCAAGAGCTGTTGACCTAAATGGGGTCTGAGGAATCAGATTCTGAAGCCTTTTTACCCCAAAAATGAGCAGGGGCTATTGTACGGATTACTACCTCAAATCCATCCCACATACTGTCGCAAGCAAGGGTGTTTCAGGATACTGCAGCAATCTGTGGCAGACACTACCAGCCAAAAAAAAACATATTTAAGGAAACCAGACAGAAAACGTAATGCCAAAATTGTGTTCCTCAGTCCCTGACTAGGTACATACAACTGTTGGTGTTTACCTAAGGGGCAGTATTTTTTTAAATATGATATTTTTTCTGCCTCACTAAATGAAAACAAGATGGTGGAATCTGGACTGAAAAGTTAAACAGCAAACAGTGAAGTTTGAACAGTAAATGGCTCTTTACTGTTCAAACGGTAAAGTTCTAACAGTATATGGTACTTACCATTTGAATGGTAAATACCATTTACTGTTCGAAAAGTAAAGTTTGAACAGTAAATGGCCATTTGCCATTCAACATTACAGTTTGAACAGTAAATGTTATTTAGCTTTCTAACAGCCTGTCCTGCACCTATCACAAAACTTGTTATAATTCAAAAATGGTAATATATTTTTTCACCAAACAATTTAAGCACACCCTTGGCACACACCCCATCATCCCTAGAAATGTCAGAGGAAAATTTCATTCTGTATGTGATGTAGATGAAGACAAATCATCCCATGTTATCCTATGGGGAAAAAAAACTTCCATTTTTGGGTTTTTAACCATTTTATATCTCAAAAACCATAAAAACACCATCACAAAACTTTCCACATCTTGTGACACTGGCAACGTAACCGCGCATACTAATTTTTGGGCAATTTCATTGAAAAATGCCAAAGTTATTACCGTGCACAAATTGAGATTTAACATTGAAAGGCTGTACCAACCCTAACTATAGGGGTACTATCGTGCCCCTATAATATGTCATTTTAATGGTCTAGCAATATCTGTATGTCTAGTTTAATGTATTTTAATGTGAACAAATAATGACATAAATGAAATAGTTGAGTAATTTAAATTTTTCACTTAGTTTTAACTGTCTCACCTGTCCCTTCCAATGCGAGCTCCTCAGCTCAGCACTGGGTTCAGTGTGATACAGGCAATCACAAAACCGTGTTCGCCATTAGGGTGAGTGTATATCACAAAAAAAAAAACAGCGATGCACACTGCCAGCAAGACAAATAGTGTGGCATTACCTTACACTATTTATGCAGGGGGCTGTGCCCCCCCACACCCCTCTTAAAAAAAACAACAACTCCAGATGGGGTGCATGTTGGGGAGGGGGAGAACCTTACAAAAAAAAAAAGATTACACCCACTCTCACAAAAGCACAAAATAGTGTGGTCTTTCCCAGCCCCAAACCCTGCACCCTTCCCACTGTAGCCAGCCACCCTCCCCACCATGCCACACAGTCAGCTCAGCAGCCTCTTGCTGCACTACCTAACACATACCTTCGGTCCTCTTCCATTCCCATTCTGGGGATCCAGTCACCTTCCTCTTCACCTGTCACTACCCTTTCAGGGTAGCTCACATTCCAGGTGATGAGACTGAGTCACTCATATTTGAGTTCCTCAATCTCTGTCACTATATTAACAGTATATCTCAGCACTTCATGATGTGCTGCAAACAAACCAAATAAATATTTTTAACCAAACAGCTTTGTGGTATTCAACAACTAGATTTTTCTCTCACTAAATCAGTTTTATGGTGTATCTGCATTACTACACCTGCTCGCGCAGTGCCTTGAATCTTTATGGATGACATGGGAGAGCCGGCTTGCATGTTACAATTTTATAGTGTGCACCACTTGACTGGCCATGTGACAATGTTAGCAGGTATGATGTCACAACATCAGTAAAGTGACTATCATGCTGCCGTGTCTCATGCTGATCTCTCAGCTTGCCAGAGTGATGGTCACATGGTGGATATTATGACATCATACAGGCTGACATCATCACATGGTTCCTAGTCCAGTGGCACCACAGTCTAAAATGGTAACAGACAGGCCAGATCTCTCCTTTCAGCCATGAAAGCTCAAAGGTGCTGCAGGAGCAGATATTGTAATGGAGATACACCATAAAATAAATTGATAGAAAAATTTAGTTGTATATCAGCAGTGGTTTAGCGTAATACAATTTAATTATTTGTTTATAGCACAGCACAAAGTGCTGAGCTGGGAAGCTTCAATTGAAAACAACAGGTGAGACAATTAAAACTAAGAGAAGAATTTAATTTACCTATTATTTCATTCATTTCCTTATTTGGACATGTTAGAATGCCCAAAACTATACATAAAGATATAGAGAGACCACTGGAATGACAAACACATTTTATTTACTATATATATATATATATATATATATATATATATATATATTTATAGGAATCTTCATGGTTTAAGTAAACTGAGTGGCCACTGTGGAAGCACTTATGTGATCTCAAAGGCTGCAGGTGAACAAGTGGTTCAAGAACCATATAAGGCATGATAGTTTTAATATACTGTAAAATGGGTTTAGTATTAGAAACAATAGGGTGTTGCCTAATATTTTACAGCACTATGTGAGTCAAAAAGGAACAATATCAAAGCAAATCTGTTTTTTGGGAGCTGAGATTAAAAGGAATTGTACAAAGATCAGTAATACTGACAAATTAATAACTAATGGTATCCAAATTTCATCTCATACGTAAAGAAATTCATTAAAGGAATAAATGTAAATAAGTGAATTTATATATACTGCAGTTCTTTATGAAACCCAAGAAGGAGCAGAAGGGAACAAATTATTAATAAACAACATTATTTCATTTAAAGAGGTATTACATGTAAATATATAAAACTATTTTTTTTAGTTTTTAGTTTTTTTGTTGACTGAGAAAGGACTAAACAATTCTGCCTATTTTCAGGCTCACCCCGGAGAAGGGGGATAAAGATGGATGTCAACTGACACTGAACCAGATTAAGCTGTTGGTGGTATTTTTAGTGAATGGGGGAAATTTGGCCAGGACACTGAGGAAAATTCCCCTACTGTGCTGTAGGGGGAGCTGCTGTGCTTCACCTGTGCTGAGGGCCATTTGGGCCATTGAGCTGAAGGAGATGGACATTGAGGAAGCTGGGGAACTGGTCTCTCCCCCAGCCCTTATTCTGCATGAAACCAAAGTTTTTTTTGATGCAACTGATCCCTCAGATTTACCTCTAATACGGATGGACCTGGCGCCAAGTTTGCAAGTAATGGATACTACTCAACATAAAACGTATTCTAGTGATGCACTTAAGGAGACATCAGGTTCTGAAATCCGATGATTGTTACTTAAAGAAGAAAAAGACCATCAGAAAAGAAGACAACAACTGGAGCTTGCTCTAACAAGATCTACTGAAGGAATGAGGAATGTATGTGTTTCTGAGAACACACTAATGTCTGCTGCACATCACGCTAACTCGACGCAGACTCCGGCTTCTACAATCAATGTTCAGGTACCCCCTCCTCTTATTCATTATCAATCTGTGCCTGGGCAACAAGATAGTTATACAATATTTACTTTTATCAGTTCGAGGCAAGTCACTAAAACTATTATGGAGCAGGAGCGCTCACTTATATCCTTACCAGGAGTGTCATTTTCAGAGTCCTTATGGGCAGCAGGGAGGGGGCAACAGTCCACTTGTCAAGCTTCTTCTCTATTGAGGGGGACTACAGAGATCACTCAGGAGATTGTGCATGAAGTAGGGTTGGGTCGAAAATGTGTCGCAGCTCAGATCCCTGACAATAAAGCCCTGAACATGGATATGGGTAATGCAACACCCTTTCTCCTGAATAAACAAAATGATGTACAGGCAGAACACCAGACTGGAATAATGTCTGAAGGGATAGGCCCTTCCTATGAGATTACAGATCAGCATGAGGTTACTGAAGTTAGACCCTCTATTCTTCCTCCTATGAAGAATACTCCTAGGCCCCTCATGAAAGATTTACCAGAGAAAAGCACTGCTGTGCATAAAATCTTGGGAGTTGAGGAGGTTGGACAGAAATGGAAATCAGATGATTCACAAAAAAAATGGGAAACATTAGTATTACAGCACAGGAATATTGTAATACCAGTAGATGAAGGTATTCTGCACAATGTTTCTCCTTATAATTTTGACCCCCTTTTATCAACGGCTACTGCAATAAAACAGACTTTTGGGTTGGAAGGACATGTTGGAGAGGATAAACCCTGGATGGGCTCTACGCTTAAAGGGCCTGGTTGGACCCAAACTGAGTTAGGTCAGTGGGTTCCTGACCCTAAGTGGGATTCATCCACTATTTCCCAGTCATCCACCTTATCAGACTGGTCACCTACATTAGTGAGCATTTGGGAGGAGCAGGACTTGATACATACTGAGTACTGCACAAATCAGCCTCTTGCCCAAAATCCTGAAGTTCCTGTACAGTCACAGGAGGCATCTGTGGGACTGGTTCGGCCTGAGACAACATCAGGGGGTACATTGCCTCTGCAATCCTTGCATCCACAGCAAACAATCAGTGTGGGTCTCCCAGTGGTACTGGCCTTATTCCTTGCGACATCAAAGCAGGCAGGTAATGAGAACCCAGAGTTCAGTTCCCCATCTCCTCAGAGAGGGGACCCTCTGGTAGAACAGCCTCAGAAACCACTCCTGTCAGAACTTTTTAAACTGAATACAAGAGATCCCCTTCCAAGGAAACATGCAGTCTGCCTCAGATATAAAGGAGGCTTGGATGTTCACCCTGATTGCTACTATGTGGGGAAAACTTTGATTAAAGAGTCACTGAGTTTTTATCCAGCTGATGTTTTTGCCTTTATTCATATTTCTGGAGAAGATATCTACAACATTAGTTTCCATTCTGCCTTTCTTCTGGATGCCTTTTGAACAAAATACAACCAGGTAAAGGCCTCCCTTCTATGGCTCCCCTTTATGGCAATCCCACTGATGAAGCCACTGATGAACTCAGTCGTGATCATGTTTCATAATGGAAGTGTCCCAGTTGGAGACATATAGCACTGGCTACAACAAAAATGCCAGGTTCTTAGTCCACCAGAAGCTATAGTGGAAATGGAACAATTCTGGACTGAAGAGTGGAAGTTTCAAGTCAAATTACTTCAGATTGAAGATGGGATTCTTCATATCCATAACTGCTTCTTTCTGGGATGTGACTGTGGATTTTGTTACTACCCTTGCTAGCCTAGGGCATACTATCATTGTGGTTCCTGAACTCATCTGTCCAGTGTATGTGATAAACTTTGTTGTTGTTTGTGCAATGAAGTTGGCCACATTAATTCCAGGAGTACAAACTCCTCCCGATGTAACCTCTGTGAAGAAAAGGGCCATTTCTACATGGACTGCCCATGGGCAGCAGTGAATGCCACCCAGCCCTTAGATCCAGATGCTCTCATTAATAAAGCCCAGGCTGAGGAAAATTTGGATCACCCTCCCCTGGCACAAATGGATCTACATGACAAGACATCCTCTGCAGACATATTGTTGCCCCTATTCCTATGTAGGCCAAAGTACAGCAAACTACCCCGGCAGAGATCTCCATCTCTACCACAAAATTTGACAGAGGTGGTTCCACTTATGCAACCTGTTTGTTACACAGATCCTGTGGACCAGACATCAGAGAAAAAACTTGAGACATTACCCTCTTCTGCCGATTCTGTTCCGCTTACCTAGAGAAGGTCCACTAGGAGACTAACAAAGGTTGACCCTCACCCGGGGGTGGAATCCAAAAGCCCCTATGATAGTCTCAGCACTTCTGAGTGGGGGGGACTCAGAACAAGAGCAAGACTCCAAGGAGAAGATGGAGGGGGTTGATAATCACACCCCACCACCTGAGAAATTCTATGTGGGAAAGAAGAAAAAGAAAAGGAAGAAAGACTAATTTTGGTTCAAATTGCTGAACGTTGATATTACTAAAGTGGCAACTATTAATTGCCACAGTCTTATTAATCTCAAAAAGAGACTGCTGTTTTTCAATTTATTTCCTATCTGTATGTTGATTTGGTTTTCCTTCAGGAAACATGGATGGCATCAGTGTTCCATCTTCAAGCCTTCAAATCAGAATGGCCATGGGGCCCTTCATACTGGTCCTTTGGGACTGATCGGGCAGATGGGGTGGGTTTCCTTTTCACTGGGAAATGCATTTCTTTGTTTAGGATCTTAGACCTTGTCCCTGGGAGGGTTCTAATATTGGATGGTTATTGGGATGGTGAACCGTGTACAGGTAGGTTGATTAATGTATATGCCCCCCAATTGAAAGCAGAGAGGACTAATATGTCCTTCATTATTCAACCTTATTTATGTACAGCTAAACTGGTTCTTTTTGTTGGGGATTTCAATTTCAGCCTGATGGTTCCTAGGAAAACTTACCCCCTCATCCAAGGTATATTGTGATTCGGTAGCATTTGCATAATGTTTAGCACTGGCAGAGCTCTTGAACTGCAATTCTTACATTGTGCCGCCTAATTATTTTACATATAAGCAGGCACAATTCACCTCAGTCATTGATTACATGTTTATTTCAAAGCAATTGCTAGTGAATGATGCTGCCATATGTCCACTTGAGTTTTTGGACCACCTTATGATCATTACTTCTTTCAATTCAGACCCTCACCATATCAGCATCAAGACTAGGTGGAAACTGAATGCATAAATACTTCAGAGTCCTCATCTTCACCATACAATCAGACAACTCTTAGTGACTCGGGCCTCTGTGCTTGATCTATGTGAGGACCTAGGGGAATGGTGGTTGCAGACAAAAACTGACATTAACTTTGTCCTCCAGAGATATGGTAAAGATAAGTCTAGATATCAAAATTTTAAATACTTAGCTTTACAAAAAAAATTTCAGCACCTGTTATCTCTATCCCCTATGGGATGTCATGATCTTGCTTCCCATATAGATCTTGTAAGGAGTGCAATGCAGGACTTACAATATGACAGGGCCAGCACCATCAGAGCACAACTGTCGTATGGGACACAGAAGTTCCCAGTTTTGGATCCCTGTGTGGCTTGCAAATCATGGCAGGTAGCATCCACACTGTCTAGCCTTCAACAGCCTGATGGCACTTTAATTACTTTGGTTCATGACCTCTTTCAGATAGTTACACAAGTAGAGGAAAGGGGATGCACCCCTTCACAGAGAAAGACATCTTGCTTCTCTACCTTAGGACAGCATCCACTTCCCCCTTCTAAACTTAATTTTCTTACTCGAGCCATTTCTTCTTAAGACATTCTGGATGTTATTCATACCTGGAAACTGGGGGCAGACCCCAGTATAGATGGTCTTACATTTGAATTTTATAAGACTTTCACTCTGGGACTAGCTTGTTGTCAAGCACATGTTGTTCAATTCTTTTTTTCACAGAACTTGGTTCCTGCTCCTTTTGTATAGACTTTAATGATATTTTTATTCAAATCAGGAGACCGATATTTACTCCAGAATTTGAGGCCGATCACTTTGTTGAATGGGGATTTTAAATTCCTCTGTCAAATCCTCCATCTTCGTTTAATAGCTTTGGCAGTGCACATACTACATCCACTTCAATTTTGCAGTTTACCTGATAGATCTATCCATCACCCACTGATCATTTTAAAAGAACTCTGGGAATTTTGTCAGACTAAACATTACAATGACTAGATAATTTCCTTGGACCAGAAGAAGGCTTTTTGATTTGGTGGACAATAGTTGTTTTTTTTTTTATTTTCTGTACTGGGAACCTGTGGAATCCCTAGGTTCTTTATTGACAAAATTAGAATGCTATATCATAATGCCAGTTGGTGCCCATATGTAAAATGGGTCATTGGCCTGGTTTTTGAGGTTTGTACAGGGGGTACAGTACATCAAGGGTGCCTTCTGAGCCCACTATTATACATTTGTTTCCTTCAATCCTCTGATACAGCATGTTATGAATAACCCAGGGATTCAGGGTTTAACAGGACACACTCCAGGGTATGAGGTCAAGATCCTGGCTTATGCAGATCATGAGTGTGTTGGTTCCTTCAGGATTAAGACAGTGTCATGGCAGCCAATTATGAAATACTGTGTTTTTCCAATGTCTTAGGGGCAAGGTAGAATGTTCCTAAATGTAATGCAGTTAGGTTGGGATCTACAGCCCCTCCCCAATGGTGGGAACATTCTTTGTCTCAACTGATCACATTAGAATATTGGGAGTTATGTTTAGACCTCCAGATTTGGCAGTTTTAAATTGGTCCATTTCCTTACAAATTTCCTTACAAAAGTGATAGGTAAAGGTGGTGGCCTGGAAAGGCTGAAAACAATCTAAATAAAAAAGGATTACTATTACTAAAAAATTCCTTATCCCGAGCCTGACCTATACTGGCACCATCTTCCCTTTGTCAATGGAAATTCAGCTATAAAGAATATTCTTTACCATGTTATGGGGTAGTCACTTTAACTTGGTGAAGTGGGGATATACTTACCTGCCATGGGAAAAGGGGGCTTGGGAATGGTGGACCCAGTCATCTTTTTTTTTTATTTAGTTGTTTAACCAGGTATAGCACACTAAGCTGAAAGCTTTTTTACAGGAGTGACCTAGGAGCACAAGGAGGTTAAGTGACTTGCTCAGGGTCACACAGTATGCAAGTGGAAGCTGTGGGATTCAAACCCAGGTTTAGTCTGCTGGATGTCACCAAATTTGTAGGTCAGAGCCTTAGACCACTGCGCTATACTGCTTCTATATTCTTCCACTCCTTGTTCTGGATGCATTCCATAAAATATCCATGACTTTTGACAGACACCCTAGCCCACAAATGGTTTTTAAATAATTGGAATATTTTTGTCTCTAGATGGGTAGATCAACCCCTGAAATTTTTTATCATGTTAGGTATACCTACTCCAATGAAATCTGTGATTCAGAAACTATATAAATGGGAAATTACTAAAGGTATGCTCTTGGGGAAATTGAGTACAATTATATAACTTTGTTTTAGATAAGGTGGGACCTTCGGCCCCTGAGTTCAAAAACTGTCAGTCACAAAACATAACTAAGGTAATCAAACTGCTTAATGTGAAAAGGATTCCAGAACAAATGTGGGAGGTGCTATGGCTTAGTGATTATGGGAGACAATGTTAGGGGAACCAATAAGCACCAACTGGTCGATGAACACTGTTGTCCATATACAGGGTGTGGTGCCCCGGAGGAAACAATGGAACATTTTACATTACATTGCAATTATTCTAGTAATCTGTGGATCTTTTTAGCCATGGTGTGGAATTTACCTTTGCTGCAAAATCTAACACATGAAACCCTTATCTTGGGGGATTACAGTTATAGATTATTAAAGTATAATGCTGATAAATTGTCTGTGTTTTTTGCAGTACTGAAGTATTATCTCTGGAAAAGCAGAGTGCAGTGAGTTCTATGACAATGACAAATGCCCTTTATTGTTTTTAGGGTATTGTGTGAAAACACATTGCTTGGTATTTGGGATAAGGAAATACATGCATTTTGCCACCAGTCACACAGTCACGATGGAGAGGTCTTTCCTTTTTTATTAAGTTCAAGTGATGCTCTAGTATTGAGTGGGGATAGGTTGGGAAGAATATGTACTACACGATTTATAATCAGATCCTTTCTCTTGTTTTCTGTATGGAGTTATAGTTATTAGTTTTCTTTCTTTTTTTGTATTCAATAGCTATTTTATGAGCATTTGCTATTTTTGCTTTGTTTTGGTGTAATATCTGTGATATTTGTGTTTTTCCTTTCTTTTATGCATTTCAGGATATGCATCTTTTTTTGTGTACTCTTTCTGTATTGGTATCTCATATAAAAAAACACCCCTACATGTCAGATTTTTTATGGCTATGTGTGTACCAGAAATTAGGAGTAAAGAATAACAGGAAACGTAAGGGAAAAGAAGAGAGAAAATGTCCAAGGATAGGTACATGTATGGGACAGTTAGAAACTATGGATCACCTATTTGTACATTGCTCTTTTGTAATTTCCTTCTGGCAGTTTCTAAACCCATGCTGGATATAGAGGCCCTTTTTAAGAATTTAACCACAGAAATATTGTATCTAGGTATCTTTCCCGCCAGTTGGTTGAAATATGATAAGGGTACAACGCAACTAATTTTGTTGTGTATTAAATATCAGATATGGCAGGCAAGATGTGCTTTGACTCTAAGGCAACAGGCGAAGACAGTAGATCAGATAATGTATGCAGTTATGTTATATATTAAGAATATACAACAAAAAGAAAAATATAATACAAGTCCAGAACTGTATAAATTGTGGTGGAGAAATTCATCATGGTTGGATCCTGGATAGGTTTGACTGGTACCCTGACAAGAAGTAGTATGATTTCTGCCATTTGTATTAATTGCTGTATGCTTCATTTTTAGTTTGAATGGAACATTCCCCTACACCTTTGTGGGGGAAGGAGTATTGATTAGTTTCAACATTTTAACATATTAAATATCCATTTTTGACAATAATTTGTCAGGCATATATGTGAAATGCTTATTTGTTTTCTTAATTTAAGAAGTACAACAGAGGCTATCAATTAATCAATCAATCAATCACTTTATTTAATCAGGCATAAACACCATTGAGCAAGCTCATTTTCAAGGTGGTCCTGGGCATAAATACAATACAGTACACTTCATAAGATTACAATTATGGTGGACAACAGTGCAAAAAAAAAAAAAAAACATTGTGAAGGTGCGGTCAATATGGGCCTGTACATACCGATCAACATAATTAACATGCAAGGTACATAATGATAAGTTTACTGAAATGAGAAGAGACAACAATCCCATATAGTCTCCGCTGAGTAAGAGCTCATACCTAAATGATAAAAATAAGGAGGTATTAAGGAATAGGGTAGAAATTGGGGTGAAAGAGTAGGCAGCCAAAGGGAGGCCAGAATAGGTAAAAGGTAGAGAACAGGCAGGGTCATCTTGGATTAAAGGAACTAGGCATTGTAGGTCCTAGGTTTCTGTTGTTAGGAATGTGGGTGGATGAGATACTGGGAGAGGATTTGAGAGTGGCACCCGAGGCTTAGGGGTCATTGGCATCTGAAACAGTTGCATGATTCCTTCAGATAATCCATTAATAGAGCTTTGAATGTGAAAATGCTTGGAAGTGAGGATAATTTTAATGAGTCTTGCATAGTGTTCCAAAGTGATGGAAGTGAGAAGTTGATTGCTGCTAAGCCAAAGGTAGTTTTCACTCTAGGAATCTGGAAGCAGATTAAGGAGAAGTGTCTCAGGCCATAGAAACCTTTAGCCCATTTGAAGATGTTCGAGATGTATGCAGGGAGGTTATCAGATAATGCTCTAAAAAACCAGAGGAGAGCATTCCTTTTTCCTCTAGTTGAGAGTGAGGTCCATCCTGAAACCTGGTATAGACGACAGTGATGTGTACTATGGGGTAGATTTAAGATAAATCTTAAAGCCTGGTGGTAAAGGTTGTCCAGTTTGTTTAGCATCGTTGATGGGCAATGACTGTAAAGGAAGTCAGCGTAGTCCAGTATAGGTAGGAATGTAGTTTGTACTAGTCTCATTCTGGCTTCTAATATGAATAGGTGTTTAATGTGATAGAATAAACCTAATTGCTGTCTTAGTTTCTTCAAGGTTTCATTTAAGTGGCACAGAAAGTTGAGCTTGTTATCCAGCCAGAACCCTAGGTATTTAAAGGTATCAACTACTTTAAGTGGTTCATCTAAGAGTGTTCAGATCTGTGTGATATGTGGACATCCGGAAGTAGACTTTGGTGAGAGAATCATTGCTTTAGTCTTTTTGGCATTGAGGAGGAGCTTATGAGTGAGAAGGTTGTATTGGAGGGTGACAAAGTCTTTCTGTAAGTACTCATGGGCCAGATCCAAGGATGAATTTGTGGTATAGAGTACAGTATCATCTACGAATAAGTGCATATTTACTGTGTCCAGCTGCGAGTCCAGATTATTGATGTATATTGCAAAGAGGATAGGGCCCAGGATGGAGCCTTGTGGGACTCCTTGTAACAAGGATTTTTGTGGGGACAGATCTCCTATGGCTTTGACTTGTTGTAACCTATTGATTAGGTAGCTGGTGAACCATTTAATGGCAGAACTATCAAGTCCGATGTTACTCAGTGCAGTAAGTATGATGGTATGATCCACAGTATCAAAGCCTTACTTAGATCAAGGAAGAGGGCAAATACATTCTTCTTAGAGTCCAAGGACATTTGCCAGTCTGTAGTTACTTTGGCAAGAGCTGATATTGTACTGTGTTTGGCTCTGAAGCTGGACTGAGCTGGGTTTAGCAACTTTTATGAATCCAAATGTTCTCTAAGTTGGATGTTGACAATTTTTTCAAGTAGTTTAGAGAGGACGGATAGTATAGAAATAGGCTGGTAATTGTTCAGATCACTCAGATCCCCAGTCTTGAATAATGGTAGGATGTGGGCAGTTTTCCACAAGACAGGTAGCTCACCTTGAATCAGAGAGGTGTTGAATAAGTGTGTAATAGGGGCGGTCAGATAGGTATGGCCAAGTTTTAGGAAGTAAGGTTCAATGTTATCTGCACCCACACTTTTTTCCTATCCAGAGAAAGGAGGAAGTCCTCCACTTGCTTGAACATAATTGAGAGGAAGCTGAAGGGGGTGGGATGCGGTTGGTTATGGTTGTGATTATCAGTGAAGCCAACAGTGTAGTCTCTTGCCAGGCTAAGTTTGCTGATAGGTGAGGTGTCAAAGGCAAGCCCTGCAGTGGCAAAGTGATCATTAAGCTTTTCTAGTACATCAGCTTTGTCCATATAGGTGGTACCATCAGACACAATTTTGTTTGGAAGGGGTGTTGCAGTGGACTGATCTTCGACTTCTTTGAGGATGTTCCAAAATTTGGTAGACTAAATATGAATTAATGATTTTCATTTAGTTTCCTTCTCTTTTCCAGTTTGTGAGCTTTGTTTTAACTTGAATACATATGATTGTAATACTCCTTTGATTTATTCCTTTATGTATGTATTATTTGATGTAACTTAACATTGCATGTACATATTTGGTTTGAAGTTGTAAATAAAAACTTCCTCTACTCTGCCTGTAGGGGGCCTTGCTTCCTGTGAACAAGTCTTCCAAGATGGCCACTTGGAGTGGGAGCTGTGAGGAGATGGATGTCCTAGAGTCAGGAGAGCAGGCCTCCTCCCCTGCACTTGCTGTATCAGAGGTTAAAACTGTTGCTAATAATGAGGATACCTTTGAGGATGTTTATGGAGAAGACATTTCTGTAGCGATGGAGGATTTATATGAAAAATCTATTTCTAGCAAGGAACTGTCTCAAAAGGAACAAATGGTGGTAATAATGATCACTGAGGAGGAAAAACAGCTCCAAACAAAGAAAAAACTACAGGAGGATATCAACAAACTGTGAGCAGGATGAGCGGCTGTCACTGGGTGTGGTACCACTGTCAGACCACTTTCCTCTACCTCTGATGCAGTACAGACAAATGAAGTGCAATTATCAACACACTAGGTAATCTCTAATTCTGTTTCTAATGTAAAAGTTAAAATGGCTGGCAATGGAAACACCTATGATGGTGAGTGCCCAGAGCTGAAGGAACTGGATGGTGGTAAAAGTATAAAAAGTTCTAAAATGGAAAGTGCAGCTAAAAAAGAACTTGCTACAGAAGGGCTAACTTCAGTAAAGACTTGTAAACTTATGAAAAAGCAGCTCTTTCATGATGCAAGTGACCCAGGTCACAGTGCTATGTTTGACTCACCAGTAAAAAGTGCCTCATGTTCCTCGGACATACCGAATCCTTTACAGGTGGAAAACTCAAGTCAAAATGAAATGACTGTGTTCTCTTTCATGGCATGGGGTCCTGCAGGTAAACCTGCCATCAGGGAGGATTCTGAACAAAAAAGAGATGCAGTAACTCTAGCAAAAAGGAATATTTCCTCAGAAATTTCAGGCCCCTGTAAAACCTTCTTAATAAAAGCACTGCCCAAATATACACCAATAAATCAACTTCTGTCCACAACTTTGGCAATTCAGGCTGCTTTTGCAATCAAACCTGCTCCCAGTGGTCCCCCGAAAAAGCCCTTGCAGAAGCTGGCTGGCTGGACTGGACTAGACTAGAAAATGGACAGCAGCTGAGAGACCTGAGTTGGACTCCAAACCCTCTAGTCTCCCCAGAATGGAACCTTCAAAAGGTCAGTTTACCTCCCCATCCAGAAAGCCATAAAGTGGAGAAAACACCTCCTCAGACAAACTTTAAAACAACACCAAAAAATAAGCAAAATGGACAAAAAAATGAAGATCTAGAGTTCAAAGATCTGCCTCCAACCTTGGTTCCTGAAAAGGTGCACCCACCGACTGCTACAGGTCAGAACTTGGAGGAAAGGGCACAAGAAGAATCCTACCATCAAAAACCTTTATTATCAGAACTTTTCAAAAAACAAAAAAAAGAAGCTGCCCCAAGAAGGCATGCTGTAAGACTTAGGTACAAAGGAGGTTTGGAAAATAGGCCAGATAGGTATTATGTAGGAAGGACCCTTTTGAAAGAATCATTACACTTTACACCCAGAGAAGTTTTTGCCTTCATTGATATATCAGGTGAAGACATCTATGACATACATTTCTGCTCCCCTTATGCCTTAGAGTTGTTTTGGGAGAGGTATAACCAAGTAAAATTCTTCCCCCGTGTACCCCTTTCTTCATAATTCCTGTAACAAAGCCCTTAATTAAGTTTGTAATAGTTATGTTTAGGAATGAGGGGGTCCATGTGGAGGACATAACATATTCATTAAACCAGAAATGCGAGGTCCTAAGATTTGCAAAGTAGAGGGAGTGGCTTAGCTAGAAGGAGCCAGGTTAAAACCAGATGTAAGCACTGCCCTAGATAGCTTCTGCCAGAGAACAAGCAGAGCACCAAGAGGAAGGACCTGCTGGTATAAGTGAACTTCTCTACTTGGACTAAGAACTAGAATTCTTGTACTGGGACCTTCAATTTAGGGTAACAAAAAAAAAGTTTGTCAGAGTTAGTTGAAGTGAATTGATATATGTTATCTGTGTTACCTGTGTAGTTATCTAGGTGCTTGTCACAGGTGGCTGAAGGGAATTATCTGTGAAATTAACTAAGTGTACAAAGATTTGCAGTAGGGGAAGTGGCTTAACTAGAAGGAGCCATGTTAAAACCAGATTTAAGCACTGCCCTAGATAGCTTCTGCCAGAGAACAAGCAGAGCACCAGGAAGAAGGACCTGCTGGTATAACTAAACTTCTCTACTTGGACTATATTGCCCTCCTTCCTTCCCCTCCACCACCCAAAGGCAGTTCTACTTTTATAGGCACAGGATTCAACTGACAACAGGAACTTCCTGTTTGGGAGCAGGAAGTCAGTGATCACAGAGCCACCAAAGACTCGCCATCCTAAAAGGGCAAGAGTAGCTCTCCATCCCCCCCAGTTGCTGGAGGTCTGACTCTGAGAAAATAAGGAGACTACTGAGAAATATAGGAACTTCTTGTCTCAGAACAGGAAGATCAGGAGCTAAAAGGGCACAGAGGTGTAAGTAGGGACAGAAAAGAAAAAAAGAAATAAACAAACAGAGGAAAGAGTAAGTATTCTAAACAACAATTAGGGGGACAGAAATAAGACATGATGGGAGTGGTGCAGTGCAGTGGCTGTGGAGCAGCTGTCTTCCGGGAGACGTTCTGGAGGATGCAGCATTGTCCCACCAGCAGGCACCTCTCTGGGCTGAGGGAGGAGGTTGCACTTCTCCAGGCTGAGTTGGCCAGGATTTGTTGGACCTCCTCTCCCACCCAGCGACCTCCAGGGTCACTGCTGTTGCCTCAGAGGTTGCCAAGAAAGAGGAGCGGTTGGACCACAGTAGTATCAGGGAGGGTGAGCATAGTGGAACAGAGGTGCATCCCTCCAGTTGTACCTCTTCACAATTTCTATGCCATTCTGGAAAAGTGTGGTTCCTCTATGGAGGCACCCACTGTGGAGACCAAGGAGGATGCTGGAACCTAAACAGAGGAGACCCACGGGAGAGTGGCATGGGACCCAACAGAGGATGGAAACAACTCCTGGTGGAGGACTCCATTGTTAGGAAGGTAGAACTGGGGGAGGAAGGGGAGAGGGAGGTAAGGTGTCTGCCTGGTGCTATGGCTTGGAGGGACAGGGAGCGAATCCTCAGGATCGCGGGAGGAGCTGCACAGGGGAGGGAGCTGGATGTCACTGTCCACTTCAGAACAAATGACCTGGCTAAGAAAGGGATCAGAGCAGTGCAACAAGCATTTGTGGAGATGGGGAGGGCCCTTAGACAAATAGCATGCATGGTAACCTTCTTGGAGGTGCTGTCTGTTTATGGCATTGGTGAGGCTAGGGTGCTCCACACCATGGGATTCAATCAGTGGTTGAAAAACTGGTGCAGAGCTCAGGGATTTGGCTTCATTGGGGACTGGGGGACCACCTGGAGGGATGCAGGCCTATACTGGCGTGATGTCTGCATCTGTCCACGAGGGGAACCCGGATCCTAGGTGATAGGTTTAAATGCTTCATTGGCAAGCATTTAAACTAGCCAAGGGGGGAGGCACTGGAGAGGAGCAGGGAAATCCTAGCTCCCCCCCAAAAATCAGGGTACTAAGTGAGGTAGACACCAACATAGAGATGTCGATAGGGAGAAGCACAGGGATAAATGGAGAAAGTGACAAATGCAATAAGGACAGGGATGGGGCAAAAAGGGGTAAAGCCATCAAGAAATGGAGGGTAATGAGTACCAATGCCCATAGTCTGGGCAACAAGCTCCCTGAACTTGTGACCTTGATGGCGTAGTGTGTGCTGATTGAGTGATCTGGAGGTCCTGTGAAGTGGGAAATTGTTCGTTTTTGGTGATCCTGCTAAGCTTCCTGATTCTATACCTGCGCAGTGTGAGAGACTGCAAGCAAGTGTTATGTGTCTGAAGTGCTTGCTTACTTGAATTGGGGGGAGCTAGGACCTGTGTGTCCTAAGGTGACTTTTCTCCCCGATAAGACCTCGCAGACTGGGCCGCAAGCGATCAAGAAGGTGAGCATTGTGAGGAAGGAAGCGCCACTCAGCACTGGAAATGTCCAGCTGATATAGGAGGATAAGGCTATGTTTTAGTATGTGTATCTCAAAATGAAATGTTTTTAATTATATAGCCTACTATGTGCAATTGAAGAATTAGTCACTTTGAGGGCATGGCTATTAGTAGGTCTGTTATATTTTAGAAATTAGGCTTGGTGGGCTATTTTATATATAAGTTTATTATTTTTATTGAGATATCTCTGTGTTTGTTGTGCCTAGAGATATATATGTGATATGGGAGGTTCAAAAGGGGCTAGAATTGCTTATGATAACTTGATGCTGCGCAACCGGCGCCCTTTCATCCCCCTTCCAGTTTCTGATGTTACTATCAGACGCTGCCGGGAGATGGGGATTGGCAGGGACAGTGTTGGTCACGCACTATCAAGAAACTCCAGCTTGGTTATGGGAGGATTGAAGTTGTCAGGTCCAGGAGGCGCCCTGGGTTGCGATGGGCACATGGGAGAGGCCAGTCGTGTTTGGTGTCCATCCCCAGGGAGCCTATTAGATCAAATGGCCAGGTAGCCTGTGGGGCTGCATCACTCCCAAACACCCTGATGGCAGTGCTTTGTAATGCCAGATCGATCAGAAATAAGACAGCAATTATTACTGCCTTGGTTTCATCAGTCGATCTGGCTTTTATCACAGAAACTTGGGTGGGAGTCGATGGAGGCCCAATTTTTGAGGCTGCAGTCCCCCCTGGGTATACCGTGGTGCACTGCCCCAGAGTGGATTGCAGGGGTGGCAGTGTAGCCATCTGTTTTAGATCCAGCCTGACCTTCACCGTGCACCCGGTGAGAGCCCCAGGTTCTTGTGAATGTGTGGCCATCTGGGGAGGACCTGATGCGGGCTGCAGGATCTTTCTCATTTATCGCCCTCATGGGTCGATGGGAGAGTTCCTGCAGGAGGTTGAAGATTTCGTCACCGTTGCATCATTGGAATCCCCCAGATGTGTTTTTCTGGGGGATTTCAATGTTTGGTTCGACGATGTGAATCATGGACATGGTTATGAACTTTCGCAGATCATGTCCTCCCTTGGTCTGGCGTGAGGCAGTTACTTTACCAACTCATCGGGATGGCCACATGTTGGACCTGGTGTTCTCACTGGGACTTGATATTAATGATCTTAAGATCAATCCAGTTCTCTGGTCTGATCATTGCACGGTCCAGTTCTCGCTTGGGGCTCCCGCCATAAGCCCTTCCCCTGTTGAGATGATTCGCTGTCACCCTTTTCGGGGTTTTACTCCTGAGGGTTTTCTGGTGGCAGCAAATTTGTCTAGAGTGGGTGTTGCATGCGCGGGAGGTGTTATGGATGGAGTTGACGCCTATAATGAGGTGTTATCTGATACCATAAGCTCCCTCGCACCTGTCCGTGTATGACCCAGGACTTCTTAACTGAGGTCACCATGGTTCAATGGTGAGCTCAGGGAGATGAAGAAACTGGGTCGGAGATTGGAGCGCTGCTGGAGGAGATCCTGTTTGGATGCGGATAAACTGGCCCTGCATGCCCATTACGTTGGGTACCAGGAGGTAATCAACCGTAAGAAGACAGTGTTTTTGTCTGGGGAGATTGCTGCCAGAAGGAACCCACTGGCCTCACTCTTCTGGACCATTGACAGACTTTTACATCCTGTCTGTCTACGGCCTGGGAGGGTTTTTTCCAACACTGATTGTGAGGATTTTGCTCGGTTCTTTTCGGATAGGGTGTCTGCGATCCGGTGGGTGGCTCCTTCAGCCAGGAATGATACAGCTGGCAATGATAGTCTGATGTGTTCTGAGTGCACTCCGTCTGGTTGGGGAGAGTTTAGACCAGTGGAGGATAGTGAGGTTTTTGAGGTAGCAACCAATGTGAGGCACACCTTTTGTGAACTGGACCCGGTGTCAACGCATTTTTTAATGAGATGCATTGACTCTGTTGGCCTGGTGTTTGCCATGATTGTACGGTGCTCCCTTTCCGAGGGTGTCTTTCCAGATGCCTTGAAAGATGCTCTGGTGAGACCCCTCTTAAAGAAGCCATCTTTGGACCCGGAGATCAAGGCAAGTTACCGTCCAATCTCTAACCTTCCATTTTTAGGAAAGGTTATTGAGAAAGTGGTAGCACTTCAGTTGGAAGAGCACCTCATATCTCACGAGTTGTACGAACCCTTCCAGTCGGCTTTTCGTGCCAGACACAGCACCAAAACTGCACTTGTTCAGGTGCAGAATGTCCTTCTCTGGGCTAGAGACCAGGGAGACAAGACAATTCATGTTCTCCTCGATCTCTCATCAGCATTTGATACTGTCGACCATTGTGTGCTGCTTGCTCGCCTTGGGGACCTATGTGGACTCACCGGTAATGTCATCAAATGGTTTGAGTCTTTTCTTACTAACAGGAGGCAGCGGGTTATGATGGGAAATTTCTCATCTACACCCAGTCTGCTTCTTTGTGGAGTTCCTCAGGGGTCAGTATTGGCTCCAATGCTGTTCACAGTGTATATGCTGCCTCTGGGTGGGATCATTAGGAAATATGGCTTGAGTTTTCATTGCTATGTTGATGATACTCAGCTATATTTTTCCTTTGCCCCAGGAACATCCAATGCAGTGGATGTGCTTAATAGCTGTCTGACCGAGATTAACGACTGGATGGCCTCCAGCTGGTTGCGGCTGAACCCCGATAAGACGGAGGTATTAGTAGTGGAGTCGAACAGAGTTCGTGATAGGATGGCCTCTGAAACAGAAACTGGGCTTGTCCTAGGGTCTGTGCCATTGAAGGCCTCCTCTTGGGTGCGAAATCTTGATGTGATTCTGGACAGGGATTTAACCATGGAGGCTCAAATATCCTCTGTGGTTCGTACCTGTTTTTACCAACATTGCCAGAATTAAGTCACTTGTTCCGCCTCTGGACCTCCCTACTTTGATACATGCCTTAGTCACATCTAGGCTTGATTACTGTAACATGCTCTATCTCGGGGTCACGGGAGGATCTCTCTGCAGATTGCAGCTGGTGCAAAACGTAGCTGCCCGACTGTTGATCGGGCAGCAAAAGTTCTGTCATATTACACCGGTTCTGCGTGAATTGCACTGGCTGCCAGTCAGATGGATAGTCTTCTTTAAGGTGGGTCTTCTTACCTATAAGGCCCTACACGGACAGGGCCCTGGTTACCTGTTAGACCTTCTGTCACCTGCCTTCTCCTCACACCCTCTTTGTTCCTCCAGTGAATGCCTCCTGACCATTCCCAGAACTAGGCTGAAATCAGCCGGTGATAGAGCATTCAGTGCTGTGGCCCCTGCTCTGTGGAATTCCTTACCAACTATGGTCAGAGAGGCTCCATCGTGGATGTTTTTAAGGCCCAGCTAAAGGCCTTTTTCTTCTCTAAGGCATTTAATTTAATTTAATGTTTAGATAAAGATTTATAGTTAAGGTTTAGTGTGTAATGATTTGTATTTATGTGTAAATGTATATTTATTATATTAAGATGCCTGTTTTAATGTTTTGTACGGTGCCCAGAGCCTCTGGGATTGGGCGTCTCTTAAATAAATTTTGCCTTGCCTTGCCTTGATGGAAGAGGATATTGTAGCAGTCACAGAAACATGGTACACAGAGAATCATGACTGGGAATGTTAACATACCAGGGTATACAACCTACAGGAGAGACAGGGAGGGGAGAAGAGGGTGCGGAGTAGCTCTTTGTGTAAGGGAAGGGATAAAAACAACTGAACAAAAGAGTAAACAGGGAGGAGAGGAGGCACTGTGGGTCACCTTAGAGATTGGAAATGGCACCACAATCCGCACAGGGGTTGTATACCGACCCCCATGTCAGGGGAAGGAAATGGACAAGGATATGATAGAAGGCATACTTAGGATGGCAGAGAAAGGGGAGATACTGTTGATGGGGGACCTTAATATGCCGGATGTCAACTGGAGCACCTTTGCTGCAGTCACATCCAAAAGCATGGCCATTCTCGATGCCCTTCAGGTGGCATGCCTCAGACAGCTAGTTTTAGAACCTACTCAGGAGGGAGCAATCTTAGACCTCAGACTCTCAAATAGGGACAGTGAGAGGATCTCAGATCTAGAAGTGGGTAGCCATTTGCGAATAAGTGATCACCAAACAGTGTGGTTCATGATAAACTCAGCTACAGAGTCAAGCCATACAATAATGAGGGTTCTGGACTTCAAGAGGGCTGACTTTAGTAAGATGAGAGAGTGCCTTAGAAAAGCAC
Source organism: Neoceratodus forsteri (assembly GCA_016271365.2). Classification (NCBI taxonomy): domain Eukaryota; kingdom Metazoa; phylum Chordata; order Ceratodontiformes; family Ceratodontidae; genus Neoceratodus; species Neoceratodus forsteri. Next base: position 1,398,485,772 of record CM057452.1, read on the forward strand.
TAGCAAACAGGCTACAAGGAGGGGTGGAGCAACAATGGGGACATATCAAAACTGCCAACACAGAGGCAACAAGTCTTTGTGTGAAGCAAATAAACAAATCAAATTGAAAGAAAAAGCCATTATGGTTCTCAAAAGAGGTGGCGGTGAAGGTTAGGGTGAAAAAGATAGCATTTAGAAAGTACAGTATAAGGAAACACAGAAGAAGCAGGACATAGAACTGTACCAGTTAAGGCAGAAGGAAGCAGGGATGGTAGTCAGAATAGCAAAGGCCCAAACTGAGGAAAAGATAGGAAACTCAGTTAATAAGGGGGATAAAACCTTTTATAGGTATATCAGGGAGTGTAGAAAGACAAAGGGAGGGATAGTAAGGCTGAATAGAATAGACAGTGGGTGGGCAGAGAGGACCAGTGAAAAAGCAGGGATACTGAATGAATACTTTTGTTCAGTATTCACAAAAGATGAGGTGGGGGAGGTGCCCTCTCCAATTAACAGAAGCACTCTGGATGGGGGGTCGATCCCAGTCCTTTCACAGAAGAACGGGTTCTAAAAGAACTCCTAAAACTAAAGGTGGACAAAGCAATGGGGCCAGATGGAATTCACCCCAGAATTCTAAAAGAATTAAACAGAGAACTAGTGGCACCACTGACTACCCTTTTTAACAAATTATGGTAGGATGGTGTGGTACCTGAGGACTGGAGGAAGGCAGATGTAATTCTCCTTCACAAAAGTGGGACCAAGACAGAGGCAGGAAACTACAGACCTGTCAGTTTGACCTCTGTGGTAGGGAAAGTGATGGAATCACTTCTGAAGGAAAGAACTGTTGAGTACCTAGAGGTCAGTGGGGCACAGGACCCAAGGCAGCATGGGTTCACAGCAGGAAGGGTCATGTCAGATGAATCTAATTGATTTCTTTGACTGGGTGACCAAAGTAGTAGACCAGGGAGGGGCTGTGGACATGCCCTACCTAGACTTTAGCAAGGCATTTGACACAGTCCCAGACAAAAGATTAACAGTCAAATTAACCAGTCTGGGAGTGGGTCCCAGGGTGGTAGCCTGGGTAAAACATTGGCTGGATAACAGGATACAGAAACTATTAGTAAATGGAGTCCACTCTGAAGAAAGAGGGGTTACTAGTGGGGTACCATAGAGTTCGGTACTGGGTCCAGTCCTTTTTAATGTCTTTATAAGTGACATTGCAGAGGGACTGGAAGGAAAAGTATGCCTCTTTGCAGATGACACAAAGATCTGTGACAGGGTTGATACACAAGGAGGCATGGAAAGGATGAGAAGGGACTTGGCAATGTTGGAGGAATGGTCAGAAGTATGTCCGCTTGGATTCAATGCAAAGAAGTGCAAAATAATGCACCTGGGAAACAAAAACCCAGGGGAAGATTACACAATGGGGGTGGTGGTAGTAACAACAACAAAAATGGAAAGGGACATGGGGTTAATCATATCAGATGACCTTAAGGTTGGCAAGTGATGTGAGAAGGTAGTAGAGAGGGCTGGGGGGATACTGGGATGTATAGGGAGAGGCATCACCAGCAGAAACTGAAAGTTGTTATCCCCCTGTATAGACAGTTAGTGAGACCCCATCTGGAGTACTGCATCCAGTTCTGGAGACTCCATCTCTGCAAGGACATAGACAGGATGGAGGCAGTTCAGAGGCGGGCAACTAAAATGGTGCAGGGTCTGCAAGAGAAGCCATATGAGGAAAGACTAAAGGAGCTTAATATGTATACCCTTGAGGAAAGGAGGGAGAGGGGGGACATGAAAGAAACGTTTAAGTGCCTCAGTGGAATCAACAAAGTCCAAGAGGATAGCATCTTTCACAAAAAGAGATGTGCTAGAACAAGGGGACACAATTTGAAGATAGAGGGGGGAAGGCTCAGGGGCAATGTGAGGAAGTATTTTTTCACAGAGAGGGTGGTGGATGCATGGAACAGCCTTCTTGAGGAGGTTGTGGGGTCTAAAACTGTGGGAGAATTCAAGAATGCATGGGACAGACATAAGGCAATTTTTGTGGGGGGGGTAGGAAGAAATTGGCTATTTGTTACATAGGATCTGCAGTTTATCCTCTAGGTAGGAAAATGGGCAGACTAGGTGGGCCAAGCGGTCCTTATCTGCTGTCAAAGTCTATGTTTCTATGTTTCTATGTAAGTGCTTCTGAACCAATTCTAGATGCAAAATTATTCTGGACGGGGAGTTGAAAATATAAAATCAAGCTGCAACAGACAGATTCTGGGATAGAACACATCCTGAATTCATTCCTGTTAGGTAGGCATAGGGGGGTTTGCTTTTACGTAGGTCAGCCCCAGGCCTGCTACAAATGCGGATCAAAAACCTACCTATTGAGTGTTTGCGATAAACCTAGGTGCGATACCTGTGGAAGGTAGATCACATTAGCCTGCAATGTGCCAACCTTACCAAATGTGACCTTTGTGAGAAGACAGGCCATGTTTTTAAGGAATGTCCCCTGGGCAGCTAAATACAAGGCCTCATGTATTAGCCCTGACTTGCTCATCCAGCAGGCACAGGATGCAGCTTCCTCCACTGGAACTGGAGCCACCCATGAAGCACCCATGCCCCCACCCAAACCCCCATCACCCACCTCCCTTCATCTCCTGGAAAGAGACAAAAGGATGGTGGGAGTTTCCCCCTGGCAAAAGGAGGGAAAAAGGGAATATTCAAAGAAGAGGATAGGACCCCTTAAGCAACAACTTCTGACCTCTTGACCCCTGTCTGCTATTCAGATTCCACAAGAGCAAAGGGAAAAGGAAAAAACAGTGTTGTGACCCCCTCCTACAGTCCCGACCCCCTGCCTAAGAGAGTAACAAGACAAATGAAAATCACCCCAGAAACCCCAAGAGAAGACCCAAAAATTGAAACTGAAAACCCCTGTGCTCCACTCTCTACTAGCTGGGGGAACTCAGACATGAACATTGTTGAATCAGATTCCTAGGTTTTTTTTTTTACAGGAAAATGCCACCTGTAGCACTGACCCCATAGGATACAGAGGAAAAAAGAAAAAAGAAAAAAATGGAACATTAAACCCTAACCATTATTCCCTGATAACCGGATCCCCCTAAGCCTAGGATCTCTGAATATCCACAACATTATTAACCATGCAAAGAGACAGGCAACATTCCAGTACATCCATGAATTATGTATTGATTTATGTTTGCTGCAAGAAACATGGACGCATTCCATAGACCAGGCCCACCTGTTTCAATCTGAATAGATATGAGGACCCTCCTTTTGGTCATTTGGTCCAGATAAAGTGGATGGAATAGTCATCCTTTTTTCCTCTCCTTCTCCTTCTCCTTTTCCCTCTCCAAACTCATAGACATAATCCCAGGAAGACTCCTAATTTTGGATGGTCTATGGCATATATCCCCCTATAGGGTTATTGTGGTATGTGGACCCAATCAAAAGTAGAAAGGGTAGACTTGCTTTCATCCCTGCAACCTTATCTAGTGTATGCAGGGAATATCCTTCTAGGAGGGGATTTTGATTGTGATTTACTTGACCCAGGTAAAAGCTCTAGAGGGAAACAGAATTACTGTGATGAAAATGCTTTACAGAAATGTTTACTTTTGGCAGATCTAGTAAACTGCAAGCAATTCCAGATTAAAGGGCCAGGGTTTGCCTACAAAAGGGGAACATTTACCTCAACAATACACCACATTTTTGTGTCTAAAGGGTTATTTCCACTAAAACTTGAAATAATTCCCATGGAGCTATCCAACCACCTCCTGTTAAAATTATCCTTTCATAATAACAGGAACAGTAAATCCTCAAACAGGTGGAAATTAAATTCAGCCTACCTTATGGACCAGAAGGTTAAAAAGGAGGTACAATTATTACTTAAAGCCAGATTATCTGTCAAATTTTTATATGATGATATAGGAGAATGGTGGAGGGATACTAAAGAAGACTTAAGAGTGTGGTTTATGAAAAAGGGTAAACAACAAAATAAAGAACATTTTTTTTAATATTTACAGCTGCAAAGCTACCTCCAATATTTGTACACTCTTTCTCATACTTCTAGAACAGACTACTCTGCACAAATAGAACAGGTACAACTAAAAATGAAAGAATTTCAATATGATAGGGCTGCATCATTAAGAGCCATGCTACAGTATGGAACACAAAAATCCCCCGATGGAGATCCTATGGAAGCCTGTAAAACAGAAGGTTAGCCACTAGTTGGAACAGTCTTATAGGAAGTAATGGGCAAATAGCTAAATCAATAAATGAGCAGTTTAAGGTAATTAAAGAACACCTACTAGCCCATGCTATTGAAATCCCTCCCTCTCCAGAGGAAATTGAATCATATTTTCAGGAACTACCCACTCCCAATTTCCCAGTTACTATAAATGTTACCTATCACCATCCCTGAAATAGAACAGGTAATTAGGGTACTAAAATTAGATGCCTCACCAGGCCCTGACGGGCTCCCCTATGAATTATACAAAGCATTCCCATCGGAAATGGCATCCTGCCTAGAAGCAGTTTACTCAGTTTTTTTCTAAAATCCCCAGAAATACCAACCCACTTCTCAGAGGGCATAGTAACATCCTTATTTAAATCTGGAAATAGGCAGCAAATAAAAAATTGGAGACCAATCACAATCACCATACTGAATTCTGATTTAAACATTTTGTCTCAGATCTTGAACAACAGATTAAGCCAGAAGACAAAATTATTAATATCCACAACCCAGTTCTGTGACCTCCCTGACTGCAAGATCCAGGGGGCTCTAATGATTATTAGAGACATTGTAAAAAATGCCTACATGCAAAAGAAGAAGGGCTGCATTTTATCTGTAGAAGTGTGCAACGACTTTGACAGGATTTATCACCCCTTTCTTTTCACATCTTTAGAACACTATGGAATACTCTCAGAGTTCATTAAATGGATAAAGCTCTTTTATTCAACAGCTTCGATCCAACCTATAATAAAAGGACAAGTCACCCAAAGTATAAAGGTATCACCAGGGGTAAGTCAGGGCTGTCCCCTAAGTCCTCTCCTGTATATTTTGTCCCTTACCCCCTTCTTAAGGAAATTAGAGTCATGCACAACCTGGAACAGAATCAGGGGGAGGTATCCCAGAGATACTGTAAAAGTCCAGGCATATGCAAACAATATTTGTTTATTCTTCTCTGATTATAAAGAAATTCCCATTTTCATACAAGAAATGGTAAAATTCTCTAAGGTAGCCAACTCAAAATTGAACTACCAAAAAAGTAAAGGCTTGTTTATTGGCTCAGAATTTCCACCTCCAGTAATAATAATAATAATAATAATAGTATTAATAGTAATAATCTTTATTACCATAATATCCAAAACCAAAGCGAGGTACAATACATGAAACAGATTAAAACCACTAAATAATAAATATAAAATGCAGTTAAAACCAAAGAAAAACAAAGGTGCAAAGTACAAAATTGCAAAGATAGAAGCAGGAGTGTCACAGGGTGCTCCTGTGATGAGTAGGGGGCCAGAAAAATAGGTAGTATCCTTGGAAAGGGTTAGGAGAAAAATGGTGCTCCGCAATGCAAGGTGCACTTTTAAGGATAAAAACTGAAAAATAAATATAGTAGAAGCTAGTAGGTGGAGAAAAGTCTGGGATTGGGATTTTCTGCTAGTGGTGCGGTTTTACTGGTTATATATTCAGGCTACATTTATTCAGTGAGTAAACAAAGTAGCAGTCCTGTGGAAATATTGTGACAGTAAAATAAAGTAAAATGTAATGAAGGCACTTGGTATAGCACTGATTTATAACCCGAGGTGCTTTAGGTAGAGAAAAAGGGGAAGGGTAGTTATGGTAAGGGATTGTCAAAGATTTGTTCACCCCCCCCCTTTTTAGGATGAGAGCTGTAGTAAATAGGAGAAAGCCTCTGTGAGGGTTCCTATGCTGCCCGTTGGTAATGGGAGCTGTTTCTCTTGCTTGATTCTTGAGCTATTGCTCAGTGGGGTATTGTATTGCCCCTGTTTGATAGCGTGCATATGTCCTGTATGCTGATTAAAAGTATTGCCACTGTTTAATAGTGGATAGGTAGTGGAAATGGTAGTAAAATAAAAAGTATGCACGTTTTAAAGTAATGTGCCTTTGCTGAGGTATTTCCATATCTGCATTTAAATGTTGCCTTTGGGAGCTTGTATATGCACGGCAGGATGAATGCAGAAATGTCTGTTGTTTGAGCCGGTAGAGGCTCAATGATAGAAATGCCTTTGGGGAGATGGTATAGACTCACTGGTATATCCGCTATTTGAGAGTAGGTGTGGGCTCAATTGTGTGACTACAGAGATGCCCTTGAGAGCCATTAGAGGCTCATAAAATATCTGCTGTTTAAGAGTCTGTATAGGCTTAGTGATAAAAATGTTGAATCTAGTGGTGTGTTTTGGGGCAAGGCGGCATCTGTGAGTGTAACTGCCAGCCCAAAACACTTAAATTAAAAGTAAAAGATTTGCCCCTTATGGTTTTCCTTGTTCGTGCTGCCTGAGGATTAAATAAGAGGGACAGGTGTTTTGTCTTCTCAAATGGGAAGACTGCTTCTGTGTTAAAAAGGAAGAAATTAAGCCCTTGTTTCAAATCTAGAAAACAATCCTGTAGTAGGTTAAACAAGGAAAACAAGCAGTGAAAAGGTATATTTGTTAATTTCAGCTGCCGATTCTTAGTGTTATTAATGTCTTAAGTGTTCTAGTATTTCTAGTGCTGTTAGTTTAAAATAAACGCTTTAGTTCACAATGCAGCTTGAACTCCCATTGTAGTAGGTCCCCCCCTTTGCTTTAATAAGTGAAGCTGTTAGAGTGTTTGAAATAGTGTAGCTTCTTGAGCTCTTAAGTTTGGTGAAATGGTTCTGTGCTTTAAATGACTGGGTTTATGCTTCTAAATGCTTAAAAGGTATACAGTTCTAAATGCCTTTAAGTAGTGTTTAAAGTAATTAGTTATAGGAAAAGAGCTCACAGTATACAGTTTAAGGGAGGTTGGGAGATTTAAACAGTAAAGGAATGATTGTTACTGGTGGGTTTCTCACTTACATTGTGGGGACATGTTCTGTGGGTTTTCTTGGAATTCCAGCATGTAGGTTGATGTGTTCTTTGTACCGCTCCCCCTTGTAGGACAGCTGTAGTGCTGACTGGCCATTTGTTCTGCAGTTTTAAGCTGTGCTTCTGATGAGGGCAGTGCTTGGATGGTCAGTGCTATCTGGAAGCAGCCAGGATTAAACATAAAATACTATGGACAACATACATGATGACATAGTTAAAGGAAAAGATTGTATAAGGGTATAGAATGTAATAAATGTGTGTGAATGAAAAGATGCTATTTGAATCAGGTTTGGATGGAGATAGATAGATCACATGGGCCTATACCTGTATAAAAGGACTGATGTGAGGTGAATTTAGGTAGATAGGTTTTGGGTCTGGAGGCAGACTCCAGGGAGCTCTGTTACTAACTCCAAAGTATTAGACTTTGTCTAATTTACATGAAAGTTATATTTCTCTGCTATTGAATCAATGCACTGTGATGTATTTGTCCTGCTTCTGAAGAAACTGTGAAGAAGTGAAATAAAAATGCATTATGAAGAGAGCTGCTTTTGTGCTACATTACCTTACTAGTAAGTGAACTGTCCACTGGCGACCTGTGCCCCATCACAAGGAGCAAGTTATCAGATCTAATCACCAAATGCCTGGGAGAACAGGAAGGTCTTTAAAGCTGTTTTCAAATTTTAAATGGTCTGGCACTCTCGAATCTGGTGAGGTAGAGAATTCCACAGGGTCAGAGCTGCAAACATAAAAGCATGAGAACCAGAGGTCTTCAGCCGTACCCTGGGAATCTCTAACAACCCCTTATTAGCTGAGTGGAGTGTTCAGGTGGGACAATAAGGATGCAGGAGCTCTTGTAGGTAGCCCAGGCCCTGTCTGTGTAGGGCTTTATAGGTCAGAAGACTGACCTTGAAGGTGATCCACCACTAAACAGGCAGCCAGTGCAGTTTGTGCAGCACAGGTGTGATGTGGCTTGAATGAGGAGCCCTCATCAACAGCCACACTGCAGTGTTCTGCACTAGCTGCAAGTGGTGGATATCAACCCCTGGAAGCCCTACAGTAGGTAAAGGGAGTTGCAGTAATCCAGGCACAAGGTCACAAAGGCGTGGATCAAAGTTGGTAGGTCACTGGATAGAACAAGGTGCTTGACCTGAGCAATGTTCTTAAGATGATAGAAAGAGGACTTAACAACTGAGAACACCTGCAAATGCAGTGTCAACCTGTTGTCAATGAACACCCCTAGGTTTCATACCTGTTCAGAGGATAGGAGCCGACTACTGACAAGCCAAAGCCCAGAAGAATGCCTTGCCACTGACCCCTCTATCCGGAGACCTGGATCCACAACCAGCACCTCACTCTTATTGGAATTCAAGTTCAGCCAGTTGGATGTCATCCAATCCTGGATTTCTGCAAGGCAGCTGTTAGAGATCGAGAGTGCACTATCCTGGTCTGGCGCAAAAGACAGGTAGAGCTGGGTGTCCTCTGCATAGCAGTGAAACCTCAGCCCATACCATCTTACAATGTCTCCTAAAGGCAGCATGTACACTGCGAACAACATTGGGGAGAGCACCAAGCCCTGAGGGACCCTGTATGATAGATTGGGTCAGAGGAAAAAAGCTCAGACACCACCCTCTGAGACCTGCCAGAGAGGAAAGATTGATGAGATTAAAATATCACATGACCCATGTACAATACTAGGTATAAACTTTGGGCATGTAAACAACCCTTAGGCCAACAGGGATATTGCTTTGAAAAATGTAGAAAATAAAGTACAAAGGTGGAAAAATTGGAGACTATCAAAAATCAAATGAATTCACATAATAAAAAAGGTTCTCATTCCATGTATGCTTTATATTGCCACAATTTACCATCCCCCATAGCATTGGAAACTTGACTTTACAGCTGTTTCTTTCAAATTGTGTGGGGCAACAGACTAAATCTAATAAAATTGTGTTATACATATTTACTTAAAACTCGAGTGGGGCTAGGCATAATTGTCCCGGAAACCTTCTTTCACACCTTATTCATATCTCAATCCCTAAAAATAGGTCTTGACTCCACAGAAACCTTGCAATATAAATAGTTTCAAAACAATCTAACAACCTATATCCAGACTTAGGGCAATGGCCCTCCAAAATTAACCTCCCCCTTACAGATCCTGGAATACTTTGAACCAACAGCTCAGAAATTGTACAAATGTGGCCTATCAAAAACCCAGATATGTCAAACTGCCAGTAAAAACTTGTACAATACAGTAATGGCTAAAATATACCTGGAAGAACCCGAGTTCAAAAACTGCCCCAGAATTAATGGGGGAGGTCTTAAAGTGCCAAAAGACTCAAGAATCCCAGTCCATATGTGGGAAGTCTTATGACTTACAATGTACTGTAGACTCAATGTAAGGGGGAATTGTAAGCACAAAGTGGTGGAAGAGAGAAATTGTCGGTATACAGCCTGTATAGCACGAGAGGAAACAATGCTGCATTTCTTGTTCAGTTGTTCATATGTGAAACCCCTTTGGGAATACCTAGCAAAAAAATTGAAATTTTTGTGGCTATTAAATTTGTCCTATGAAAGGCTAGTGTTAGGGAACTACTCACACCTAAGCAAGGCTTTTGATGATGACACACTAGCTGTTTTTCTCTGCTGTATAACATTTTTATATGGCAGGCAAGATGTCAGTGGACAATACACCAAAAAATGATGCCATATGAAACTGTCAATATCCTAATTGAGAAAGCAATGCAGACCGTGTATACAATGGATAAAGGTAAAAATGACTCAAAAAAGTATTTAGATGATGAAAAGGCTCTGAAAATTTCATTAAATACAAGTAAAATAAAAAAAGGAGAAAAATAGAGTATCAAAAAATAACATTAATATAATAAAGAAATGTAAATAGGATAAACAAATGAATAGTTAAAGTAAATTGTCTATAGGAGCGCCTAAAGACAAAAGTGATATTTTTTGTAAATATGTAATTATATGTTGTATGTATACTGTATTGCACTTTTTAATGTGAAATCAAATAAAAATACCCCTACTCTTTTCGAGAAGTGCCATGGGATTTTTAACATCCACCTGAACAGGGAAATGGAACCTCGGTTTAACATCTCATCCGAAAAACAGCACCTCAGGAATGCAGCACCCCACTCATACTGCACCACAGTGTCAGTAGTGGGATTTAACCCAAGTGCCTGGTGTGTGGATGGAACCCACAGCCTTCTGATCTTTTAGCCTCAGAGACAGGTGTGCAATCTACTGAGCCACTGACACTACTCTTTGATGTTATTAAGTCACATAATTTTTGTTTGATAATATAATCGGCACTAGGTTACAGCAGCACCAACAACAAAAGCACCATCAGGAACGGCGTTGTATGAACAGCACTGTCAACAACAGTGCCAGGACAAAACATCACTGGATAACAACCTCACCAATGGCAGTGGTCCAAATCCATACTGATGACCATGACCATGGCTAAAAAAACAAACGCTTTGGTTTTGAAGGGGACTACACCCCTCCCCACCCCAACGTTGGGGGATCTGCCCTCACACACCCTTTAACTTATATAACTAACTCCAAGGAGGCAGAACATGGGGACAGGTAAAACATTTTGGGGGGATAATGTCTGTTTCAGCACTGTTATTAAAAAAAAAACATTTGGGGTGGTGGGAAAAGTAAAGTTCCAGGAGTCAGGAACAGAACCCTGGTCGCTCAATTCATACTGGACAAATTGCTTGTGCCTTAGACCGCACCACCATGGGAACAGTACAGCCAATATCCACACTTTTCTCCTACTTCTCCACTTCCTGCCATGCATTGCCTTGCCTTTACAGCCATGGGGTAGTGGTTATTAATATTTGCTATTCTACTAATGTCACTGTTAAAGCAAATACAGTTTAGCAAGTGCACTTTAGACCACAATTTTCTAGTTGTGATATTCTAACCGGGTAGGATATAATCACTGTGTGATTATAGTTTATGAGAAGGATAAAATGTAGGACCATTATAGGAGATAAACATTTGTATATCTATTATTGCTAATAAACCTGTGTATGAGTTTAGGATTTGATAAACTGAATTATATTTTATTAATTTTAGGAACCAACAAAGTAGTCCTGATGAAGTGATTGCTTGTGAAACATTGGCTTTTGTATTAAACTAGAAGCACAAATAAAATATTGGATGTATTTAGTGGTGGGTGGGCTATTATTCCAACCTACCAGAAGTTACACTGATGTTTTAGCCAGAAAGAAAAGAAAAGAAAAGAAAAGAAAAGAAAAGAAAAGAAAAGAAAAGAAAAATGATTGCCAAAATACTAGGAGACTAACAATTACAGCCATCTGAAATTATTTCATTTTTTATTTTAATGATATTGGATAAGGTGGGTCAACTTGTTCAGAACTAAAAAACTAAATGATATAATCTATGTTTAAGAAGGATAAAATTAGAGGTAGTGTGAGTAAGCATGTTCTCACCCAGAAACTGATAAACCTATAGAACACACTCCAAGGAAAGTGGTGCAAGTGGAAAGTGTTGAATCTGAAACTGAATCTGGATCAGTTTCTCATTAAAAGTAGTATTGTTGGATACATCTCTTAAATTCATTGGGGAAGGAAGGATCACAACTATCATGCTTCATAGCAGCATTGGTATTCTTTGGAGAAAAGGTTGGACCACTTGTCCCAGGTTCCCTGATGTTTACATTACTGAATGTTTCTCTACATTGTTCTTAGATTCATAAAATGTACAGTTAGCAATTATCATTTAGGAATAGTTACAGGTATTTCATATGATACTGAATGCTACTGCAGCTTGAATGGCATGAGCTGATCACATTGAATCCATGATCATTTCTCACCTACCAATTCCTATGTTTTTTTTTCCACATACCTAATTTATCACCATTGGCATCACCATTGTCTCTCACATGGGTTTCCTGAAATCCCTCATGATTAGGACTTTCCTTTTGTTCCATTTATTATATATTCACATGGGCTTATTATTTTCCTTGATCACCTTCAGAATCTCAGTTTCCAGTTCCACCATGGTGAATGCAATCATAATTTGACATTCCATGCATAATAACCTACTGTATACGTAGCTTCACTGGCCCTGTTGTAATCCTTCTATTTATTATCTGCCCTAATGGTTCCCTTTTAGCTTACCCTGCAGGTACTGGGACAAGCACAGAGCAACCACCTAGCCCTCTAACTATTTTTGCCTGTGGGTATTCCCCCATTATACTCTGCTTCAGGTCCTAGTCACATATTGTGTCATTACTGCAATACCATGGCTTATTCACCAATTTAGCCCCAGACACATCCAGTAGCTTATTAAATTTAGTACTATTGATATTTGGTGCCATAGTCTTAATTCTTAGGAATAGTTGACCGAATATGTCACCACAGTATTCTTTCTGGGGCCTATGGAGAAGGGTAGTTGCTCACCGAAAGGGTCCATGGAATTTCAAGTAACCCTAATAGCTCACTCCACCTATAAAACAAATCAGGGGTGCAGTCTTTATTGGTGTTGTCAACCCTAAAGCACACCCAACTCTATACACTCCACTAACATACACACACAATGAAGTAAGTTTTATGGTTGACAACAGCAAGGAAGACTACACCCCTGATTTTTTTTTATGGGTGGGGGGGACATTTAAAGTTAAAACCCCTAAAGCCACATTTCCCTACTTTTGTCGCTTTAGCCTGAACCCTAAATGTTGCAATAATGGAGTATTTTGCAAAGAATTACTTTTTTGAAACAGTATACTCACATCCTTATTTGACTGTTGGAGCTTTCAAATAGTGTAATCATATCTATAGTGTAATCCATAGTCCATATTTGACTGATGCAGCATGGGGCCCTCTGGGGCCTGTACTCCCCTCCCTCCATAGAAGTGTATATGTATGATTCCAGGGCCCTGCCCTTCCATTTGTAGGACAACAGTAACCAAATTGTCAACATAGCCTTCTCATTACTCCATCTCATTCACCAGGTACTAAAAATTTTGAAATCAGCACTGAAACATCATTTTGTGCCACCACAATGTAATTCCATGCCAGAGGCATGAAAATAAATTTTGTCCCAGATTTTAACAAACTCTGGCCAGAGCCAATAAGGCTGCAGGAGAGGAATGTGGGTTATCCTTAGGATACAAGGAGGGTCATAAAATTACAACTGGCAATAAAGGTAATGAAAAATATAACATCAGACCTCGCATTAACTACCCCCAAGGCATATTTTCAAGAATTTGTTAGTAGATAAAAGTATTAAAAAAAACTCTACATATAAATCACAATAACAGTAATATAACTTTATATCGAAGTCTATTTTGCACTTGTTGGGGTGAAGTACTGAGGATATAAAATGTTTGGGTGTTAACTGATAACTATTCCTTCTCTTGAGAGACATTTTCTCTTGCACTGTGGATCCGATGAACTCTGCGATACAAAATGCAAATGTCAGGCATGTATTCTAAAAAACAATAAAAAGCAGGACTTTATTATACCAGATGCTTATTTAATCATAATCATACAGTGGCAGCCATAGAAAAGTGTCTCAGTACTAAGGTATACCTAGGTATACTGAGGCAGAATGAGGCAAAATCACATTACAGTTAATGCAAATTGCAACCTGAGTGCCTCAGTGGTACCTCGAGGTAGGCAACTTTTAAATAACTACCAATATAATACAATGAAAAAAAAATACTTCTGTTGCAAAGTATGCCTGCCATCTTTACATACAGGAAATAAAGATTGACTATAGAAATCTTTCACACCTGGGCTATAGTGAGCCCCCAAGGTATAGATCCATTATGGCTGAGCATCTGATATAATAATGCCCTACTTTTTATCTAATGTTTTAGAACAGATTGCTGATATTTGGAATCATTGTACTGAAGAGTTCATTGGTTCCACAGTTCTAAAGAAAATGTCTTTCAAGAGAAGTGATATATAAATGAATACTTGTCAATTTTATATCCTCATTGCTTCACTCCAACATCCACAAACAGGATTTCTATATGGTTTACATTTCCTGATATTGTAGTTTATATGAAAAGCTTTTTTTTATAAGTACATGCACTAACCAATTGTGAAATTATGCCTTTCGGGTAGTTTAAACCAGGTTTGACATACTTTTCATTACCTTAATTGCTGGTTGTAATTTTATAAGTGCCTCCTCCTATCCTGCATCATAGTCAATGTTTAAAATTGTTTTATTTGTACATATCACTGGTGGTGGATAATATAATAACCAGTTACAACAGAGTTACAAATATAGCATAAGGAAAAAACAGTGATGTCCAAATAGCGTACCACAGACAGAGACAGGGATTAAGCAGTGTTGTGCAGTAAGCGCTACCTAGGTCGCTGTCCATAGTACTAGGAAGAAGACAAGGGCTTGGAAATTGAAAATGGTGGATGAGCTGCTCCTGTGGCAAAGAGGACTGGGACATTGAGCTGTTTAGATACAATGGTGGTGGAGATCAAGGCTCTAATCCCAACATTCAACATTTTATTTTTCTCCTATAATCCATTTCCAACTCAGAGGTGATTACTTTAGTTAAGGGAGGGGTGGTGGGGGGGGTCAGAGTCCTCACTAAAATAAGTGTTTGGATTGGCAGCAGTTGTCAATGTGCTTTGTGACCACTACCAGTGACATTGCCTTTACTTGCTGCATTTGTTCCTGCCACTGTTCTGCATAGTGCTGTACGGAAGGTGCTGTTATTGATAGCACTGTACATACATGTACTATTCAGATCTAGTGACAGATAATATAAGGGCATTTCTGCATTAAGTTACTAACTCTGATAAAAAACTCTGCTTCTGGAGTGAAAAGTTAGTTGTTTTTGCCCCAATATAGCTTAGCATTGCTCCTTGATATTCACTGCACTTCTGTTTTTAGTATTCATCCTGTGAATTCCCATATGTTTTCTATTAAGTTGGTTAAAGTTTTACTGCTGACTATGGAATAACATTACTTTTTACTTGATGTACTAGTGGCAAGTACACAAATGTGCAGTAGTACAATGAATAACAGGGAGCAATGCTACAATAGAGTCATGCAGAAAACAACTAATGTTTCTTTCTAAAACATCACTGTAGATGGGCTCCCATTGTCTGCTTACTTTTTTCATTGACTGTTGGCCTGGGGAGCTTGGCACCTAGTGTTAGAATGGATGGTTGGCAGCACTGGGGTTTGGCTGTCATTGTTTGCTTACTTTTTTTCATTTACTGTCTGACACTAGCTTTAGGGACTTGGTGTCAGAATTGGGGAAGTCTGGTGGCAACAGGGTTTTGCAGCAAGTGGCTACTTGCTTTCATTTTAGTTTATCACCCTACCTCATAATTGGGCACCCAATGTTAGGGGCGGTGAGTGGCACTGTGGCTTGGCTCCTGGTGACTGCCTAGCTGCCTGAATCAGGAGTCACCCTGCCTACCATGCCCGCCAAACCAGAACTACATTGCCATTGCTTGCAAGCTGCAGCACAGAAGCCCCCCCAACCCAGCAGTATAGCTAAACTTAAAAGAGCTGTACTATGCTGTGCTTTTTTCATAAAATACTAGAGCACAGTCTGGTCAGTAATGAGAGAGTGCAGCACCAGCTAGCCACACTGCCCAGCCAGTAGCTGCAGCACAGACTCAGACCCTCAAGTAAAAGTCCCGCCAGCAGCAAAAACAGCCAAGAAAGAAACTGCCTGCATAACCAGAGTGACAGGGTTCTGACTGCTTGTGCCTTTTTGTTAAGGTAAGTGGATGGATTTATTTGAAAATGTCTCAGTACTTTGGAGAGAGGAGGGGAGAGACTCAAAAGAGAGAATGCATGGCCCTCGATCTCCTGGCCTGCCACTGCGGGTGGCCAATCCATTGAGGATGATTTTGGTAGGTGGATACCTGCTATAATGGGTTGGGATAGCCATTTCTTCTTGTTCAGGTGGTGGGGAAGACTTTACTTCTCCTGCCCCGGGGGGAGAATAGCTTTGCTTTTTCTGATGGGGTGGCCCTGATTCTCCCAGCTTGGGTGGGGTGGGGTGAGGATGTCCCTGCTTCTTTTGGCTTGGGGGAAGCATGTCTCCCTGTTTCTCCTGGCTTGGGGGTTGCTCTAACTTCTGTATCATGTGGCCCATCTTCTCCTACTAGAAAAAGCAGGAGGCAGGGCCATTCTCCCCTCCCTGAGCCAGGAGAAGCAGAGCCATCCATCCATCCCAAGCCAAGAGAAGATGGGCCACCCGTACCCCCACCCCCAAGACAGGAGAAGCAGGGCCATCCCCAGTAAAAAAAATAAAATAGAATTTGCATTTTTATTTTTAGAAACATAACATTCATCATTAGTTCAAATACTCCAAGAAGCAAGCATGAATATGCTCATATGCTTTCCATTCCAGTTTCAATAGGTGCCCTGGCTTCCACCTGTAGTGCCTAGCCAGTGCCTTGGTAACCAACAGAAGCTGGAACTACCACTGTTGCTAGATTTACATGCTGTTAAACTTGATCAAATAGAAATAAAAAATGTAAATTTGGATGTGGACATTGGAGAGAAAAATTAAATGAAAGAGGCTAGGAATTTGCAAAAAAGCAAACTCTGCAAAAACACAATATCTTTATGGTACTGAAGAAAAAGAAAATAAAATGTCAACGTTTATATATATATAAAAGCACACAAGAAGTTTGAAGATTAATGACCAGCATAAACAAAGGATAAGACTCAAATGCATTGCAAGGAAATCTGAGAACGGGAGAGATGAAACCATTAAAATACCAGAAAAGGCACACACCTACATTAACTATCTAATTATTATAAATATCTTAGTTTTAAAGACACATTTTGCAGGAAATCAACCCATATACTACAGAATCAGGTAAATATGCTAGAGTGCAGGAAAAGTGCCACTGAAAAGAAATAATTTTTTCATTGTTTATGGAAGTTAGCTGTTCCATAGCTATTTATTTTACATGCCCTTGAAATGATAAATGTGTTTCAATAGTAATTACAGCCATTACTGCCTTAAGCTCTTTTAAAGGGGCACTGTCAGCTTTGCCCCTCGGTTTTGCCTCAATTTGAAATAATGATTTCACAAGCACATACCCCTACCAATGTGAGAGTAAAATGCAGCTACATAAGCAAAAAACTCAACCGGTTACCTGTTTTCGTAAAAAAAGCATTACTTCAGATAAATTTTGGCCCGAAAGCAAACCCGCCCCACCGAAAGAAGATTCAGCAAGAAGCGCTCAGCATGTAGTCATGTGGCAGTGCCGAAGTGCATTTTATGGTCCCATTAGAACAACTACATCATTTAGTAGAACTCCGTAATACAAAGTGCTGCTGGTATTTAAAACTTAACCAAGCACCGGTTCAGCAGCAAAACACTTTCAAACTGTAGCACCAAAATCACGCATCGTAATAGCAACACGTTCTGCGCATCATTGAATCATTTCCTCCCGCTGCTATTGTGCATATGCGGGATTTTGGTGCCACAGTTTGAAAGTATTACTTGCTGGCTCGAATTTCGAGTTTAAGTAATTTATCTGAAGTAATGCTTTTTATGAAAACAGGTAACCGGTTGAGTTTTTTGCTTAGGTAGCTGCATTTTACTCTCACATTGGTAGGGGTATGTGCTTGTGAAATCATTATTTCAAATTGAGGCAAAACCGAGGGGCCAAGCTGACAGTGCCCCTTTAAGAGGCACCATTATTTAAGGAGCTCTAGAAACAGTGCTATATACTGCAGGCAGGGTAGAAGGATACAGCTGTTTACCAAGTTGGATTCAAATGCAAACATGTTTTTTGTACTCACTGAAGTACTACAAGATTGGGGAGGAGAGGTGATTCTCCAGAGCATTTGTTTCTTAATACCTAGGCTGCTGAAAGAACAAGAATGAATCTATTTGATTGAGCTCTGGGTAGATTTTCAGTCTGTAGCACTGCAAAGGTTAAATTGAGGGGCTGCAAAGAGGTGGAAGGATCATCTGAAATCTCCAAAGGAAGTGTTCTATGGTCTGAATCCTGTAGTTCATTTTTAGAGCTGATGCAATAGGGCTGCAGGCTCTGCCTACCTGCAGCCCTAAAAATGACAGCTGAAGTGGTGTAAAGAAATGGCTATGTTGAAAATTTGGGGTTTAATTATTTAAAACAATGAAAGTTACAAGAGACCATAGGCAAATTTCAATGGATGCGCATGACTTTGCAATTTTAACATATTTTGACCTCAAATTTTCAACATAGCTTTCTTATGAGCACACCTCATGAACAAGAATAGTGAAAAGTTTGAAATCCTGCCAGAAGGGTGATCCCCCAAGTGACTGCTAAATCACCCTCTGGGTAGGATTTTTGAAATTCCACTGATGCTATTCATGAGGTGGGGTCTCAAAAGCATATGTTGAAAAGTTGATGTAAAAATATGAAAAAAGTTGAAAACCCCATTGAAATAGATTGGGGTTGGGGGTGCCACTAGACTGTAGGGAAATGCTGAATTATAACAAGAACAGCAATTGGAGGGTGAGGGTTTGCCACTAGACAGCAGGGAAATAATTATAATGGGAACTGCAATTGGGGGAGTGCCACTAGACACCAAGGAAATACTTAGTTTTGTGTGACTCAACCTGCTGTGCATATTCAGGTCCAGTAGAATTTGATGTTCAGTATTGTGTTAACTAATTCTGTTCAGAGGTGTTGACTGATATAAAAAAAATGCCAGTACTAAAAGGCAAACATAAGACATAAAAGATACAGTATTAAAAAATTACAGGACAGGCACCAGCACACTCTTGGACTGGATACTTACCAGTCACCCGTCGTGGATATCTAACACTAATGTCCTCCCTGACTCTCTCAGAGACCACTCCCCTGTTAGCTGCACCTGGTCAAATAAATTCATCAAGCAACCACAGAAAACTATCACCAGCAGTGTTCTACCCAGTGGTCACCTTCCTCAACTCAAATCCCACCTCCTCCATCAAGACTGGTCCTCTATCTTCAAAGCAACCAACGTAAAAACTGCCCTTGACCACTTCATAAACATCTTCACTGTGGCCTGTGACACGATGTTCCTATTAAGAAACGCAAGTCAAATCATAGTAACCCTTGGCTCACAGGTGACCTCCTCAGGATGCTAAAAACAAGAGACCACCTATGGGAGCTGGCCAGAAACTCTGGAAGGCAAAACGACATTCAAAACTACAAACGTGCCTGCAATGACTGCACCAAAACCATCCAGCAAATGAAGTCTGCCTACTATAAGCATGCCCTCACAAACTCCTGGGGCAATGGTCGGGAATTCTGGAAGAACATAAAGGAACTCACTGGGAATCCATTCAAAATCCCCCCATCAATACTCAACATCAATGGAACCACAACCCTCAACCCAAAAACCATTGTGGATACCTTTAACAAAGCCTTTACCGACCTCAGGGCTGTCCTACCCCAGGACTACTTCAAAGATGGTAAAGTCCCTCTGTCCACAATGAACATTACTCCCACCAGCTCCCCCCACTTCTACTTCAAAGCAGTCAAGGCTCACCAAGTACGCAAATATGTAACCAAAGCCCTTGGTAAATCAAGATTCAGTAACGACTCCCTCGATCTCAAAAACCTGTCTCTCACACTTGATGAAGTGCTTAGTCCTCTGACCAGAATTTTCAACCTCTCACTCAGCCTTAGCAAGTTCCCGGACAGATGGAAATCTGCTACTGTCACCCCAATACATAAAAGTGGTGACAAAACTGCCCATAATAACTACAGACCTATCTCCCTACTACCCCCACTCTCCAAGGCACTAGAACACATCATCTTGGACCAGCTCACAAAATACCTGGATACATACAACATCCTGTGCAAGCAACAACACGGGTTCCGCAAAGGTCACAGCACCTCCACAGCCCTACTTGAATTCACCGGCGCAATCCGCAACACACTTGACTCTGGTGAACTACTAGGCTCAATCTACATTGACTTAACTAAAGCATTCGACACCAACAGTCACTGTCTCCTGCTTGTCCAGCTTCAGAACTCTGGGCTGTCCACTGACTCCATTGGATGGTTTAAGAACTACCTTGAAGAATGGTCCCAAACAGTAAGAATCGCTGATACACTCTTGGACCCTAGACCGGTCTGCTAGGGAGTTCCCCCAGGGCTCCATTCTGGGACCCCTCCTCTTCAGCCTATTCTTAAACTCACTACCGGACAGCTGCCCAGAACAAATAATTCTCTACGCTGACGACGCTGTGATCCTCACCTCGGACCCTGATCCAATCCAATTACAAAATAAACTTCAGCAGGCCTTCTCCTCCATCGAATCCTGGTTTCTAAATCGTGAACTGCTTCTCAATCAGAAAAAAAACAAGTCTATGTTCTTCTGCAGCCCCCACAACAAAAACAAACAACTCCACCTCTCCATTTCAACCAAACAAGGAGCGATCCTAGACCAAACACAATCGTTCAAGTACCTTGGCATCACCCTTGATCCCCACCTCTCATACGCTGTCCATATCAGCAATGTTGCAAAGTCTGCCAATGTGAGGTTAGGCATATTATTCTGGCACAGGAAACACCTAACCCCAGAAGCACTGGCAGTGGTCGTCCAAAGCTCCATTGTCAGCATCATAGACTATGGTCTTATCATATATGGGTCTGCAACTACCTCTACTCTCAAACGTATCATAACCTCCCTGAATAAGGCCTGTCATCTCATCACTGGCTCACATCACCGTACCCACACATGTGACCTTTATTACCAATCTGGATGGCTTCAACTGGACAAACGCATAAAATACCAAACCTGTATCACGGCCAAGAAAATTATAATGGGTCTGGCCCCACCTGGTGTCTGTGCCCTCCTTAAGCCTAGACATAGGAACGTCACTACAAGGAGATCCAATTCCCATCTACTACATATCCCACGATGCCGCGTGACCCAAGGACAAAGATCATTCACCTATCGGGCATCCAACCGACTCAACTCTCTTGGCAGCGACATAGCGACTGCTCCAACACTCAGCCTCTTCAAGTCCAAGCTGCGCCTCTCACTGCTTGCATCCTGCAATTGCCCATCTTAACATTTCCACCATTCCAGCTGCAAATGCCCCAGCACCCAGCACTTACAATCAGTCTTTGCACCCCTAGAACCTTACCTGTCATATTCCTTTGACAAGGCCCCCTGGCTGCACTGTCTCCCACCCTCTCCCACCTCACCCCGTATCTCCACTCCTGCCCCACCCCAACCACCTCCTCTACTCCCCCTTACCCCCTGCACCTCCTTCCCCCCTCGATCTCCTACCCTCACTTCCCCCACCACCCACCCTCTTCCCTTGTCTTGCTCATAGCTCAAGTCTTTGTACTGGTTATTACATGTCTGCAAGTCAATGACTATATGTTTGTAACTAAAAATGATGACTGTTGCACACACTGACATGGAACCTTTGTAAAAGAGCCTCGGCTCAAAGGTATTGTAATCCTAGATTGAAATAAATAAATAAATAAATAAAAAACACATGCAACTACAAACAGCCATCATTAGGTAAGGCAAACAACATAAAACTGTTTCCTTCTAACACAAATGTAGTAGTACTGATGTGGTACCTTTGTGTATTTGTATCTGTGGTACACATACCACAAGACATACACACTAACTTCTGGCTGTACATAAAAATCCACAATATTCAAATCAGAACCCTACTTCTATCTGCAGAAGCACAAGAACCACAATACACAACTTACAAGAGTTCTTTTGTCTGCAGAAGCACAGCATGAGGTATGCACTTCTGTATCCACAGGTACTCATGCACATTGTAAAACACACACTCTGTTCTGTCTGCAACAACCCAGGGTCAGTGGTCTGCACATACACCCACAGGTGTGAGATAGTTATGCTGATATGACACAGAGGGGAAATGCCAAACCTCACCCAACAACTAACACACCAAAATCTGACCAATGGAAAATCATGTACACAAATGCTCACAGCCTGGGAAACAAGATCCCAGACCTACAGGCAATAATGTCAGAGGCTAAACTGGACATAGTAGCAATTAGTGAGACATGGTTTAAGAGTAACTACACTTGGGAGACTTCAGTACCTGGCTATGTACTGTTCAGAAGAGACAGAGGTGCAAAAAGGGGGGGTGGAGTGGCCCTGTATGTCAATGAAAATATCAAAGCTACAGAATTCAGAATACACATAAGGAGCCAGAAGAACTGTGGGTCACCCTGGAAACAGGAAATGGGACAGCCATAAGAACTGGGGGTGTCTACAGGCCCCCAGACCAGGGGGAGGACATAGACACATTACTGTTAGAAGATATACAAAACATGACAGCTAAAGGGGAGGTTCTGATAATGGGCATGCCGGATACAGATTGGTCAATACCAGCAGGATATCTGCCAGAACTAGACAAATGGTGGATTCCCTGCAGGGGGAGGGCCTCAAACAACTGGTACAACAACCCACAAGAGACAGGGCTATCCTAGATCTAGTACTGACTAACAGGGAAAGGATCACAGATCTCCAGGTAGAAGGTCACCTGGGGGCCAGTGACCATCACATGGTATGGTTCAATTTGGCCACTACATCTAAATCATCCCATTCCAAGGCACAAATATGGGACTTCAGAAGAGCTGACTTTGATAAGACAGCCAACAGAGTTAAGCTAGCCCTGGCAAAAAGAAACAAAGGTGAGGGGGTACAGGCAAAGTGGGCAAGCATTAAGGATGCAATACTTGAAGCAACATCCCATTGAGTTAGAGAGAAAAGGAAGTGCAAAAGAAGAAGGAAACCACGTTGGTTCTCAAATACAGTAGCAGAAAAGGTCAGAGCCAAAAGGCTGGCCTTCAAGAAATATAAGAGAACACAGCGGGATGAAGATAGAGAGGCATACCAAACTGCCCTAAGGGAAGGCAGTAAGGCAGGAAAAGTCCCAAACTGAGGAAACACTAGCACGAACAGTAAAAGAAGGTGACAAGACTTTCTATAGATACATTAATGAAAGGAGAAAGTCCAGAGGGGCTATTGCTAAGCTCAAAGGAGAAAAGGGTGCATGTGAGAGGAGGACCCTGTAAAAGCATCTATCCTAAATAGATACTTTTGCTCAGTATTTACTGAAGAGAAGGTGGGCAGGGCCCACAGCTCCAGCACCATGGACACGGGGAGGGAGGTGGGCACTACTCCTTCACAAAAGAAAGGGTCCTACAAGGCTCGCTAAACTCAGGTGGACAAGGCAATGGGACCTGATGGCATACATCCCAGGGTACTTAAGGAGCTAAGGGTGGAACTAGCAGAGCCATTAGCAGAACTGTTTAGTGAGTCTCTGAGCACAGGAGGTCCCAAAAGACTGGAGAAGGGCTCATGTGATCCCGCTCCACAAGAGTGGTGGCAGGAGAGGCAGGGAACTACAGGCCAGTCAGTCTTACCACTCAGTAGTGGGCAGATTATGGGCACTCCTTAAGGAAAGGATAGTGCAACACCTGGAATCCATTGGGGCACAGGATCCAAGACTGCATGGGTTTACAAAGGAAGTAATGTCAAGCTAATCTCATAGATTTCTGACTGGGTAACCAGAGTGGTAGACCAGGGGGCAGTTGATGTTGCCTACCTTGACTTCAGCAAACTTTCAACACTGTTCCACATAGAAGATTGATAAATAAGCTGGGTAGGCTCAGGGTGGGTCAGAAGTTGGTCAACTAGGTGGTAAACT
Source organism: Neoceratodus forsteri (assembly GCA_016271365.2). Lineage (NCBI taxonomy): Eukaryota > Metazoa > Chordata > Ceratodontiformes > Ceratodontidae > Neoceratodus > Neoceratodus forsteri. The sequence goes on from CM057452.1 coordinate 1,398,509,518, forward strand.
GGTTGACGGACAGAAAACAGAGAGTGGCGGTAAATGGTATACAGTCAGAAGAGTTGCAAGTCACAAGTGGGGTACCTCAGGAATCAGTCCTGGGGCCAATCTTCTTCAATATCTTCATTAGTGACATTGCAGATGGACTAGAGGGTAAGGCTTGTCTGTTTGCAGATGACACCAAAATCTGCAACAGAGTAGATGATCCAGATGGGGTGGGCAGAATGAGAAGAGATCTGGATAAACTAGCAAAATGGTCGAGAAGAGTGGCAACTGGGGTTTAATGCAAAAGTGCAAGATCATGCACATAGGGAGGAGAAACCTGAAGTCACCTATTGGCTGGGAGGGGAGTTGCTGGCAGTCACAAGGGAAGAAAGAGACTTGGGCGTCATCAACACTGATGACCTGAAATCATCCAAGTAGACCACTAAAGCAGTAGGTAAGGCTAGGGGGATGTCAGGGTGTATTAGTTGGGGTATTACAAGTCAGAAGAGGGAGGTAATAATCCCTCTTTACAAGACACTGGTTAGGTCCCATCTGGAGTACCATGTACAGTACTGGAGGCCACACCGTCACAAAGACATTAACCAAATTAAGGCAGTCCAGAGAAGGGTAACCAAAATGGTGCAGGGACTGCATCAGAAGACATATGAGGACAGATTAACAGAGCTCAATATGTATACCCTTGAGCAAAGGAGGGAGAGAGGTGCTATGATCGAAACATTCAAACACGTTAAGGGCATTAACAAGGTGAAAGAGTCTAACATATTTAAATATAAGAAAAATAGCAGGACAAGAGGACACAGCATGAGAATAGAGGGAGGCCAATTAAAGGGGAATGTGAGGAAATTCTTTTTCACAGAAAGAGTGGTGGATGCATGGAACGGCCTACCTCAGGAAGTGGTGGCTATGAATACAGTGCAGGGCTTCAAACAGGCAGGGGATAGGCATAAGGGAGCAATACAGACAAATAAGAATAGATAGGTTATTGACAGTGTAATGGTGTGTGGCACATTCATAAGGTAGAAAAAATGGGCAGACTGGATGGGCCTTGTGGTCCTTATTTTCCGTCAACCTCTATGTTTCTATGTATGTTTCTCTGGCTGCAGAAGTGCAGTCCCCACAAAATTCAGATACCAAGATTACAACAGTGCTTCTGTCTACAGAAGTTGTAGTCCTCTGTGGGGTCAGCACGTCTGCAGTCACAGGTGATCATTCATGCTGTACAACATATATATGTAGTTGTGGCTACAGATCCACAGGTTCAAAATACTAAAAATTACCAAAGTTATCAATGAGCAAAGAAAAGTTCCAATGTACATTCTTAACTTTTTTCATATTTTAACACCAAATTTTGAACATAGTCTTCATGTAGTCCTATGTCAAGAACCCAGTAAGTGAACATTTTCTGATGCCATTCAAAATGTGATTTTTGTGGAATGATAGAAAAATTACCTTTCTGCACAGATCTGAAAAATTACAACTCTCTAATTCAAGAGGTGGGGTCCCAAAAAGACCTTGTTTAAAGTTTGGTGGAAAACTATTGAAAATTAGCAAAGTTATGAGTGAAATCCTAGCCCCCCCCCAAAAAAAAAGTCATGGTAGTAAGTGCAGTAAACACCAACATAGAGATGTCGATAGGGAGAAGGGCAGGGGTAAATGGAGAAAGTGACAAAGGCAAGAAGGACAGGGATGGGGCAAAAAGGAGTAAGACCATCAGGAAATGGAGGATAATGAGTACCAATGCCCATAGCCTGGGCAGCAAGCTCCCTGAACTGGTGGCTTTGCAGGAAGAGGGATGCCTGGATATCGAGCAGTCACAGAAACATGGTACACAGATAACCATGACTGGGATGTTAACATACCAGGGTATGTAACCTACAGGAGAGACAGGAAGGAGAGAAGAGGGGGAGACATAGCTCTCTATGTAAAGGAAGGGATAAAAGCAATTGAACAAAAGAGTAAACAGGGAGGAGAGGAGGCACTGTGGGTCACCTTGGAGACTGGAAGTGACACCACAATCCACACAGGGATTTATACAGACCCCCAGGTCAGGGGGAGGGAATGGACAAGGATATGATAGAAGGCATTCTTTGGATGGCAGAAAAAGGGGAGTTACTATTGATGGGAGACCTGAATATGCCAGATGTTAACTGGAGCACACTTGCTGCAGCCACATCCAAGAGCAGGGCCATGCTCAATACCCTACAGGTGGCATGCCTCAGACACCTAGTTTCGGAACCCACTCATGAGGGAGTAATCTTAGACCTTGTACTCTCAAATAGGGACAGTGAGTGGATCTCAGATCTAGAAGTGGGTTGAAATCTGGGAACAAGTGACCATCAAACAGTGTGGTTCATGTTAAACTCAGCTACAGAGTCAAGCCATACAAAAGTGAGGGTACTGGACTTCAGGAGGGCAGACTTTGGCAAGATGGAAGAGTGCCTCAGAAAAGCACCAGCAAACAGGCTAGAAGGAGGGGTGGATCAACAATGGGGACTCATCAAAACTGCCATCACAGAGGCAACAAGCCTTTGTGTGAAGCAAATAAATCAAAATGAAAGAAAAAGCCACTATGGTTCTTAAAAGAGGTGGCGTCAGGGAGAAAAAGATAGCATTCAGGAAGTATAAGGAAACACAGAAGGAGCAAGACAGAGAGCTGTCCAGTTAAGGCAGAAGGAAGCAGGGAGGGAAGTCAGAATAGCAAAGGCCCAAACTGAGGAAAGGATTTTCAACTCGGTTAAGAAGGGGGATAAAACATTTTATAGGTACATCAGGGAGCGTAGAAAGACAAAGGGAGGGATAGTGAGGCTGAATAGAATGAACGGTGGGTGGGCAGAAGGGGATTGTGAAAAAGCAGGGATACTGAATGAATATTTCTGCTCAGCATTCACAAAAGAGGAGGGGGAGGTGCCTAATCCAATTAACAGAAGCACTCTGGATAGGGGGGTCAATCCCAGTCCTTTCACAGAAGAAAGGGTTCTGAAAGAACTCCTAAAACTGAAGGTGGACAAAGCAATGGGTCCTGATGGAATTCACCCCAGAATTCTGAAAGAATTAAGGGGAGAACTAGTGAAACCACTGACTACCCTTTTTAACAAATCATGGGAGGATGGCATGATACCCGAGGACTGGAGGAAGGCAGATGTGATTCCCCTTCACAAAAGTGGGACCAAGGCAGAGGCAGGAAATTACAGACCTGTCAGTTTGACCTCTGTGGTTGGGAAAGTGATGGAATCACTTCTGAAGAAAAGAATTGTTGAGTTCCTAGAGGCCAGTGGGGCACATGACCCAAGGCAGCATGGGTTCACAGTGGGAAGGTCATGTCAGATGAATCTAATTGATTTCTTTGACTGGGTGACCAAAGTAGTAGACCAGGGAGGGGCTGTGGACATGGCCTACCTAGACTTTGCAAGGCACTTGACACAGTCCCACACAAAAGGTTAATATTTATTTATTTATTAAATTTTGATAATCAGGGGAGCACACTGGGCCCCGAGAGTCCCTTTTTCAGGGGCGGCCCGAGGGTTACATACATTATTACAAGGGACTGTATACAGCAAGATACATTACATGTGTCACATAGTCACATAACAGGGTAAACATGGTAGTAATTCAACAGATAACAATGGTGTAGGATTTGGACCACAGAGTGTGGGCTTACACTTGGGAGTACATTAACTTGACCAGTTGCACTTAGTGGTAATAGTCAAATTAACCAGTCTGGGAGTAGGTATCAGGGTGGTAGCCTGGGTAAAACATTGGCTGGACAGCAGGACACAGAAGGTAATTGTAAATGGAGTCCAGTCTGAAGAAAGAGGGGTTACTAGTGGGATACCGCAGGGTTCAGTACTGGGTTCCGTCCTTTTTAATGTCTTTATAAGTGACATTGCAGAGGGACTGGAAGAAAAAGTATGCCTCTTTGCAGATGACACAAAGATCTGCAACAGGGTTGATACACAGGGAGGCTTGGAAAGGATGAGAAGGGACTTGGCAAGGTTGGAGGAATGGTCAGAAATATGGCAGCTAGGATTCAATGCAAAGAAGTGCAAAATAGTGCTCCTGGGAAACAAAAACCCAGGGGAAGATTACACAATGGGGGGGAGGTAGTAACAAAAACAAAAAAGGAAAGGGACCTGGGGGTAATCATATCAGATGACCTTAAGGTTAGCAATCAATGTGAGAAGGCAGTAAGGAGAGCTGGGGATACTGGGATGCATAGGGAGAGGCATCACCAGCAGAAAACAGGAAGTTGTTATCCCTCTGTACAGACAGTTGGTAAGACCCCATCTGGAGTACTGCGTCCAGTTCTGGAGACCCCATCTCCGCAAGAACATAGACAGCATAGAGGCAGTCCAGAGGAGGGCAACTAGAATGGTGCAGGGTCTGCAAGAGAAGCCATATGAAGAGAGACTAAAAGAGCTTAATATGTATACCCTTGAGGAAAGGAGGGAGAAGGGGGACATGATAGAAACATTTAAGTACCTCAGTAGAATCAACAAAGTCCAAGAGGGTAGCATCTTTCAGAAAAAGAGACATGCAAGAACAAGGGGACACAATTTTAAGATAGAGGGGGGGTGGTTCATGGGCAATGTGAGGAAGTATTTTTTCACAGAGAGGGTAGTGGATGCATGCAACAGCCTTCCTTGGGAGGTTGTGGGGTCTAAAACTGTGGGAGAATTCAAGAATACATGGGACAGACATCAGGCAATTCTTGTGGAGGATAGGAAGACATACGCTGTTGGTCAACTAGGATCTGTGGCTTATCCTGTAGGTAGGGAAATGGGCAGACTAGGTGGGCCAAGTGGTCCTTATCTGCCATCAAAGTCTATGTTTCTATGTTTCTAACATTAAAATATGTTAACGTTCACTCACAGTTTGGTCATTTTATAATATTGTTCTCTCAAATTTTTAGCACTGTCATCTTGTGACCCCGCATCATGAACTCAGCTGGTGAAAATTTTCAAATAGAAAATTAGAAACATAGAAGTTGATGGCAGATAAGGACTGTAAGGCCAATCCAGTCTGCCCATTTTTTTACCTTCTGAATGTGCCATAGGCCTTTACTCTGTCAATGGCCTATCTGTTCATACTCATCTGTATTACTCCCTTATGCCTATCCTATGCCTGTTTGAAGCCCTGCACTGTATTCATATCCACCACTTCCTGAGGTAGGCTGTTCCATGCATCCACCACCCTTTCTGTGAAAAAGAACTTCTTCACAACACCCCTTAATCGGCCTCCCTCTACGCTCATGCTGTGCAATCTTGTCCTGTTATTTTTCTTATATTGAAACATGTTAGACTCTTTCACCTTGTTAATGCCCTTAGGATGTTTGAATGTTTTGATCATATCACCTCTCTCCCTCCTTTGCTGTAGGGTATACATAGTGAACTCTGTTAATCTGTCCTTATATGTTTTCTGATGCAGTCCTTGCATCATTTTTGTTGCCATTCTCTGGACTGCCTCCATTTTGTTAATGTGCTTGTGCAGGTGTGGCCTCCAGTACTGCATGCAATACTCCATATGGGGCCTAACCAGCATCTTGTAAAGAGGGATTATTACCTCCCTCTTATGACTTGTGATACCCCTACTAATACACCCCAACATCCCTCTAGCCTTACCTACTGTTTTCGTGGTCTGCTTGGATGATTTCAGGTCATCTGTGATGATGATGCCCAAGTCTCTTTCTTCCCTTGTGATTGCCAGCAACTCCCCTCCCAACATATAGGTAGCGTCAGGATTTTTCTCTTTCCTATGTGCATGATCTTTCACTTCTTTGCCTTAAATCCCAGTTTCCACTTTTCCGATCATTTTGCCAGTTTTTCCAGATCTCTTCTCATTCTGCCCACCCCATCTGGATCATCTACTCTGTTGCAGATCTTGGTGTCATCTGCACACAGGCACACTTTACCCTCAAGTCCATCTGCAATGTCACTGATGAAGATATTGAAGAGGACTGGCCCCAGTACTGATCCCTGAGGTACCCCACTTGTGACTTGCATCACTTCTGACTGTATACTGTTTACCACCACTCTCTGTTTTCTGCCCGCCAACCAGTTTGCCACCCAGTTGACCAACTTCTGACCCACTCTGAGCCTACCCAGCTTATTAATCAATCTTTTATGTAGTACAGTATCGAAAGATTTGCTGAAGTCACGGTAGGTGACATCAACTGCACCCCCTTAGTCCACCTTTCTGGTTACTAAATCAAAGTAATCTATGACATTAGTTTGACAGGACAATCTTGTTGTAAACCTATGCTTTCTTGGATCCTGTGCTTCCATCTCCTGTGCTAAGAGACTCACTAAACAGTTCTGCTAATGGCTCTGCTAGTTCCACCCTTAGCTCCTTTAGTACCCTGGAATGTATGCCATCAGGTCCCATTGCCTTGTCCACCCTGAGCTTAGTGAGCTGTTGTAGGATTCTTTCTTTTGTGAAGGGATCAATAGGCAGTTTCAATGAGCCTACCCGATGGGCAGTTTCAAGGAGCAACTATAACATCACTTTTTGGGCTAGATTTAAAAAATAATCACCCACCTTGTTCATGAGGAGAGGTCCCAAAAATGGCCATGTTGAAAATGTTGGTGGAAAATATTTAAAAATGACAACGTTATGAGTAGAAGTTCAAAACACATTGAAATACATTAACTTTACTTACCTTATTTCCTCATGTTACAGTTCTGGTCCCTGAGGGAGAACGGTTTTCAGATCCAAAAGTGGATCCATGATGAGGGACACTCTTTAGGTGAGTGGGGGGGATATGGTGGGTGCTATGTGGGGGGTCAGAATGGGTAGGGTGGGTGTGTGGGGGACTGAAATCGATGAGGGACCATTTTCTTATTTCCAAGTTTGCGAAAAAAAAACATCAACAAGGGACAGTATACTTATTTTGCAAGGAGACCTGACTCACCACTGGAGATTGAGCACCCCAGGGTTGACAGAGTGTTTGGCAGCACTGGGGTTGGTACCTCACGGTCATCACCTATGTGGTTTTGTGGGCATCGGCAATCTAGAGAGAAGGGGCATGGTATGAAGCAGTACCAGTTGTGGGCACCCCAGTCTGATTAAAGAAAAAAAAATCATATTGAGCAGCTGGAAGGACAAGGAAGGGCTAGTTAAGCTAGGAGGGGGAGGGAGCACATTAATAAGTTGACTTAGGAAGGATGAGGAAGGGTTGACTGAGCTCAGAAGGGGGAGGGATCATTGCAAAATAGTAAAACGACTAGGAATTATGAGGAAGGGCTTGCTCATCATGGATGGGTGGGATCAGATCAATGTCAGTGTTTAGGGTGTGAGCCAAAAATTCCCATGTAGCATCACATTTCTAAACAGAATTTGAAAAAAAAAACTCTAGAATTTAGCTAAATGGAATTTGTTTTCCAAGGTTCACGTGTTTGTTTGTTTTTTTTCCAAAATTGTTATTCTTATGGGATCTACAACACCCATTCGGCAAATGTTTTGTTGACCAACGTTACAGCAATGGATTATGTTGACTACAATTGAGGTCAGTATAAATCCATCCAAAAACATTTTGTTTTTTTTTGGGGGGGGCTTTGACCCCCAAACCCCCCATGTGGGGTGCTCTGCCCACCACACACCCCTAATTCCATAATTATTATAATTAACTCTAAGTGGGGTGCAAAACCCGAGAAAGCTGTGCTGGTTTCCTGCTGTGACATTACAGGGACCAGTCGCTGTACTGTCGTTTGTAGTAGAGGTTTCAGTGTTCAATCAGCATATAATTTTTATGTATTTTCCATGTTTTTTGTTTTGAATAGAAAAAGGCAGCTGTCACAACTAAAAAAGCAAAAATTGGTGCAAAAGCAGAACATTCACAACACCAACATTTTTAGGTCTTATCAGAGGATTATCCTTAAACGTTACTGAGCATGCTCAGAAAAAAAATAAAATCCTTATAACTCCAGAACGAATTAATATATTTTGTTACAAAACCTTCAAAGGGTGCTACCTTGGCACAGACCCCCTCCTACCCTGAAAATTTAGGAAAAATATTCCATACTATCTAGGCTGTAGGTCAGAGGAAATAAAAGTGTAATAAAAATCAGAAAATGTTTAAAAATGTCTATAAATACTACATATCCAGACATTAGTAGCCGCATGAGCTACTGTCATAAAACTTTCCAGATCTTAAAAACTTCCTTCTGGACAATGCACACCAAACTTGAGGCAATTTAATCAAGCAACGCCAAAGATATTAACACATTACTCCTGATAGTTCTGTACAAAGTCCAAGCCATCCATTACATAACCTGATACAAAACAGCTGCTGAGGTGAAAATGAGTTAAGATCAAAAATTAGGGGCTTAACACTGAGTATGCCATTCAACCCTAACTACAAAGGCACTACTTCACCAGCATAATTAGGGTTTCTGGTTTTCGGTTTTAACTGATAAAACCCAATAAAACACCACCAACGTATTTTTCATTATTTCGGTTTAAACCAAAAAGCACCAAAATACATCCCTTCTTCTCAATCACGTCATACATATCTCATCTTATCATAGCAGCACTCAGTTACAGCTACACATTGAATAAAACAAGCTAATCCAGTCTGCCCTTTATGTTAATGCTTTTAACCTGCATCTGCATGCTTCATTCTCATTACAGCACCTCTCAGTTACCGCTACACATTGTAGAAAATGAGCTGCAATCAAGTACCACTGATACTGCCCCCTCATACTTAAATTGAAATGCTGTTCCTTCCTTCTGATACAGATCAATCAATTAAATTTGATTAGATTAATAGATTAATTAATAGAAGTGCACGTAGTCAGTGCTTAATCAACCTCATTTAGTTCAGTTGTGTAGTTATGCCTTTAGCCTCACACTTTGACTAACCTCTGGTGCTTGTGATCTTTTTCTGAAGGGCTGAGCTTTTCATTTGTTCTCAACGGGTGTGCCAGATTCAAAGTAAAAATGCCTCGATGATCAAAGACGGCAGAGCAGTATGCTGCTGAACATAAAGATTTCATGGTCGAGCTTCTCCACGGCAAGCGAACCCTAATTTGTAAGTTCTGCAGAGTTACAGTGCCACTTGTCCCTGGTAAAACTGTGAGTCAGCTCACTGATCATGTGCTTTCTAAGACTCACATTAAGCAGAAGCATCCCCTTGAGAATGAAGAGCATTGCTTAAGCCAAATTTCACTTACTGAAACCATTACTAGTTTCAAGCACAAAAGAGAGGACGAGTGGGACATCGCTCATGAGTTTGCCAGAGCAATGATACAGTTGGGTGTCAGCCTACATCAAACTGACGGTCCTCTGGGAGATCTTTTTAGAAAACGGGCACCCGCTGCACAAACTATTCCTAAATCTGGCCAAATGTATAAAAAATATCTACCTGAGGTCTTCGATTCCGACATGGAGCACATTCTTGATTTGCTCAATGACACATAGAAATGTGATGAAATTAGAAAGCATGTAGCCACTGACATCAAAAAGAACAATGTGTATTGCATTTTAAACTTTTTTACAGAGAATATGAGACCTCTGATTGATATTATGAAAAAACTGGAGTCTGAACACACACAAGTCCATCAAGTATTTAACATAGTTGGAGTGAGCATTAAAATTCTGTTAGAGAGCAAAATTGATGGAGACAGCTCTGAGTATGGACCTGCTGCAAGTGCACTTCTTGGGTGTCTGCTGCTGGAAAGTCAGCAAGTACTGGAATAAACCTTTAAAATTTTCCACACAGCTATGTATGACAAATGGCAGGCTGTAATGGCCAGAAATATCCCAAATCCAACAATGGGATTTGAATTAAATGAAGCCTCTCTGTGGTACTCAGTTCAAGTGTTCGATCCATTTAGAAAAAAACGAATTCTCTTCTAACTTTGAAAATTATGTATTTATTTTTGATACTTTTAACAAACATGATATTGAATTACTATGTGTACATTTTGATGAGTACATTGCAGAACCATTGCCAGCTAACATAGAATTAGAAGTGCACACATTTTGGAGGGGTAAAATGAAGCAATGGCCACAACTGAGTGAAAGTGTTCTGTCAGTTCTTGCACTGCCTGTCTCTAGTGCTAATGTAGAGAGGGATTTTCAGAGATCAGGGTATTTACTGCCAGGAAAGAGAGGGAAAAATGTCAAAACAAGCGCTGAAAATGCATTGCATGATTTATTACAACAAATTTAGCATTTAAAGTTATGGTGTAATATCAATGGTAATCTGGATTCTAAGGTGCTATTAATATGTACAGTATGTTTTGATGCTAATAATAGGGGAAGTGGTGCGAATAATGGGGCTATGTGCAATTCTAATTACTTTTGCAATTTCTTGAACTTGCACATCAATGTACACTGTGCTTTTTTAAAGAAAAAAAATATTATCATAAACACAGATAACTACTGAAATTGTATAATGATTTTTTGATTTACACCAGAATACACAGAATTTTGCTACTTGAAAAGGGAGTGAGAAAAGCTGAAAAATAAACACCTTTTTTAATGAATAATAAATACCTAAAACCAGAAACCCTAAGTATAATATACATAGGCATTGTCACAATAATCTGATATTTATTCTGTTTTAGAATCATAGAGAATTTATCTGTGGCAATATATTTTTATGTTGGTCATGAAATGTAACCTCGGTATCACTTGTTTGGTTTCTTTGTGTGTGTGTGTGTGTGGTGGTGTTGTCAACCACTGTATTTTCTTTTGTCTCTCTACAACAATCATACCAATATGCAACACTGTTTTTGGAGCATTGTCTCTTTAAAGCTGCCCTAGTTAGAGAGCATTGTGGAAGGCAACTCTTGACAAAATAAAGGGTGCAAAACTAGTTGAGGTTTGTTCCTGCACTGGGTGATCCACTGCACTTTTCATGTCAGAGTACCTATTTAGTTGGTTCAAACTTCTTGTAAAACAAAATTGACTCACTCTAGACACCTTGCATGTGATAATCTCTTTTCTGGTTGCTGGTGTCATTTTCTAATATTGTATTTGTTTTATCAAAGGGATAGCAGCCCAGAAATGTCTTTCTTTGTTGCCAAGTTTTGAACCATGACTAACAAAGGTATGAATTTTCTTTCAGTTACAGCATGGCCTCAATTTCCAAAGTGTCTGTAGATTAGCACAAGTTGTGCTGAACCCCCTCCTGTGGCAACCTCCGGGTGCACCAGGGACCCTGCATCATATTTTTGAAGAACAGGGGTTCCTGCACTAAAGTCACCAGGTTTACCACAGGCAGGGTGCTGCACCAAACAGTTGGCACTCTGGAGGGGTCTGGAGGATAGTGCTGTCATACCTCCCCACCCAGCTCATAGCCAACACTGGAACAGCAGCACAGTGGATGGGGGACACCCTGCAACTGGCATGGGACACTGATCAGGGACCTGTGGGAGTGCACTAAGGGGTGCTCTGTGCATGGAAAGCAGTGCCAGGGTGAATGGTGGCACTGGGCAGGTGTGACCACATCAGGCTCCCAGACCCACAGATGGGGTACCGTGTACTCAGGATTACTATGCACATTGTACAATAAGCCTGACTAAGTGGTATTTCATCTGCCAGTCTGTGAACCTGATGCAGGCACACCTGGTTGGTGCCACTGCTTGTCCTGGTACTGCCATCCATGCATACAGCACTCCTTAGGACACTCCTACAGGTCCCTGGTCAGTGTCCCATGCCAGTTTCAGGGACCCCCCCCAACAGGTCCGACATTAGCCATAAGCGCTGGCTGGTCTAACCAGAGCCGTGAGTTGCAGCCACAATGGAGCTTTCAAACTCCCAAATTAGGGGAAACTGCAGCCCCACTGTGGAACTAGTCCCCTTCTGCCATGGCACACCAGGGCAGCCTTCACAAGGATGGTGCAAGCTTGGTTGGTGCAGGTGCCTCCCCCAGTGGTGCATGGTCCTTTCAAAAATTGGGACTGGCACAAGAAGCCCTTTGCATCATTTCCCACTGCAGCAAGGCATCTTGTGCCAGTCCTGGCAACTGAAAATCAAGCCCCATGTTTAAAAATGACTGAAGATTTTCCCATAAACTATGGACTCAATGGATCAAGAGCTACATGCAGAATTTTGAGACCTTGTGGCAAAAATGAACATTCTTGCCCATGGTCTTTCAAGTCAGTGAAGTAGTACATAGAAAAGAATACATAGTAACATAGTATAATGTAGACAGAAGCAGCTTAGGAGTCTCTGTGGTCCCCCATTTCTGTCAGATGACAGTGACTGCACCAAATCTGAGTTCACACACATCAAAGCTTAACAGCTGGAATGTTACCCTATTCAAGCTATGTAACCCTCAATGTCATTCTCCCTTAAGGATCTGTCTAGTCGTGCTTCAAAAACTTGAACAGGTCTAGCTTCTACTGCACAGAAACAGAGTTTATAGGCAGAAAAGAACTGCTTGGCCTGCTCAGTCTACCTAGATGGTCCCAAACAAGTCAGTCTCTACAGACTCTAACTGGTCTCTGGTGGTCCTCCCCGCCTCCCTGCCTATTTACTAATATTTCCTTATGTCTATCCCACACATGCTTGAAGCCACCTGTTTTTGCCTTCACCTCTTCTGCTGGCAGTCTGCACCAGGTGTCTACAACTCTTTCCATCAAGTAGTATTTCCTCTCATCCCTCTTTAACTTTCCCCATCCAAGTTCACTGCATGTCCTCTGGTCCTGGTGGTCTTTCATATTTGAAAGAGGCTCCCCTTCTACACCCCATTATATTGATATCCTTCAGACTCCCCTCGATGGAATTTTGGTGCAACCTCTATACCATTTAGTTGGTCTCCTCTGGGCTACCTCCACTCTGGCTACATCTTTTCAGAGGGGGTGGCCTCCAGAACTGGACACAGTACTCTAGGTGGGGTCTAACCAGTGAGTGATATTGTGGCAACACCACCTCCCTCCTCCTGCTGTTGATTCCACTCCCTATATTGTACATCTGAGCATCCCACTGGCCCTGCCCACTACTTTTTCCCACTGCCCTGCCACTTTAAGGTCATCAGATATGATAACCCCAGGGTCCCTTTCCTGTTTAGTGACTGTCAGTACCTTGACCCACCCTATACTCAGCTCCTGTGTTCCTGTGCCCTAGGAGCATAGTATTGCACTTTTTGCCATTAAGACCCAACTGCCATACTCTTGACCAATCCTCAAGTTTCTCAAGGTTCTAATGCATTTTCTTTATTCCCTCCTGAGTGACCGCACTATTTCAAATTTTGATGTCATCTTCTTCCAGTGCTGCAATGTAACTTATGAAGATGTAAACATGACCGGTTCCAGTACTGAGCCCTGCAGCACCACGCTAGTCACTGTCCCATCATTAGAGAGAGTGCCATTAACCACCACCCTTTGTCTCCTATCCATTAACAGTTTCTAACCCAATTCACCTCTTTGGATCCCACCCATAGGCTGCTAAATTTCTTTATCTGTTTCCTGTGTGGCACAATGTTGAATGCCTTGCTAAAGCCCAAATAGTCCACATCCTCAGCCCTCCAGTGATCTATTTCCCTGGTCACCCAGTCAAAGAAATCAGTCAGATTTATCTGGTATGACCTACCCTCCATGAATACATGCTACCTGTGATCTTTCAGCCCATTGGATGCAAAATGCTTAATTAGCCTTTCCTTTAACAGGATTTGCATTAATTTCCCCACGAATGAAGTGAGACTGACTGACCTGTAGTTGCTGGCCTTCTCTCTGCTGTTGCTGTTTTCTTTTTTAAACAAATGTTATTAAAAGATTGCCAAGCAATACATAACAACAACCACATTTGAATAATAACAGCATTATTTTATTTTACATAGAAACTACAACTGCTAACACTAATGAGCCAACAAAAAAATATGTTTTAAGAACAGATATCTTAATCGCTCATTCTACAGTGTGACTTTAAGGAACACATATATACCTACTTTTATACATGCAGTAAGTCTATTGTATGTTATGTTATAGAGTTAGCTGGTAAGGCTTTTGAGGAAAGGGTCCCAGAAAGCATGAAAGCGCTGCATATTGAAGGATGCAGATGAGACAGTCTTTCAAATTCTGCCAGTTTCATGAGGCTTTTTGCTGCCCCTCTTATGTGGTGAGACCATATCTGCTATCCTCCAGTCCTCTGAAACCATGCCTGTTCAACAGGTATGTTGTTCCATATAGAAACAGACAATGATGGCAGAAAAAGACTGACAGCCCATCTAGTCTGCCTATATTACCCTAACTTACCCCAGGGTCTACTGTATCTATAGAGTCTGTGCTAACCCTATTCCCTCTTTTGTTCTCCATGTTTCTGCCACCCGCATCCTGCTGAGTAACTACTATTTCCTTAGTTCTATCCCAGCTGAATTTGAAGCCATTAATGGTTTGGGGCACCCACCACCTCTGTCGGCAGACCATTCTTTGGCTCAACCATTCTTTCTGTATAATACTTCCTCACATCCTTTTAAAATCTTTCCCTCATTAACCTCCACTTGTGACCCTGTGTCCTAGCTTCTCTGTGATAAATAACTCTTCACAGTTCATCTTGTTTATTTCTTTCAGGAACTTGAAAATCTCAGTCATCCCCACCCCATGGTTTGAGTGAATACATGTTCAGCACATTTATCCAATCCTCATGGGATCTGCCTTCCTGGCCCTGAATCATGTTGGTGACTCTGCATTGTACTATCTATAGTCTGCCCAGTCCAATTTTAGGTGGGGACTCCAGAACAGGGCACAGCACCCCAGGTGTCTTTTAAGTGACCTATACAGAGGTAAAAAGTACCTCCTGTTTCCTACTGTTGACCCCCTTCCAGTGCACCCTAGCATCCTGTTAGCCTTGCTGAAGTACTAGCTGGTTTCTTAAAAGAGTCACTGATTATGACTCCTGGGTCTCTTTCTTTCTGATGTTGTGTCCATTGAACCCCTCCCATCCAGTACTATGTTCTGCAGTTTTGTTCCCCAAGTGCATTACTTTGCACTTCTTGGCACTGAATTTCAGTTGCCAGACACTGGATAAATTTTCCAGCCTTTTCAGGTCTCTCTGCAATTTCCTCATTCCCTCCATGTTGTCATCTCTACCACAGAGTTTAATGTCACCTGCAAAAAGAAAAAGCCTACCCTGGATTCCCTCTTATATGTTGCTGATGAACATACAGAAGACTGGGCCTAAGAAAGATTCTTTTGGTCCTCTGCTGGTGACGTCTCTTTCCACTAATCTGACCCCATTCACATAGAAACATAGAATGTGATGGCATATGAGGACTGCTTAGCCCATCTAGTCTGCCCATTTTACATATTTATTGTAATACTGCAGACACTACTTGATCTCCGGCTTTGCCCTCCCTTCTCTGAGCACTAAGGTTCCTTCTGCCTATCACATGCCTACTTGAATCACGTTACAGTTTTTGCCCCCACCCCCTCTGCTTGAAGGCTGTTCTAGGCATCCACCACTCTTTCTGTGAAGAAGTACTGCCTCATGTTTCCCATTAGCCTACCCCCCTCCAACTTCATAGCATGCTCCCTTGTTCTTGAGCAGCTTTTTTTTCTGAAAAATGCTTCCATCTTGCACCTTATTTATACCTCTGAGGTATTTCAATGTCTTTATCATATCACCCCTTTTTCTCCTTTCCTCCAGGTGTACATGTTGAGGTCTTTTAGTCTCTCCTCATAGGGTCTTCAGTGCATACCCTGCATCATTTTAGTTGCCCTCCTCTGGACTGCCTTTACTCTTTCTATGTCCTTCCAGAGACATGGTCTGCAGAACTGGACACAGTACTCTATGTGAGGCCTCAGTGGTGCTCTATATAGCAGTATCACCACCTCCCCTCTTTCTGCTAATGATGCCCCTCCCCATGCACTCTAGCATCCAGAGAAAATGGAGCAAATCAGTGCTCAAGGAAAAAAACAAAAGATTTTGCAGTTATGCAGCAGTGAAAGAATAATTGTTAATACATAATCCAGGAAAATCGCTGCACAGCAAACTGAAGAAATAGTAGGAATCCAAGTGGATGACTTAATATGTTGAGTACAGATTTATTAGTGCAAAGGTGGAGAGTCAAGGGTAACAAAGAACAAGAAAAACTCCTCAGCACTTCAAATCACTTAGATTCTTCCTGGGGGGGGGGGTGGAGATTTTTGTGTTCTGTGTTACCCTTGGCTCACCACCTTTGCACTAATAAATCTGCACTCAGCATATCAAGTCATCCACTTAGACTATTTTTTCAGTTTGTTGCGCGCAGTGATTTTCCCAGATTATGTACCCTAGCATCCCACTGGCTCTTCCCAGAGCCTTGTCACACTGTTTGGCCACCTTTAGGTCATCAGATATGATTACTCACAGGTCTGTTTCCTGTTTGGCGGTCATCAGTACCATAACCCTCGGCTGCCTCCACTCTAACCAACTCCCTGCTCACTTTACTATTTCCCTTGCTGTATCCAGATCTCCATCTTTTTCAGTAACCTTCAGTGTGACACCAAGTTGAATGCCTTGCTGAGGTAGAAGTATAGTAGGTGTACTGTGTGTCCATTGTAAACTACCCTTGTTACCCAAAGACTGGTCTGACAAGACCTCCTTTCCACAAACCTGTGTTGCTTACTATGCTGAAGCCCATAGGAATTCTATTAGGTCCTCTTTGACTAGTGTTTCCATCAATTTCCCTGCCACAAAGGTTGAAAGGTCTATAGTTTCCCAGCTGCTCTTTTCATCTCCCTTGTTTAGTGGAACTATGAGCGACATACCCCTTGCTGCAACGTTCTGTTGAACAGTACCACAAGGGGGTTGGCAAACAGCAATACCAGTTGCTTTAGTCTCCTTGGATGCATCCCATCCAGCAATAGGTCTTGTTTACCTTCAGGGCTGCTATCACTTTTTTGACTCTTTCACTAGTATACTTCTGCAGACTCATTTATGGGACACCTCAGTCAGCTACCTTTATGCCACTCTCTGGAAATGCCCTACTGTTCTCAACTGTGAATACTGAGCAAAGGTATTTTTACATGGCTGATTTCTTCCCATCTCCGCCTTAGAGGAGGGCTTACTGCTGTCCAGGGCCAACTCAAACTATATGGTATTGTGGTTGTTGGACCCCAGTTTTTCCTCAGCCTACACTCCAACTACATTTTCTGAGTTGGTGAGTGCCACATTGAGAATTGTTGATTGCCTACAGGGCTTCCTGACCTGCTGCACCAGCATGCAGTCCTGCAAAGTATCAAGCAGGACCTGGCTTCTGATGGTTCTGGTTGCTGGTATGGCTCAGTCACTGTTTGACAGGTTCAGTTCTCAATCTTTCCTTTTGGAGTCCCATTGTCTACTGGTTTTCCTACTTCCTTATCTTGCTCCTCTCCTTGCTCTGTTGGCCTGTAAACTACCCCCAAGCAAAATTTTCTACCTGATGACTCTGTAAGATATACCCACAGTGATTCTACCTCTGCTTTCCCTCCAGTGGATGCATCCTGTTCTGCTTTTATTCCTTCCATAATTTAAATAGCCACCCTTTAGCTCAGAGTCTGCCACCAGTGTCTGGAGTTCACGGACTTCGTTAACCACACTTCTGGCATTGAAGCACATCAGTAAGTCCAGAGCATGACCGTTCAGCCAGAAATGCAGACAAAATCATTACAGACCCATAAAAGGCAAATCTAACTAATACAGAACAAGAATCAAATTGAAAACACAAGTGAAATCCTATGAATATTTAAAGTGATATGCCCTAAATATTTTGAGGACAGCAAATAATTATGAAAGCAAAAAGTCTTTTACAAATAACAGCATTATATAACACAAGAATAACATATAAGCAAGAAAAAGAAAAAAAAAAACCTATGTAAACAATACCAGTATATCATCGATGAGAGTCTCACCCCTGCGGAAGCCCAATGTATTGTTTGAAACATTGGGCACTATGCGGGGACATCATGCTGAGTAATAAAATGAAAATAAAGCTTGAAAAGAACCTTTAATTCTTTTTTCATGTGTCTCATACTTTTACTTTTCTGATTGAGACACATCACCCTCCATCTTATGTTTCCAACACCCTAGGTTCTTGAATGACTTCCCCATCAAAATTCCTTTATATAGTAGGTGTCTTGTGTTTTCCACCTTTTTGCTGGTCTATTTGGTCAGCACATCCTGGTCCCCTAAACTCATTCCACTCTGCTACTGCTTCCTGTACAACTAGTCCCTATTCCTGGGGGGAGTCCTCTCTAGGTTCCTACATTTCTCCTATAATACC
This sequence comes from Neoceratodus forsteri, assembly GCA_016271365.2. Lineage (NCBI taxonomy): Eukaryota > Metazoa > Chordata > Ceratodontiformes > Ceratodontidae > Neoceratodus > Neoceratodus forsteri. Next base: position 1,398,527,699 of record CM057452.1, read on the forward strand.
TCAGCTGTGAAATCCCTATCCCCAGTTCCCCCCATAGTTAGTTTAATTGTCTGCCAATGTAAATATCAGACTTCTGCCCTAATGCACTAGTCCCCTCTCTCATCAGGTGAAGGCCATCAGCGTTGAGGAACCTACTGTCCCAGAAGCCCCCCACTCCCCTGTAAAGAGGTACCCTTATTCCTGACACCACCTTCTTAAACACCTATTGAACTCCTCAGTCTCTTCCTTCCTCACTATATCCTCCCTCTTCCCAATAACCCAGTCAGGGAGGATCACAGAACAGGTCAATGAAGCCCAAGTGCTTCTTCAGTCTTTCCTCCAGAGTCTGAAAGTCCCTCTTCACATCTCCACTGGCCAGTTTGACAGATTATTGTTACTCTCCTTGCTCCCTCCCCTCCTCCACTGCCCTCATTATCTTCTCCCAACCCCAGAAAGTTATTGCTCTAGGCAGGCAACTTACTACCACCTCCCCTTTCCTGCATTGCCTACTATCCTCTCTATGGCTCTAACCACAGAGTGCCCTATCACACAGTCGTCCTTACTAACTTTCCCATGCTCTTGTCACTGAATGTCACCATGTCACACATGAGAGAGGAGGGGTATGGCTACACTGGGGACTGAGGCTCCACCTGGAGGGATTCGAGCTTGTACTGGGGGGATGGCCTGCATCCATCCAAGAAGTAAGTGACAGTCCTTAGTTAACAGTTTAAGTGTTACTTCAACAGGCATTTAAACTAGCCAAGAGGGGTGGCAGAAGGCAAAGGGGAGGCAGAAATTGTCCCCCAAGGCTGTGATGGAGGGTAAAGATTTTATGGGGGAAAGGGTTCCCACCAAAATTAAGGACAACCAAGGGTGCAAGGGATCAACATGGGAGGAAGGGAGAAGAGAAGCAGGCAGTATACAAAGGAGAAGGGGAAACAATTAGGCAACATGAGAAAGGACACGATTAGGACTAACAAAATCTGGACAGCTTTGTGTGTCAATGCTAGAAGTCTGGGAAACAAGATGATACCAGACATGGATGTCACCATGGCTGAGGCAGTCCTGCATATTGTGGCCATCACTGAAACATGGTGCACGAACAACCATGACTGAGAAATGGTCTTACCTGGCTACACAATGTTTAGAAGGGACAGGGTAGGAGGGAAAGGTGGGAGACGGTGCTTTATGTTAAAGAAACCATCAAAGTGATGGAGGTACAGAGAGGACAGGGGGGTTGAGGTGATGTTTGTCAACCTCAAGTCTGGAAACACAGCCACCATTCGCACAGGAGTGGTATACAGACCTCCAATACAGGTAGAAGACATAGACAAAGCGATGTTGGCAGACATCGGCAACATTGCTAAGAAGGCGGAGGTGTTTTTGTTGGGGAACTTTAATCTGCCAGATGTAGAGTGGAGCCTACTTGCTGCAGCATCAGCTAGGAGCAGAGACATCTTGGACTCCTTACGGGGGGCATTCATGAGGCTGCTGATAAGTAAACCCACTTAGGGTGGGCAATACTGGACCAGGTACTTACTAACAGGGACAGTGTGGCTGATGTCAGAGTGGGAAGTCATCTGGGGACCAGAGACTATCACACAGTATGGTTTAATATTAGAACAATAACAGAATCCAGTGACATAAGAACAAGGGTCCTGGGTTTCAAAATTGCTGACTTTACAATGATGGAGGAATGCATCCAAGAAGGCCTAGTGGGAGGAGATGTCGGGGGGGGGGTCTAGAGAAAATGGATCAGAATAAAAGACAGCACAGTAAAGGCCACAAACTTATATGTCAGGCAAATAAGCAAAAGCAGAAGGAGGAGGAGACCATTATGGTTCTCGAGGGAAGTGGCAGAAGAGGTAAGGGCAAAAACAATGACATTCAGAAGGTATAAGGAGACCCAGCTAGAGGACAGAGAAGCATATAGAAACATAGAAACATAGAATTTACGGCAGATAAGGACCGCTTGGCCCACCCAGTCTGCCCATTTCCCTACCTGATGGATAAGCTGCAGATCCTAGTTAACCAGCAGCCTACTTCTTCCTACCCCCACCCCCTAGAATTGCCTTATGACTGTCCCATGCATGCTTGAATTCCACCACTGTTTTTGACTCCACAACCTCCTCTGGAAGGCTGTTCCATACATCCACAACCCTCTCTGTGAAAAAATACTTCCTTAAATTACCTCTGAGCCCCCCCTTCTATCTTCAAATTGTGCCCCCTTGTTCTTGCACACCTCTTTTTTTGAAAGATGCTACCCTCTTGGACTTTGTTGATTCCCTTGAGGTACTGGAAAGTTTCTATCATGTCCCCCTCTCCTCCTTTCTTTGAGGCTATACATATTAAGCTCCTTAAGTCTCTTTCATATGTCTTCCAGTGCAGACCCTGCACCATTTAGTGCCCTCCTCTGGACAGCTTCCATCCTGTCTATGTCTTTGCGGAGGTGGGTCTCCAGAACTGCACACAGTACTCAGATGTGGTCTCACCAGCTGTCTGTACAGAGGGATAATAACTTCTTGTTTTCTACTGGTGATGCCTCTCCCTGCATCCCAGTATCCCCCAACCCTCCTTGCTGCCCTCTCACATTGCTTGCCCACCTTTAGGTCATCTGATATGACTATCCCCAGGTCCCTTTCCATTTTGTTGTTGTTAGTATCTCACCCCCATTGTGTACTCTTCCCTGGGTTTTGTTCCCAGGTGCATTACCTGCACTTCTTAGCATTGAATCTAAGCTGCCATACATTTGACCATTCCTCTAACCTTGCCAGTCCCTTCTCATCCTTTCCACCCCACCTTGTGCATCAACTCAGTTGCAGATCTTTGTGTCATCTGCAAAGAGACAACTTTTTCCTTCAGTCCCTCTGCAATGTCGCTTATAAAGACATTGAAGAGGACGAGTAATACTGAACCTGTGGATCCCTGCTAACCCCCTTTTTCAAGTGGACTCCATTTACTATTACTCTCTGTGTCCTATTCTCCATCCAATTCTTTACCCAGGCTGTCATCTTGGGACCCACTCCCAGGCTGGCTAACTTGTATATTAATCTTTTGTGTGGGACTGTGTCAAATGCCTTGCTAAAGTCTAGGTAGGCCATGTCCACAGCCCTCCTGATCTACTACTTTGGTCACCCAGTCAAAGACATCTATCAGATTTGTCTGGCATGACCTTCCGCTGTGAATCCATGCTGCCTTGGGTCCTGTGCCCCTCTGGCCTCTAGATACTCAACAATTCTTTCCTTCAAGTGATTCCATCATTTTCCCTACCACTGAGGTTAAACTAACAGGTCTGTAGTTTCCTGCTTCTGCCTTGCTCCCACTTTTGTGAAGGGGAATCACATCTGCCCTCCTCCAGTCCTCAGGTACCACCCCATCCTCCCATGATTTGTTAAAGAGGGTAGTCAGTGGTGTCACTAGTTCTATCCTTAGTTCTTTTAGAATTCTGGGATGAATCCCATCAGGCCCCATTGCTTTGTCCACCTTCAGTTTTAAGAGCTCTTTCAGAACTCTTTCTTCTGTAAATGGGCTGGTATCAACTTCTGTATCCAGAGTGTTTCTACTGTTTGTTTTAGATACCTCCCCTCTTCCTTTGTAAATACTGAGCAAAAATATTTGTTTAGTATCTCTGCCTTTTCACAGTCACCCTCTGCCCACCCTCCCTCCCTTTATTAAGCCTCACTATCCCTCCCTTGGTCTTCCTTTGCTCCCTGATGTACCTATAAAAGGTTTTATCCCCCTTCTTAACTGAGTTGGCTATCTTTTCCTCGGTTTGGGCCTTTGCTGTTCTGACTGCCTTTCCAGCTTCCTTTTGCTTTAACTGTTACAGTTCTCTGTCCTGTTCCTTCTGTGATTCCTTGTACTTCCTGAATGCTTTCTTTTTCTCTTGAACCTTCACTGCCACTTCCTTTGAGAACCATAGTGGTTTCTTACCTCATTTGTTTTGTTTATTTGCTTTACACAAAGGCTTGTTACCTCTGTGATGGCAGCTTTTATTATTCCCCATTGTTCTTCCACCCCTCCTTCCTGCCCATTTGCTAGTGCATTCCTTAGGCACTCACCCATTTTGGCAAAGTCAGCCCTCCTAAAATCCAGTACCTTTGTCTTTGTATGGCTTGACTCTATTGCTGTGTTTATTGTGAACCATACTGTTCGATGGTCGCTAGTTCCCAGATGGCTACCCACTTCTACATCTGTGATCCTCTCTTCATCTCCATTTGAGAGAACCAGGTCTAAGATTGCTCCCTCTCGAGTGGGCTCCAATACTAGTTGTCTAAGGCATGCCCCCTGTAGGGCATCTAGAATAACCCCACTCTTAGAAGTGGCTGCTGCAACTGCACTCCAGTTAACATCTGGCATATTCAGATCACCCATCAGCAATATCTCCCCTTTGTCTGCCATTCTAAGTATACTTTCTATCATTTCCTTGTCCATTTCCTCCCCTGAGAGGTCTGCTCTAACCCTGTGCGGATTGTGGTGCCATTGCCTGCCTCCAAATTGACCACAGTGCTTCCTCTCCTCCTGTTTACCCTTTTGTTCTGTTGCTTTGATTTCTTCTCTTATGTAGAGAGCTACTCCTCCTCCTCTTTTACCCTCCCTGTCCCTCCTGTAGATAGTGTATCCTGGTATGTTTACGTCCCAGTCATGGTTCTGTGTGTACCATGTTTCTGTGACTGCCACAATATCCAGATCTTCCTCCTCCATCAAGGCCACTAATTCAGGAAGCTTGTTACCCAGACTACGGGCATTGGTACTCATTGCTCTCCATTTTTTGATGGCTTTACCTTCTGTAGCAGCAACCCCCACTGACCTTTCTACCTTGGTCTTTTTCTCATTTAGTACCCTGTTTTGTAAGGGGAGGCTGGGATTTTCCTTCTGCTTATCAGTGCCTCCCCCCTTGACTAGTTTAAAGGCTTGCCAATGAAGCATTTAAACCGATTGCCCAAAAGACTTGTTCCCTTCCTGGACAGATGCAGACCATCCTGCCAGTATAGGCTGGTGTCCCTCCAGGTGGAACCCCAGGCCCCAATGAAGCCAAACCCCTGTGCTCCACACCATTTTTTCAACCATTTGTTAAACTGCATGGTGCAAAGTACCCTCGCCTCACTCATGCCACTGACAGGCAGCACCTCTGAGAAGGATACTGTGTTGCTACTTGTCTTAAGCCCTCCCCAACTCTACAAGTCCTTTTGCACTGCTCTAATCTATGATGAGCCAAGTCATTTGTCCCTAGGTGGACAATGATGTCCAGCTCAGACTCCCGTGCAACTGTTCTCATGATCCTAAGGATGCGCTTCCTGTCCCTCCAAGCCATGGCACCAGGCAGGCACCTTACTTCAGTTTTCCCTGCTCCCCCCAGTTCTATCCCCCTAATAACTGAGTCACCCACCAGGAGCTGCTTTCTTTCCCTGTGGTGCCCTATGCCTCCTTCCTGAGGGCCTCCCTTGTGACAGTTGTCTGCACCCTCCTTAGTCTCCTCTGTGGGTGCATCCGTAGGGGAACTATGCTCCCCCAGAATGGTGTATGGATTGTGGAGTGTAACAACTGACTGGGTGTGCCTCTGTTCCACCACCCTTACCCTCCCTGAGCCCACTGTGGTCCAACTCTGGCTTTTGCAACCTCTGAGGTAGTGGTGGTGGCTATGGTGCTCCCTGGATGGGGGAGGTTCCCTTGCCACTGTCCAGTGTGGCGTGAAGATGGGCAACTTCCTCCCTCAGGGCAGATAGTTGTCTGCAAATAGGGCAGCATCTCAGCCTCCAGAAAGACTCTCGGAAGACTGCTGCCCCACAGCCATTACATTGTACTACTCCCCACATAACTGTCTACCTTGTTTAGTTTTTTTTTTGTGTGTGTGTTTGTGTGTGTGTGTGTGATTGGTGCGTTATATAGAAATATACGTATTTATATAATGTGTATGCTTATATTGTCAGTGCAGTGTGCTAGACAGGATATGACAGTGATGTGTACCTTGCCCTCTTGAGGAATGATCGATGAGAACCCCAGGTATAAATGAACTATTTCCAGGGTGGGTGGGGTGAGGGTGGAAGGGGTTGGGCCTAAACTGTGCCCTTACAAAACAATCAGCTAAATGCTCTGACCTACCGATGCGATGAGTGCCTTCCTGTCAGCAAGATGCCATACACAATTTGTAATACTGCTTCAAACCAATTTGACAGAGAAAATACCCTGCTAATCAAACAGAGAAAAATCCAAACATCCAAGTCAGACACAGGTAAACCTCCCCAGCCCTGAAAGAGCCTGATGACTTGTGCTCTGAAAACAGTCAGCCCCAAAACACGTCAGCTGTGCAGAAGGGCAGACACAGAAAACAGTATTTAGCCTATGTGGGTTTAAACTCTTCCTGCACTGAAAACCTTAACACTTGTAACACAAGTAAAGCAAACTCCACCTCCCTCTGTTGATTGAAAGACTGCCTTTTCTGATAATTCTAAGTTGTTTATTTCACCCTTCAGTTAGAAGTATCCTCCACCTGAAGAATATTAACTTTCCTAAAGGAATCTGCTTCAAACCAAAGACAATTGTAAATTGTAAGGTTCCTCCTCTGTTGTGAGCACTACTAACTTTCTTGCAAATCTTAAGTCCAGTGTTGCAGCTTGCAGCCAGAGGTAGCTTCACCTGAAGACTATGAGGTTATCTGATGAGCCTGCTAAAATTAGTACTTTTATCAAGGTCTGTAAGATTCTTCCAGAGCTATTGGCTGTTAAATAGCTGTGATGTAAGCACTTCCTGACACAGTCTGGCTTGGCCTTATAAGGCACACTGAGGTAAACAAAAGAAAAAACAGTTTCCACCCCCTAGGGACTGTCTGGGTCCAATACACAGCCTGTAACCTGCTCTCAATTCAGGGCTTATGACAAATTCTTAGCCCAGTGAATGCTCACAGTATTACAAATATTGCAATGCAAACAGTCAATCACAAACTCCAATCAAGTCAGACGGGCAGAAACACAGAAAACAGTAAAATCTTAACAATTGTAACAAGTAAAGCAAACTCCACCTCCCTCTGTTGATTGAAAGACTGCCTTTTCTGATAATTCTAAGTTGCTTATTTCACCCTTCAGTTAGAAGTATCCTCCACCTGAAGAATATTAACTTTCCTAAGGAATCTGCTTCAAACCAAAGACAATTGTAAATTGTAAGGTTCCCCTCCCTCTGTTGTGAGCACTACTCACTTTCTTGCAAATCTTAAGTCCAGTGTTGCAGCTTGCAGCCAGAGGTAGCTTCACCTGAAGACTATGAGGTTATCTGATGAGCCTGCTAAAATTAGTACTTTTATCAAGGTCTGTAAGATTCTTCCAGAGCTACTGGCTGTTAAGTAGCTGTGATGTAAGCACTTCCTGACACAGTCTGGCTTGGCCTTATAAGGCACACTGAGGTAAACAAAAGAAAAACAGTTTCCACCCCTAGGGACTGTCTGGTCCAATACACAGCCTGTAACCTGCTCTCAATTCAGGGCTTATGATCAAATTTTAGCCCAGTGAATACTCACAGTATTACAAATATTGCAATGCAAACAGTCAATCACTAACTCCAATCAAGTCAGAAGGGCAGAAACACAGAAAACAGTAAAATCTTAACAATTGTAACAAGTAAAGCAAACTCCACCTCCCTCTGTTGATTGAAAGACTGCCTTTTCTGATAATTCTAAGTTGCTTATTTCACCCTTCAGTTAGAAGTATCCTCCACCTGAAGAATATTAACTTTCCTAAGGAATCTGCTTCAAACCAAAGACAATTGTAAATTGTAAGGTTCCTCCCTCTGTTGTGAGCACTACTCACTTTCTTGAAAATCTTAAGTCCAGTGTTGCAGCTTGCAGCCAGAGGTAGCTTCACCTGAAGACTATGAGGTTATCTGATGAGCCTGCTAAAATGAGTACTTTTATCAAGGTCTGTAAGATTCTTCCAGAGCTACTGGCTGTTAAGTAGCTGTGATGTAAGCACTTCCTGACACAGTCTGGCTTGCCCTTATAAGGCACACTGAGGTAAACAAAAGGAAAACCAGTTTCCACCCCCCTAGGAACTGTCTGGGTCCAATACACAGCCTGTAACCTGCTCTCAATTCAGGGCTTATGACAAATTCTTAGCCCAGTGAATACTCACAGTATTACAAATATTGCAATGCAAACAGTCAATCACTAACTCCAATCAAGTCAGAAGGGCAGAAACACAGAAAACAGTAACATCTTAATTGTAACAAGTAAAGCAAACTCCACCTCCCTCTGTTGATTGAAAGACTGCCTTTTCTGATAATTCTAAGTTGCTTATTTCACCCTTCAGTTAGAAGTATCCTCCACCTCAAGAATATTAACTTTCCTAAGGAATCTGCTTCAAACCAAAGACAATTGTAAATTGTAAGGTTCCTCTCCCTCTGTTGTGAGCACTACTCACTTTCTTGCAAATCTTAAGTCCAGTGTTGCAGCTTGCAGCCAGAGGTAGCTTCACCTGAAGACTATGAGGTTATCTGGGTAAACAGAGAGCGGCATGCAAGACAGTAAAGAATACAAAAGTGCAAGCTGAGGAAAGAATAGCTCAGACAGTATCACTGGGGGACAAGACATTTTTCAGGTATATCAGCAAGAAAAGAAAGACCAAGGGAGGGACTGCACAGTTAATAAAAGAGGCAGAGGGCTATACAGAATAAGACTGAGAAAAAGTAAATATCTTAAACAAATATTTCTGCTCAGTATTCACAGTTGAGAAGGAAGGGGAGTGACCACAAATAAGCACTAAGAGATGGGTGGGAGGGGTGAAATGGTCATCACCAGTCCCTTTTCTGAAGAGAGAGTCAGGAAACCACTCTAATCTGAGGGTGGACAAAGCAATTGGGCCAGAAGGGGTGCATTCAAGAGTGTTAAAAGAACTCAGCGATGTGCTAGCTGCACCACTGACAAGCTTGTTTAACAGTTCTCTGGAGATCAGCATGGTCCTGGAGGACAGGAGAACAGCGGAAGTAATCACACTTGACAAACATGGTAGCAAGGAGGAGGTGGGAAATGACAGGCTTGTCAGCTGCACATCTGTTGTAGGGAAACTGATGGAAACACTATTAAAGGAAAGAATGCTGAAACACATGGAATCCAATGGACTGCAAAACCTGAAGTAGCATGGCTTTGTGGTGGGAAGGTCATATCAAACAAATCTGATAGATTTTTTTGACTGGGTGACCAGGGTGTTAGATTGGAGTGTAGTAGACCTGGTGGGGTCTACAGGGTAAGCAATGCAACAAAAAAAAGGGCAGACTGCATGGGACATGTGACCCTTATCTGCATCCAGCTTCTATGTTTCTGTCTTCTTTCCCTTTAACAGTGTTAGAGTCAAGTACTAATAGTGTCAGTGGCTCAGTAGGTAGCACACTCACCTCTAAGGCTGGGAGATCAGAGGGCTGTGGGTTCAGTTCCCACATCTGTCACTTGAGTTAAAATCTCAGTACTAACACTGTAGTGCAGCATGAGAGGGTGCTGCACTTCTGAGGTGCCGTTTTTCAGATGAAACGTTAAACCGAGGTCCCATCTACCTGGATTGGTGGTAGTTCAGGTGGATGTTAAAGATCCCATGGCACTTATCGAAAAGAGTAGGGGAATTCCCCAGTGTCCTGGCCAAATTTCCCTCATTCACTAAAATAAAAAAGTACCACCAACAGCTTAATCTGGTTCATGGTCAGTTGGCATTCATCTGTATCCCCCTCCCCCCGGGTCGTGCCTGAAAATAGGCAGGATTTGTCTAGTGCACTTACCCGGTCAACAAAAACTAACTAACTTGTGCATTTTCCACGGGTGCAAAGGGATTTGCCACTGGTATCTCTTTGGTATGGCTGACTGCTCTGTGACTGGCCCTGCTGCCTGATCTCTTCCAATCCCCTTCACCTTTCCCACTACCCTGTATCCCCCCAATCCAGTGGGCCTATGGGAAAGTGAGGGAGTGGGAGGTGGACACCGGCTTAGTTGGAGTCACACCTGGGATATTGCTTCCTTTGCAAACTGAGCATGGAGCTCCCATGAGGTCCTACATACTTTATTAGGCAATCTCCCTTTCTCTAACGTTTAGCCCTGGATGTTAGCACCCCATAATACTTTCATCTGGCTACCTCCAAACTCATCCTATGCTCTTTTCTAGACTGCTAAGTACTTAAAAAACTGCCCAAGTTACTTAGTAATGGGTGGGCATTAACTGTGTCATTTCACCATATCCTTTATACTGTAGATAGAAGCTAAGATTAATAGTATTAGCAGTAATCAAGAACACCCCACCAGAGACACAGCCAAACTGTCTGTCTGCCTGTTTTATAACCTTACCCTTTATAGGTAGAAGCTAGGATGTAGCAGTTTTAGCAATAGTCAGTAACACTACACCTTAGATACAGTTTGTGCTCACCAACTACAGTTGGACAGTCACTGCCTTATCAGACTCCCCAGCAGAACTGTAGACTTACCTGTGGATGCCCTGCAGATACCACACAACAAATGTCATCCTCCTACACCTACAGTTCTCACAAACCTGGTGGTCCACATGCTCCAGGGGTTGCAGATCTATATAGTTTAAATAGAAGGCTAGAACATAAAAAAATAGAATTTGTCAACAGATAAGGACCGCTTGGCCCACACAGTCTGCCCATTTTTCCTACCTACAGTATTACCATAAACCCTAAGTGATTTCCAGCTTAATCCCCCTCCCCCCATTTCTTGTCACTAAGATTCCCTTATTCATATTTCATGCATTCTTGAAACTCATCACTGTCTTCACCACCACCACCACAGCTTGTAGGCTACTTTATGAATCCCCTACCATTTCTGTGAAGAAGTGCCTTCTCATACCTCTCCTGAAACTACCCCCCTCCAGCTTCACAACATGTCCCCTTTTTCTTGTGCATCTTTATTTTTTAATACTTCCTTCCTTTACCTTATTTACACCTGTGAGGTATTTAAAGGTTGCTATCATATCCCCCTTACCTTCTCTCTTCCAGGGTGTACATATTGAGTTTATTCAGTCTTTCCTCATAGGGCTTTTAATGCATACCCCGGACCATTTTAGTTGTTCTCCTCTGGACCTCCTCCACTCTGTCTATGAGATGTGACCTCCAGAACTGTACACAGTAGTCTAAGTGAGTTCTTAACGGTGACCTATACAGAGTAAGCAGCCCCTCCCTCCTTCTGCTGATATCTCTCCCTATGTACCCCAGTATCCCATTAGCCCTCACAACTGCATTGTTGCATTATCTGTCCACCTTTAGGTCATCAGAAATTATTTCCCCAGGTCCCTCTACTGCTTGATGATCATCAGTAACTCTCCATTCATTTTGTACTCTGCCTCTGGGTTTCTCTGCACCAAGAGTATTATTTTGCACTTTTTTGCATCAAAACCCAGGTTCCATACCTGTGACCACTCCTCAAGATTTTCTAGGTCTCAGCTCATCCTTTCCACTTGCTGGGGAATCCACTTTCTTGCAGGTTTTGGTGTCATCAACAAATAGGCAGGCCTTCTTCTCCAGATCCTCTGCAATGTCACTTATGAAGACATTAAAGAGGACTGATCTCAGCACTGATCCTGAAGCACCCCGCTGGTGACCCTGCCCACTTTGCAGTGAATTCTGTTTACTTGTCAACCTCTGTCACCTATTCTCTAGCCAATTTCTCAAATCCCAACCCTTCAGCAGAGCTTCACATGCTGTTTCTTGAGGGGCAAAAACTGTTCCACTAGTTCCAAAAGGTTCCTTGAGTTACCTTGGTATGAAATACAAATAGTGCTGCTATTTTGCAGAATTCCCTCTTTTCCGAGGCTGAAACAAATCCCTCCCCTTCCCTTCAGCAGTGCTTCACGTGCTGGGAAGCAAACACTTGCTCTATCAGCTCCAAAAGGTCCCCTGAGTTGCCTTGAAGTCAGATAGGAATGACAATAAATATATCAACTATTCTCTGTTTGAAGTAATGATTTACATTAACCTGACCCCCCTCCCACCCAGTTTGAGTGCATGCCCTCTAGTTTTGCTTGCACACACTAACTCAAACATCTTTGTGTACCCCACCTTGTCTTTCTACTTTAATAACTAGAACACCTTGATCCTGTCCCCTTCCAGCCTTCTGTTTGCTAGGCTGAATAATTTAAATTTGTCTGATCTCACCTTATAGCTCTTGTTTCCTAAGTCACTGATTAGCCCGATGGTTCTTTACTGGACTCTTCTCATCTCATCAATAACTTTTCTGTAATGCAGTGACCAAAATTGAAAACAGTACTGTTCAGTGCAGTACAGAAAGGTCATTGATGAAATGTGGTGACCAGAACTATATGTACTGTAATATTCCAAGCGTGGTCTAACCAAAGGGTTACATGTGGAACTAATCTACAGTATATTGACCTGCTCCATACTTCCCTCCCAATACAACCCAACATAATATGTTTTTTACTGTTTTAGCACACTGCACATGTAACCTCAGTTTACTGTCCACAATAACCATCAGATAAATGTTCTCAGTTAAGCTGTCCACTTTTGCACCATCACCAACCACACCATAATAGACTTTGATTTCAAATAGAAAGAGTTTCCATACAAAATTCATCTCAAAGTACAGTATATTACAAAGCAATGTGTTAAATATTGATAGAGCAGGAACTATGTGTACAATTATTTCCAGACATTAATAACATTTTTCATTTCACTTTGTTTTATTTAAACAAAGGCCTTTTGATATATATTGCCTATTTTCAATGACACCCATGGTCAAAAGCACAAAACAAGACATTTAATTTATAAAATTACAATATGCAACTGCACAAAGCTTACAATGTTTCAGGAGAATGAACATACTTCTAAAGCTGAGATGCATACAGTATTGGGGAAAACCTTCCAATATTCATTTGATGGTTAGGCATAGAATTCCAGAATGAGATAATATGATAATAAAATGACAATTGTCCCACACTTTTCTACACTTGGGCAACCTGGAGATTGAGTCAGTTGAGCATCTAGTAATGAATACAGTCTGAATAGGGGCCATAACTAGTGACACTAGCTTAGAAACATAGAAGGTAATGTCAGATAAGAACCGTGTGGCCAACCTAGTCTGACCCTTTTCCCTACACAATGCAATACTGCAGACCCTAGTTGATCTGTGTCTTACCCTCTCTTCCGCACTGTGAGAGTACTCTTAAGTCTATTCCATGCATTCTTGAATTGCCCTACTGTTTTTGGCCCCACCATCTTCACAAGAAGGCTGTTCCAAGCATCCACTACTCGTTCTGTGAAAAAGTACTTCCTCTCGTTGCCCTGAGCCTACACCTTCTAGCCTCATATCATGCCCCCTTGTTCTTGTACACCTTCTTTTCTGAAACATGCTTCCCTCCTGTACCTTGTTTATGCCACTGAGGTACTTGAATGTCTCTGTCATATTCCCCCTCTCTTTCCTCTCCTCCAGGGAATACATATTGAGATTCTCTAGTCTTTACTCATATGACTTTTGGTGCAGTCCTTGCACCATTTTTGTTGCCCTTCTCTGGACTGATCCTATTTTGTTTAAGTCCTTCCGGAGATGCAGCCTCCAAAACTAGACACACTACTCTAGATGAGGTTTCGCTAGTGATCTGTATGGTGGAATAATCGCCTCCTTTTTTTTGCTCATGATATCTCTCCCTGTGCACCCTAGCATCCCACTGGCTCTCCCCAAAGCCTTCTTACATTGTTTGCTTATCTTTATTTCTTCAGATATGATTACCCCCAGGTCCCTTTCTTCATTGGTGGCCATCAGTACCTCTTCCCCCATCTTGTACTCCTCCCTTAGATTTCTGAGCCCCAAATGCATGATTTTGCACTTCTTTGCATAAAATCTTAGCTGCCACACTCTCGACCATTCCTCAAGCATATTTAGATCCTTCCTTATTTTTTACACCCCCCAACCCCAGAGTGTCAACCCTGTTGCAGACCTTAGTATCATCTGCAAAGAAGAATACCTTCCCCTCCACCCTCTCTGCAAAGTCATTTATGAAGACATTAAAAAGGGATGGCCCCAGCATGGATCTCTGTGGCACGCTACTGGTCATCCCCCCGACTGAACACCATTTACCGCCACTCTCTGTGTGCGGTCACTCAACCAGTTTCTGACCCAGTTTACCACCTTAAGGCCCACTTCCAGGCTGCCCAACTTATTTACCAAGCTCCTATGTGGAACAATGTTGAAGGCTTTGCTGAATTTTGGGGCTGGCAGTATAGCCTAGAGGGTAGAGAAATGAGCTGTGAATTAGCTTGGTACATCCAGCAGACATGGGTTTGATTCCAATAACCTCCACTTGCATACTGTGTGACTCTGAGCAAGTCACTTAACCACCCAGTGATCCCAGGTCACCACTGAAAACAGGTACTTGTGCCTAGTGGGCTTTACCCAGTTACCAAAGACAAAAAGAAAAAGAGAAATCTAGGTAGGCCACTTCCACCACTGCTCCTTGATCTACTTCCCTGGTCACCCAGTCAAAGAAATGTATCAGACCTTCCCACTGTGAATCCATGCTGCCTCAGATCCTGTGATCTGCTGGATTCAAGAAATATCACAATCCTTTCCTTTAGCAGTGACTCGATAAATTTCCCCAACACCGAGATCAGGCTAACAGGCCTGTAGTTGCCAGCCTCTTCCCTGTTCCCACTTTTGTGGAGAGGGATGACATCCCTTGTCTCTATTGATTTGTTCAATAAGGCTGTTAGTGGTGCTGCCAGCACCTGTCTAAGTTACTGTAATATTCTGCGATGTATCCCTTCTGGCCCTGTAGCGTTGTCCCCTTTCAGATTCTCAAGTTCCTTTAGGAATCTCTCCTCTGTAAATGGGCTGGTATCCATCTCTCTCTCCCATTGGTGCCCCTATCACCCAATAGAGGTAGAAACATCATTATTCTTCAGTTTCCAAGCCCAGTAATCAAATTGATAATGCATATGTGGGGTCAAATTTAACCAGGATGAAACTATATATATATATATATATATATATATATATATATATGACTATGTTTGTCCTTTGGCAAGTTCAAAGCAAATTTACATGTCCTGCTGAGCAGTAATTCTATACGAAGTAATACTGATAGATAGGTAAAAGAATACATGCCCAATCCATAATCAATAATTTGGAAGATATATGTCAATTTTAAGAGGTTTTTATAGGTTTGTGCGTAAGATTGGAATGATTTAGAAAAAGCAATCCTAGGTTTGCAGGAAGGTTAGAATGAAGAAAAATTGAGGTAGCAGGATTTCTAAAGACATGAATGATTTGTCTCAAGTAAAAGGGTACACATAACCTGGTATAGGATACAGTGGAAACACAGTCACCAAGGAATTGGCAAACTGGGCCAGCACACAGCAGCACACATTAGCTCAAATGGCAGAGAACTCAATTAGCATGTGAAAGGTTGCAGGATCAATGCCCGTGTTCTCCAAATAACCTTGTCCTTGATTTGTATCTGCAGGTACTGTGGAACACTTTTCAGAAGGACAGTCTTACAGGATTTAGGACACTGTCCTACATGCTGGACCATTGGAAATTTTAGGTCTCAGCTCTAGGCAGCATGGGCGGAGACTGCACACCTCAAATTTCATATCCAAGAGGAAATATATTATAAGAACCACCTGCCATTTCCCCAACATCCAACAGAAGCACCTCAACCACAGAGGGTAGTTGGTCCTGGAGGTTGGCAGGTGGTTAGAAGGGGCAAATCAGGTGCCCCATCACTCGGTGCTCTCCAACATATTATCTCCACAAACCATATAAAAACTACAAACAGGAATCTACCTCTATCTCTGAAATCAAACAAAAGGGCAGAGAACATTGCAGAACAAGACACTGCAGCACAGGAGCTAGCAAAACAAAACTCACCAAAATCAGGCAACCAAAACAAAAGAATCAAAAAGGAAATCCCCAAAACTTCTAATCATAGGAGACTCCATGATTCAGGGAGTTGATACCCATCTCCAGCCAGGGGTAATGGTCAGATGTCTCCCAGGTACATCAGCGTGGAGAGACACTGACCGCATTGATAAAATTGTTCAGGAAGCAGGAGAAAACATTGATGTCCTGGTACACATAGGGACTAATGATCTCACCAGCTGGTCAGTTGTGGAGACCAAGAAACACCTGACCAGGCTGAGTGACAAACTATTATCCATTTCATCCGGCATCTCCTTCTCTGAGATCCTGCCAGTCTGGGAGGGGGGGGCAGATAGAAAGAAGGTCAGAGAAGGGGAGATAGGGGAGATAAACATGTGGCTCAAGGGCTTGTGCCAGGAAAAAAGACACAAATCTGTAGGGAACTGGCAACAATTTTGGGAGTGAAAGTTCTTTAATTTGATGGACTGCATCTGACTAAGGAGGGAGTCTGTGCATTGGGGCAGAAGTTTAACATCTTTTCAGAATATTTAAACTAGTAAATGGGGAGAGGGGTGCAGCACCCCATACATCAAATGGGAAGAACACCCCTCCCCCCTCAGCTTGTGGTCAAACAGGAGTTCAGCATGTTTGCGGTTCATTTGCATCACCAGGTAAGAAAAAAGGTTCAGCTCCCCATACAATGCACAGGGTAAATGCCAGACCTCACCCAACAACTAATACACCAAAATCTGGCCAATGGAAAATCATGTACACAAATGCTCGCAGCATGGAAAACAAGATTCCAGACCTGCAGGCAATAATGACAGAGGCTAAACTGGACATAGTAGCAATTAACGAGATGTGGTTTACCAGTAACCACACTTGGGAGACTTCAGTACCTGGCTATGTACTGTTCAGAAGAGACCGAGGTGCAAAAAGGGGAGTGGAGAGGCCCTGTACATCAATAAAAATATCAAAGCTACAGAAATTCAGAACACACATGAGGAGCCAGAAGAACTGTGGATCACCCTGGAAACAGGAAATGGGACAGCCATAAGAACTGGGGTTGTCTACAGGCCCCCGGACCAGGGGGAGGACATAGACACATTACTGTTAGAAGATATACAAAACATGACAGCTAAAGGGAGGTTCTGATAATGAGAGACTTCAACATGCCAGATACAGATTGGTCAATACCAGCAGGAACATCTGCCAGAACTAGACACATGGTGGATTTCCTGCAGGGGGAGGGCCTCAAACAACTGGTAAAACAACCCACAAGAGACTGGGATATCCTAGATCTAGTACTGACTAACAGGGAAAGGATCACAGATCTCCAGGTAGAAGGTCACCTGGGGGCCAGTGACCATCACATGGTATGGTTCAAGTTGGCCATTACAACTAAGTCATCCCATTCCAAGGCAAAAATATGGGACTTCAGAGGAGCTGACTTTGATAAGATGGCCAACTGAGTTAAGCTAGCCCTGGCTAAAAGATATACAGGTGAGGGGGTCCGGGAAAAGTGGGCAAGCATTAAGGATGCAATACTTGAGGCAACATCCCATTGTGTTAGAGAGAAAAGGAAGTGCAAAAGAAGAAGGAAACCACTTTGGTTCTCAAATACAATAGCAGAAAAGGTCCGAGCCAAAAGGCTGTCCTTCAGGAAATATAAGGGAACACAGCGGGATGAAGATAGGAAGGCATACCAAACTTCCCTAAGGGAAGCAGGGAAAGCAGTAAGGCAGGCAAAGTACCACATCGAGGAAACACTAGCATAAACAGTAAAAGAAGGTAACAAGACTTTCTATAGATACATTAGTGAAAGGAGAAAGTCCAGTTCAAAGGAAACAAGGGTGTGTGTGAGGAGAAGGATCATGTAAAAGCATCTATCCTAAATAGATACTTCTGATCAGTATTTACTGAAGAGAAGGTAGGGCAGGGCCCACAGCTCAGCACCATGTACACAGGGGGAGAGAGGTGAGCACTAGTCCCTTCACAAAAGAAACGGTCCTACAAGATCTCGATAAACTCAGAGTGAATGGGACTTGATGGCATACATCCCAGAGTACTAAAGGAGCTAAGGATGGAACTAGCAGAGCCATTGTCAGAACTGTTTAGTGAGTCTCTGAGCACAGGAGAGGTCCCAGAAGACTGGAGAAGGGCTCACGTGATCCTGCTCCACAAGAGTGGTAACAGGGAGGAGGCAGTGAATTACAGACCAGTCAGTCTTACCTCAGTAGTGGGCAAGATTATGGAGGCACTCCTTAAGGAAAGGATAGTGCAACACCTGGAATCCATAGGCACACAGGATCCAAGACAGCATGGGTTTACAAAAGGAAGATCCTGTCAAACTAACCTCATAGATTTCTTTGACTGGGTAACCAGAGTGGTGGACCAAGGGGGAGCAGTTGATGTCACCTACCTTGACTTCAGCAAAGCTTTCGAAACTGTTCCACATAGAAGATTGATTAATAAGCTAGGTAGGGTCAGGGTGGGTCAGAAGTTGGTCAACTGGGTGGCAAACTGGTTGGCGGGCAGAAAACAGAGAGTGGTGGTAAACGGTATACAGTCAAAAGTGGGGTACCACAGGGATCAGTCCTGGGGCCAGTCCTCTTCAATATCTTCATCAGTGACATTGCAGATGGACTGGATGGTAAGGTTTGTCTGTTTGCAGAAAACACCAAGATCTGCAACAGAGTAAATGATCCAGATGGGGTGGGCAGAATGAAAAGAGATCTGGATAAACTAGCAAAATGGTCGGAAGACTGGCGACTGGGGTTTAATGCAAAGAAATGCAAGATCATGCACATAGGGAGGAGAAACCCTGAAGCCACCTATTGGCTGGGAGGGGAGTTGCTGGAAGTCACAAGGGAAGAAAGAGACTTGGGTGTCATCATCACCGATGACCTGAAATCATCCACGTAGGCCACTAAAGCAGTAGCAAAGGCTAGGGGGATATTAGGGTGTATTAGTAGGGGTATCACAAGTTGTAAGAGGGAGGTAATAATCCCTCTTTACAAGACACTGGTTAGGCCCCATCTGGAGTACTGCGTGCAGTACTGGAGGCCACATCTTCACAAGGACAGTAACAAAATTGAGGCAGTCCAGAAAAGGGCAACCAAAATGGTGCAGGGACTGCATCAGGAAATATTTGAGGACAGATTAACTGAGCTCAATATGTATACCCTAGAGCAAATGAGGGAGACAGGACATATGATCGAAACATTCAAACACCTTATGGGCATTAACAAGGTGAAAGACTCTAATAACATGTTTCAATATAAGAAAAATAGCAGGACAAGAGGACACAGCATGAGATTAGATGGAGGCAGATTAAGGGGTAATGTGAGGAAGTTCTTTTTCACAGAAAGGGTGGTGGATTCATGGAATGGCACACCTCAGGAAGTAGTGGATATGAATACAGTGCAGGGCTTCAAATAGGCATGGGTTAGGCATAAGGGAGCAATACAGATGAGTATGAACAGATAGGCCATTGACAGAGCAAAGGCCAATGACACATTTATAAAGTAGGAAAAGAAATGGGCAGATTGGATGGGCCTTGCGGTCTTTATGTGCCATCATCTTCTATGTTTATATGTACAATACCTGGACAGATCTGTCTGTCCTGGTAGCAATGGAGCTTGAAAGCTACAATGGTGGTTTCATTTACCTTTAGGATTTAAAACTTTTTTCTGTGCTCTTTATTTAGGGAATCCTGGCTCCAGAGGTGAGGTACCTGTATGCTGCTGTTTTTGAAATTGTTTCAGAATGTATCAATAAATGAACTTTGAGAAATAACTTTGTTCCATTGCCAGTCTGTGACACATGTGGAATATTATCTGTGGAAGTTTTCTCTAATACATATGAACTGAGCACAAGGTGTGCTGAACCACTTTGACAATTCTTTGGTGACTGTATTTCCTAAGGTTAGAATGTTTATGAAAAAGCAATCCAAATTTTTGGTTAGCTGCCTTTACAAGTTCCCAATATG
This sequence comes from Neoceratodus forsteri, assembly GCA_016271365.2. NCBI lineage: Eukaryota > Metazoa > Chordata > Ceratodontiformes > Ceratodontidae > Neoceratodus > Neoceratodus forsteri. The sequence goes on from CM057452.1 coordinate 1,398,547,522, forward strand.
TTCAGTGAAGTTCAATTTGAAATCCTAGATCAGACTGCAATATTTATAAGTGATGACCTGTTCCAAGGCTTCACCACTTTTGGTTATAATTTGAAGAATTGGGGTGGGGGTAGTTTGAGCTTTCTATGAATTGAATACCATTGTTGTGTTCTTCTTTGTATTCAGACACAATTTGTGATTAATAAACCAAGAATGCACCAAGTCAAAATTAGAAAGTAACAAACAGGTCAATCTCAGAAGATCTTTGCCCTGTCTAAATATCACAATATAATCCATGCACAGCAGTATATTCAACATTTTTATTGAAAAGGGAAGCTCTTTTAAAAATAAATGAAATAATAGTCATCCTAGAACCGAACCTTGTGGACAATCAAGGTAACAAGAAACGGACAAAAAATATTTTAAAACTTTCCTTGTTGTACGCGATAACATAAGTAATCATGAAACTATTGCAAATAAGATGGAGAAAAGCCCAAATGACCTAAACTGTTTAGTAATAATAGATGTTGAACAAGGTCAAATTCCTTGATGAGATCAATATATATAAAGCCCACATATTCACCAAAGTCCAAGACCTCATGAATGTAGTTTGTGTAGTAAGCAAGAGCTATAGTAGTACCATGTTTCTTTTTAAATCCATGCTGATCTTCAGTAAGTATATTATATTTTTTTGTAAATTATCCACATTTTGATCATGTACTACCTGTTCTAAGGCCTTGGATAGTAGAGAAAGTATAGAAATTCACCTATAATTTAACACATCCTGCTTATCACCACTTTTAAAAATAGGGGAAACAAACACAGGCCTCTAAACAGAAGGGATTTCTTTGTGTACCAGTGAAAAAACAATTTGGTAATTGTAACAGCCAATGCATCCAGATCAACAGTTTATAAATTCATATCTGAATGATCTGGGCCAAACTGAATCTTTGGCTTCAATTTATATAAATAAAACAAACAAGTCTGTAAATGAATAGCTCTGAAGTAAAGCACTGGGCATTTAGCATATGCTTGTGAACATGGAAAATTTGGACAATTTGAGTTAATTGGGATATTATTTACAGCCAGTTTTTTCCACTTCACAGGTAAAGAAATTATTAAAGGCATCTGAAATACTGTAAGTAAAGGGTTAGAACAAATGGATCCATTTAGTTGAATGGAGCTGGTTGTTCGACGGTTCCTTCCTAACAGAGTATTTAGTCCTTTCCAAAAGTTATGTGAGCTTTTATAGTGGAAGCCTTCTTTTTGATATAACACTGAGATTTATAGACTCAGATTAGCTTACTACACCTGTTTCATAGTTCCTGATATTTAACTAAATCTCTATAGTCCCCTTTGGCTCAGTATTTCTCCCATGCCCTATACCTAGTTCTCATCATATGTCCTAATTCTGACACAGCCCATTATTAAGAGTGCCCATTCATTCTTAGGACTTAAAAAGTGCATAATCTTCACAAATCCTGGAGACTTCTGAACAAAAGAAAGTAAAAAAAAATTGTCAATATCAGGGATACAACATCCAGAAATGACAAATCAACTGCCCATGAATCTGCTTTAAATTGTACTTATAACATTTTGGTAATATCCAGACTTTTAAGGAGGTGAGTGTGAGTGGCAATTTAGTAGCTTTACAAGACCAGACACATTTGACTGAAGAATGGTCACTCATGGAGTCTAACAAAACTGATAATTGTAAACATGTCCTAAATTAGGCACAAGCAACCAATCAATCAAATAACTTTTACTGGTCTTGTAGTTAATTCTAGTTGCCTCAGGTACCAGTTAGAATAGGCAGAGTTTGGCAACCTTATCATGGAACTGCATACAATTTCTAGAGGACCAGCTGATGTTAAATTCATTGAAAACATTTTTTTTCAGCATTCTTGTGTATCTCTTTAATACAATTTAGAAAGTGGGGAAATCCAATTTTACTATTCTCCTGGAGCAACTAAACATTAGAGACACTTACGTTTTTGTGCCAATCAATTACCAGATTCAAAGACAAGAACTCACAATTAGAATCAGTTGAATCAGTTCATTTGGTAGTATTCAAATAATCTTTAATATAGTCCCCTCTCCCCTTTTGCCTTGTCTGTCTGACCTAAAAAAACTTGAAATCTAGGAATGCAGATACATAGATACACAGAATTTGTTGGCAAATAAGGACTGCCTAGCTCATCTAGTCTGCCCATTTTTTTTACCTTTAACTCATGCTGCAGACTGAAGTTGATCTGCAGCTTTCCAACTTTTCCCCTTTTTCTAGAGTTTCCTTGTATCTGTCCCATGCATTTTTCAATTCCTCCACCGTTTTTGCCCCACAACTCCTGCAGGGAGGCTTTTCCAAGCATCCACCACCCTCTCTGTAAAGAAATACTTCCTCACATTACCCCGGCTCTTCCTCCCTTCAACATCATCTTACGTCCCCTAGTTCTTGTCCATCTTCTTTTCTGAAATATGCTACTCTCCTATACTTTTTCAATCGCTTTAAGATATTTGCACATCTCTATCATGTCCCCCTCTCTCTTTTCTCATCTCTAAAGTGTACATATTGAGGTCTTTCAGCCCCTTCTCATATGATTTCTGGTGCAGACCCTGTACCATTTTTCTAGCCCTTCTTTGGACTGCCTGTACTCTGTCTATGTCCTTCCTGAGATGGGGCCTCCAAAACTGGACAATGTACTCCAGATGAGGTCTCACTAATTATCGGTATAGTGGCATCACCACCTCCTTTTCATGTTGTCTTGTGTGTGCACAAGCAACATCTTGTGGTAGTAGCACATTTAGAGGTGTGTCTGTGTTGGTGAATGCAGGGAACACTTTAGTGGATGCATCCCTCAGCCACCAATTAGCGAGTGTGCTAGCGATGATGACCAGGGTTGGATTAACAAGTTGTGGTGCCCTGGTCAATTCTGAATTGTGGGGCCTCCTGTAACTTAATCAATAGGTGGGTGGTTGGGGGGCTGCCTTGGCCCCGAAAGCTGAACTTTTTTTGATGCCTTAAAATGCATTTGGAGGGGTTTCCAGCTACTCTGAATGCCTCTCTTGGGGTGGAAATAGAAGCTTATTGTTTGAAGTTAGATGGCTGGAGTACATTCACACTGAGTGTCAGCACTCAAGCACAGCCATTCATTACTGGTGCCTCCACACCAACATCTCACTGCCCAGATAGATAGTAGCCTGCCCTGTGAGTGTGTGATGGGCAGTCCTGACCCCCAAAGTCTTCAACCTTGGGGGGAGGGGTGCAGACCTGTAGATTGAGGGGTAGATAAGTGGAAGAGAATGAAAGGAAGTGATTTTGAGTTTACAGCCACAGATGAAAGCAGTATGACTGACACTTACAAAATGGGTCTGTGTATTCTAAATGAGGTTTCTAGTTTTAGCAATATGTTAGACACTTCTAATGCATGGCTAACAACTAATCAGATTACGTGAAGTCATTTACCTATTTTATAAAATGTGATACACACAAGACAGAACGTTATCAGTTTTGTAAAGAAAAGGTGTTTATTTGTCATGATCATATCTAACCTCTGGAAGAGGGTGTCATCTGGGAAACAAAGAAACATAATTTTTCAGCAGCAAAGCATCACCTAGCCCACCCAGTCTCCCCAGGTAGTCCCTGCCTAGCCTTTCAGGAGAGGAAGTCATGTGGCAAGGAATACGAGGATCCACTCCGGGGGTTGGGGATCATGAAATCCTGTCGCTGACATGATGCTGACACAGGACATTGGTGCCAAACATCTCACCTGGGTCAGATTAATGCCTGTCAGACTATGGGGAGTGGATCTGGTCCCTCCCAACCCACTTTATACTGGCTGGAAAGGTCTTCCCTTATGGGCTGGTCTCCAGTGGGGTGGGGGAGGGACTTAGGGGCACATGAAAGAGGTTGGAAAGGCCTTCTGACTGCTGACACCACTACACCCTCCATACCCAGTCTCAGTGCTCCAGACATTGGGTGCCCTTCCCAAGTTAGGAAAGTTCTAGCAGACTGTCTTCCTGGCTGGTCAACTCTGGAGGGGCAAGTACGGGACAGTACCTACAGAGAAAGGCATTGCATATCTGGGGGTCAGTGTTGTCAGCTTCATTAGGTATTGATCCATAAAAATTCTGTTCCATCCATGAGAACTCAGTTCCCATACCTAGCATTTCAGATTTGACTTTTATTTGACTGTGGGATTTAGGGGTACAGTTGGCAAGGCTGCATATTTTACTCCCCCTTTAAAAAAAAGGTTTATCCCCCCTGCAAAAAGTTCAAGGACCATGGACTTTTTGCAGGGGGGGGGATCAAACTCCTTTTTTGAAAAGCAAGGACCTTGCCGTCCCCTCCCCACATCTCATGTGGCACCCAACCTCCCTCAATAAGCCCATTGCAATGCTGCTGGCTGGGGGTACCCATCATTTACAATTTTAAGCTTTAAAAAAGTTTGCTGATGATACTAAGCTGGGGTGAAGTAGACATGCTTAGTAAACATCTGTTTCTAGTTAATGATCTAGGTAAAATAGAGATGTGGGCAACTAGAAATGGTATGTCTTTTAACTTAAATAAATGTGAAGTTATGCATTTTGGACCACAAAATCCTATATACGCCTATATTTTAAAACAACATATACTTATGAGTTCCATTCTACAAAGAGATTTAGGAGTGCTGATTAATAATAATCTATCCTCTAGTGACCACTGCTTGTCTGTGTCCAAAAACCAAAGAGTATTCTTAATAGAATCAAGCACACTTTTGTTAACAAAAATGAGCAATGTATACTTCCTTTATACAAGAGTTATGTAAGACCACTTCTTGATTATGGCTCACCAGTTTGGTCACCATACCTAATTAAAGATATCAACATACTAGAAGGTGTCCAAAGGTCTATGACTAAATTAATCCCCAGGTTAAAGAACAAGTGCTACCATGACAGGTTGTTGGCAACTAGTCTTCACTCATTACTGTCTAGGTGACAGAGGGGACTTATTGCTTCGCTATAAAATTTAGCAATCCCGAGTTAATGATAGATTGTGATCTTTCATACAGTGTTCAACGTGGTAATTTGTGGTCTCATAATAAAACAGTTAGTGTCCCTCGTGCAACTACTAACAATAGGGATAATTTCATTACTGCTAGGGCACACATGGCTTGGAACAGGCTGCCTCAGGATATCGTAGATCTTATCAACTTGGATTGCTTTAAAAAAGCACTTGATAAATCTTTTTGCTCAGTATATAGACTGGTTTAATTGCCCACTGGTGTGGGGGACAATCTTGATGGGCAACAATGCCCCCTTTTGTCCATTTAAGCTAGTAAACCTTGTAAACCTAGTAAAATTGTAAATGATGGAATTTAAGTAGCAAACAAACATTCAGTTATTTTATTTTTTTACCTGAAAGTCAAGAAGACAAGGCACTGGTGGTCTGACCGATATCAGTCTGGCTGGATTAATTCTTTTCTCACTTCTCGACTTGTGGCCTCCTCCGTCAGTTGGCTGACTGAATTTTATAATTGTTAATCAATGATTGAATCAGACCATCCTCTCCTCTCATCTTCTAGTCTAACTGTCCCGGTCATTTTGTTTTTTGTTTAAATTAAATATATGCTAAAACAGATGGACCAGCAAATGCGGTGTGGTCTAGAATCGATGGTGAGAATTGGGGTTCGAGGCTGATGGCACAAGAGGGAATGAATCATCTCTGGTGCCAATTTTCCATTATCTAGGACTTTATGAAGTGCTCCACATGACATGACAGGACCACATGATACATGGACCAGAGGGGGACAGAAAAGTTCAGGTCTGGGTGGGTGGTGGTGCAAACATCAACAATGGACTGAGGAGCCCTGTGATTGGCTACAGGGTGCATGTTGCATGTTACAGCTGCAGAATGTCCATGACCATGGAGAAACAAAAAGCAGCAAATGGTGAGCTGTTTCAGGACAGCAGCGGGACAAATGGTCACAGATGATAGATCCCACAAGTTCTATTGTACTTTTGTTGTATGAGCCCTCCCCCCTCCATTGAGGTTTAGTCGGAGTCAGAAAAAGTGCAGGGATCAGTGAAGAAGGGAAATAAAGGATTAAAAAAAAGGGAAACTCTGGTGGCCCCTCAAACTTGGCAGCCCATGGCAACTGCCCCATCTGCCCTAAGGTTAATCCAGCCCTGGCGATGACAGTTTCAAACAGAGCCAAGGAGTTGAAAGAAATCTACCACTCCAATGAAGTGCAGTTTCCTCATTGGAGCATCAGATGACAAGGCTCTGTTACATGCCTTTCCTGGTAAAACATTCCAGTAAATATGGTGGCTCCTAATGCTGCCCACCACACAATCACCACACAGCCAACATTGGGGATGCCCAAGCCTTGTGTCGGCATGTCACCCCCAGTTCAGTTTTTTTTCAGATGAGGTACCCAATTCCAATCAGCAAAATGTCCCCCCAAACTCATTGCATTCTGGGAACCCACTCCAGGGTGCCCAAAATCATTTTTTTACCTCTAAATAAAGAAAACAGTCCCCCAAAGTCCAGTTTCTTTTTTTTTACCTATAAAAAAAATTGTCCCTCTTCATCCCACCATGCCCTCTCCCCCAACCTGCACCCACCCTCTGAGCACCCCACCTCCCCGCACTCCCCTCACCCCATACTTACCTCCGGAGGGCCGGTGCTGCGATCTTCTGTGGAGCGGGAACACATCTGCACTCTTCCGGGAACTGAACAAAATGCTGTAAGCTTTATAATGGCAGGGAATGGAGGAAGGGGGATTCAACTTAGGTGGATATCTCAGCCATTTTGGGGAATTTTGGTACCAGATATTCAACATGGGGTTCTTTGGACCCCACCTCCTGAACACATGCACTGTCATCTCGCTACTTGGTCCCAAAAGGTGATTTCCCAGTCACTGCGCAGAATCACCTTTCAGGATCGAGTAATGAAATGACAGTGCCACTGTTCATGAGGCGGGGTCACAAAAAGCCAATGTTGCAAACTTGGTGAAAAAATTCCAAAAAATGACTGCATTATGAGCATGCATTGTACAGTTTCCATGCACTCTCTTAACTTCGACAATTTTTAATATTTTCACTCCAGATTTTCAACATTGCCATTTTTTCACACCTCCTTATGAACAGTACCACTGTCATTTTTCACATTCGGCCCAAAATGCATTTTCACATCTGTGGAGCACAATGGCATGGTCGCTGTGGAAAATCAACTTTTGGGACAGATAAACAAAATCACAGTGCCACTATTCATGAGGGGAGGTCCTAAAATGCCTATTTTGAAAATGTGGTTAAAAAAATCTCAAAAATAATTGCGTTACAGGTGTGCGTTTTGCAATTTCTACGCACTCTCGTGACTTCACCATTTTTTCATGTTTTTACTCCAGATTTTTGAAATTGCCATTTATTTAAACCTTCTCATGAATAGTACAGCTGTCATTTTTCACATCCTACCTGAAATGTGTTTTCACACCTGTGGCACCAAATGGCACAGTCGCTGTGCAAAATCACCTTTTGGCTAATGAACTGATAGTTCCACTGTCCACGAGATGGGGTCACAAAAAGCCCATGTTGAAAATTTGGAGTGAAAATACCAACAAACGCCCAGGATGTTAGGGTTTCTAACTGTAATGCCCCACCGTGTAGAGACTGATAGGCATCAGGGGTGTGACTTGGGATTGTTGGCTGTAAAGCTCAAGCCATTCCACCCCCACCCCCACCCTGCAGCCAGTGACAAGCATTAAGAAGTGCCTTGGTGCTTTTGGCCCCAAAGCTCACCCCATACTCCTATACTGCACCCATCTCAGCATATTTCCTTGTGGAGTGGAGTGAGCGTAAGGTCCCAAGACCCTAAGGCACACCGCAACACTTGTCAGTGTCTGCAGGATAGGATGAGGTGAAATGGTGTAAGCGTTATGGCCGAGACGACCCAAAGGCACACCCCAATGCCTGTCAGTCTCGGCATGGTGGGGGTGGGGTTGGTATCAGTTCAATACTTCACCTGCCAAATTATTATGCATCTTTCTAACTCCTGCACTACCAATGCCAATGCCACCAAGACAACATTCGGCATTGCCAGTGCTTGTTTCTGCTTGTGATGCCTCTCCCTATGCACCCCAACTTCCTGCTGGCCCTTCTAACTGCCTTCTCACTCTGTCTGCCTACCTTAAGGTCCTCAGATATAATTATTCTTAGATCTCTCTCCTGTTTGGTGGACAACAGTACTCCCCCCACAGAGTACTCCTCTCTCAGTTTCCCATGACCTAAGTGCATAATTTTGCTCTTCTTTGTATTGAATCTCAACTGCCATACATTTGAACAATCCTCCAACTTGCTGAGGTCCCTTCTCATCCCCCCCAGTGTGTGTACCCTATTGCAGATCTTTGTGTCATCTGCAAAGAGGCACACATTCCCCTCCAGTCCCTCTGCAATGTCACTTGTGAAGACATTAAAGTGGACTGGGCCTAGCACCAATCCTTGAGGCACACCACTGGTCACCTCCTTTTCTATGGACTGAACTCCGTTCACTACCACCCTTTGTGCCCTACTGCTCAGTCAATTTCTAACCATGTTAACCACCCTGGATCTGAGTCCAGGGCTGTTCAATTTGTTTATTAGCCTTTTATGCAGGACGGTATCGATGGCCTTGCTAAAATCCAGGTAGACCACATCTACCTCTCCTCCCTGATCAATGTTCCTTGTCACCTAGTCTAAGAAATCTATCAGGTTTGTTTGGCAAGACCTGTCTGCTGTGAAACCATGCTGTCTCAGATCCTGCTGTACACTGGATTCAAGGTATGTCACAATCCTTTCTTTGAGTAATAATTCCATCAGTTTTCCTTCCTGCCAGGTAAGGCTGACTGGCCTATAGTTACCAGCCACCTCCTTGTTCCCACTCTTATGGAGAGGGACAACATTCGCCCTCTTCCAGTCTGCTGGAACCACACTAATTTCTAATGATTTGTTGAACTAGGCTGTCAGTGGTCCTGCTAGCTCCTTTCTTAGTTCCTTTAGAATTCTGGGATGTATTCTATCTGGCCCCATTGCTTTATCTATTTTCCATTTTTCTAATTCCTTTAGGACTCCCTCTATTGTGAATGGACTTGTATCTACACTTCTCCCTTTAGTACTTCTTACAACTAGCTGTGGTCACTCCCCGTCCCCTTCTACCGTGAACACTGAACAAAAATATTTGTTCAGGATTTATTCTTTTTCCTGGTCCCCTTCTGCTGACCCCCTCCCTTCCCTTTTTAGTCTCACAATCCCACCCCTGATTTTTCCTCTTCTCTCTGATGTATGTAAAAAGGTCTTGTCTACTTTTTAAATTGTCTTGGCTATTCTTTCCTCTATTTGAGCCTTGGCCTTTCTGACTGCTTTCCTTGCCTCCTTCAGCTTTTCTAGATACATTCCTTTATCTTCCTTCCTCTATATTTCTTTGTATTTTCTGAACACGGTCTCTTTTCCCTCACCCTGTCTGCCACCTTGTGTGAGAACCAGAGTAGCCTTTTCTTCCTCTTTGTTTTACTTATTTGCCTAACGCAAAGGCTCGTGACTTCCAGTATGGCTCTCTTATGATGTGCCCATTGTTCCTCTACATCCCTTTTTCTCACTCAACCCCCTAGGGCTTTCTTCAGACCTACTTCCAAGTTTGTAAAAATGACCTTTCTGAAATCTATAGCCCTTGCCTTTGTGTTGATGGATTCCTCTACTATCCTCATGTTAAACCATACTTTACTGTGATCGCTGGACTCCAGGTGACTCTCCACTTCTACATCCATCACCATTTCTCTGTTGGTGAGCACCAAGTCCAATATTACCCCCTCTACCACTAGCTGTCTGAGTTCCACCACCTGAAGAGCTTCCATGATGTTTTGACTCTTTGCTGTGGCTGCAGTATGGGTGCTCCAATTGAGATCTGGCAAAGTAAAGTGTCCCATCAGCAATATCTCCCCTTTTGCTGCTATTTTGTGGATTATTTCCTCTTGCGTATTGTCCAACTCCTCCCTTTGTGCCTGAGATCTGTAGCTCACACCTACTTGAATGCGAGTATCATTCCCCTTTTCCAGCATGGCCCACAGTACCTTCTCTACCTTCCTTATGACCTCTACTTCTGTAGCTTTTATTTCCTCCTTAATGTAAATAGCCATATCTGCTTTTAACACGTGGGGTCAACTAAGATTTCTACAAAAGATATGACATCCAGTTTGTGATGCTGGTCACATATTTCTAATTTGTCCAGCTTAGGCAAGAGATTTCTGATGTTTATATATTCCATATTTAATTTCTTGCAACTGGGAATCTGACTAGTCTGGAGTCCAGTATCAGAAGGACAAGGGTTGTGAAGACTATTTCCTGAAACCAATAACAGATAGTAAATTAAAAATTTGATCCATAGTTGGCCCATGACTACTTAAGCTGTTTATGTTCCCTATACAATTCATTTAAACTTACAATGGGGTGAAAAAATAGCATTTGGAACAACAAAGCCAACCGTAGGTTAAATAATACGTGTCTAAAATTGGCACCCTGATAATACAGTGTTTCAAAAGTAGTAAAATGTTGTTGCTGTGAAGTATTTGAATGCAAAAAGGTACTACTAGAAAAAGTAGGAATGCATTGATCAGCCCTCATCTAATAATGTGCCAGAGCTAATATTAACTCTCATGCCTCCCACCCACAACAATAGTATTAAAGCAGTATAGAACATTTTAGCACTTCTGGAAAATAATGACTCAATAAAATAGTTGCGAGGAAAGTATTGTGTGCAGTAATGGAACCCACAACAGTTCTGCAGTTAACAGCTGATCAGGATGCAGCTAAACTAAACCCACTGTATCCTGGTGCAGTAAATGTCAGCAGTGTTTTATAATGCTAAAATGTCAGATTTAACATGAGTTTTGGCAGTTCCTGAAAAAATGATGATGGAAATATCAAATGCAGTGTGCAATAGCATTGGTAAGACATATAATAACCCCAAAGATCTTACACAGTACTGTAAAACCAGGAATCTCACATAGACATGGGCAATTGCTTAATAATCAGTTTTGTGGATGGAAAATTGTTTGCCAGGATACTTGAGATGATTCCCTAACATTATTACAATTGTCAGTGGTCTATTACATCCACCTGGGAAAACAGCCGGAATGGGCAGAATTGACCTTGTTTTTATATGGAAGTTGAGATGGAAGGTGGTCTCCATGAATGCTAGGGGTCTGGCAAACAAGTCTTCAGATCTACAGGTGCTGATGTCAGAAGGGGAGGTAGACATAGCTGCCATCACAGAGACATGGGCAAGCCAGTACCATGACTGGGACCTCTAGATCCCAGGGTACCAATTGCATAGGAAGGATAGAGTAAGAGGGATGGGGGAGGATTAGCATTGTACATAAGGGATGGGATAATGTGTACCAGGGAGGAAAGGGAGGAGGGAGCAACCAAAGCCCCATGGATAGTGCTACAGAACACAGCTGGGAGAAAGATTTGAGTGGGGGTGGTGTACATACCACTATCACAAGGCATAGAGCTGGATAGGGAGCTGGGGGAACCGATCAGGAGGGCAGGAGGGAGGGGGAACACTGTAATACTAGGAGACTTCAATCTGCCTGGTTTTGACTGGAGCATCATGGCTACCTTCTGTTGCAGTGGACAGGTCTATCCAGGACTGCTTCCTGACACAGAGAGCCACACAGCCAACAAGAGAGGAGGCCATACTAGACCTAGTGCTATCAGTTGAGGAGCATGTCCAGGGAACTGAAGTGAGGAATCCCCTTGCAGGCAGTGACCATCGCATGGTGTGGTTTTATATTAATATGGGGAAGGAAGCAGTCAAAGTAAAAATGAGAGTGGCAGATTTCAGAAAGGCAGACCTTTCTAGAATGGGTATCATACTGAAGGAGCACCTGGCAAAGCTCAGGTTACTGATGGATGGGGATCAGAAATGGTTCGTCATTAAGAAGGGGTTAATAGAGGTCACAGATACCTGCACAAAGATTCATAAAAAGAACTCCAGGTGTCAGAGACCTGGATGGTATAGCAGGAGTGTGGCAGAGAAGGTGAAAGTAGAGCAGGAGGCCTTCCTGAATTACAAGCATACAATGAGGGAGGAGAACTGAGAGGTTTAGGCAGAGAAATCCTTTGAGGCAAGGAAAGATGTCTTGCCAGCCAAGTGGAAGAAGAACTAAGAGTGGCGCAGGGGATTAAGAATGGGAGAAGGATTTCTTCCATTACACTAAGGAGAAAAGAATCAGAAGGGATGAGATTGTTAGAATAAAGAGGGATGGAAGATGGGCAGAAAAGGTAGAAGATCAAGCAGGGCTTTAAATGGATACTTTTGCTCTGTCTTCACTAAGGAAGTGGAAGAGCTGATACCACACAGGGGAGGAAAGCAGGGAACCTGCGGGGGGTGGTTTATGAAGGGGAAATTGGAGTAGACAAAGTCTTAACAGTGCTAAGTGAACTGTAGGTGGGCAAAGCACTGGGACCAGATTGTTTACACCTGCGGTACTAGCAGCCCCACTGATGGACATGTTTAATACCTTGGTGGAGGAGGGGTGGGTACCGCAGGACTGGAGAATAGTTCATGTGGTTCCACTCCACAAGAGCGGTCCCAGGGACGAGCCAGGCAACTACAGGCCAGTTAGCCTTGCCTCCATACTGGGGAAGATAATGGAGACAATTCTAAAAGAAAGGCTGGTGTCCTTCCTTGAAGAAAATGGTATCCAGGATGACAGGCTGCATGGGGAAGCCCTGTAGTTGACGGGGTGAAACATAAGCCTTTTTCTCATTTTCTCCAGCCTTCCCTGCTGTTGGTTGTTGTGTCATGCAACAAAAAAGAACAAAACATTTGGCACTTTACACATTGATACTGTGCTTCGTTTGTATCCATTCGATAGGTGCTGTTTTTCTTTTTTGCCTGCTTCAGCTGGGTTATGAAGTCATTGGGCAGGGGGCAGGTGGTGGACATCCTGTACCTGGACTTCAGTAAGACATTCGATTCAGTGTCACATGGCAGGCTGATCAGCAACCTGAGGGACCTGGGAATAGGAGACAAACTGCTGGGATGGGTCAAGAACTGGTTGCAGGATACGAATTAGAGAGTGGTGGTGGTAGGGTGGAACTATTCAGACCTCGGCCTATAACCAGTGGGGACCCACAGAGCTAGTACTTGTACCTGTGCTGTTCAACATTTTAATTGGTAACATAGCAGAGGGTGTCAAAAGTAAGATCTGCCTCTTTGTGGATGATATCAAGCTCTGTGGGAGGGTGGACACAGTGGAAGGCAGACAGGAATTAAGGGAGGATCTGGCTAGGCTGGAGAAATGGTCAGACATTTGGCAGTTGGGTTTCAATGCCAAGAAGTGCAATGTCATTCACCTGGGAGCCAGGAACTGTGGGCCAGCTACTGGCTGGGGGGAATACAGGTGTCAGTATCTGAGGAGGAAAAGGACCTTAGAGTGATAGTCAAAGGTGACATGAAACACTTGGGACAGTGCTGCAAGGCAGCAGCCAAAGCAAATAAAATGCTAGGCTGCATTGCCAGGGGAATAACCTCTAGAAGAGAGGAAGTCATTCTGCCACTGTACAGGTCACTGGGGAGGCCACACCTGGAATACTGTGCGCAGTTCTGGTGCCTGTATCTGAAGAAGGATATCAAGTTACTGGAGGGGGTCAAGGGGAGGGTGACCAGGATGATCCAGGTTAATGGGGACAAAACATATGAAGAGAGGCTGAGAGAGAGAGAGAGAGAGAGAGAGAAAGAGCTCAACATATACTCCATGGAGGATAGAAGAAGGGGGGACATGACAGAGACCTACATGTACCTTAAGGGAATAAATGGGGAAGTATTGGAGGGCATCTTTAACTTAAGGAAGGAGGGTACAACAAGGAGGCACAGCCATAAACTAGTATGGGGCTAGATTTAAGAAAGAAATTAGAAGGCACTTTTTCACTGAAAGGGTAGTGTCGGGGTGGAATGAGTTGCTAGAGGAGGTGGTTGCAATAAATACAGTGGCTAGTTTCAAGTGGTGGTTGGACAGGGTGAAGAAGAAAATTAGGGCAGGAGGAGATTTTCCTGGGATGAATAAGGGGAGGGTACTAGGGGAAGGATAGTTGACCCCTTATGCACCCCAGCACCCCACTGGCTCTACCCACAGCCTTGGCACATTGTTTGGCCACCTTTAGGTCATCTGATATGATTAGTCCAAAATCGTTTCCTGTTTGTGGCTGTCAGTATCTCCTCCCCATCACATAAGTACCCCAAATGCATGATTTTGCACTTTTTTGTGTTGAATCTTAGCTGCCACACTCTTGACCATTCCTCTAGTTTATCTAGGTCCCTCCTTATTTTTTCGACCCCTTCCAGAGCATCCACCCTGTTGAAGATCTTAGTGTCATCTGCAAAGCGGCATACCTTTCCTTCCAGCCAATGTCACTTATGAAGACACTAAATAGGACTGGGACCAGAACAGACCCCTGTGGTACCCCACTGGTCACCCTTCTTTCCTTGGATTGAGCTCAATTTATCATGACCTTCTATGTTCTATCCCTCAACCAGTTCCTAGCCCAGTTTACCACCTTGGGACCCATGCCCTGGATGCCTAGCTTGTTTACTAGCCTCTTATGTGGAATAGTCTCAAAGGTTTGCTGAAATCCAGGAAGGCCACATATATGATATATAAACTGGAACAAATGACACTTAGTGGCATACAAGAAATGGATATATTGATAACAGTGGACACGGTGGACCTATATACGTCCATAACACACGAAGATGGCATACGAACAATGGGCAAATTATTGAACACAAGAAGCCCACAAGCACATCCAAAGACAGAAATACTACAAGAGTTAGCACACATCATATTGACAAATAACTATTTTGAGTTCGACTCAGAGTATTATAGACAGGTAAGGGGTACTGCTATGGGAAGCACAATGGCACCTGCCTATGCAAATGCTTTTATGTATGATTTAGAAAAAGAACATATACTAAATGAGAGAGAAAATCAATTTTTTACTGATATCAACATGTGGAATAGATATATAGATGATGGATTTTTTGTTTGGAAAGGTACCATACTGAGGTTAGAACAATTTTTTAATTTCTTAAAGAACATTAATCCTAATATACAATTTGTTATGATACATAATAAAATGGAAATATCGTATCTTGACCTCAAAATATATAAGGAAAACAACCAACTATTTACAAGCTTATACAAAAAACCGACTGACAGGAACACACTCCTACATGGCAAAAGTTTCCATGAAACAAGACTAAAACAAAGCATTCCCTATTCACAGTTAGTTAGAATGAAAAGAAACTGTACTAAAGAACAAGATTTTCAGAAAGAAAAACAATGATAAATCGAGTTCAACAAAGGGAATACAAGAAGTCTGTACTTAAAAAAGCTAATCAAAGAATAGAGACAGTAACTAGACAAGACACTCTACAAACCAAACAAAAACAACATAAACCAAAGGTGGTATTTACAACTAAGTTCAATGATCGATTTACAGAAATCAAAAGAATTATAAACAAACACTGGTACATAATGTCAATAGGGAAACAAGTCCCTATGAAATTTAAAGAAAGACCCATTATTGCAGCAAAAAAAAGTTAAAACCATCAAAGCCAAACTAGTAAGATCCCAATTTAAAATCCCAGTGCAGCAAGGGATGCAACTTTTACTAGGACCCCTCAAACCTGGAATGGTACCATGTGGAAGATGCTCGGAATGTAACCATACCAGCGACAAAGAAGTGTTTAAACACCCACCCACACACGGGTAAAGAGTACCCTATAAAACAACATATAGACTGTACAACAAAGGGGGTAATATATGTATTACAGTGTCCATGTGACCACTTATATGTGGGGCAAACGACCAGAGCTTTAAAAACATGCATACAAGAACATAAAGGGGATATTAGAAGACAGGAAGAAAAATCACAGGTAGCAAATCACTTTGCTTAACAAGGACATACGGGAGCCTCATTCAGATTCTGGGGACTTGAACAAATCCAAAAACCACTAAGGGGAAGGGACTATCAAAAACAGTTGGGCAAAGCAGAAATGAAATGGATTTTTCAGTTACAAACCCTGGAAAGAAACATAGGGATGAATAAGGACACAAACTGGAATGCCTGTTGGTAATGTTAAAATAAGTGAGAGAGATGGAGTATGGCTCCATAGACAAAAAAATAAAAATAAAAAACAAATACAAAATAGGTTAGACACATTAAAAAATGAACACTTTACAAAATGAGTTCTTTTTACAATATAATTAATCCTAAAAACAGAACGGCAATGTGATAAAATGTGGCTAGTAAGCAGTAATGAAAATTGTCTTCCACTTTAATATACAAATGGTATATGGAAATCTAATAGAAGAAGATAGCAAAATTCCATCAAAAAATTATATGTCAGAAACATGAAAGTAACATCACAATTAGTTGAATGTTCATGAAAAAGAAGGGATATAAAAGCAAATTTTAATCAAAACATGGTAAAGTAAGAAAGTATAAAGTTAAGAATACTTCACATTCTGAGGTTCTTCCCCCCACCCCGCATAGCACTATCCTCCCAATATAAAGAACACATAAACTAAACACAAACCTAAACACATTGAAGAATCACAGCTTATTAAGAAAAGCCAACACCTCAAGGCATCATTAGTTTCTCAATAAACTTAACATTGAAATCAGTAATTAAATAAATAAAAAAAGACACACTGTGGCCTGGCAATCATACCTCTCAACTGTCCCTGATTTTCAGGGACGTCCCTGATTTTCCCTTCAAATTATACTCTGTCCTGCCTAAAAATTGTGTTTTTGTGACCAATCAGTGGAAGTCATAGGCACAAAATAATGTCAAACATTAAAGTCACAAACTTGTTCTTCCTTGGAAAATGTATTTTACACTAATCCCCTTATTCTACCAGCTTCCTGTGTGGGTATCACCAGTTTTGAAGATGTGTTCCTGATTTTGATCCTTTGTCCCTGATTTTTTTAAGCTGTGTCCCTGATTTATGAGGCAGGAGGTTTAGAGGTATGCTGGCAATGGCCTGATCACAATGAAGGTTGCTAAGCGACCATGAGTTGAGCTTAATTGGAGCTCATCCATTGCAGGTGAAACAGCATGTGGTGATCATGCTGAAAGGTATTTAGCAAGAGAGTTTGCACCACACACACATACACACATACACACAGTAGCAGCACCAAACAATGCAAGGAACAACAACAGAACCAGCACATGGCAAGAAAAGACAACTAATTAGATATCTAGGAGTTGTAGCTATGTCAAATAAATTTAAAATGTGATTAAAAGAGCTTATTTTCTTTACATACAGATACAAGGCTCACGTAATAAAGCTAAAGAAAGAACTGAAGGTGAATTCTAACACTTCGCCCAAAGTATCTACACATACTAGCCAGGTAAAGTGAGATAGTAACATACAATTGAAGATTAATAGGACTGAAAAAAGAAAATATTAAAGGATACTGAAAGGATTGATTCTCTTTTTAGGGATTGACAATAAAAAAATAAAGAAATAAGGAATTGGAAACAACGTTCAGCACAAAAGTGAGTAAAAAGTGTTAAAACCAGTTATACAGGTAAAAACACATTGCAGAAGTGTTTAAACAGTTACTAAGAAATTTGATTGTATTAAAACTTTAAATGTATTAAAAACAAAACCTAAAATTCAAGGAAGACAGAGAACAAAGGAAACTAAACATGCTGAGCTGAAAGAAAGCTGCTAAAGGTAACATTTAGCTAATTAAGAACTTTTAAAATGGTACAAGGTTATAACAGAAAAGGTAGCAATAAGGGAAAGCTGTGTGATTATTGTATTGAAAATAACGTGCTTAATAAGGTTGCTGAAGGCATTTTCACATATTGTTTATATTATAGTTAAGACACAAGTTTGGTGCAATTCCTTGCCATGAAGAATCAGTAGAACAGGCAAAGGCAAAAGTAAAAAGTGTCTGGCCAGTGTGGAAACAAAGCATGAATACATTGTACATATTCTCTATTACTGTATATTATTTTTGTAAAGTTTTAATTATAAGAATGAACAAAGCACAGAGTATGTACTATAAGTAGCATGAGAAAGAAGCACAGTGGTAATGAAGTATAATTGAAAATCTTAATAGAAGAATAATGAAAAGAAATGGAATCTAAAAATGCAAGATTTATAAACAATATTTATCTATTATTCTTACAGAATATATGAAAAGCCCTTTGAAAAAGCACAAGCTTGAGAAACATCAGGACAATTAACAAAAATAAATAAAGAACTTTGAGAAATTTTACAACAGCCTGACTGGAGTACTTTTTGCCACCCCCATTTTTGAACATTAACACTGACTTAGTCCTATAAGGGGAACCATTCAACAAATTGTCTTAACAGTATCCTATCACCCATGGAGTGAAGCATTATAGCTACACACCTTTCGCCAAGTATTGGAGGGCATCCTTAACTTAAGAAAGGAGGGTACAACAAGGAGGCGCAGCCATAAACTAGTATGGGGTAGATTTAAGAAAGAAATTAGAAGACACTTTTTCACTGAAAGGGTAGTGTCGGGGTGGAACAAGTTGCCAGAGGAGGTGGTTGCTAAAATACAGTGGCTAGTTCAAATGGTGGTTGGACATGGTGAAGAAGAAAATTAGGGCAGGAGGAGATTTTCCTGGGAGATTTTCCTGGGATGAATAAGGGGAGGGTACTAGGGGAGGGATAGTTGACCCCTTATGCACCCCAGCACCCCACTGGCTCTACCCACAGCCTTGGCACATTGTTTGTCCACCTTTAGGTCATCTGATATGATTAGTCCCAAATCCCTTTCCTGTTTGGTGGCTGTCAGTATCTCCTTCCCATCATGTAAGTACCCCTAATGCATGATTTTGCACTTTTTTGCATTGAATCTTAGCTGCTACACTCTTGACCATTCCTCTAGTTTACCTAGGTCCCTCCTTATTTTTTCCACCCCTTCCAGAGCATCTACCCTGTTGAAGATCTTAGGGTCATCTGCAAAGAAGCATACCTTTCCTTCCAGCCACTCCACTGTGTCACTTATGAAGACACTAAATATCACTGGCACCAGAACAGACCCCTGTGGCACCCCGTTGGTCACCCTCTTTTCCTAGGATTGAGCTCAATTTACCATGACTGTCTGTGTTCTATCCCTCAACCAGTTCCTAGCCCAGCTTACCACCTTGGGACCCATGCCCTGGCTATCTAGCTTGTTTGTTTACTAGCCTCTTATGTAGAATGGTCTCAAAGGTTTGCTGAAGTCCAGGAAGGCAACATCCACCACTCCCCCCTGATTCACTTCCTGGTCACCCAGTCAAAGAAATCTATCAGGTTTGTTTGACATGAACTTCCTGATGTGAATCCATGCTGCCTCAGATTCTGTGCTCCATTGGATTCAAGATGTTTCACAATCTTTTCTTTTAGCAGTGATTCCATTATTTTTCCCACCACTGAGGTTAGGCTGACTGGTGTATAATTTCCAGCCTCCTCCCTGCTCTCAATTCTGTGTAGAGGGACTACATCTTCTCTCCTCTCTTCTGCTCTAGTCCTCTGGAACCATCAGTGAATCATTAAACAGGTCTGCTAGTGGTGATGCCAGCACCACCATAAGCTCCTTTAATATTTTAGGATGTATCTCATCTGGTCCCATTGCCTTGTCCACATTCAGCTTTGCAAGTTCCTTTAGAACTCTCTCCTCCACAATGGCACTGGTGTTCACCTCCCTTCCCTTATTGTTCATGTCACTTAATTGTGGTCCCTTACCTTCCCCCTCTTCTGTGAATACTGAAAAAAAATATTTGTTTGGGATTGTTGCTTTTTCCAAGTCCCTTTCCACACTCTCCCCTTCTTGTCCATTATGCCTTACAATCCTACCCCTTGTCTTTCTCCTTTCACTAACATACTTAAAAACATCTTGTCCCCTTTATTGCCTGGGCTAGTTTGCTCCATTTGCACCTTTGTGCTCCTGACCACCTTCCCTGCCTCCCTCTTCTTATTTCAGATACACTACCCTTTCCTCTTCCTTCTGTGTTTCCCTGTACTTCCTGAAAGCCAACTTTTTCACTCTTATCTTCCCAGCCACTTCCTTTGAGAACCATAGTGGTTTTCTTTTTTTCTTGCCTTTGTTTATTTGCCTAACACACACTGTTCCTTAACTCCCCCCACACTCGGTCCTCCCTCCCTCCCTGCTAGGTCATTCCTGAGACATATCCCCAACTTTGCAAAGTCTGCCTTAATTTTGTTTTTAATTGCAACTTTTATATAAAACAAAAAATACATTCATGAGACATTATTATGAATATTAAAACAAATAGATAATCATGAAGTATGCCTTTCATGGTAGATAAGAACTAATGATAAACATCATTTATAATATGTTGTTATATGTACAGTATACAATTGTTGAACGATATTTATCCAGAGCTTCTTTGAAATATCGAAAAGCTCCAGGACCAGATTTAGTACAAGCTGAAATTTATCTGTTATGACCAGCCCTATGAGCTCCGGTACTTGTAAATTTTTTCAATTCCTGCCGTAATAATGTAAGTTTTCCCAGTTCCTGGAAAGGTGTCATAATTATTTCAATCATAAAAAAGGGGGACAAAAAAGATCCAGCTATGAATAGACCTATTTTCCTACTTGATAACATGGGAAACATTTTCTCTAAGTTAATATTGAGCAGACATACAGAACAATTAAGGAATCTGGGAGGGTCTTTCAGAAATGCATGTTGGTTTCCGGCCAGGCTATAGTACAATAGATAATTATTTCATTGTTAAACATTTATATGAGAAGTATGTTGTTATACATAAGCAAAAACTATATGCTGCCTTTATAGACTTTAGGTCAGCCTTTGACATGAGCTACTGGGAATCATTCTGGAAATTAATGCCGGAAAGAGGTTTTTCTCTGGATCAAATTGCAATAGTTAGAGAACTGTACACTGATACGAGAATACAAGTCAGAATGGGTAAAAATGGGCAGTTTTCTACCACTGTTCTCACTAATGCAGGTGTCAGACAGGGATGTGTGTTAGCCCCCTCCTGCTGTTTTGTATTTATATTGTTAAATTGTTGAGGCAGTTGGAGAATTCGCAGACAGATTCACCAAGGGTTATGAACAAATGTTGTGGTGTATTGGCATATGCTGATCTGGTTTTATTATCCCTAACACAGTCAGGATTTCCGGCTAAACTTAACATTCTTAGTAACTATGTGAAAGTGTATAACCTTAAAGTGAATGAACAAAAATGCCAGATACTAACTTTTGGTACCACTATTGTTAGGAATTTTGAAAGGATTGGAAGCTATAGGCTTGAATCTGTTAGAAGTTATCTTTATTTGGGCCTATTATTAACTTCTGCTGGAAAATGGACTAAACATATGCAGTACAAACATTGACAAATAAACTTAAACAAACTGCTACCTCCCTTCTTGCCTTTAACAAAAAAATACAGAGGCAATACTATCAGTCCTCAGTTAGTAGCAGTAAAAGCTAAATATTATTCACAAGCCCTGTATGGAGGTGAAGTCTGGGACACTAGTTCCTTTAACAAGCTAGAGATACCACTAAACAAACTATTAAGAAATAGCATGGGTCTTAATAATGCTATACCTGCTACGCTGATTAGGGCAGAATTGGGACTTTTCCAGCTCAAGGCTCACTTTGAAGCTAGGAAAATTAATTATAAAAATTTTACAGCATAGCCCTGGGAAGCTCACTGCCTTATGTTTAAAAGAAAAGGGTAATTGGAATAGCTTAGGTCAATTACGTAGTGCATGGTTGACTTATATAACCAGGCTATTACAGGTATTAGGACTTTAATATTTGAATAACTACATATCCAGAGGAATTACAATCAGTTTAAAATATCAAACTTTTCTTACAAACAAGATAATTGATTATTATAAAACTTTGGATTTGCAAAATAATTTAAAGCTACACATTTCCCTGTGGTTAGTAGAAAATGAGAATATGCATTGTTACAGGCTCTACCTAGATATACTTACTGACTAGAATCTGAGAGTTATTTATACAATATATAGATATGAGGTATTTGCCAGTAATATTCTCTCTGCAGGGTTTGATAAGAATACATCTCCACATGCTAAATGCTGTTCATGTACCATGACCAGTAAAGAGGATTTAGCACGTGTTTTTTGTGTGCCCTTGGTATAGCACTTCCAGAAAAAAAGTGTTTAGAACCAATATGTAGTACTATACTTACTAAAGATCTAAACCTGCTCCTGAATCTTTTCCTAACAGCTGAGGATAAGATAATTGTTTATTCTGTTGCATGTTATTTGCTAAATATTGTCAGAATATGTATTAGGATCAAAAAAGCAACTTTGCACAATAAATAGATATTTGATATATGTCTTGGAAGGAAATTGTTAAGGGATGCTATGTATACCACTGAGACTAATTAATTGTATGTGTGTGTGTGTGTGTGTATATATATATATATATATATATATATATATATATATATATATATCACACACACAATTTATATTGTATTATGAAGCTTGAATAATCTTTATAAAATATGTATTTTTTAAGATTTGAAATGGTGTATGACCAATCAATAAAAGTATTCTTCTTCTTCTTCATACAGAATTTATAAGTATGTTGAACTGTATGGAACAGATGAGTCAGAGGATTTGTTAGTGTTCTTTCCATTTTGTATTCTCATTAATGGAGGTATATTTTCTTAAATATCTTTCCAGTTTGTACCAAAAGTATCATCTTTGGTTTTCTCAACTTCATATATATATATTCTGAACATTAGAGTTTCTTTAAATATATTCCACCATTGGACAAGTTCAGAATCTGGAATTTCTTTTGAGTTCCATTTTTCCAATATGAACCTCTTAATGGCCATCAATGCTAGTGCAATAATTTCATCTTTCTTTTGGTCCTGAGTTACTCCTATTGTGTTATTAAACATACCTTGGTGGAATGGAATATTTATTCTGGTCAGATCATTTACTATCTGTCTAAGTTTGACCCACCAGCATTTTATCCTAGGGCAGCCCCATAGACAGTGAAACAAGGTACCTCTTAGTCCACAACCATACCAATATAATTCTGAGTATCCAGAGTTTATCTTGGCTATTTGAATAGGTGTAATATTAGTCCTGTCTAGTATGATTCTTTGTATATTTTTATTTTTTGCTGAAACATCATTTTTATTGGCTTATATCCATAACAATTCCTAATTTTGTTGGATCCAACCTATGTTAGCCTCATTGTTCCATTTTTATTTGTTTTATTAGTACTTTCTCTTCTCATTATGGTCCCATTATTGTAAAATCTTGCTATTTTTTTTCATAATCATCTTATGTTTTTTTAATTGTTGATACTGGTTTAGTTTGGGTCATTATAAAAGATGTTATGCATCTTCCTAAACTTTTGTAAATTATGCAACAGTGAATTTTGTTACATTTCAGATGTTGTAGTTTATTTAATAATTATTCATAAGATGGAAATTTGCCATCTATTAAGATATCCATCCAAGTGTTTATTTTTTTCTCTCAAAATACTCTAGGACTGAATGTATATGTGTTTCTTCATATCCAATTATTGGTCCAAATAGTTAAAAATAACCAAGGTATTTGTAATTTAGAAAGTTGTTTAATCTTTTATGTATTATTCAAAAACATGACGAGAGACCTTTTTTTCTGTATAGATAGCTTGATCAAGGAATAAGTCATGAATCTTTGTGTTAGTTATATATTTCACTAAGATAATTTCATGATACTGTTCACTGTCTTCATCCAAGAAGAAAGACCACTGATAAATCATAGATAATTTATGAGCCTTTATATACCTTAGTGGATGGGGCATCCTAATCCAACTACTCCTTTTGGAATAATTATAGTCTGCCCTGCTATATGTGGTTTCCATCCCTTCCTCAAAAACTTTGCAAAATATATTTTTAGTTCAGAAAACCATTTTTGAGTTGGTGAGCTTAGTTTGTTCTGTACCACACACACATGTACGCGTCTTGTATGCCTACACACACACACACACATATATATAAATATATATATATATATATATATATATATATATATATATATATGTAATAGTGAGGCATAGCCATCATCTTTGATATATCAATTCTGTTCCATAAGGACAGAAATAAATTTCTCCAGTTGTCTAGTAGTGAGTTAACTTTTGTTTTGGCATTATTATCATTTATTTTAATTTTAGTGACTTGGTCAGCTGCTAGTTGGATCCCAATATATTTTACTGCTTTTTCAATTTTAAAATCCTTTTTATATTTTTCAACTGGTTGAGTTTCAGCTTTGGTTAATTTTATTATCACTGATTTACTTTTATTTAATTGATAACTAGTAATAGAGGAGTACATTTGTATTTCTTGAAGAAACACATTGAGAAATGTGTAAATGTTCCTAATTAATAATAGAATCTCATCTGCAAATACACTTAATTTGACATGTTCATGTTTCAGTTTCCCTCCTTCAATGGCTGGGTTGTTTCTAATAATTTACGACAAGGGTTCTAAACCCAGTATAAATATAGTAGGTGGTAAAGGACAGCCTTGATGAGCTCCATTTAACATTGCAAAGTTGGGTGTCAGAAATGTGTTTTTTTTTGGAATTTTACTGGAGTGTTTTTATATGTGTTCTATTAAATTTATTAATTTTTATGGGGGCATTTCCATTCTTTAGCATATGGAAAATATAATTTTTATTTATTAAGTCAAAGGATTTTGTTGCATCTAATGCAATTGCATAAACTATGTCTTTTTTATTGATTTTTGGTATTTATTAATTCTAAAATTGCTTGTATTTTTTTATTGGCTTGTGCTAAGTTTCTTCCTTTGATAAAGTCATATTGATTTTGGTGTACTTGGGAAGTAATATGACATTGAATTCTATTTATGGTCTTTGCTCTTAGTTTATAATCTGAGTTGAGAATGGCAATGGGT
This sequence comes from Neoceratodus forsteri, assembly GCA_016271365.2. Lineage (NCBI taxonomy): Eukaryota > Metazoa > Chordata > Ceratodontiformes > Ceratodontidae > Neoceratodus > Neoceratodus forsteri. The sequence goes on from CM057452.1 coordinate 1,398,572,491, forward strand.
CTATGACTTTCTGGGTTGTCTGCAGGTTTACCTTTTTGTGTGAATAAGCATTATTTTTGTTATTTGCATTGATGGGGGTGATTCAACTTTAATATTCTTATTTAATAATTCTTCAATACTTTGTTTTCATTCCAGGGAGCCATGTTTAAAGCAAAGGCTTGATAAAATTCATTAGTGATATTGTCTAGTCCAGGAGATTAATTCCTAGGCAGTGTTTTAACCCTTATAATGTTGACAGAATTACAACATATTGCAGTTCTGGACTGATATCAGTCCACGGCCCCGTAAGGGTTAATTGTTTCTAGAGTTTTATTTTGGGTAATAAGGGAAAATTTAAAAATAATTGGTTTTGTATTTGCTCTCTTGAAGAAATCATTCATTATCTCTTCATCTGGTATAAAATAGTTGTGGTATATTGTTTTATAGCATTGTTGGAATATTGCAGCTATTTCTTTATCAGTTACTTTGATATTACCTTCTGAGTCTGTTATGGCACTCATAGTGTTTCTTTGTTTTTCATTACGTAATAATGTAGCTAATAGTCTTCCAGATTTGTCTGTTTTGAAATATTTAACTTTTTTAATTATGGATGTCATTCTACTATTTTTTGTATAATTGTTTCTTGTTTTCTCATTGTGTAATAATGCCATTCATCTTTGTATTATTATTTACAGTCTTGTAATATTAATGTATCAAAATCTTAACATTTTTCTTCAATCTCTTGATAGTTGTTTTCATTTGTTTAATTTTAATTTGATAAGACATCATGACTCCATGTAGGGTGGCTTTAAATGCATCCCATAACTGTATTAGTGGACATTGTCCTGTATAACTATAAAACCAATATTCTCTAATTACTTGTTTGATAAATATATAACATTTTTCTGCTTTAAATGCTCATTTCTAAAGGACCATTGCTTAGAGAATTTTCTTTCCTGGTTAGTTATATCAATTTATAAGCTTATTGTGTGATCTGATATGAATATGGAGTCTATTTTTCTTAAATAGATGAGTTTAATCAGATATTTTGAAGTTAATATATAGTCTGTTCTCATTAAAGTTTTAGAATTTTTTCAAAGTATGCATATTCTTTATCTATTGTATGAACATGTCTCCATGTGTCTATTACATTTTCTGACTAAAGAAAATTATTAAAATGTTTTGATATGTATATATTGCCTTTTGTTGGAAGTGAGGATTTGTTTTGTAATGGGTTTGCAAATGCATTTAAGCTTCTTGCTAGAATTGCATTAGAAGATTGAATAATTATAGTCCTTCTGATATTTTTGCAAAGTGTTGTAATATGTTAATTTTCAGGTTTTTTTAAACATGACGGCTACACTTTGACTTTTTTTTTTGTACCTGTACTGAAAAGTATGTGGCTAACCCATTTCTTCAAGTTTTGTATTTCATTTTTGTCTAAGTGTGTTTCCTGAATACAAATAATACTGGCATTTGTTTATTTTAAATATGCTAGCAATCTTGAATGTTTTATAGGGGAGTTAATACCATCAACATTCAAAGAAATCAATTTAACTCTATTTTTATATGATACATTGGAGAGTGCTTCATTTATCTGATAAAAGGTGGATATCCCTTTACTAGAAGATCTGACTCCAAGAGGACGGTTCCTTATTAACATTCCTTCTCTGTCTGTCTTATATATAACTCATTAGTTCTATCAGCATTTAAAAAGATAATTTGTACAAATAACCTGCTATACTTTATATAACTATCTGAAGTATGGCACCTACCACACATCATTCTATTGCCCTTATATTACTGGTTATCCCACCCCCTCCTGTCATCAACCCTGTCCCAAATCTTAGAACAAAGTATCACATCAGAGTGTTAAATTTACAGTTTATATAAGATACAACTTTTATAACTTGCATAACACTCTATATCCTCATAAGTGAAAAAGAAATCCAGGAGCTAGCTGCTTATTCTTAAAAGCCACTGTAGGATCTTCTCCCTTCCCTCCTTTACTCCCCCCCTTCTCATCTAAATTCTATGTTGAGCTTATATATTTTCCATTTGCTATTTATAAACATGATTCTCTATTTAGTATGCATCAAAATATATTTTGTAATTTCTCTTTCTAAATCTTTGAAAGCATTCTGCATTGAATCAAAAGTATAGTGTTCCTCCTCTATAATGGCTCTCATTTTAGCTGGAAATGTCATGGTTGCTCTGTAGCCATGACTGAATAATTTATTTTTCAAAAAGTCAATTTTTTTCCTTTTTTGCATTTTTTCTGGGGGCAAATCATTGTAAATCTAAATATTTGCACACAGCAAGTTCAGTCTTTTCTTTTTATAACTTGCCATCATTAGGGGGAAATTGTTTAACCAGGAAAGGCACACCAAGCTGGAGCTTGTTTCCAGGTGCGACCTGGGAGCACAAGGAAGTTAAGTGACTTGCTCAGGGTCAAACAGTATGCAAGTGGAAGCTGTGGGATTCAACCCCAGGTCTGGTCTGCTGCATGTCACCAGATTTGCAGCTCAGAGCCTTAGACCGCTGCGCTCTACTGCCTCCCATTAATGATTCTTTAATCAGATGAATGAAGAAATTTTACAATTATAGGTGTGGGTGGTGCTGAGTCCAAGGGTTTGGCCCTTAAGCCTTGATGGCTGCGGTTTAGATCCATTTTATGTTTAAAGATTCAGTATCTAAGTAAGCTGCTGCAATTTGTTTAAATTACTCTTTCAGCCCTTTCATGTTGTCCAAAGCCTCTGGAACTCTAAATATTCTTACATTTTTTCTCCTTACTCAAGTTTCATAGTCCAACAGTTTCTCCTTTAATTCTGTATTTGAACTCTCCATATTTTTATTTGTCTTGTTATCAGAGTATTTTCATCTGTTAATTTGGTTAATGTCTTCTTTATTTGGATTAACTCCTTTTTCATTTCCTTATTTTCTTCCATTAATCTTTGGGTGATCTTGTAATAGTTATCACATTTCTCCTGCATATTTAACATTTACTTCATTTTAGGGGCTATGTTGTTTATTTGTATAAAAAGTGTTTAAGCCCAATTTGGTGGTTCCTTTTCTTCTGTCTACTCAGGCAGTTCATTTTCACTGACATTTTGAAAACTTTTTTGAAGTGTTTCCATTTGATATATGTTTATCTCTAGTAGGCATTTTTTTCAATATTGTCAATCTTTCTCTGTATGTGGCATAGTACTGGTGACATTCCATTTTGTTTTTGCTAGTGTAGGCTCTAGATTTGTTTGAGTTTCATAATTTTTCTCATTTCCTTTAACATTTTGTGGGGCTATGATATAAGTTTTTAAGACTTTGCTTACCCCATTGTTGGCAGGTTGTCAAGGCTCTTGTTGTCTGTTGACCAGTTTGGATTTTTTAGGGTTTTTATCAGAAATGTGTCTCATCACATTCTGGCAAATCTTTTGATTTCTGGTGATCTTTTTATTTTTACTCATCTTCGACTACAGCTTTTAGCTCATCTTTTTTCTGTTGTACAATAGTATCTGCCTCCACGCGGGACTCCATTGATTAACTTTGTGTGTTTTCTGGCATCTCATCATTCTCTGCTTGGTGTCTATCTGGCAGAGCTGGCATACCTGTCCCAGATGTAGTTTTATCTTGGGAAGCTTCTAAGATGTAGATCTGATTTGGGTAGATTTCATTTTTAAGGGTGTATGGGCAGAGCTCAAGAGATGTATTGTTGTGATTCTTTGTAGGATCACTGTGGAAGCAACCTGACTGGACCACTGTCCAGTGTGCTTCCACATTGATCTGGCACAGTTCCACTGGTGTATTTATGTGATCCTTCCTCTCTGTTGCAGCATAAATACACACACTTCACGGGGCATTACTTTTTCTTCTGCAGCTGTGCACAAGATGACCACCAGTATAAACTGCACCTGTGTGTGTATCGCACATGCACAGTTCTGTCATCACCACCATATTGAGTATGGCTGACTCTGGTCCAACTAAGCATGTGCGCAAGATGGCCACTGATGCAAACTGCACAAGCGCAAGTATCATGCATGAGCAGTTCTGTCATTGCCAGCATATTGGGTATGGTTGACTAATGGTCAAACTGCACATGCACAAGTATCACACATGAGCAGTTCTGTTGTTACCACCATCTTGGATATGGCTGTGGCAAGAGCACCAAATATTCCTTAAATTGCCTCACCAATTTGTGCAGCATATCAGCTCTGACCAGACTTTGTTTCTATATGGAAGTACACATTTGGAATACTTTGCCTCTCTCTCTCAGGTCACTTATTGGTAAAATACAGCTTGATGAGATAAAAAAAACTGGTTAATCTCTGGAGCCAATAAGAAATTAGCTTGTAATTCTACATTGAATGAAATATGAAATGACTGTGATTGAACATTATGACATTGTTTGTGTATAAGATTTATAATATATTATTTATTTGTCTATAATTGAGCAGGGATGTTTTCTTATCCCATCTATTATATGTATTATTTATTGTACTGCCTATGTTATGTTTGGATAATGCCATTTGTCTTATTGTAACTGGAATATTTTGTACTAAGTATCTTATAGGAAATGAACATGTCTCAGATGAGTTTCAGATTCATTTCTGAATGAATAAAAGTTTTTCTACTAATACTTACTCAATTGTCTTAAATCCCCTTTCTCCTTTTCTCTGCTATTCTACTTTTCCTAGTTTAGTTACCATTGGTGATTTCCCAACTTTAGGTTCCTCCCTGCTGACTACATTAACCTGTTGGGGTGGGCAGTTTAATTCTTCCTACTTCCTTCTGCCAAACCCCTTGGCTAGTTTAAATGCTTGACAAAGAAACATCTAAACTGCTCATTAAGAACAATGGTCCCCTCCCTGGATGGATGCAGGCCATCACCCTTGCACAGGCCCACATCCCTCAAGGTGGGCCCCAGTCCCCAAGGAATCCAAAACCTTTCCCTCTGCACCAGTTCCTCAATCATGTGGGCAGTCCAGAGTGCAGAGGTTCCTAGCCTCCCCCTTGTAATGGACAGACAGCACCTCCAAGAAGGTCACAGAGATTGCAACCTGCCCAAGGCCTCTCCCCAATTCCCTGAACTCCTCCTGCACTCTCCTCATATCTGCCTCATTCTAGCCAGGTCATTTGTCCCTAGATGGACAATGACATCCAGCTTCCACCTCCTTGCTGCCACCCTAGCAATTCTCTAGATCTGCTTTCCATCCCTCTGAGCTGTGCCTCCTGGCAGGCACATAACCTCCCTCTCCACCCCACTACCTCTCCCCAGCTCCACTCCCTGGACTATGGAGTCCCCCACCAGGAGTTGCTTCCTTTTCCTCTGGGCTCCTGTGCTACCCCTTGAGCTCTTTACCCTGGAGGACCACCACATCAATCCGAGCCACTACTTCAGACACCTCTGTGGGACTGTCCCACCCTGCCAGTGCAGTGTAGGAGTTCCATAGTGGTATGGGATTTGGAATGTTCCTATGCTCCACTGCCCTAACCCTCCCTCAGTCCACTGCTGTCCATCCAGTCCTCCTTTCTTGCATCCTCTGAGGAAGCAGAGGTGGATATGGGGGTCCATGAGTGAGTGAGTTAGTCCTCATAACACAAGCCAACTTGGCCTTGAGTCTGGCAATCTACTCCCTCAGTCCAGAGAGGTGCCTGCAGATGGGACAGCACCACAGTCCACAGAAGGGCTCCCTGAAGACTGCACCTCACAGTCACTGCATTGCACCACTCCCAACATAGCTAATCCTTATTTCTAGATCTTACCCACTATCCTTAAAAAAATGTATATCTATTTTCTTTATTTGTACCTCCCAACCCAAGGTTTGAAGCAATCTACTCAGTATGTGAATAACCCCACTTTAGCTTGAATCCTCCTTTATGTTGCCTGGTGATCAAACCCTTCCTGCCCCATGACAGGAAGTTATTCCTCCATCAGTCAAATTGGATTGCCTACAAATCACAAAAGGCAATAGCGGGTGGGTGGAGGGGTGGGAGGTGGGAAGTATCACTTTCCACTTACTACTGTAGCTCTAGTCTCCAGCAGCTGCAGTGCCCCAACCACTGCTTACAGATCTTTTCTCCCACTTACCCTGCTATTTTCAAAAGGTAGAGAGTTATGAATAAATATTAATATACCTTTGAGGTAAAGCTAGGTGCTTTCACTCCACTCTGTCAGCAAACTCTGGTCTTCCTCCGTTCTTTCTGTTTAAAGTGAATTACCAGAAGGATCATTATTTCTGCACAAAGCAAATCTGTTTTTGACATACTGATGGTTAGGTTTTTAAGGACTGAGTACTAATGAATTACAGTAGAGGGTTAGGGTTCATTCTGTATGGAAATCAGTGGCTCTTGAAAAAGTTTTTGTTCATATTTTAAAAGTTGCTGTGCACATTGTTTCATTAAGTGCACCTGTGTCCCTGCTCGTCCTTACTCATGCCTGACAATCTGCTTTAATTTTCACCGAATGCTCTAGGTCAGCACTCCAGCACCTGCTTACACTGATTTGGGCAGGCCACAGCCTTCCTTCAAGACTACACTAGTGATTTGTGATGCTTGTCCTCAGTGTCTATGAGGGGATTACCCCCTGAGTGCAGTAGCACTTACTCTGTAGAGCCTCTCCTCGGCTCACTCTCTCTCTCTCTTTCTCTCTCAGCTGATGCTCAGTGCTGCTCATAGCTCCCACTCACTAATTGTCTCTACAAAGCATGTACTATCATAAATAAAATACTGGTAACATTTAATCAACTTGCTTTGTTTATCCATCTTGAGGTTGAGATTCTAGCATGGACCCCTTGAGCTGTGCATTGAGGTCCTTATGCTGGTATCTCAACTTCTCGATGAACACACAGGCTTGTTGTTTATGGTCACCCATACATTATTCCTTATGTTATGTAGGGGAACTGAAATGTCTTGTTATTATATTAACAAGCATTTGTCAATGCCAAATGTTGTCTTGTTGGCATTGGCATTGGTAGTGCCAGAGTTAGATGCATAATAGGAATGGCAGTGAAGTATTAAAATAACACCAACAGCACCCCCACCCTGTAGAGACCGACAGGCATTGGGGTGTGCCTTTGGGTCATCAGTTATAACGCTCATGCCATTTCACCTCTCCCTACCCTATAGACACTGACAAGTGTGGTGGTGTGCTTTGGGGACTTTGGGCATTATACTTACCCCATTCCATAAGAAAATATGCTGAGGTGGCTGCAGTATAGGAGAATGAGGTGAACTTTGTGGCCGAACAGTGCAAGGTACATCATGATGTCTGTCACTAGCTGCAGGGTGGGGGTGGGGGTGGAATGGTGTGAGCATTACAGCCGATGATCCCAAGTCAGAACCCTTGACACCTGTCAGTCTCTACAGGGTGGGGTGCTACAGTTGGAAACCCTAACACTGTAGGCATGTGTTGGTATTTTCGCTCCAAATTTTCAACATGAGCTTTTTGTGAGCCCATCTCATGAAAAGTGGCACTATCAGTCTGTTAGCTGAAAGGTGGTTTTGTACAGTGGCTATGCCATTTGGTGACACAGGAATGAAAACACATTTTGGGCAGGATGTGGAAAATGGCAGCTGTACTGTTCATAAGGAGGTGTGAAAAAATGCCAGTGTTGAAAATCTGGCATGAAAATAGTGCAAATTTGCGAAGTTACAAGAGTGCGTGGACACTGCACAATGCACACTTGTAACACAGTCATTTTATGGAATTTTGTTGCCAGATTTTCGACATAGGCATTTTAGGACTTCTGCTCATGAACAGTGTCACTGTCATTTTCTGAAACTGTCCTGAAAACTGATTTTGCGCATGACTGCTATTCTGCGACGGATGTGCAAAAACACATTTTGGACAGGATATGTAACATGACAGCTGTACAGTTCATAAGGAGGTGTGGAAAAATGCCAATTTTGAAAATCTGGTGTGAAAATATTATAAATTCACAAAGTTATGAGCGTGCGTGGAAACTGCACAATGCATGCTCGTAAAACAGACATTTTGGGGAATTTTTCCACTAAATTTGCCACATAGGCTTTTTGAGAGCCCACCTGATGAACACCGGCACTGTCATTTTGTTAATCAGTCCCGAAAGTTGATTTTGTGCAGTGACCACAAAATCACCTTTTGGGGTCGATTAAACGCCATGACAGTGCCAGAATTAATGAGGAGGCATCTCAAAATCCCCATGTTGAAAATTTGGTGCCAAAATAGCAAAAAAATGCCAGAGAGATGCATCAAAGTTTAAAAAAACCCTATTTATTCCATTATACAGCTTACCGGCATTTTCTCAGATCGAGGTCAGCTTTGAAGAGTGCAGATGTGTTCCTGGTCCACCGAAGATCATCGCGCCAGACTCTGGAAGTAAGTATGGGATGAGGGGGCTGTAGGGAGGTAGGGTGTGCAGTGGGTGGGCGCGGGTTGTGGGAGGGGGGCAGGGAGACTGCGAGGGACCATTTTCTTTTTTGACAGGGTAACAAAAAAAAATAATTGCAGCACCTTTTTTTTTAACAGGGGCATGTGGCACACTCGGGTGGGCTCACAGCATGCCAACAGACTCTTTTTTTGTGGGGGCAGCTGTAGCCGATGGGGGATTGGGCACCCCGTCGGCACACAACAAAAGGGGGGGTGACATAATGCCAACGGGGATTGGGCACCCTCGTCGGCACACAAAAAAAATTGGGAGGTTGTTACATAATGCCGATGGGGAGTGGGCTCCCCCATCAGCAACATCACTCAGGCACTGAAGCCGATGGGGCTTGGGGCCGCTGTCAGCAAAGAAAAACTGTTGGGGGGTGCGCATGATGCTGAGGGGGATTGGGCACCCCCTCAGCATACATTGTAAATGGGAGGGGGTTATTATGCTGATGGGGAGTGGGCTCCTCCGTCGGCATTCTGACAGGAGGTGGCGGCCGTATTGAGTGCATGTCGGGAGGTGTGTTGTGGTCATGCTGCATGAGAACTCCACTCTCATAGCAGCAGACCTTTTGTTAGATCTGGTGGCCACATTCCACATTACTGATGTGGCGCCTGCATGCTGCCTGATTGGGGAATGAGGGACGCACCTACTGATGCATGCCCTGCATTCGCCAAATAGTGACCGTGCCTCCAAATCTGCCACTACCGTAGTATGTTGGCTGTGCATACGTGAACCAACATAAAAAAGAACACTCTGACTTGGTGATGCTTACTATTCAAAATAAAAATGCATAAGTGACAGAACAATTGAGAAGCACTCACCTCTCGAACAGAAGTAACATACCCTCGCAACAGCTACTACATGGTTCAGCTGGCTCTTTAGGTGCCAGTGCTATCAAGCTGTGTGATTCAGTTTAAGCATAAAAATGGCATGGCATATACAGGAAAAAGAATACTGTGGTATTCATAAAGTTGTAATGTTTCCTGCCATGCACTTTGTCTCAGATGGGTGGCCTGTGGGATTTTCAAATTATATAGTTGGCTATAATATTTCATCAAAAAGGCCCCCTACACAGAGTGACAATAGAGTGCAGGTGCAAACATGCATATAACAAAACACACATTAAATCTCACTTTAAATACAATCACAGTTTAAACACATGTCAGATATGTTAATTCCTGTTGGGAGCAGGCTATCCATGCAACTATTTTTTTCTCTTCAATAATTCTGTCCTTGAGGCTGCTACAGATACACTGACTTTAAACTAGTGTAGAAAGTTAAAAACAAACAAACGTTAGTAAACCCACACTGTACAATTGCATGCATTCTTGATCCCTCCTGCACTGAACAATTGGATGCATTTGCTGATCCCACCTGTAATGTTTCTACTATACACTATCGGCTTATGATGGGGGATACCGAGAGGGTCTGAACATGCAAATATTTAGAGCCACAAATCAATTATTTAAAAAAATAGTTACATTTCTAATTTGTCAATTAGCCAAGCCCATTCTAGTTCTTTAAGTCTGTAAATGTAAAATTGCAACTATCTGTACAAATAGTTTTTGTAATTTTATGCTCTTAACATCTTTACTCAGTCACTCTGTATCTAATGCTCTTATGCTCTGTAGGCTGTTATTAGTGACTTGTTTTATGTGTGCCACCATTAGAGATGTGCGATCTTACCAAAGTTTGCTCCATGAAACAAATCTGTGGATTTTGGCAAAGTTGAGGGGCTGGGGATTGCAGTTCACATTGTTATTTGCCAGGCAGATTGGCCAGATTTGTGTCACTAATGGCCAGTTCACCAGTGAATCCCAAGGTGAAATGGATGCAAAAACAGTTACCCCAATTGCCACCTTCTTCTCTTCCTCCAACAAACAACATGCTGCTGCTCTCATGTAACAAAATATAATCCCTTCCCCAAACCTGCATGTCAAATACACCCCCACCTCCATCCACCTGAATTCCACTGTGTTTAATACTTATTTCCATGTCATGAACGAACAATTCACCAGTGAACCCCAAGGTGAATTGGATGTAAAAAAGGTTACCCGCCAACTCCTCAACCCTGCTGCTACCTTCTCCCCTCTCCCGGCAAACAACATGCTGTGTCATGAATGGTTAATTCACCAGTGAATACTAAGGTGAATTGGATGTAAAAAAGGTACCCCCAACCCCTCATTTCTATGTTTTTGGTTGGGGGAAGGTGTGGTTTCACAGCACATTGGGGGATGAGGGTTTAAGTTTAGAAACAAAATCCACCAATGAAGTTGGCAGTTTGGCCATGGAATTTGCAATTTTTTTCACAAAATCGTATATCAAGGATTCGCACCAGCTTTGCCAGTGAATTCAAAATTTGCAACATCTCTAGCTGCCATAGTGTAACTCAGGTACTCTTTTTTTATGGCCCTCAAATGTTCACTCGAATGAATATAAATTAAATTTCAAATTAATAGATGAATTTAAAGAGGGCAGGATACAGATTCATGTTTTGAATTCATTTGAAAAGTTCTGTATCCAGGCCAATATCCCAGGAGGCCTGGAACTTTCGGCTATCCCTGCTGCTTACTTGAAAAGGGTGTGAGGTGCTAGGCCAAATGGACAATGAGGACAGCAAAAACAATGAGAAACTTAAAACAGCTTTACTTAAAAAAGTATGAACTAACTCCCGAGGCCAACAGGGCTAAATTCTATAAACTCCAAATAAGCCCAGACATGAGCTTTGAAGAACTAAACACAAAGCCAAGGCAGTTTTTAAAACGTTGGTGGGAGGGGGTGGAAGCAAACTCTGTGGGGAAAACTGAGTAAGTAAAACTTTTAGAAAAGTTCTTTTGGGCTTGCACAGCAGAAATGAAAACCTGACTAGAGGACCGGGATCCAAAAACATCACAGCAAGCTGCTGAGCTCTCGAATCAATATGCCAGGAGCAGGCCTGCTCTAAAAAAACGTGGGGGAGCAGGTGCTGCAGGGCAAAAAGGGAAAAGCACGCTTTCAGGCAGCTAAAACCCTCAATGTCTCTGCAGAAAGGGGGAAGTCCCAAGTTACTAAGAAGGAATGTCTTGGAAAAAAAAGAATCATGAACGTTGGTTTTGTAAGCAGCCAGGGCATCTTGTAGACAGTGTCCAAAAAAGATACAGAGTGGACAAAGTGTACTTCAAAAGGAGGTGGGTGCACTTTGTATCTCTGAGAGTATGCCTGTGAACATGACAGAGCACAAACACCCGGTTTCTGTAAATCAGAGGCAGACCCATGGGTTAAGGGACAAAGGGGCATCTCTTACCCTGATAAAAGGGGATTTGGTTGAGTCTGAACAACTTATACCTAATCAGTTTGTAACTGTGAGAGGATTCACAGGGGAGGAGAAAATCCTGCCACTAGCTAGTGTTCTCATGGATTGCGGTAAGACAGGAGAAGGCGCAAAAAGTAGCAGTAACAGACAACCTCACTCTGGATGTGATTGTAGGAAATAATCTACAGTAGGGAGTGGTGTGTGCAATTACCCGTAGTCAGAAGGCTAAGGCCACTTGAAATTCCCTGAACCTCATAGAAGCCCCTGTGGAAAAGAACAGGAGGCTGGTTCCCCAGCCTGTGTCTCCTGACATGGAAAATAGTGAAAGGGAGTTGGACTTCCCCAAGTCACCATTTACCAAATAGCTACAGATGGTTACTCTGAGGAGGGAAGGGGTAACAAATGGTCAGAAGGTTAGGGATGGCAGTGACTCTGAATGCCCTGACACTAGAGTTATGGACCCAGTTTTGGAACTGAGGGGGACATGTCTCTTGATTCGAGAAAATGTGAAGATTTTGCAGCTGCTCAGCAGACTGAGCCTTGTCTGAAGAGGGTGAGGGCTTCTGCAGAATCTGATGGGACACAAGGAGGTGACATGAGACATAGGGTATTTTGGGAATATGGTCTATTGTATACACAGGACTTGAGGACAGAGGGAAGGAGGGATGATGAGCAAGCAGCTTGTCATTCCCCAGGGATATCGTGAGTGGTTGCTCAAGGTCAACCATGATATCTCCATGTCTGGACATCCAGGCATTGCTTGTGCAATGCAGTGATTGGTCTAAAATTACTGCTGGCCCAACTTCACCAGGCAGGTGAAGGAATATTGCAGGTCTTGTCACCAGTGCCAACAGATAGGGAAGGCAGGTAGTAAAACAAAAGCTACCCTACTTCCCTTGCAAATTGTGGAGGAGCTATTCCAGAGAGTATGAATGGATATTGTGGAACCCTTGAATACCCCAAGCTCCTTTGGAAAAGGTTTATCCTGACGGTGGTCGATTACACCTCCCGATGTCCAGAGGTGGTCATCCTCTCCTCAATTAAGGCAGACAAAGTGGCAGATGTCTTGCTAGGGATTTTCTCCCATGTTGGGTTTTAGCAGGAGGTTATCACTGATCAAGGGGGTAACTTCATGTCTGACCTGATGAAGTCTTTGTGGGAGAAGTGCTGGGTGGTGCAAAGATGCAAGACACCTTATCACCCACAAGCCAAAGGGCTTGTGGAATGTTTTAATGGCACCCTAAAAATGATGCTCCAAGCGTTTGCTGAACAGCATAGGAGGGACCGGGAGAAATACCTTCCCCACCTGTTCTTCACATACAGGGTGGTGCCCCAAATGTCAACATGGTTCTCCATCTTTGAACTCTTTTATGGGCATAGGGTGCATGGACCCCTAGACTTGATCTGGGAAGTCAAGCACACCACCTAGGGGACTCCCATAGTGGAGTATGTCCTTAGGTTCATGGAGAAGCTGAAGGAGCTTATTTGGGTGGCCCAAAGCAACCTGTCAGCTGCCCATCAGAAGTAAAAAGTCTGGTACGATTGCAGAGTCAGAGTTCGCTCATACAGTGCAGGCCAGGAAGTAATGATCTTCATTCCAGTCTGGAAGGACATGCTGCAGGCTGAGTGGAAGGGACCATACAAGGTAATCCAACAGGTAAATGACGTGAACTATATGAACTGTCTGACAGGAGACATACTCATAGACTGTACCATGTCAATATGATGAAGCCATATGTAAATAGGGCCAACATGGTGTTTGCAGCTTGTAGTCCTGGAGAGGGGATGGATGAAGAAGAGCCCCTCCTGGACTTGCTAGAGGAAAACAAGTGGGAGTCATCAGTGGAGACAATCAAGAAAAGCCCCTCCTGGACTTGCTAGAGGAAAGCAAGCGGGAGTCATTGGTAGAGACAATCAAGCTGTCACCTCAGCTGACCCAGGAACAGACCCAGGAAGTGAGGGAAGTTTTAGATTACTTTGCCCCTCTATTTACTGCCAAGCTTGAATGACCCCCTTGGTGACCCATGATGTGGACACAGGGATGCAAGTGCCCATACAATGGACAGCCTATCAAGTGTCTGATGTCATCCTAAAGAACATTAGGAGGGAGGTGGAGGAAATGCTGGAGTTAGGGGTAATCCAGAAATCCCACAGCCCCTGGGTCTCACCCGTAGTCTTTGTCCCCAAGCCTGATGGGTCTACCCACTTTTGTGTGGACTATTATGGACTCAACTCAGTCACGAAGTCTGACACCCACCTAATGCCTCGGACAGGTGAGTTGTTGGACAAGTTGGGAGGGCGACCTACCTAACAACCATTGAATTGATAAAAGGGTATTGTCAGGTTAAGTTAACTGCCAGAGCTAGGGAATGACCAGCCTGCATCACCCCCTGTAGGCCTCATTGAATTTAAGGTGATGCCTCTTGGGATGAAGAATGCCCCTGCCCCATGCCCCATTCCAAACAAAGCAAAAGAAGGACAGCTCCAAAGTTAGTGTGCTCAGTCAAAACAAATAGAGAAAGCAGAAAAAAGGATTGCACCACTTGCCTGGTTTAGCAATTTATAAACTTTAATAAGTTAAAAAAAGTTCCTGTGACTCACACCAGCTTTGAATAATCCAAAGGTTGGTCAACCAGGTGTTACAGGGTACTGAAGAGTATCCAGTGGTTATCTGGATGATGTTTCAATCTTCAGTACCAGCTGGAAGGAACATCCTGTTCCATCTGAAGGAAGTGCTGGGCAGAATACAGAAGGCTGAACTCACTGTAAAGGCCAAAAAGTGCCAGATGGCAATGGCTGAGGTATCATATTTGGGACGTGTAGTGGGGAAGGAACAACTACATCCAAACAAGGTCAAGATAGAGGTCATTGAGGCATGGCCCAGGAGGAGACCCAGAAGCAGGTCTGAAGCTTCCTAGGGACTGCAAGATACTACAGAAAATTTGTACCAAATTACAGCACCCTGGCAGCTCCCCTATCTAGCTTGTTAAAGAAAAAGCAACCCAAGAAAGTAAAATGGGACCAAGCATATAACTAGGCCTTCACCCAGCTAAAAGCCATGCTGTGCAGTTTCCCTGTGCTGGCCAGCCCAGACTACCCTAAAACATTTGTGGTGCAGACGGATGCCTCAGATGTGGGGATCGATGCTGTCCTCAGCCAGATATCCCAAGTAGGAAGCTACTTCCCTGGGAGCAGGCATACTCCACTGCAGTAAAAAAATGCCTTGCCCTAGTGTGGTCACTCAAGAAGCTAGAGCCCTACCTCTATGATAGGCCCTTTGAGGTAAAGACAGATCACAATCCTATGATGTGGCTAAACCAAATGGGAAAGATGAATGGGAGACTCCTTAGATGCAGCATTGCACTACAGGCATTCGACATGGACATTAAACATAGGTCAGGGTCTGCTAATGCCAAAGCAGATGGGCTATCCTGCAAATCAGAGTAAGTGACAGAACTTACTAACAAGCATTTGTCAATGCCAAATGTTGCCTGCTTGTATGTGCTGTGTAGGTATTTGGAAGTCAGTGGAGTGCAAATATTGAAAATTTGCAAACTTACGAGCGTGCGTAGGAAGTGTGCAATGCACACTCGTGAAACAGTCATTTTTAGGAAGTTTGTGACCAAATTTTCAACATAGCCATTTTAAGACCTCTGCTCATGAACAGTGTCACTGTGATTTTCTTAATGTGCCCCACACATTGATTTCGCACATCAACTGCACCATTGTGCACTAGATGGGCGGAAACACATTGTGGGCGAGATGTGAAAAATGACAGCTGTTCTGCTCATAAGGAGGTGTGGTAAAATGGCAATGTTGGATATCCGGAGTGAAAATATTGAAAATTTGCAAACTTACCAGCGTGCGTAGGAAGTGCACAACGCAGGCTCATAAAACAGTCATTTTTAAGAATTTTGTCATCAAATTTTCAACATAGGCTTTTTGAGAGCCCACCTTATGAACACTGGCAGTGTCATTTCATTAGTCAGTGCTGAAAGGGGTTTCAAGGAGTGACTGCAAAGTCACCCTTCGGGCCTGATTAATGCCATGACAGTGAGAGCATTCATGAGGAGGGGTCCCAAAAACCCCATGTTGAAAATTTGGTGCAGAAATTCCAAAAAATGCCTGAGATATGCAGCAAAGTTGAAAAAACTCTATTTATTACATTATACAGCTTACCGGCATTTCCTCAGGTCGTGGTCGACTTTGAAGAGTGCAGACGTGTTCCCAGTCCACTGAAGATTGTCGCGCCGGAGTCCGGAGGTAAGTATGGGGTGAGGGGTGTGTGGGGGCAGGGTGCACAGTGGGTGGGCGCAGGTGGGGGCCCAGACAGTGAGGGACCGTTTTTGTGTTGCAGGTTGTTTTTTTTTGTAAAAAAAACAGGAGGATGACGTGGGACATTTGCCACGCTCCGGTGGGCTCCCAGCATGGCACAAGGATGGCTGTTTCGGGGGCCATGGAGCTGATGGGGGATTGTGCACCCCCGTTGGTGATAGCAACTGTTGCCATGCTGGGGTGGGCTCCCAGCGTGGCACCATGTACTCTCGGGGGGGGACAGTGGAGCCGATGGGGGATTGGGCACCCCCGTTGGCTATGCGATGTGTTGCCATGCTGGGGTGGGCACCCAGTGTGGCATGTGCACCTCTGTTTGGGGTGGGAGTGCAGCACAGCCGATGGGGGATTGGGCACCCCTGTTGGCTATACAGTGTGTGCGGGGGGGCGAGCATGCAGTATGCGTGCGTGTGTGTGTGTGTAGGGGGAGCGCACATGAGCAGGTGATATCTTATTGCTGCTCACTGAAGCGTAGGTCCCCCTTTCAACTGTACTCCACTGCATTTTCGACTGCTGTCATAGACAGCTCCAGCAGCGATTGGAGAACTGCGGCTGCACCTGCAAACACACTGACTGAATTGGAAGAGGGCTGCCACACCTCTGAAAACTCAGATGATGGCACTATGTTTCTTGCACATGCGTGCAAGCAACATAAAAATGGTTGTGTTCCCCCCAAGTTTTGTTAAGGAGTGAGGAGTGTGGCATGATAAAGCCATACCTTATTATTTCAATGATATTTCATATCATTTTGTTTGCTTGCACGCATGTGCAAGAAACATAGTGCCATCATCTGAGTTTTCCAGAGGTGTGTCAGCCTCTTCCAATTCAGTCAGTGTGTTTGCAGGTGCGGTCGCAGTGTGCCAATCAGTGCTCCAGCTGCCTATGACAGCTGAAAATGCAGTGGCATACAGTTGGAAGGGAGAGCTCTGCTTCAGTGAGCAGAACTCCCCCCCAACATGCACGCATGCATATTGCGTGTTGACGCACCCCCCACGCATATATTGTATAGCTGATGGGGGTGCCCAATGCCCCGTCAGCTCCATGACCCCCAAAAAAAGCTTTCCTGGTGCCACGCTGGGAGCCCACCTCAGCGTGGCACACGTCCGTATGGCCAACTGGGGTGCCAACTGGGCTGACTGGGGCATCAGCTCCAACCCCCCCAAACAGCCTTATAGCTGCCACGCTGGGAGCCCACCCCAGCATGGCACAAGCCCGTATGGCCAACGGGGGTGCCCAATCCCCCGTCAGCTCCAGCCCCCAAACAGCCTTTCCAGCTGCCACGCTGGAAGCCCACCCCAGCGTGGCAAATGTCCCGCCGCCTTAGTAATAAAAACCTGTAAATTAAAAACTGTCCCTCACAGTCTCCCTGCCCCACCTGCACCCACCCACTGTGCACCCTGCCTCCCCACGCCCCCACCCCATACTTTTACCTCTGGAGTCCGCACAATGATCTTCGGTGGACCAGGAACACGTCTGCACTCTTCAAAGCCTACCGCGAACTGAGGAAATGCCGGTAACCTGTACAATGTAATAGATAGGGTTTTTTCAACTTTGCTGCATATTTTAGGCGTGTTTTGGAATTTTTGCACCAAATTCTCAATGTGGGGTTTTTGTGACCCCTCCTCATGAATGCCGTCACTGTCATGGCATTACTCAGTCCTGAAGGGTGATTTCACAGCCACTGTGTGAAATCACCTTTTGGGAATGATTAATGAAATGACACTGCCAGTGTTCATAAGGTGGGCTCTCAAAAAGCCTATTTTGAAAATTTGGTGGGAAAATTCCTAAAAATGACTGTTTTACGAGCGTGCATTGCGCAGTTCCTACGCAAGCTCATAAGTTCACGAATTTTCAATATTTTCACTCCAGATTTTCAACATTGCCATTTTACCACACCTCCTTATGAGCAGTACAGCTGTCATTTTTCACATCTCACCCAAAACATGTTTCTGCCCATGTAGTGCACAATGGTGCAGTTGGTGTGCAAAATCAATGTACGGGACACATTAAGAAAATCACAGTGACACTGTTCATGAGCAGAGGTCTTAAAATGGCTATGTTGAACATTTGGTGAAAAAATTCTTAAAAATGACTGTCTTACTAGCTTGTGTTGCAGAGTTCCTACACACACTTGTAAGTTCGCAAATTTTCAATATTTTCACTCCAGATTTTCAACATTGCCATTTTACCACACCTCCTTATGAGCAGTACAGTTGTCATTTTTCACATCTCGCCCAAAACTTGTTTCTGCCCATGTAGCACACAATGGTGCAGTCGGTGTGTGAAATCAATGAATGGGACATGTTAAGAAAATCACAGTGACACTGGTCATGAGCAGAGGTATTAAAATAGCTATGTTGAAAATTTGGTGAAAAAATTCCCAAAAATGACTGTTTTAGGAGCGCACGTTGCGCAGTTCCTATGCATGCTGGCAAGTTTGCAAATTTGTAATATTTGCACACCAGATTTTCAACAGTGCCATTTTAACGCATCCTTATGAGCAGTACAGCTACCATTTTTCACATCTCGCCCAAAATGTGTTTCTGCACATGTAACGCATAATGGTACAGTCGGTGTGTGAAAACAATGTTTGGGACAGATTAAGAAAATCACAGTGACACTGGTCATGAGCAGAGGTCTTAAAATGGCTATGTTGAAAATTTGGTGACAAAAATCCATAAAATAACTGTGTTACGAGTGAGCATTGCGCAGTTTCCACGCACCCTCGGAAGTTCATGAATTTGTAATATTTTCAGTCCAGATTTTCACCAGTGGCATTTTTCCACACCTCCTTATGAACAGTACAGCTGTCATTTTCCACAACATGGCTGAAATGTATTTTCACACCTTCAGCACAGAAATGCGTGGTCTCTGTGGGAAATCATTGTTCAGGACAGATAAAGAAAATCACACTGACACTGTTCATGATCGGAGGTCCCAAAATGCCTGTGTTAACAACCTGCTGTAAAAAAATTCCCAAACTAGTTACATTATGGGTGTGCGTTGCACAGTTTCTATGCACGCTCGTGACTTCACCAGTTTTTTTAAGATTTTCACAGCAGATTTTCAACATTGCCATTTTTTACACCTCCCCATGAACAGTACCGCTGTCATTTTTCACATCCTGTTCGGAATGTGTTTTTGCACCTGTGGTGCCAAATGCCATAGTCGCTGTGCAAAAGCAGTTTTCAGCTAACAAACTGATATTGCCACTGTTCATGAGGTGGGGTCACAAAAAATCCATGTTGAAAATTTGGAGTGAAAATACCAACGAATGCCTGAGGCGTTAGGGTTTCCAACCATAACGACCCACCATGTAGAGAATGACAGGCATCAGGGGTGTGACTTGGGATTCTTGCCTGTCATGCTCATACCATTCCACCCCCACCCACACCCTGCAGCCGGTGAGAGGCATCAAGGTGTGCCTCAGACTCTTCGGGCCCAAACTTCACCCCATTCTCCTATACTGCACCCGTCTCACCATATTTCCTGATGGAATGGGGTGTGCATAAGGGCCAAAGACCCCAAGGCACACCGTGACACTTGTCAGTGTCTGCAGGGTAGGGTGTGGTGAAATGGCGTGGTCGTTATGCCTGACAACCCAAAGGCACACCCCAATGCCTGTCACTCTCTGCAGGGTGGTGGTGGGGTTGGCTTCAGTTCAATACTTTGCTGCCATTCCTATTATGCAGCTCTGTAACTTCTACACTACCAGTGCCAATGCCAGCAAGTAAACATTTGGCATTGACAAATACTTGTTTTATGTATATAATACACCAGGGAAGGCCATGAAAAAGCCAGGTCACATTGCAAGAGATCATGGGTACAAAGTACATGGGTCCTTGGGAATGATGTTGTAACTCTTATTACTTGGCAGAAAATCTGTCAGCTGCTGGTCAGGGACTGCAGTTTAATTAAATCATTTAAAAAGAGACAAAAGAATAATTAAGCAGAGCTAGAAGCAAAGCACATCCCTTTGTGCTTGTAAAAGGCCAGGACATCCAGTGGTGCCATTCAGTCTGTATTTCTTTTGTCTCTTCAAGTCTGCACTGAGATAATCTCATTACAGCTGAATGGGCTACCATTTAAGTAAATGGCTGTACTGAGGATAGCTTAGTTGCAGCCATTTCCAAGGAGGCAAGCTGGATTTTTCCCTAGAATTCTGATTTAAACTAACTGATATCTGAGTTTTTTTCTCTCATATTCAGAAATGCACATTTGCTGTTTTGTAATAAAATACTAAAGGTTGATTGGTTGCATAGAGATGGAATTCTAGCCAATCGTAGGGCAAGCCACTGTCCTTGGGACATGTCCTTTGAGAAACCCATAAAACAAGGGTGCAAAGACTATATCAGCACCTTTAGACTTTTTGAATTTGGGGACTCTGCCTGCTTAAGACAGCAGAGACATTTTCTTCAAGAACTCTTCTGAACTACCAAGAACCCAAGAACCAAGATTTTCAACAGCCTTTGTGAAGACTATGCACTTAAAAATTCAGCAACTAAGGACTTGAGGTAGACTTTAGTCTCAGTGTTTTAAAGTGTAGGTTTTTATGTATATTTTCCATTGTATTTTCAATATCCTGTAACCAATATCTGAAATTATTTGTCTTTATGTATTTAATGCATTTATTAATTAATTAGTAACATTTTTGGCTTACTTTTAAGATAATTCTGCCAGTGTTCTTTGTGTGTGTTGCCTAGGAGATGGTTGTTCAAACTATACTCTGCCTGCATGATTGATTAAGGGCCAAAACACTGCCAAAGGAAAGAACCACTTGGAACTCTGTGTGATGAAAGGAGGGGAGGAAATATGAAGGGTCTCAGGAAGAGTGTGTGGGGGTTTGAACCAAGCTCTGCATTTCTGGAGAAAGACACATAATAAGGTGTACAGGGCCCTCCGAAGCCTATACAAACCTGTGGCTTCCTGGTTCATTGTGCAGTGGCCAAGAGGGTTCTATCCCGGGAACACAGACTCGAGACTGAATTTGTACCCCCTCACATGGACAGAAGGTGCCCTGGGATCCTCTTGTGTAGGTTAAATTTTGAGACATTGAGTGTGCTAAAAGGACAGAGGAAGGGTATTCATGACCACCCCCCGGTCACAAGTGGGAGTCACTGTGACACAGACAGTATGTCACCCCACAGGAGTGGGCTTGTGACAACTACATCTCATGCAATAAAAATATTTCTTTATGAGGTAAAAAACCAAAAAAAATGTGTAATCCATTAATATAGTCATTGCAATCATAATGTAAGCCTGTACTTTTCAAAGAGTCCTCCCCTTTCGTTATCAGTCAGCAACTGTCCCCCATTTAAGACAGCATCAATTTACTACTTCCTCCATGCCCTTTCCCCAAAAAGTAAGAAAAAGAATCTAGAACTCACCAATCTCTGTCCAGTAGAGTGGGTCCTACCTCTAGTGTCTTGGCAGTCATCGTTGACAAATCCAGGCAGAAAGAACAGAGGACACTCAGGGAAGGTCCATCCAGTGACAGCACTTTTCAGATGAGAGGAAGCTGGAGCAAGGAGCATAGCAATATCAAGCACAAAAAGAAAACACATAGTGAAATATAGAGAGCCCTATTAGTATGACCCCCAGCCTTGAAAGAGACCTGCTACCACAATGTGTATACTGCAATGAGATTTTGTCCAAGAAAAAATACTTGGAGATGTTAATAGAGAGAGTGAGGACAGAGGGCTGTCAATAGCCAACTGTATTATTTGCCATGCTGTTTAAAACCAGCCCTGAATAGAAGTCATAAATTGCACGTGGGGGTTATTAACTATAAGGTAGAGCACAATATAGTAATTTGTTAAGTCAACAAACAATGCCAAGTTTCTTACCTTTCCCTGCCACAAGGAGGGCTTGAAATAGCTAGTGGTTAGTAATTAGCTTTCCCCAATGACCTGAGGCAGTCAGCTTGTCAGCTAAGTGATTTCCAATGAGGTCAACCCCCTTCCCGACACCCAAGAATCTTATAAGGGCCCCAGATATATGGGATCACTACTGGTGCTATAGGACTGGTGCCATATGAGCCAATTACGGTGTGGCCAGTTGAGCTGAAGCACAGCCAAGTCTCCTATGATTGCCTTCCACTCGCATATCAGCATCAAACTACAAATGAAAGATGCTGCTTATACAGACTGCAGCAGCAGAGGGGAGATTGAGTAATCAGCACAGCCATCCACACATATCCATAATAAATCTTACCCATTTGTGGCTTGCAGTGGGGAGAGGAGGAGAAGGGTAATAGAGATGGCTCCAATGGTGAAGGAATGTAACAAAGTCTAGGTGTAGTGCCTGTCTTGCACATTTGAGTTGCTACATGAACGTGCAAATTGAAATGTAGGTGAATGCATGACCGGAGTTGATGTATCAGGAAATAGATGCAAATGGGAGATGTGGAGAAACAAAGTACACGTGAGCCTGCATAGCCAAGCCATGATCTGAATGAGGTTAGCACACAGCTGGCAGAGCCAATATAGCTCCCTCCCCATGATCCACTCCCCCACACAACAGCAGGAGCAGTTTTCACCAACTAGCCCAAAGGGACATTGTTAAAAGAGTTAACTGGGATCCGCCATTAAAGGAGCACAGAGAAGGGGAGGCTATCACAAAGTGATGCAAGTGGGGGGCGCAACACCCCATCTGAACCCACTATAAATCCACCCATGTCAAAGGCACTAAGTGTCCATCATCAACCCTTCCCCATACCCTCCCAATATATGACGTTCACAGACAAAAGTGTGAGGTGATTACTTATGGAAATGTGGCATTAAGCCACCATTAAAGTCATTAATCAGCACACACACACAGAGAAAATAAAATAAAATAAAATAAAAATAGCTGCTAAATGTCCAGGGCCAGCTGACAGTTCAAGAAATAGGCAGCTCTTACAGAGCTGACATATTTGTGTCAATCAGCCTTCTGGGTGATCTTCGTAGTTGGTTGCTGTGAGCCAATTTGTTTCTGGGTCCAGTAGGCCATCTGGCCTAGAGAATGAGGAGACAGACAAAGGGGCTCCAGAGGCCACACCAACCCAGGTGACTTCAGATAGGCCTGCGGCAGGAGGAAGGCAGTGGCTAGGGACAATAGTGCAAAATCTGCCAGCTTTCTGGGAGACGGCCAGTGAAAGGAGACAAGTTTCTCTATGGCAGAAAGCATTGGTGATTCCTGTAATGATCTGAGTGAGTCCTGGCTGCAACTTCCTAAGCAGTTGGTCCAGAATTTCTGTTGGTCCCGTTTCTTGTTATAATTGTGGCCCCTCGTAACAGTTTGCCAGCCATTGTCATCGTATGCTGTGGATTCCTGATTGTTGGTTGGGGGTTGCTGCAAGCTAGTCAGTAAGTTTGAGCAGTCCATGACAGGAGCCAGTCTGGAGGGGTTTGTTGATGTACTGGGACAAGTGTGGTTGCATGGTAGGAGGGCCACTATCTCCTCACATAATTTTCTGCAGCCTGCAGGGATTGAAAGTCTAGACTCACACCATTAACTATGACACAAGAGTGGCAGGGTATATCTTATTATACACCACTCCACAAACTGCCAGCTTTTTCTGGACATTCAGTCTTTGTGTACTGGACAGTTCAGGTGAAAACTCCTGGAAACATTTAACACAGTGCCCCTGGCACATTAGGGGACCACATTCCCAGGCAAGTGCAAACATCCTCACCTTGTCTATGTAAAAGAGAATTTTAGTAAGTATTAGGCATGGGCATTTGCCCTTCTTGGGTTATGGGGTGAGAGATCTATGTACCCTGCCAAATTCAAGTACCAGTGTATCTTGTGTGTAAAGTAGCACCTAATGGACACATTGGAGGAACCCAAAGCAATCCTTTCCCTCCAACCCCTATGGGAAGCCAACAATCTGAAGATAGTTGGGTTGGCTTTGGTTCTCAACTACCTCAATACAGTCTCAGAGGGTTTTGAGGAGCTGACCCTGTCCTCTTATCTGCAACTGTAGTTCCTCAACTCCCATGGTGCTGGTCTACGCCATTGTTTCAATAGAGGAAATTCTGTCATTCAGACTGCTAATCTCAGCAGAGAAGTAGGCTCAAGCGACACATACTTTGCTCATCTCCAGCATCATCATGGAGAGCAATAATTCAATTCTTGCTATTCCTTCACTTAAAGGTGGGAGCCAGAGCCATCACCATGATGCTGAGAGGAGACAGCAGTTCAGTTAGACTTGGGTTCTGTGAATAGTACTAGTGCAGTGAATCATGGTGGAATTTGGAAAATAACAAAAATGTTCAGATCAGGGAGACTGCTGCTTCACTGGACTGCAACACTGTGTCAAAAGTAAAGCCTCCAGAGATGGATGGTGCATGATGAAGGTTGAGGTGGATGGAGCAAACTCGTTAGGTGGTTATCCCTGTTGACATCCTAGCCAAGCCCCCCAACCCCATTTTTCTTTGCCAATTTCTATATGTAGGAACTATATATTGGTAAGACTACAATTCAGTTTGAATCTGAGGTGTACTTTACTCCCACACCAAATTTAAATTCCTGCAGTTCCTCGTATGTCCCCCACCACTCAGTAGATAATCAATCAAGCATTTTCAAATTCTGTATCTGTTTTTCAAAAAAATTATTTTTTTCTGGGTTGTATACAATTTTGTTCTCCCATTCCCTAAAAACAGTTTTCCACAAAGGGTGCAAATGTGACTCCAATAGCAGTCTCCTTGATCTGCATGTAGTTTGTACCCTGGAAGCAAAATACGTTATTTTCTAATACAGTTTAATTCAGACAGACAATCCAATGCCTTTGTTTGGCATCAGTATCAATGGAAATATTTAACTCATTTAAACAGCCAGGGGCACAGCTACAAATTGGTGGTGGGGGCTAAGTACTGGAAGCAGGCCATGTGACACTTGTTCACTGATAAGGTGGTGGAAGGAAATAATGTGCTGCCAGAGGGGGGTAGTCAATCACAGTTCAGGTAGTGTATTTAAAATAGGGTGGGATATAGTCAAGGGGGAAGTTTAGAGTGATGGGGAGGGGAGGAGCAACTTGATAGACCTTTGGGCCTTCTTCTGTTGGTATTTTTGTATGTTCATATGGAAAAGGCACAAAGGTGAAGTGAATACAAAACCTTACAACTGAATGTATTGGATTTGGGCGTAGCACTAAAATATTACAGATGCATTGTGTTTTTACCTCTAGTCATACATCATCACAGCATTTTGCCACAAGCCTTGTTAGGGTTATTTTACTCATCAATTTGATTCTTGTTTTCCCCCAAGGGATATTTTTCTCAATGCCCTAAAGGGTTTGGCAAATGTGCAACAAGTTTCAAGATGAATTATAACAAGAGCTGTGCAAAACAAATATTATTCAGGACAAATACACACAAATAGCACACTTCTTTTCTTTTTTTTTACAAATACAAATACAACTATCACTCTTAATTATATGTACTGTATTTGTGCTAGACCTTGGCGAAGGCTAGTGGCTAGTGTGATGCACATATTACTGCATCATAAGGTGGGCACAGGAATGCTGCACTGAAAGAACTTCAGAAAGATTGGTCATGAAAAATATAACTTTTATTAAAGTAAATATAGAATACAGTCCTGTGGCCGTTCGTGAAAAATACCCATCTTCATTTATGCCAAGAGTACTGCCTTGCTCAGTGCAGCCATTTTTATGTTTGCTTGCGTGCATGTGCAAGAAACATAGTGCCATCATCTGAGTTTTCGGAGATGTGTCACCCCCTCCTCCAATTCAGTCAGTGTGTTGGCAGGCGCGGCCCCTGTAAGCCAATGAGTGCTGGAGCTGTCTATGACAAGCTCCAAAATGCAGTGGCATACAGTTGAAAGGGGGAGCTATGCTTCTGTAAGCAGCGATAAGATATCACCTGCTCATGCGCAGCTCCCCCTACACACACACACACACACACACACACGCGAGCGAGCACGCATACTGCGTGCTGCTCACGCACACTCTATAGCCGGCCGGGTCCCCAATCCCTTCGGCTGTACTCATATCCCCCAAAGCCTTTTCTAAATGCCACGCTGGGTGCCTACCCCAGCGCAGCAAGTTATCCTATAGCCGACGGGGTGCCCACTGTCCTCTCCCCCCAAAAGTACCGGGTGCCACACTGGGAGACCACCCCAGCATGGCAACTGATGCTATGGCCGATGGGGTGCCCAATCCCCTGTTGGCTTCACGCCCTCCACAGCCATCCTTGTGCAATGCTGGGAGCCCACCCCAGCATGGCAAATGTCCTGCGTCGTCTTTAAAAAAAAAAAACACCTATAAAGCAAAAACGGTCCCACGCAGTCTCCCAGTCCCCCCTCCCACAACCCGCACCCACCCACTACGCACCCAGCCTCCCCACACACCCCCTCACCCCATACTTACCTCCGGAGCATGGTGTGACAATCTTGGTGGACCGGAACACATCTGCACTCTTCAAAGCCAACCGCGAACTGAGGAAATGCCGGTAAGCTGCATAATGGGCTAGATAGGGGTTTTCAACTTTATTGCATATCTCAGGCATTTTGGAATTTTGCACCAAATTTTCAACATGGGGTTTTTGGGACCCCTCCTCATGAATTCTTGCACTGTCATGGCATTACTTGGGCCTGAAGGGTGATTTCGCAGCCACTGCATGAAATCACCTTTCTGGAACGATTAATGAAATGACACTGCCAGTGTTTATAAGGTGGGCTCTAAAAAAGACTATTTTGAAAATTTGGTGGAAAATTACCTAAAAATGACTGTTTTAAGAGCGTGCATTGCGCAGTTCCTATGCACGCTCGTAAGTTGACGAATTTTCAATATTTTCACTCCAGATTTTCAACATTGCCATTTTACCACACTTTCTTATGAACAGTACAGCTGTCATTTTTCACATCTCACCCAAAATGTGTTTCGCCATGTAGAGCACAATGGTGCAGTCGAGTGACAAATCAATGTACGGACATATTAAGAAAATCACAGTGACACTGTTCATGAGCAGAGGTCTTAAAATGGCTATGTTGAAATTTGGTGAAAAAATTCCAAAATGACTGTTTCTGAGTGCGTTGCGCAGTTCCTACACGCTGGTTGTAAGTTGTAAATTCAATATTTTCACTCCAGATTTTTCAGCATTGCATTTTACTACACCTTCTTATGAGCAGTATAGCTGTCATTTTTCACATCTCACTCAAAACATGTTTCCGCCCATGTAGAGCACAATGGTGCAGTCGGTGTGCGAAATCAATGTACGGGACATATTAAGAAAATCACAGTGACACTGTTCATGAGCAGAGGTCTTAAAATGGCTATGTTGAAAATTTGGTGACAAAAGTCCATAAAATGACTGTGTTACGAGTGAGCATTGCGCAGTTTCCATGCACCCTTGTAAATTCATGACTTTGTAATATTTTCAGTCCAGATTTTCACCAGTGGCATTTTTCCACACTTCCTTATGAACAGTACAGCTGCCATTTTTCACAACATGGCCGAAATGTGTTTTCACACTTTCAGCGCAGAGATGCGTGGTCGCTGTGGGAAATCATTGTTCCGGACAGATGAAGAAAATCACAGTGACACTGTTCATGATCGGAGGCACCAAAATTCCTGAGTTGACAATCTGCTGTAAAAAATCCCCAACCTAATTATATTATGGGTGTGCGTTGCACAGTTTCTATGTACTCGTCACTTCACCATTTTTTTAAATATTTTTACTGCAGATTTGCAACATTGCCATTTTTTACACCTCCCCATGAACAGTACAGCTGTCATTTTTTACATCCTGTTCGGAATGTTTTTGCACCTGTGGTGCTAAATGCAGTAGTCGCTGTGCATAAGCAGCTTTCGGCTAACAAACTGATATTCCCCCTGTTCATGAGGTGGGGTCACAAAAAAAAATGTTGAAAATTTGGAGTGAAAATACCAATGAATGCCTGAGGTATTAGGGTTTCCAACCATAACGCCCAACCCTGTAGAGAATGACAGGCATCAGGGTGGGATTCTTGCCTGTAATGCTTATACCATTCCACACCCTGCAGCCAGTGAGAGGCATCGAGGTATGCCTTGGACTCTTTGGCCCCAAAGTTCACCCCATTCTCCTATATCGCACCCATCTCACCATATTTTCTAATGGAATGGGGTGCGCATAAGGGCCAAAGAGCCCAAGGAACACCGTGACACTTGTCAGTGTCTGCAGGGTGCGGTGTGGTGAAATGGCTTGGCCGTTATGCCTGACAACCCAAAGGCACACCCCAGTGCCTGTCACTCTCTGCAGGGTGGTGGTGGAGTTGGCTTCAGTTCAATACTTCACTGCCATTCCTATCACGCAACTCTGTAACTTCTACACTACCACTGCCAATGCCAGCAAGCAAACATTCGGCATTGACAAATGCTTGTTTGCTGTGTGGCACCCATCTGATTATGGCTGCTCAGTTCTCATAATATTAGTGAATATTGCATTGATGGCCCTCAAACCCTTCATCTTGTGCCATCATTAACAACAGAAACAAGTCTGAAAATGTAAAGCAATATTTTTAGTACAGGCAAATATGCAAACAACAACAAATATAGATACAAATAGAAGCAACCAAATACAGATACAGTACAAGCCACTTAGACAGGACATGGATAAGTGGGATGCCTGCTTAAGTGGGATGCTTGCCATGGAACTGATTTTGTTTAATGTAAAGTGCATTGCACTGCAAACATTTAAGTGGGACACCAGATTTGCATAAATCCACTGAAATGAGACAATTTTCAATTATTTTGACCTTTCTCGAGACTTTTCCCAGGATCAGTAAGCACCTGATAATGGTTCATTTAATTACAGTGAGCAACTTAAAAATCATATGTTATTGTGCCTGTTTCACGTAGCTGCCCTTTTGATGATCATTGCTGTTAGACCTACAGTTTTCTGCCTGATTTAAACAAAGTTTCTGCCTGCCCTGTCTATGGCTGACAGAGAATTTGAAATTAAATCAGACTGGAGCCTGGAGCCGTACCTAGACTGGGAGCAGTTGTTGGAAGCTTTCAAAAACCAGAGCTGCTCCCTGTCCTCTGTTGTGGCCAAAATTAAGTCAGACTGGAGCCCAGAGCCATATCTTGGCTGGGAGCAGCTGTTTGACATCAAATGCTCTATACAGGCA
Source organism: Neoceratodus forsteri (assembly GCA_016271365.2). Lineage (NCBI taxonomy): Eukaryota > Metazoa > Chordata > Ceratodontiformes > Ceratodontidae > Neoceratodus > Neoceratodus forsteri. The sequence goes on from CM057452.1 coordinate 1,398,601,612, forward strand.
CACGCTTTGACAGAAAACTATTTTTTTTTTAAACTAAAAAAGCATCACAGACTTCTTCTACCATACTGATACTGGGCCTTCACTCCGGGTTCTTTCTTTCAGCCCCCTAAAAATGCAGCACCAACAACTGCTCAACATTATTTTCTGAGTAAGGGAATAAAGGAGATAAGGAGGAAGGGAGTACAAATAAAAATCATTCCGTGAATAGCCCAAGTAAAACCACGATGTTTGTGCCTTGCAGGCCCAGTGTACTAAGGAGAAAACTGCAGCACTATTTTGTTATGCCAGATTTTCTACAGTTTGGATTGATGGTGGCCATTTTTAATGTCATAACCATCAAAACCTCTGTGAATAGGAAACTACTTAGGGCAGCTAGCATGTTAGCCAAAGAGCAATCACCACGTTAAAAGTACATACAGTATATTCACATTAACAAAACAAAAAAAAGCTAAAAAGTGACAGAAAATAACCTAAACAGTTCATCTAGTCTGTCCAAGTTTCCCTATTTGGAGATGTTCTCATCCCCCTCTTCCCTCCCAGGTTCTCTTCTCTTCTCTTCTCTTCTCTTCTCTTCTCTTCTCCCTCACTTTTCGTCTGATATAACTCCTCATTATGAATCCCACTTCCTCTTGAATCCTGCTATTGTCTACAATTCAACAACCTTGTCAAGTAGTTTGTTCCACCAATCAACCACCCTTTCCATGAAGTACTGCTTTTCATTGTCCTTTTTGAACCTCTTCCATCTATGAGCACCTGCCCCATGGTGGACACACTGTTTTTTAATTTGACCAGACTTGCTATGTCCACTCTGATGAATCTATTCAAGAACTTGAAAGTCTCTGTCTGATCTTCCCTCACCCTCCTGTTCCCCAGTGAATACCTCCTGATACTCAACAGTCTTGCATCATATAACTTGCCCTATTGGCCATGGATCATCTTTGTAACCCATCATAACATTGCCTCAAATGTATTGCTCTTCATCCTTAGGTGTGGATGCTAGAGCTGGACACAGTAGTCCAGAAGCAGACACACTGGTGATTGATATAAAGGCAATGTCACCCTTCTTCTGCTAATGATCTCTCCCTCCCAATGCACTCCTGCCTTCTGTTTGCCCTCCTATCTATCCTTATGCACTGAGTAGCCTGCTTAAGGGTATTTGTAATCAACACTCCCAGGTCCCTCTCCTCTTCCTCTATGTGTTCTACTGGCATCCTATAAATATAGCATTTTTTTCCTGTATTTCTCTCTCCTACTGTATGTGCATCTTCTTATACTTTTTGGCATTGAATTTCAGCTACCAAACATTGGACCATTTCTCAAGTCTCATCACATCCTGTCACTTAATCTTCATAATTTCTTTATGGCTGGACCTCTTGCAGAGTTTGGTATCATCCATGACCAGGCATATATTTTCATGACAAACAATAGAATTTTAAAAGCTGCAGAAGGCTTGTTTTAAATAAAATTACACAAGAATGAATATGTAGTATGAACATATTTGACAGATGTGTAAACCAAAGCAATTATTTACAAGTCCTATTTTAAAGTATTTGTGATAGAAAAATTAGAAAGAAGTATCTCAATTAGAGCGAAGTCATGAAAGCTCTAAGAGTAATGGAACTCCTCTATCTCATAGCTCAGTCTCTAACTATGGCAAATGCCACCTTTAAGAAGACTTCTGTTATTTTGGGAGCACAGAAAATCAGACTTCAGATGTTTACAGCACCTTGACAGAAAAAGAGATGAAATAGGTGTTGGTGATTACACATTCATAGCTCTTCTCAGAACCTGAATAGAGCGTTATGTAATGTGCAGGATTCCATCCCATATTGTTGTAAAAGCCACTAGGATACCAATACTAGCTGCCATGGTATTATCTAGAGAGGTCTTTCTGGAATATGTGTTATGCATTCATCAGTAAGACACACACACACACACACACATACACACACACACATACACACATGGTATCCATTGAGAATAGCAAACTAATATAGGTGCCCCAATGTTGACCCACCGTTCTAAAAGGCAGAATGCCCCCTTGGTAACCCCAGCTTTGATCCACCAGCTCAAACATAGGAACAACCTATGGCACCGTGCCATTGAGACTGGCCGGCCCAATGACAGGCGGTTATGTGCTGCCGCCCGAAACAAGTGCACTCAGGCCATCAGAAAGGCCAAGTCTGAGCACTATCGGTCCTCAATCACGGCCTCATGAGGGAACCCCAGAACCTTCTGGGATAACATTAAACAGTTAAATGGGACTGCACACTCCCCCCACCCACCCAGATCAACATTAATGGTGTGATCTCCTCAGACCCAGCCCTCATAGCCAACCACCTCAACACCTCATTCACTGACCTTAGCCCTATCCTCCCTACAAATTTCTTTGACCCTCCTCCCCCAGCACCTGCCGTAAATCTTTCTCACCCTTATTTTCTCCTCCACCGTGTTTCTGCCCAAGAACTTAGGCCGCACCTTGTCACTGCCTCAAGAGATAATAGTACAGGCAGTGACACCCTGGATCCGTGATTCACGGCTGGTCTTAGACACAGTCCTTACCCGATCACATGCCTCATCAACCACTCTCTTTGCCTGGGGAAGGTTCCAACTGCCTGGAAAGTCACCACTGTCATCCCTATCTTTAAAGGTGGTGATAGGACTGTGGCTGGAAACTATCGACTGATCTCCATTCTCTCTCCTCTCTCCAAGGCCTTGGAAAAAGTGGTGGCCTCTCAAATCTCTGACTACCTCTCCACCTACAATGTCCTTTGTCCTGAGCAGTATGGCTTCTGAGCGGGCCACAGTATCAACACAGCCCTCCTAGAGTTCTCCAACTTTCTCCACTCCTCCTTAGACACTGGTTCTCTGGCTGGTGCTGTCTTCATTGACCTCTCGAAAGCTTTCGACACTGTCTCCCACCCCATCCTTCTTGATGCCCTTAGTCTCTCTGGTTTTGCTGCTGGGCCTATCTCCTGGTGCACCAGTTATCTATCTGACCGCTCACAGCGTGTAAAAATTAATGGGACCTACTCAGACATCTGTCCCATCTTTTCTGGGGTTCCCCAGGGCTCCATTCTGGGCCCTTACTATTCTCCTTTACCTTAACACCCTTCCACGCTCTTGCTCGGGAACATTCTATTGTGACGCTGATGATGCAGTCATCTTTGCCTCAAGTCGTAACCCTATTGCCCTCCAGGACTCGCTGCAGAAGTCCTTCACTGAAGCCGAGGGCTGGTTCAAGGAACATAGATTGGTGATAAATCTTAAAAAACAAAACCATGTTCTTCACTCATCCCCAAAACAAGTCCTGCAACTTCAAACTCCTCATTCACTCTGGGTCCTCTTCCCACTCGAACAAGTTTGCTCCTATAAATACCTAGGGATCCATTTGGCCCCTCCCTCTCCTTCCATGGACACAGCCGCTGCCTAGCCACTGCCACTAATATCCGATTGGGCATCTTACACTGGTATAAACACTGCCTCCCCGGAGGCTCTTCGACTCATGCAGTCACCTCCTCTATCCTGTCCCTAGTGGACTATGGACTGCTGGTGTATGGTGCTGCTGATCAGACCGCACTCCATAAAATTCTTTACTCTGAATAAGGCCTGCAGGTTAATCTGGAGCACCTAGGCTGACACACACTGTCACTGTACGCCAAAAGCGCTTGGTACTTGATCTTGATGAGCACCTCAAATATCTGACCTGTACCCTACAAAAGACCCTCCTTGGGCTATCTCCACCAGGATTGACCACCACCATATGCCGCTCTGTCCCACTAGTTCATACTCTGGACCTCTGGGAAAACCTCTTGTTATCCCTAGAGCTAGGACCTCTCACGCCAAAGAGCCTTCAGCTTTAGGGCCCCTCCTGGTTCAACACACTGCCCCTCCATCTCCAAGCTCCAACTATATCGTGCTTCAAAACTTCATTACATCACCACCTTATTAACACCCGATGCTGTAATTGCCACTAGTCAAAGCCATACTCCAATACTTATGACAAAGCTTATTACTAAGCTGCTAAGGACAACATAACTCTGGTATTGTTTGCATCAATCCTACCTGTACCAGCTTATTTGTATCTACGTCTTAAGTTACTGTTATACTTATGTGTTGTACTGTTATACTGTGTATTTTCATTTGTCTTACTGTGACAAGGTACCTTTGTAAATGAGCCTATGGCTCAAAGGTTTTCCAAACTGCTGTTTAAATAAAATAAATAAAAATAAATAAAACGGCAATTCATATTGGGTGATATACTCATGGGCTATCCTGCAAGTGTAGTGACCCTACGTGAAGATGAGGGTAGGGAATAGCGACCAGAAGGGGGAGATAGTGAGGAGAAGTGGAGAGACAGGGAAGGGGTCTTTAGCGGACTGGTGTGCCTGCTGCTGCTGAGCTAGCTGTCTTGTGTGGTGTGGTGGTGAGCGTGGCTAGCTCTAGTGAAGCAGGTACTGGGTTTGGGGCTGGGGACTGTCACAAAAATTATTGCAGCTGTTGACTTTTTTTTTTACTGCGGCAACCAGAGTGTCGCCCCTTCCCTGACATGCACCCCCCCTGGAGTTAGTAATCTAAACTCGGGGGGGGGGCAAAACCAAAACACTTTTTAGGTTGCCAGATGCTGGGTCACTGTGATGTGTATATCACTGATTTGCTTTTCAGTGATATACACTCACCATAATAGTGATCGCTATTTTGCAATCACTATTATGACATGGAACACACACACACACACACAATGAAAATGAAACTTAACTAGTGGGCTTCTACAGCATTTATCATATGTACCCTGATTTTCAAAGGCCTTAATGATTCTGAGTAGTATCTTTGGCAGCAGAAAAGGTACATATCAGAAGAATGATTTTAATTCCTTTACTACTCATATCTAACCACAAAAGTTTTTTTTTTTAATTCTTATGTTTATCCTCTTACTGCTTTCTTTCAGCTCTACTTCCATCACTGACCATTGTCACAGCCTGTTCAAAGAGCTGCTCCTGTCCTTTCTTCCAGGGAGAAAAGGAAACTGCACTCAGTCTACTGCAAACTTTCCTCCCCATCAGCTTACACCAGGATGTGAGTTGTCTTCTGTTCCTTGGCAGGTGTGTTCCCCATATACCCATCTACCAGCTGTGGGAAGTGGAGGCATCTGAAACCACCCCAACAAAAATGGGAGGTGGCCCAGCAGGGCATGTGGTAGTAGATTCAGGCATGACCCATCTAGTCTAGGCCTACGCTTTCCCCATTCCTTCCAAAGGGACCCCTCCCTATGGATGTACCATTGCATATACCAGCATGGCTGACATGCTATGCATATGTGTCTTTCTCTCCCACAGCACATCTCCAACTTCTCCACTGCCTGTGGTCACCCTGGTGGTTGTGGTAGTGTAGGAGAGCATGCATCATCTCTCTCCAGAATAAGGCATGTTATACAAGCCAGCCAATTGGATCCCAGGTGCCTTTACTGAAAAGCCACCGATTGGTCCAGTCGTCCTCCTCGGTGCAGGCTGTTCCCCGAGGGATTTTCTAGTGTGGCTTTTCAGCCGAAAATTAAATGCTTACAAATGTTATAGAAGCCTGTTTGTTGGAACTAAAGTTATAGTTATTATATGCCTGTTAAGTGATTGCAAGCCCTGTTAAGATTTGCTAGACAGAACCCCTTTACCCCCCACTGTCCTTGGTGCTTTTTTAAAGTGTCCCATTGTTCTGTTCATTTCTCTGATCTCTGGCTCCTTAACCCTCCACTGCATTGGGTTTCCCTATAAACAAGGCCCCTGGAATTCTGCGGTTCTGCTGTTGTGGAATTTGCCGCAGAATTTGCATCATGCTGCAGAATATATACAGTGCCGCAGAATTTATTGTTTTTGGTGAATTTTCATATAAATATACTGTTTTTCCATAGTGTCAGGCTTTCTTTCCCACCTTGTTTATCCTGAAGCCCCTCCTGTATGCTCAGCATATGATGTCATCGATGACATCACATCATATTTAGACAATGACAGGACTGCATTCTGCCAGCGAAATGAATAAATCATGCCACAGAAATCAGAAAATGCTGCCGCAGAAGTCAAGGAGCCCTGCCGCAGAAATCAGAAAATTCTGCCGCAGAACACCAGAGGCCCTGCCTATAAATCACTGCCTTTTTCTCCATTACTTGCAGCCCCTGAACAGGGTGAGACCCAGGACCCCCGGTCACCGGCCCACCGCTACCACGCAGCCAACGGCTGTCACTCCCAAAAGTGGATCAAGCTCCTGAAGGTACGCATGCTGCTTAGCTTAATCGGATCCCAGGCACCTTTACTGAAAAGCCACCGATTGGTCCAGTCCTCCACCTCGGTGCAGGCTGTTCCCCGAGGGATTTTCTAGTGTGGTTTTTTGACCCACCCCTTCCACCCCCCAGGCCTCCTTTAAATACACTGTTGCCATGCCCTCTCTGTCCATCTAGCCATCCTATAGGTTACTACCTAGTTGGCAAAAAAAAAACCCGCCCTTACATACTCACTCAGTCTTCAGTGAGTCATGGCACACTACATCTTAGTATGCCTGTTAACGTTAACCTTTGTTCCTGGTATATCCCACACTAACATTACACAACAGGCGACCTTAGTATGCCTGTTAACGTTAACCTTTGTTCCTGGTATATGCCACACTAACATTACACAACAGGCGACCTTAGTATGCCTGTTAATGTTAACCTTTGTTCCTGCTATATGCCACACTAACATTACACAACAGGCGACCTTAGTATGCCTGTTAATGTTAACCTTTGTTCCTGGTATATGCCACACTAACATAACACAACAGGCGACCTTAGTATGCCTGTTAATGTTAACCTTTGTTCCTGGTATATCCCACACTAACATTACACAACAGGCAACCTTAGTATGCCTGTTAATGTTAACCTTTGTTCCTGGTATATCCCACACTAACATTACACAACAGGTGAGCTTAGTATGCCTGTTAATGTTACCCTTTGTTCCTGGTATATGCCACACTAACATTGCACAACAGGCGACCTTAGTATGCCTGTTAATGTTAACCTTTGTTCCTGGTATATGCCACACTAACATAACACAAAAGGTGAGCACTGCCATGAAAAATGATACCTACTATGCCTTCGGCCATTTTACCACTCACTATTCTTCACGCCCCCCTTCCTTTATCCACTCATCACCCTCTTCTTTCTCTCTCTCCCTCCTTCCTTCCCTATTGTCCCTTAAAGCATTCCTTCTCCTAGTCCCAAACTGTAACACAAGCTCAAGCACAATTAATATACAGTTTCTACCCTCTAAAACAAATAATAGGCAGTCAGAAGGAAAAAAGCCCTCAGGTCGCATTTGATCTCATTAAAGAAACTGTTACTCTTTCTCCTTTTCTGCTCAGGCAATGTTGAGTTAAATCCAGGCCCTCCATCACTGCTCTCCTCCCCAACAGAATTTGCAGATGCACCTGGTTTAAAAATAATGATGGTTAACATACTGAGTCTAATCAAAAAACTATCCCAGTTACAAGCCTGGGCTGCCCACACTGAGCCTGATATTATCATTGTCACTGAGTCATGGCTTAATAAAAACATTACCGACCAGCAAATTAATATAGTGGATTATGTTCTGTTCAGGGCAGATAGGGGATCAAGGGGAGTGGAGTAGTTGACTATGCCAAATCAAAATACACAATTAGTAATATTATTACCAAATCTAAACACAGGGAATATGGAATTGTTTCACTGAAGCTCCATCTCCCTTCCTCTGACAACATTACCATCATAGATGGATTCAGACCACCTGCTGCCGGAACAGATATCCTTAGCGCCCTCAAAACTTTAATCATTAATGCTAACACAGAAACACTAATCCTTAGTGACTTCAATCTGGATTGGTTATCATCAAAATCCTCCAGCCTGAAGTCACTTTGTGATGAACTCGGACTCGTACAACTAATTAGTGAACCAACTAGGATTAACACCCTAAATACAGCCAATAGCTCACTTCTAGATGTTATACTAACTATTCATCCACATAAAATCCTACAAACAGCGGTGTTTCATAATGATATGAGTGATCACAACATCGTAGTTTGCACTAGATCACAACCTAAAGTCAACTTCCCCCCTAAATTTATAACCAAACGGTCATTCCACAAGTTTAATACCAACAACTATTGGACGGATCTAAGCAAGATCAGATGGCAAGACCTCTTCCTTGCAAAATCAGTAGACGAGGCTGTTAATGTCCTCAACTGCAACATTACCTCATTAGCTAATAGACATGCTCCCACTATTAAGGTTCAGACTTGCAAAAACTCACACCCTTGGTTCACACCAGAACTCAAGGTTGCACCATCAAACCGTGACAAACTATGGGCCCAGGCAAGGCGCACCAAGAGCCCTTTAGATTGGCAGGCATTTAGGGCAGCCAGGAATGCCTGCGTCAAATGTATTCGTGTAACCAAATCAAGCTACTATGTTTCTACTCTAGAGCAGGCTAAAGGGAACTCCTACAAAATCTGGAAGAATTTCAAGTCAATTGAGGGTCGGCCAACTGCCCCATCTGTTCCAGCAAAGATTCACATCAGTGGAACAGTTATTGAAAGTACACATCAAATACTGGAAGAACTTAATTCCCACTTCATCACTGCCAGCCTAGCATTTGATACCTCTCCACATGCCACCCAAGTAAGGAACATCGATAGCACGTACACATCGCCGCATACTCCAGTCTGTTCATTCCAGTTGTTCCCTCTTAGCTTTAAGGAAGTTGAGGAGTCACTTAATAAACTGGATACCAAAAAAGTGCGGGGGAGGATAGCATAGAACCATTATTCCTAAAACTTGGCTACTCCTATCTTACCGCCCCAATACTTCACATATTCAACCTTTCTATCTCAACTGCTACAGTTCCCTCGTGTTGGAAATCTGCCCATATTCTCTCTCTATTCAAGTCGGGGGATCCCTGTGATCTCAATAATTACAGACCTATTTCAATACTGCCCATATTCTCAAAAGCCTTCGAAAAACTGATCTATTCCCAACTGAAAAACCATATTGAAATTCAATCTCTCTTAAACCCTCTCCAATCTGGCTTTCGCCCAAATCATAGTACCACTACAGATCTAGCCAAGGTTACTAATGATTGGGTCTCTGCAATGGACTCTAAGAAAACTACTGGTGTAGTATTCTTAGATCTAAGCAAAGCTTTTGATACAGTAGACCACAATTTATTAGTTCACAGCCTCATTAACCTTGGCTTTACTCCATCCACAAACCAATGGTTCAATAGCTACCTGATGGGCAGGACACAGAAAGTTAAATCAGGAGATTTGTTTTCGTCCACCTTACCTACTGCTAGGGGAGTCCCACAGGGCTCTATCTTAGGCCCTGTCCTCTTTTCCTTATATATAAACAACCTTGACCATCAGATTACCAAGTCCCATTTACATTTCTTTGCAGATAACACAGTCCTGTACACATCTGGGCCCTCACTGGAAGGAGTTAGCGACACCCTTCAAGCCGACTTTGCACAACTAGAAAAAACCTAATTAATGCAAAGTTACTCCTTAATGCCAAAAAAAATGAAAGCCATGATCCTCCACCCATGCACCTCCCACTCTACTACTCTTGTTCTACCTAATGACTTTATAAATACTTCCCTAGGTGAGCATTTGGAAATAGTTTCAAAGTTCAGATATCTCGGTTTCTGGCTCAACAACAGACTTTCCTTCAATGATCACCTCGATGACTTGGCTAAAAGGCTAAAAGCCAGATTAGGCTTTTTTTTCCGCAATAGATCTTTCTTTCCCGCAGAGATTAGAACCAAATTGGTTCAGGCCACATTCCCCCCCTTCTTGATTACGGCGATATAATATACAACTCTTCAGCTCCTACCAGTCTTCATAAGCTAGATGTTCTCTACCACCACTCCCTCCGATTTATTACCAACTCCCTCCCTCTAACTCATCACTGTGACCTATATGCCTTAGTTGGCTGGCCCTCGCTCACCATTAGACGGACAGTCCACGCCGGCACCTGGACTTTAAAACTTCTCCTGAACAAACTACCGCAATACCTATCCTCTTTAATATACATAGCGCACAGTGTTTACTCCTTAGGAAGTCAGATTTTCTTCTCCTCGATGTACCTAGGACCCGTACTTCCTTTGGAAAATGCGCTATATCATGTTCGCTGTCAACTATTTGGAATTGATTACAATCCTCACTGAAATTACACAGCATTGTCCCTGTTAACTTTTTCAAAAGGTTAGCCATGGTTAAACTAAAAGATACCTGTAACTGTTTTTAAACTGAATATTTTCCCCGGGGCACCAATTTAACAACCTCACGATATCTCAAGCTCCATCTCTCCATGTCATTAGCTCTGTCTCGAACCACTTTCAGTGTATCAGGTGGAATCCCTATTAACATATTAGTTATTGTTATGTAATTACTGTTACTTTCTCCAGGAACTTTAATTTTTCTCTGAGGAAATCCTAATGTATATAATATATTGTCTTATAAACAGTGTCACCTCCCATCATGAACTTTGTGTACCCGGGGAGCTCTTTATGTATATTGTGTAATATTATGTAATCTCTTAACTTATTTGATTTTACATCTGTCTCAGGACCTCCTTGTGAATGAGCTTACTCAACAGAGTTTTCCTGCAATAAACTTGAACTTGAACTATAAGATGCTCCTTTCTTCTCCTACCAGCCCTACTGGTAATCCATACTCAGAAGTGATCCTAAGTCACCAGTTCTAAAAGGATGTTAAATTCGCTGTACCATCAGGTTGTTGTTGGTTTTTTTTCTGAATAATTTTTTTAAACACACCTAGGACAAGACTATACCTATATATTTTTTTTCATTATTTCGTCTTTTAGTTTAAGATGATGCCGCCATATTTTATCATCCAACTGGGATGAGCAAAACAATGGGATTTGTCTGCATCTGGGCCCACATTCTATTCTAAATCAGCACTAAGCCATACAGTTATACAGTAAAAACAAGCATTTGTCAATGCCGAATGTTGATTATTTATATTTGCTGTTTAGGTATTTGGAAGTGAATGTACCATGCCTAAGAACTGTCATGTGCCCCCCCAAGACATTCACTATGTCTTTCTGTTCAGTATTCAAAGAAGAGGGTGAGGGGCAAGGGCCACAACAGTTGCAAAGGCATGAATATGTGGACAATAGTCCATTCACAGGCAGAAGAATCCTGCAGAAGGTGAGTAAATTAACAGTGGACAAAGCAAGGGCACCAGATGGCATACACCCAAGGATATTAAAAGAACTATGAAGGGAAATAGCAGTACCTCTGGCAGCTATGTTCAGTGAGACATTCAACACAGGAGTGGTACCAGAGAACTGGAGGAGGGCACATGTGGTCCCTCTATAGAAATCCAGCAGTAGGGAGGAAGCAGGAAACTATAGGCCGGTCAGCCTCACTTCAGTAGTGGGGAAGATCATGGAGACATTGGTTAAAGAAAGGATAGTGGGGCATCAAGAAGCCATCAGAGGCCAGGACATTAGGCAACATGGATTCACAGTGGGGAGGTCATGTCAGAAAAATCTGGTTGACAGGGCCCGTTTTAGGACTTTGGGGGCCTCCAGCAAACTCTATGACTGAGGCTCCACAGACAGGGCCGGGCTCCCCCCCCCAAGTAATCTTTCTACATAGTATTTAAATTTCATAAAATACATGCCAATGCATACATAGGTGCAAAATAACATTTGTAAGCCTAGATACAAGCCCACCACATTTGTAAAACTGAAGAAAATGGTACTCAGACTAACTAGAAACCAAATCAAAAGTAAATTCTGGGGAACAAAAAAAAACACTTGAAAGAATATGTACATACATGGGGCATAGATAATTTTGAATTTCTTACATAAATTCATTAGAAAGAATCTGGCAAGCTCAACCCCTGCATTTACAATACATCTTAATAAAATGGGTGGAGGCACCTGGTATATGTAACCAACCAAAAGCATCAGCAAAATCACTCACCATCCAAAGAAAGAGACTGCACACAAAAGGTGCTTCATTTTAGTATATGGTGCAAATGTGCAAAGTCCAATCAAAAGCATATAGTTAAGGAACCAGAGCTCTCCCTGCTCCATTACCCCCCCATTCTGCTGCGTTAAAAGTCTGCATTGTCCATATAATCCAATATGCTTCCTTATTGTAAATTGAGGGGTTCTTAGTCTCATCATCCAGCTGAATTATGATTAAGCCTGACCACTACGGCAAAGTGACCACCTCCATCGATCAGGAACAAATATTATGGTTATAAATTGGAGGAGTTCTTAGTCTCATCATTCAGCTGAATTATGATTAAGCCTGACCACTACGGCAATGTAACCACCTCCATCGGTCAGGAAAAAACATTTTATCTTGCCCTTCAGAACGGATGTCCTCCTGCTTTCTCAGTCTTGTGGGGTAAACCACTCCCCAGCTTTATTATGTGGGCAGAGTGTTCCAGCCAGTAAGAGGCTCACAGGGTTTTACTGGGGAGCTCAACAGTTTGAAGGTTACAGTTTTCCTCCATTCTAAGCTGTATAAGGGATTTGGCAAGCTCAACTCCAGTATTTGCAGTGAAATTGTGCATGAGTTTTAAAGCTTCAGAGGGACTTTCTGAACTTTTTTTTGATGAATTCATTGATTAAGTCACTGTAAGGAAGACTTTTGCCAACTTTGTGCTTAATGGACAGCACTGCTAGCCCAGACAGTCTTTCTTGTCTCATTGATGACCTCAGATAAGTCTTTATCAACTTCAGTTTTGAAAAACTGCGTTCTGCCGTAGCCACAGTTACTGGTACTGTCAAAAAAATGTGCAACACCACATAGGCATTCATATAGATTTCATGTAGCTGGTTTCGAAGAAGAAAATTTAACACTTGTATAGGTGATGTATCATTCTCAACCATTCCTGCCAGGTTCCTAAGTTCACGTGCAAGTTCATGAGCATCAAAGTCAGAGTGGTTAGTTGTGCTGTCTGTTAATTTTTCTTTGAGAACCTCACATTGTTTTATCAGGTCTTCTATGGAAACAGAATTTAGCATTTTTATGTTCAACAGAAATCCAAATGTTTTAGCAAACTCTGACATTTGCTGAAATTGTTCACTAAAGGACATCAGTGTGGTGTCCAGTAGTGTGTTGAAAAACTCAACCTGAAAACTGAGTTTTGGGTCCTGCACTGCGTCGTTGTGTCCTTCATAATCAAATGGTCGCTTGACCTTTCAGTGTCTTGTCTGATGGAATCCAGCTGGGACATCCAGTTCTGCAGCAATCTTTGAGCCCTGTACCAATGCCTGTTCAAACCCACTCTCTCTGTACTTTTTAAGTATGTCAGTGGTTGAAGCAAGCACCTTCACACAGGTTGATATGTCAACTGAAGCACTCTGCAATATCTTGCTTGCACGGTTCACTTCAAGCAGGACATCATACCAAATGACGAGACATACAATGAATTTGTATGAGAGGAGTTCAGCACAAAGTGACCTTGCCTCTGCATATGTTGCAGCATCTTTGGCTCTTACAGACTCTGCAATCTCCTGCAAAGCACTCCTAAATTCTTGGAGCTGATAGAGAAGTGCTTTTACAGACTCTATTGGGCACTCCCACCGAGTCTCAGAAAGTGGCTTTGGAGTTATCTGAACATGTTTTTTCAATATTTGCAAGCAGCTTGTTGAGGCAGTGCAAAGATTGTAGACCTTCTGCAAGCAACCAAAGAATGAGACAGCATGTCTTGATGAATGGGTTCCATCGCTGATGATGAGGTTCAGGCAGTGGCAAGCGCATGGCACATAAAATGCTCTGCAGTTCAATTCTTTTATGCAAGCCTGCACACCAGCTCATTTGCCTTTCATGTTGCTCCCATTATCATATCCTTGCCCCCGACAGTTGCTGATGTCCAGATTATATTGCTGTAAAGTCTGAAGAAAGGAGTCAGTCAGTCCTTCTCCGGTTGTGCCATTGACAGGTATGAACCCCAAAAAATGTTCCTTGATGGTGGTGACATTTTTTGAAACATCCATACGTCGAACAAGCGTCATCTGCCCTTGGTGGCTAATGTCAGGAGTACAGTCCAGGATCACTGAAAAATATCTGGATTCTTATATCTGTAATACAATGGCCCATACAATTGCACCTGAAATTAGTTGAATTATTTCATTTTGAATGTTCTTGCCCAAATAGTGGTCCAGTATCTCCTTATTCTGAATCTGAAGAATATGTTCAGCCATTAGTGGGTCAGACTTTGACAGGAATTCAACCTGCCCCAAAATGTTTCCATTGCCTTAGGTATGAAGCACATCACTTGGGCCATGGAAAGCCATATTCCTCTCAGCCAAGAATTGAATATTTGCTATGATACATTCCAAGACTCCACGCCAGGGTATTATTTCTTTCTCTATTAGCAGCTGTCTCTTTTCGTCCACTGTCTGGCCACTCTTCAATCTTGTCTCCAGTTCCTTCCACTTTATCATGCTTGCTACATGTTCTGGTGCACGGTCACGGGAACTTAGAGCCTTTGACATTTCTCTCCATGCCTGATAACCTCCAGTCTGAAGAAGATTGTTTGATTGTCCAAATAATTTGCAGGCAAAGCAGAACAGTGCATCCTTGGAGACAGAGTACATTAACCAAGTGCACTTTACTCTCTCACCGCTGGGCAGAGTACAAAAATAATTTCCTGCTGTGAATCTTCTCTTTTTCTCATTCACTGGGAATTGTGGCAGTATGACTTGAACAGGTCCATGTTTCACAGATGACACTCATACCTCATCCCTTAGTGTGTCTGGCCAAGTTCCAAGATCCTCAAATTAAATTTCAGAAGATCCAGCTAAATCACATATGATGGTATCTATGCAGGTGGGCACAGTACTGACAGTGGCAGGTGCAATCCTGGTCTCTTCTGAATGCAAAACTCCTGGAATGATATGTTCACAGGTGGCGGAAACCATACAGACAGTGGCAGGTGCATTCCTGGTCTCTTCTGAAGGCAAAACTCCCGGAATGATATGTTCACAGGTGGTGGAAACAGTACAGACCGTGGCAGGTGCATTTCTGGTCTCCTCTGAAGGCAGAACTTCTGGGGTGATGGTGGACACCATTTCTTCCACTACAGCAGTTGCAGGAACTTGTGCTCCAGGTTCAGGTGCTCTTTCAAGATCAGCTCCACTTCCTAGGCTTTCGCATGAATGTGACGGGGTAGTAAAACATTTCTCAATGGCACCTCTTTGCCACTTTGTGTCTTCATCTCTCTTCTGGTGTAACTTTCTCTTCGCAGCTCCTGACAAATATGTGCGCTTCATTTTTTTAAACTGAAGGTGCAAATAAGTAAACGCCATTAAACATTTGCACCAGAATTTTCAAATGTACTGCAGAGCAGGTTTTTACTTTTCCCATTAACTTAACTGGAAGCTGACTACATCAGGCATTTTAATATTTGGCTTTGTGGATCCAGCAATACTTGCATTGGCCTGCTCTCTGTGAAGATTGTGATATGCAGATGCCCAGGCCCTAAGCCCTACATTGTGATGGCCACAGAAGAAAACTTGTACTGTGATAGTCAACACCCTCACACTAGGAGGATCATGACTCCAAAAAAAACACATTGGGTGTGTCACAGCCCCACCCCCACCCACGGGGAGTCCATGGCCACTTTACAATTTTGCTACACTGGGAGAGTCCTGGTCCCTCACACCCCACGCTAGGATGATCAGACCGCCACCCACCTCCACCCCCCCCGGAACCAGGAGGCTTAGCTGAATATCCGAATTTGGGTGGAAAGACATTGATTTTGCTGGACATCAATAGGTAGGCATGTTTACCAGTGGGACTGCACGTGTCTGTGTGCATGTCTGTGCCAGTTAGACTGAATATTTATACACACACACACACACAGTATGTTCATGTAAATAAAACCAATTTTTAACAGAAATTTGCTTGGCTGTTTCTTTAACTACCCACACACCACAACTGAACAAACTCAGGGGGACCTAAGCAAGCTAGAGGAGTGGTCAGAGTGGTGGCAGCTGGGGTTCAATGCAAAGAAGTGTAACGCTATGCACTTTGGGGTGAAGAACCCAAGGAGAGGATACTGGCTGGGAGGGGTTAAGCTGGGGATCACTGAGGACCTGGGGTAATGGTAACAGGGATCATGGACAACACTGCCCAGTGCATGAGAGTGGCTGCAAAAGTGAACAAAATGCTGGGGTGCATAGCAAGGGGTTTTTCATCCAGGCAGAGAGGGGCAATCTTGGCCCCTCAACAGGTCACTGGTAAGGCCACACTTAGAGTATTTTGTGCAGTTTTGGAGGCCATACCTAAAGCGTGATATCAGGCTACTGGAGGGGGTGCAGGAGGGCAACAAAGATGATGTGGAATGGAAGGGACACAGACTATGACAGTAGGCTAAGAGACCTGAATATGTTTATTTATTTTATTTTATTTAGTTTTTGTTGACTGGGTAAGTGCACTAGACAAATCCTGCCTATTTTCAGCC
This sequence comes from Neoceratodus forsteri, assembly GCA_016271365.2. Lineage (NCBI taxonomy): Eukaryota > Metazoa > Chordata > Ceratodontiformes > Ceratodontidae > Neoceratodus > Neoceratodus forsteri. The sequence goes on from CM057452.1 coordinate 1,398,618,118, forward strand.
ACTACCCGGGGGAGGGGGATACAGATGAATGCCAACTGACCTTGAACCAGACTAAGCTGTTGGTGGTATTTTTAGTGAATGAGGGAAATTTGGCCAGGACACCAGGGAAAAAACACCCTGGAGGACAGAAGGGATGGGGGGGGACATGATAGAGACATTCAAATATCTGAGGCGGGGAATCAATAAGGATGAGATAGATGGGGTCTTTGAGTTAAAGAGGGGGAGGGTCACCAAGGGACATTCGCCAACAATAGAGTGGGGGAAGATTTAGGAAGGAAATGAGGAGACACTATTTCACAGAGGGGGTGGTAGCAAAATGGAATGCCCTACCAGAATGGGTGATATCATGTAAATCTGTGAACAGTTTCAAAGGACATGGGGCAGGGAACAGGGAGGGTGGGGGGTGGCAGTGGGATGACAAATGGGAGGGGGGTGGGGTAGCTGCACACTCGAGCAGACTTAGCTGGACCAGGTGGTCTGTTTCTGCTGGCACATTCATATGTTTGTATGTTCCATCTCTACAGGCTTTGCTTTAATTATCCTACTGGGTATTTCTGGTTTGCACATTGCATGCAAGAACCATTTTTAGAACTGTGATGTAGTTTATGACCCTTGCTTGATCATTCATTGAGGCACAATGCATCCATGTTCTGCTATAGAACTTCGTGGCTGAGAAGGACATAAACTACATAGAATTCTAAAATGTTACTTAAACACCAGATGGTAGATGAGAAACACCCACTGAGGTAACTAAAAAGCCTTTAGAAATGGAACAATTACATAATTAGAAAATACATTGAAAAACAGCTTCCAGTGAGCAAGATGACTTCAAATTCAGTGCTGTTCCCCATTAACACATTTAGTGTTCACCTGGTGTGTGATGCAGTATCTACCAAGTACACCCAAGTAGTAACTAATGAGTTCTAATCAAAATTAAGCTGTCTGCTTTTTTACATTGTCCTACAGACTCTACCAGTTGAGCATAGTAAAGAGCTGCTAATGAGCCCACAGCCTCATGCATTTTGTTTTTACATTTGTCCAACTAATGCCATCAGGATCTCATAAAGATCTGCTAATGAGTCATGAGTTAGCTTAATCACACATTTTGTCCCACATTTGTAAAAGCATTCCAGGTCTGTCTGAGACCTCTAGAAAAAAATTGAGTTAATGTAACAAATATTTTTCAGCCTGGATTGGCACTTTAATTTTCTTTCAAAAGGAGTGCGGGTCTTTTGGTATTCACCTCAGGGTCCTACTGGCACGTCACCCAGGTAGACCACCCATCAGCTGGGTCCCTACGCCAAAGTGCGTCTGCCTCAAAAAGGCTTAACTATATAACAGCAACCCAGTCAGTGGCTCAGTAGGTAGCACACTCGTCTCTGAGGCCGGGAGATCAGAGGACTGTGGGTTCAGTTCCCACATCTGGCACTTGGGTTAATATCCCAATACTGACACTGTAGTGCAGCATGAGAGGGTGCTGCACTTCTGAGGCCGTCTTTCAGATGAGACATTAAACCGAGGTCCCATCTGCCTGGATTGGTGGTAGTTCAGGTGGATGTTAAAGATCCCATGGCATGTATCGAAAAGAGTAGGTGAATTTCCCCGGTGTCCTGGCCAAATTTCCCTCATTCACTAAAAATACCACCAACAGCTTAATCTAGTTCAAATTCAGTTGCTCACCATCTGTATCCCCCTCCCCCCCCGGTCGCCCCTGAAAAAGGGACTTCTAGGCCCAGTGGGCTTACTGGGTCAACAAAATTCAACAAACAAACCCAAAATAAGTGTAACTGAGGTGTGGTCCCCAGCCCCAACCAATGTGCAGAGCTAGTTAAATGAGAGCCATTCATCTTCCTTTACAAACCTTATACAATGGTAGCTACTCACACTTGCTCATTCAAACTCTAAATGAGAGATGCTACTACATATGGCTTAGATTCAATGCTAAGAAGTGCAAGGTAATGCACCTGGGAAACAAAAACCCAAGGGAAGAGTACACAATTGGGGGTGAGATACTAACAACAACAAAAATGGAAAGGGACCTGGGGGTAGTCATATCAGATGACCTAAAGGTGGGCAAGCAATGTGAGAGGGCAGCAAGGAGGGCTGGGGGGATACTGGGATGCATAGGGAGAGGCATCACCAGTAGAAAACAGGAAGTTATTATCCCTCTGTACAGACAGCTGGTGAGACCCCATCTGGAGTACTGTGTGCAGTTCTGGAGACCCAATCTCCGCAAAGACATAGACAAGATGGAAGCTGTCCAGAGGAGGGCAACTAAAATGGTGCAGGGTCTGCACCGGAAGACATATGAAGAGAGACTTCAGGAGCTTAATATGTATAGCCTCGAGGAAAGGAGGGAGAGAGGGACATGATAGAAACTTTCAAGTACCTCAAGGGAATCAACAAAGTCCAAGAGGGTAGCATCTTTCAAAAAAAGAGGTGTGCAAGAACAAGAGGGCACAATTTGACGATGGGGGGCAGCTCAGAGGTAATTTAAGGAAGTATTTTTTCACAGAGAGGGTTGTGGATGCATGGAACGGCCTTCCGAGGAGGAGGTTGTGGTGTCAAAATCAGTGGTGGAATTCAAGCATGCATGGGACAGTCATAAGGCAATTCTGGGGGGTGGGGGTAAGAAGAAGTAGGCTGCTGGTTAACTAGGATCTGCAGCTTATCCAGTAGGTAGGGAAATGAGCAGACTGGGTGGGCCAAGCGGTCCTTATCTGCTGTCAAATTCTATGTTTCTATGTTTCTATGGCAAACAAAACAAGAAGTTAATGCACCCTCAGCCCCCGCCCCATCACTCACCCCAAAAAGGGGTAAACCTCTAGCCCTTGTCAACCACAACACGAGACAGCAAGAGAAGTAAAATCCTCACTCATACATTTTTTTGTCACAGTACAAAACAGTGCTCACAGGGGAGGGATTTGACACAGCAGCATTTAAACATGTGTGGGACAGGTATAAGGGAACAGAGGTGGAAAGGAGGGGTGAAAAGTAATTTATCAGGTAGGGTCAGTCAGAGGCTGCAAGCTGGTGTAGGGCTTATTATAGAAAGACTGGATGGGCCTACTGGTCCTTATCTGCCAACAGTTCCTCCCATGTTTTCCATAGAAAGCTAATGCAATCCTGTCCTATTGAGCCGGGATAATGTAATAGTGCCTGCTTAGCAAAAAAAAAAAAAAAAAAAAAAAGGCAGTAGCATAGCAGATGCTGTTTTCACAGTTTTACAACAGTCATATCTGCATACCTAGAGAAAGCCTGAAAACTGCCACACTTCCCAATTGTAATTATAAAGAAAGCTTCCAGGGGAAATCATAATTGTAACATTTAATTATAAAATGTACATTATTAGTACTACTAACATCTACAAATTCAGTGCCACTAATCAAATATAGTTCAGATCATTACCCCAAATTCACCAGAGCAGAGAAACAAATCTGAACTGATGCAGAACTTTACCAGTGGCTATCTAGCAAATCACATGTAAACAGTAACAATGGACATGAAAACTTATTACAAATGTTCACATTTTAGCCATCAAAATTATCACTGAGGTGTGGTAGTTTTCAGGCTTTCTGTAGATAATGACATGACTGTTGAAATATCAAAACAGATGCTCCAGCTTCTGTACAAGTTGTCTTGCAGAACAACACTATAAACACTGCATTTCAATAATTTAGAACTGGAAAAAACTTCCTTAACTGTTCAGCCAGCTGCAGTAGCTGCATGATTTGACAGTAATACAAGACCTGAAAAGCAACACTAATATAAATTATGCATTTAGACAAAAGAGCATTAATTAACATTTAAAGCTACCAACTTTCCAAGGCCTAAAACTGGGACAGTCCATTCGGACCATGACCCCCCGCGTCACTCCCATGGGCACTGCCACAGACAATGCTGTGCACAATCAATTACATTTTGCTGCTTGCTCAGGCCATGCCACCCCACGGTAACACCAGTAGCAATTATTCAGATTAAAACAATACATCATTATGCTGCAGCAAGTTCCAAATCATGATGTACAGAAAGTTCATTAGAAGCAACCTGTGTTAAATTGTGATCAGACATTCGAGCTGCATGTATTGTTCCTCCTGACAGTCCCATCCAACCCATTCACACTCACCTTATTTGCTGAGCAAACTTCACTTCAGCGACTCCCACCACCTCACCAGATTGTTTTCACACACACCTCCCTACAGCTGATCAGGTTCGGGTACCTTAGTTCCCTGCTGCCAGTCTGTTCTCTGTCTGGAGCCCTCTCAACTGCTGGCAGGCAGACGTCCGCCTGTGCCTGTTTGCACTACTACTACCCAGTCTAATCTAACAGGAAGGAACATGCTTTACTGTGCTCCCACTGACATGCTTGCAGTGCAACACAGGTGCAGGGGTTAAAGTTGTAAACTGCTGTCCAGCCTGAGTAGCACCACAGTGGTGCTGAAATAACAGTCACTCACGGATTAGCAGTCAGCAAAAAAAAGGGGCAAAACTGGGACAAACATACAAAAAAAGGGACAAAAGTGATATTTTGCCAATCTTGTGGGGACACTGGGACATGCTGCCTAAAATAGGGACTGTCCTGGGAAAATAGGGACTGTTGGTAGCTTTAATTAAAATTGTACAATAACTTCCTTAACTGCTCTTCCAAGTTACTGCACAATTTGTCACACAGACTAGCAACCTAAAGAGCAAGCAACATCCTCTTGTTATCACCAATTTACTGTATGCTGCTGCTCTATAAAATCAATTGACACATTGCCATGCTATTTGGATCCCCACACAAATTAAGAACCTGCTCTTCTTCTCTCTCTGTGCCTGACATTAATGGTAACCCTCTGGAGTCTGTTAGCTCTTTTCGCTACTTGGGCATTCACCTTGACCAAAATCTTGACCTAAAGCTGCACATCCAGGAAACTTGTAAATCTGTCAATTGTAAGCTAGGGGCTGCTTACAGGACTAACTACCTGCTTACCCCTGCCGCTAAACTGGCAATTGCTAGAGGAATCCTGTTACCAACCCTCACCTCACGGTGCTCCCATCCTAACCATGGCCAGCAAAACTGCTCTGCACCAATGGGACACCACCTTCAACAATGTTTGCAGGTATGCGGCTTAAAGCAATCACGCCTGAAGCACCATTGTCAGCTATACAAAGACCTGGGCTGGCTATCTCCCTCCTCCACCAGGCAATATTACCTCTGCAACCTTCGGACACCATCATCAGAGCATCAAAGCCAGCTGAGCTCTCAAAACTACTCCAAGCGGTTATACCTTCACGGGACCTTAGATCCTCTGACAAGTCCTTATTGAATATTCCTCTGCCGCACAAAAAGGGCTCGGAGCCTTCAGTTATGCTGCCCTCACTTTTGGAACTTGCTGCCCCAGGGACTAAGAAATGCTCCTTCTCACGATGCATTAAGCACAATCTCAGAGCTTTCCTTACCTCGATGGACAAATGTGTTTGTTTTGATCCTCTTGAATCCATGCTCCTAACCTGTTCTCCTCCCTCCCTATTATGTATTATAGGCACTTAGCTTTTTATTCTTGGTTGTTTTTGCTTTTATGTTTCATGTTTGTTGATACTGTATAACATTGTTGTTCTGATGCCAATTGTAAAGCTCTCTAATTACTGCCTAGTCACTTAGCTTGCCCTCGCTCCTGAGCTGTTTTCCACCTTCATTCCTTATCCTGCACCCTCTGTTCCTGTAACACTTACTTTCCCAGCCCCGCCTCTTCCTTCCCACTTAGCCATTTCTCCAGTACCCCTGTCATTACCCCCTCCCTTTTCCTGCCCTCCCTCTCCTGCTCTTTGCCGCCTCACTCCCCTCAACCGCCTCCACTCCCCTCTCTGCCATCTTTCTGCTCCACGGCCTGGTAACAGGTTGCTACCTTATGCCGCTAATGCCGTAACTTGCGCCACCCTTCCTACCTTCTCTTTCACCTTTCTGCCCCTCTCCCTGCCAGCTTTCCCTCCTTCTTTATTCTTCCTCTCTCCTATGCTCAGTCCTCACCCCTCCCTCTCTATTTTATCCGCCTCCCACCAGTTGCGTGACTCCCTCTCTCTCTGCCATCTCTGTAGTTCCACCGCTCGGCCGCAGGTTACTACTCCACCCCGCTAAATAGCTTTCACTGCCTCGCCTCTGTCCTCCCTCCTTCTTCTGTCCGCAGCCTTACTAGGTGCACTCTATCTCCTACCCCACTCATTTCCTATCTGTTCCATGCCCTTCATCCTTTCCCCTATACCCTGCCCTTCACACCCTACCCTTCCCTCCACCATTCCTTTAGTTCAAATCCCTCCTCACCCTTGCACCTAGTCCCCCCACAGCCCTCCCCTGCACATCACCCTCTCTCCCTCTCTATTTTTTGCACCCATAGCTTCACTGTCCTGTTCCCCAACCTCTCCGTCTCTCTTGCCGACTCCCAGTTCCACCGTCCCGGCCACAGGTGGTAACCTTCTCCCGCTAATGCCGCACTTGGTGCCATTAACCTCCCTCCTGTCCTCCCCTTTTTTGCTATTCACCCTACCACCCCCTGTCTCCGTCTCTCTTGCCCTACCCTTACACCTGTCCCCTACCACCTCTCCCCCTAGTTCTCAACAACTGAATACATGTAATTTTATCCTTATTGCTATGCTTGACTACACTGTGTGACTTTGTCCTTTGCAAATGTATCCTGCTCTGTGTAATTTCTTATGTATCCTGCAAATGTATCCTGCTTTGTGTAATCTCTTATGTATCACTGTGTTCTGTAACTGTACCTCCCGGGTCGTGCCTGAAAATAGTCACTTGTTGGCTAGCGCACTTACCCGGTCAACAAAAACTAAATAAATAAATAAATAAATTGCAAAAGGTCCACACTCACTGTTCAGCTAAAGACTGCTCTCTGCAGTCTCCTCTCGAGTAGTATACTAGCATACAATACTACATTATATATGTAATATGACATGATTTGGATGGAAAAGAAATACATGTTTAGAACTGAGCCTCTGACTGACATTAGATACTCATGACACAGTCAGTAACTGAATGACTGTGTCATCATGTGTATGTTGCTGTCAGTCATGGGACATGGGGCTATTCTAAACAAACATTCATTTTCAGTGTAACCCCCTTGTTACCCAGGGTTACTAGAATCCCAGTAAGACCTAGTGGTAGGCAGGGAAGGCAGCTTGTGAAACTCCAGTTAAATGGGTTTCACACTGTCTCACTCTGTTCTCAGTCTCAGCTGAGACTGAGGGATGACATCACCAGAGAACTATAGCAGCTGCATGAGCCACAATGAAATCTGCAGCAGGGAGTTGGAATAGAATGTTGGGAGGTTTGAACAGTAGTCTGTAGGTCAGTTGGAGTTTGGAGCTTGCTGAGGAAGCAGCACAACAGCTCTGGTTAGGCTCTTGGAGCCTCAGCCCTGACATAGGGCTATAGTCAGAAAAAGGGTGTGTGTTTCCACCTTAAGAGAGATACAGAAGAGAGTATTAAAGTGGTGGAGACCACTGATTTGGGTCTCAGTGCCCCCTCCTCCGGGGATGGGGGCAGGAAAGGGGTTTCCAGCATATTCCAGGGGCAACCCCCCTGGTTCTGCTACTAGTGGAGAAGCTGCCTATTTGTTCCAGAGTTTTTTGGGAAACAAGAAGATTTATGAATCGCCTGTGGGGCACCTGCAACCAGAGGGTGAGTTTCTGCTCTTCCTAAAGGGCCTATGTTTTCACCCTGGGACTTGTGTGATAATAAGGATTGGACTACTGAAGTAGTGGGAGGCCTAGAGTAATAGACTTAGCCAAAAAGTAAAAGTATGTTCAAGTCCAGCACTTATGGGAAGTCAAGACATGTAGAGGAGATGTGACATATGTCTACCCAGTAATCTACATTGCCAAGCTTTCAGTAAAAGAGTTGTTTAGTTTCCAGAGAAATGGCTGGGTATGGATTGTGGGAGATGGAGGTGGGAGACCCCCCATTTTTAGTGACCAGGTCCACCTCTACGGATTTGCTCTGTAGATTTCTACTTTGCCTCATGCACTTGGCCAGTGATATGGGAAGTACCCAGACGTGGGATTGGAAGGAAAATTCCCTCTAGGAGTCGAAGGCTCTAAGGTGGTTTGGGGAGTCACAACAGGATAACTGGTTCATTTCCCAAAATGGACCGCGGATCAAGTGGCCGGCGGGGGAGCCGGGCCAGTGGGGAAAACCCAAATAGTGTACAAGTTGGGCTGTGTACACAAAGCTGCATGCAAGTCTGGGCTGTGTGCCTGGTGGGTTCAGAGCCTGAGGGCTGGAAATAGTGAAGAAGTGTTCTGTTGTCTCTAATCTGCATTACCAGGAATGTAGCCCCATGGGGGTCCGTCTATGCTTTATTTGTTCAGCTTGGATGTGACTAAAAGCCACACTGTAGAATCCCATTCCTGGTTCTGGACATTACAGTTATTGCTTCCTGTGTTCGGATTTATTTGGGTGCCCCTGTGCAGAGTAGCCAAACCTAGGTCCCCTGTGCCGAGTAACCTTATCCTCCCAGAACCCAGTCCCCACCTGGTACTGCTGTCAGCTTCAACAGCATGCCACCTGTCATTTTTGCTAAAAGGCAGGGATGAGGCATTACAAAAATGGAGACACCGCTTTGGATTTAATTCTGGGAAGGAAGGTACTCGGGCAAGGGGGCTAGCGTTTTGGCTATCTGGCAGTGGGTAGCCCAAAAAGCTGAAGCAATTTAACTAGTGTGTGTCGCTGTGTGCTGTGGATCTTATGCTGCTGTTTAAAATGCCAGCTGTTTACCAAGGAGCAGTAAAGCCAAAGAGTGTGCCCTTGTCCTGCACCAAATTGTTTACAGCATTTTAGCCCGCTTTTAAAGTGAACTGTGGTAAAGAAAAGTGTGGAAGACTAGGGGTAGCAACAGGAAAATTGTGCCCTGGATGTTGGAAATGCTTTTAAAATGAACTGCCGTAAAGAAAAGTGTGGAAGACTAGGGGTAGCAACAGGAAAATTGTGCCCTCGATGTTGGAAATGCTTTTAAAATGAACTGTGGTAAAGAAAAGTGTGGCAGACTAGGGGTAGCAACAGGAAAATTGTGCCCTGGACGTTGGAAATGCTTTTTGAATGAACTGAAAGACTTGCAGTGTAATGGCTATGTTAAATGGCTGAAATGGGCTCCCGCCGTGGAGTCAGTTAAGAAAATAAAAATGCATTCTGCAGTTTAAATTTGCCTGCTTGACAATCGCCGTGAGGAGAAGAGCACTCATGAGGAAGTAGAGGCTCATTTGCATGGCATCGTGTGATTGGTGAGGCTGCAATCGGTCCTGCCCCCAGCCAGCTCTACAGTGACTGCCCCAGCATTCGAGAGGGAGTGTGAGTGGAGTGCTTGTACTGGCTTGTGGAGGAGCATCGCGGAGTGTTAAAAACATTGTAAATTTTCCAAAATTAGACTTGTTTGCTTAAAATCGGGCTCAACCCGCTAATCAATCGTCTGAATTGGGAGAGTGGTGGTCAAGGAGACGATCGGTAGGACTGCCCGCTCGTTTCTGTTCTGAGGCCTCCAAAAACTGGCTGCAGGCCATTTTTCCCCATCGCAGCAAACTGATAACAGTAAGTACTAACATTGAAATTGCTCAAACAGTGATTTTCTGCCCTATGCCATATAAATATGTGTGCAGCAGTGTAGTCGCTTTGCAAGTAACGACTGTGTCCAGTCCTGCCAGCAAGTGCAAGTCTGCTAAGCCATTGACTGTGTGCATAGTAATGAATTCAGCCTCAGTTTAAAGTTTAAAGCCAGAGAGAGACTGTGAGTTGTAGCAAATGCAGCACTAGTTTTACAGGCAATCCTGTGCTTAAAAACCTGAAGCTTTATGGGACTGTGAGTGAAAGAAATGTTTCCAGCATGTAAAAAGCCCGTGGAAAATCAAGTAAATGTGTTTAAAACAAGAACAGAGCAAGTTTGTGCAGTTTGAGCAAAAGTTATCAGTAGTTTGTGTAAATCGGGTGCACAGTGGCTTGACCCAATTTCTGAATGTTGATGCACAGGAGTGCTGCCGCCGCCATTACAGGGTGGGGTAGTAAAGTAAACACAGCAGCAGAGGAGCCATTTTAAAACTAAAGCTAGTGTTCAGTAGAGTGGGACTTTCAGTTACAGTGAGCTTTTGTTTGTTTTCCTGCAGTTATGGCCTCAGGACCAGCTCGCTATCCGGATCATACCCGGGTTGCAGTAACAGCAGCAAGTAAATAGACTGAGGGACATTGAAAAGTGGTGCTATGGAGGACAACTGCCTCCTCATGTGGCGATTCCTGGTTTTCCAGTGCATGTGTGTCAAATATGCTTGAGAGCTGGAAGGGACGTCTTCATGATACCTCACTGTGCTGGATGCCTAGAAAAATATGGCTTGTATAAAGCACCTCAAATTCATTTGGCTCCCACATGGACAAAGATTCAGGAATCTGCAGTTGGTAGCACACAGCACCAGGTGGAGCCTGTGGAGGAAGGCCCCTCGGGGGAGTGTGGCACAAAGCTAGAGGGTGCAGAGTTAGAGACAGAACCAGAAGCTGAAGTTTCAGATGCTGAATCCCAGAAGGAAAGTTCGGATAAAGCATCAGTAGACCCCTGGAGGGGGGGCCTAGCCCAAGTCTCATAGGAGAAGATGAGATGCGGGAGGCCTTTGAATGGGAGGTGTCGACCTCTGTGCCTAGTGATGAGTGGATAGTCTCAGGAGTGAGGATGACTGCTCACTCCTCATCTCAGATCCTCAGTAAAGAGGAAGATGAGGGGGAACCTATGTGGCCTTGTGAAAAAGGAAGGAGTGCACAGCCTCAAGATCTTGCCTCGGAGGAATGCTTGGAAGAGAGTGGTGATGCCACTGCCCTGTCTATGCAAGAAGAAGAAGCCAGGGTCCATTTTTAATTTCTTTAAGGATGCGAAGCTGGCAGAACCAGGACTGGCCACCCCCAAGCCAGGCCAGCGGTCTCAGGTTGACCAAAGCTAGTAAAGAGGAGAGACTGGTTCGTAGGAAGGCGAATGAGACCTACGGTATGACCTTTCCTACCTTTCCTCGGAAAGTCTGGGAGGAGATTGAAAACAGCAGGAAATCCTGGATCTGGGCCGAAGCAATGAAAAGTGTGCATCCTGGGGTCAACAAGCATGTAAATACAGACTGTTTCACGAGAAATATACCCAGTCGAAGAGAGGCAGGACACTGTTTATGGACAGAGTGAGAATAGTGGATGGAGAGGGACGTGAAATCTCCCACTGTGTGAATTATGTGCACCCAGATGGGGTAATAATTCAAGCTCCTGACCCTCAGTACTATTGGCCTCAGTGCAAGGACCTCCCAGCAAATGTGCCCGTGCCCACTAAATGGAAAGCCGAGCAGTGGTAGTCAATAATGCCACACCAGACTGTGAAGTGCCTTTATTGATCCGCCAGTATGGACATCCAGGACTCAGGTGCCCCACATTCATCAGTTCTACAGTGTACTGGCCTTTTCAGAATCCATCGACTGGCCCACCAGATGACTTCAGATCCAGAGAGGACACCAGCCCAGTTGTATCCTGAGCCATCGCCTGGTAATTGGATGATGTCAGACCAGCTGTTTCTTTTTTGTTCCTGTTCTAAGGTTCCATCTCCAGAGATGACATCATCCCAGCAGTTCCCAGATGTGCCCTCCTGTAGTTCCCGGAAGATGTCCACCCAGCTGTATCGGAAGAAATGCTGCCAGGGAGAGTCTTCGTCAGAGGTGCAGGTCAGTTCAGAACTTTTCGTACTATAAGGGGCTGGTAAGTCCGAACTTTTCTATCTTTATGACATTGCAGTACACACCCTACACTAGCAGACTCCAAAATGTGTGAACTGTCCTCAAAGACTCTCCCCTTCAGGACTTTGGCCTGTTAGAACTGTGCTTCACTGGGCTCCGGCCCAGGACAGACTCCTTATTGGACTAGCCTTCGGGCATTGTGGTCACTAGTTGGGACTTTTAGGGCACTCCATCCCCCCAAATGTGTATTGTAAATAATGTCATTGTTTTCTACTGATTTCTAATGTATATACTGTTTTACTACCTTTTCTAAAAAAAAAAAAAATCTTTTTGGGATTCTTCAGTGTTTTGATGGTAGGGGTTTAGGTAGACTGTGTATGCAGATTAGGAGTGTGTGTTGTCTTTCTTTTTCTTGCAGGTGTTCCTGGAGAAGATAGAAGAGAAGACAAAAAGAGGAGGAGGGGCTCATCGGAGTTCCTCAATAGTACTTTAGTGTGTAGTGATTTAAAGTACTGTGGTGTTGTTATTGTTGTTCTTACTGTATTAACCCTTTTCCTTCCACAGGTGTGGCTGTGGGGGTAGAGAGGAGGCAGTAAAGTGATATAACAAAATGTGGTATTTTCTTGGTGTGTGGTTGCAGGTTGCCCAAGGTCGGGGAGGTCCCCAGATTGTTTTTGGTTTTGGGTGTTAAGACAAAGACAGACAGATTTTCCCTAGAGGGTTAGGGGGATAGACAGGCTGTGGTCCTGAATGGCCATAGGGACCGCAATGCTGATTTATTAGGGCTATGCTCTGGACAGTTCTACCAGATCCACTAGGCAGCCATAGTAAATGGGTAGTGTAGAGGCTGATATGTCAGCTAAAGGCCTCTAGGCCCTTAGTGTTGTCTGTCTGTGCTCGTACATGGTAGGAGGGGGCCTGATCACCCCCCCACAGGTAGCACATAGTGTGGGATGGCCTAAAGCCAGGTAAACAATGACTGCGGAAAGTCATTTTCCTGGTCAAGGGCGAGTGTAACCCCCTTGTTACCCAGGGTTACTAGAATCCCAGTAAGACCTAGTGGTAGGCAGGGAAGGCAGCTTGTGAAACTCCAGTTAAATGGGTTTCACACTGTCTCACTCTGTTCTCAGTCTCAGCTGAGACTGAGGGATGACATCACCATAGAACTATCGCAGCTGCATGAGCCACAATGGAATCTGCAGCAGGGAGTTGGAATAGAATGTTGGGAGGTTTGAACAGTAGTCTGTAGGTCAGTTGGAGTTTGGAGCTTGCTGAGGAAGCAGCACAGCAGCTCTGGTTAGGCTCTTGGAGCCTCAGCCCTGACATAGGGCTACAGTCAGAAAAAGGGTGTGTGTTTCCACCTTAAGAGAGACACAGAAGAGAGTATTAAAGTGGTGGAGACCACTGATTTGGGTCTCAGTGCCCCCTCCCTCCGGGGATGGGGGCAGGAAAGGGGTTTCCTGCATATTCCAGGGGCAACCCCCTGGTTCTGCTACTAGTGGAGAAGCTGCCTATTTGTTCCAGAGTTTTTTGGCAAACAAGAAGATTTATGAATCGCCTGTGGGGCACCTGCAACCGGAGGGTGAGTTTCTGCTCTTCCTAAAGGGCCTATGTTTTCACCCTGGGACTTGTGTGATAGTGGGGATTGGACTACTGAAGTAGTGGGAGGCCTAGAGTAATAGGCTTAGCCAAAAAGTAAAAGTATGTTCAAGTCCAGCACTTATGGGAAGTCAAGACATGTAGAGGAGATGTGACATATGTCTACCCAGTAATCTACATTGCCAAGCTTTCAGTAAAACAGTTGTTTGGTTTCCAGAGAAATGGCTGGGTATGGATTGTGGGAGCTGGAGGTGGGAGACCCCCCATTTTTAGTGACCAGGTCCACCTCTACAGGTTTGCTCTGTAGATTTCTACTTTGCCTCATGCACTTGGCCAGTGATGAGGGAAGTACCCAGACGTGGGATTGGAAGGAAAATTCCCTCTAGGAGTCGAAGGCTCTAAGGTGGTTTGGGGAGCCACAACAGGATAACTGGTTCATTTCTCAAAATGGACCACAGATCAAGTGGCCGGCGGGGGAGCTGGGCCAGTGGGGAAAACCCAAGTAGTGTACAAGTCGGGCTGTGTACCCAAAGCTGCGTGGAAGTCCAGGCTGTGTGCCTGGTGGGTTCAGAGCCTGAGGGCTGGAAATAGTGAAGAAGTGTTCTGTTGTCTGTAATCTGCATTACCAGGAATGTAGCCCCGTGGGGGTCCGTCTATGCTTTGTTTGTTCAGCTTGGATGTGAATAAAAGCCACACTGTAGAATCCCATTCCTGGTTCTGGACATTACAGTTATTGCTTCCTGTGTTTGGATTTACTTGGGTGTCCCTGTGCAGAGTAACCAAACCTAGGCCCCCTGTGCCAAGTAACCTCATCCTCCCCAAACCCAGTCCCCACCAGGTACTGCTGTCAGCTTCAACAGCATGCCACCTGTCATTTTTGCTAAAAGGCAGGGGTGAGGGGTTACATAAGTCCAAATTATGACCCAGTCCAGACTACCTAATCTTTAGTCTATCTCAATACCTACATAAAAAAATGTATAGCAAAGCCCTGAGCTCTATTGTCACACAGTAACTTCACATAAAGCAAACATAAAGCAAGCATATCCTTTTTCTAGTTCTACTGCTCTGCCTTTGCAGTCCCCTTTTGATTTAACAGTAGCAGCCATCTCATCCCCCAACTATCCTTAATTGTATTAGTTTTAGCATTTAGCACAAGCATACAAGTACCTAAGATTCAGAAAACTTGATCTCTGGGTGGGGGTGTAATCTCCTCTGGGTTTCAGCCTCCTCAAATCTGGGGCGAGCACCAGTAGTTTACAGTGCACTGATCTAGATTTGTGGGCTTCTGGCCAGCTCCTTCAATGCTGAGAGAGTTATTTCTTAAAAGAAATAAATGATTTACAAATTCTCTTAGCTCAGCAGTCAACACAGCAAGCACTAAGCAGCACTAGCAGAGCTGTATCGGTGGCGAGGTCCTGGACGGGTCAGCAGCAATCAGATCAGGAAATGGCTGGCTGGCTTGCTTCAGATGCAGTGGGTGGTTGTCTTCTCTCGATCTCTTCTCCAAGGTAGCAGGCGGCTTCAAGCAAAATTATCTACGACGCTCTGGAACTGGTCCTCGGCTGAATGGTTCCAAGAGCACCGGAGGGATCATCTTTATGGTACAGTCACGGACCTGAGTGGGACCAAATATTTCAGGTCCGAGGGGCAGGAGGTGCAATAATACTAAGGGACTGAGTGGAGCTCTGTGATTGGCTCCAACAGCACCTCTCACATCACCATGATGTGCAGCACAATAGGGGAACGTGTGGAAGCATCAAGCACAGCTCTTTCTTGGCTTGCTTTCTTGCAGTCTATGGACAGCATGGACGTGGTTCCTAGTTTCATTCAGAAATCACTCAGGCAGCCAGCCGGCAGTGGGCACAAGCGGGCAGGCTCACAGTACTTTAACTTTGTTTTTACTTTTTGAACAGCTGAAATTGGTGGGGCCCCTTATGGCGTTGGCGTGGATGGACTCTGTGGTTCTAAATACATTAAATTTAAATAACTAGTGTTTGCGCGGAGTCAGACCTTGAAGTTGCCTTAGGTTAAGGAAATCACAGGCAGGCAGCAGCACCGGCTGGCATCATGAAGTGGCATGAACAGCGAGACCAAAACTACCTACATACAAGGAAGGACGAAGGAAGGTATGTAATGCTGCTCTTGTAATTATGCTTTGTCTGTGTGTATTTTGTGGGACTCGGGAGTGCACAGCAGCAGGGGTTTGGGAAATAAAGCCAGAGTCTCATAGTCACGCCATTTCAAGTGCCGATGCCCATACATTTGGGGGGGTCGGCGGGGGCCTCCCATGGCTGCAAGGTTCCCGGGTGCCTAACGCCGGCCCTGCTGGTTGATCTCTTTAACTGGGTGACAAAGGAAGTAAATCAGGGTGGGGCAATGGACAATGCTTACCTTGATGTAAGCAAAACCTTTGACACCATCCCACATAGGAGGCTGATAAACTAGCTGAGTAGGCTGGACATGGGGGAAAGGGTGGTAAAGCGGGTTAGAAACTGGGTAAGAGACAGGAGCCAGAGAGTGGTGGTGAATGGGGTGCAGTCTAGGGAGAGGGGTGACCAGTGGGGTGCTGTAGGGATTGGTCCTAAGGCCAGTCCTGTTCAATGTCTTCATTAGTGACATTGCAGAAGGGCTGAAGGGAAAGGTCTGCCTGTTTGCAGATAACACTAAGATCTGTAACACAGTGGATACCCCAGAGGCAGTGGAAAAAATGAGGAGGGATCTGGGGAAGCTTGAGAAATGGTCTGAGGACTGGCAACTGAAGTTTAATTCAAAAAAGTGCAAAATTATGCACCTGGGATACAGAAACCCTGGAAAAAGATACAGGATGGGGGGGTTGCTGATAGTCACAAAGAAGGAAAGGGACCTGAGGGTTCTTATTTCAGATGACCAGAAAATGTTAAAATGGTAAGGCAGATGGGAGGGCCAGTGACATGCTGGGGTGCATAGGCAGGTGTATCACCCGCATAAGGAGGGTGGTAGTGATGCCATTATATAAAACCATGGTCAGGCTTCACATGGAGTACTGTGTGAAGTTCTGGAGGTCACACCTTTGTAAAGATATTAAGAGGCTGGAGATGGTCCAGAGAAGGGCGAATGAGATGGCACAGAGCTTGCAACACAAGACTTATGAGGAGAAACTAAGGGACCTCAATATGTACTCGGTGGAAGAGGAGAGGGTAAGAGGGGATATGATAGAAACATTCAAGTACCTCAAGGGTATAAATATAAGAACTGAGAAGCAGAAGACAGCTGCTATAGGCATATGTGCCAGCTTCTGTGTGATATTCATTTGTTCTTATAAATCTGTAATCTCCAGTATTTCAGTAACCACACGACCACACTGCCTTCTTTAGGCAATTTTTGCTGGCTGATGCCTGGTGTCAGATGGCAGACAGAGGGCTCACCAGCTTGTGTTGACATTTGAAAAACTTCACAGAGTGTTCTTTTACTGGTAAGCATTTTGGAAAGCTGGTGAAGGTCTTACAATTGTTATTATGATTTTATCTCCTTATGTCTGTCCCCTTTGCTCCCCCATCCCCACACCCCAACAGTCATCAGTGGCCACAGCTGCAGCCTTCTTCTTGCCAAGATGGTGGGTGAGAAACATAGAATTTGAAGACAGATAAGGACCGCTTGGCCCATCTAGTTTTCCCATTTCTCTACCTGATGGATAAGCTGCAGATTCTAGTTAATCAACAGCTTACTTCCTCCTACCCCTCAGTAGACTTGCCTTATGTCTGTCCATGAGCAGCTGCATTTACAGTTTGTGAAGTCTGATGTCTTTCAGTGCCACTTATTGGTCATCTTCCAACACAGGCGAGGTTCTGCCAGCCCAAAACTAACTCAGAACAAGTAGTTTTCAAAGTGGGGAAGAAATGGAGTGAGGAAGAATCAAGTACTCATTCAGATGCAGCATCAATTGTAAGATCAGTATACTGGTGTGGACATTGCAAATAGAACCCCAGCTCTTTAAGCAGCCTTATGAAGAGTAAAGGCTTCTCGAAGCACTGGTGTTCTGTTTATTGTACGATAAATGAGCTGCATCTAATTAGATCATTTACTGTACCTTACATCTGGATGTATGCTAGGCCCAACTGTAAATAAACACTGCACCTGAATTAATACATGATGCCACAGAAACATAGAATTTGTCAGCAGAAAAGGACAGCTCAGCCCACCTAGTCTGCCCAAGTGTTCTCTACCTACTTGCAACTCCTGCTTGTATATGTTACTGCATGTCTTATTCTGCCTGTGTCCATCAGGACCTCCTTGTGAACGAGCTTGCTTAATGGATTTTTCCTGCAATGAACTTGAACCTACTCCACTTCCATAGCCCTATTGATCTCCATTGAACACCTCCTTCCCCTTTTTCTAATATACCCCTACGTGTATTCCATGCATGCTTCATGCCCCCTAACATTTTATCTTCCACCACTTCTGGCAGTCTGTTCAAGGTGTCTGCCATCCTTTCAGTTAAAAAATATTTCTTCACATCTATCCTGAATACCACCCCCCCCCAGCTTATTTGTATGTCCCTTGGTTTGGGTGCTCATCCTCATTTGAAGGAAACTCCCCAACTGTATCCCCTTTACCCCTGTGAGATACTTTGTAGGTCTTGATCATGTCACCTCTCACTCTTCTCTCTTCCAGAGTGTACATGTTGAGATTCTTCAGCCTCTCCTTGTAGGGATTCCTGTGGAAATTCTGAACCATTTTAGTTACCCTCCTCTGGAAAACTTCCACCTTATGTCCTTTCTGAAGTGTGCACTCTAAAACTGGACACAATATTCCAGCTGGGGGAATACCAGGGAGTGATACAATGGCAGCACACCCCTCCTCCTACTATGGGAGATGCCCCTCCTTATGCACCCCAGAATTCAATTTGCCCTGCCCATAGCCTTGTCACACTGTACAGCCATCTTGAGGTCCTCTGAAAGAATAACCTCAAGGACTTTTTCATGTCTAGTGAGTATCAGTGCTTCCCCCCATCCTATACCCAGCATCGGGGTTCCTATGCCCTAGGTACATGATTTTACACTTGTTGGCACTGAACCCCAAGTAAGGAAGAAAATGGAGTTGATTTGAATGAATTGCAGGCTTTTAAGCAGCTTTTTGGGGAGACCGTGTGTGTGTGTGTGTGTGTGTGTGTGTGTGTGTGTGTGTGTGTGTGTGTGTGTGGCTCTGCTACTATAACTATTTGCTTTTGATTTGGTATAATGTGCGAACAGACTAACCCTGCTCCCCACTCCATGTGCTATATTGGAGATAAAGAGCCCAAATAGCATTGGGCCAAGCACTGAGCCCTGTGGCACCCTGCTTGTCACTGCTGTGGGTGCTGAGAGCTATTCCACCACACCACCCTCTGAAGCCTTCCCCTGTAACCAGTTCTCTATCCATGTAGTCAGACCACCTTCCACCCGTATCCCTCCCTCTCCTCACTGTTCTCCTCCTCCTTGGCCTGTGTCAGTGATCCCAGCAGTCCACACCCTTTCTCCTCCTTATTCTTACCTGGTGGTGGTGCCTTCTGTATTGCATTCAAACCACTCTGCTTGCCCCCTTCCAGAGTTACTATGCCTCTGTCTTTACCTATATCTAGGGCAGTGAGCTCATCAGGCTCCTCTGTCTGGACCTTTCTACCAACTTCAGTCTTTCAGCCCCCTCCGCCATTTGTTTAAATCCATCTTAGTAGAGATACACCTTTCTAATCCGGCTTTTTTTTTACCTATTTTTCACTGGGCTATGGTTGGCTTGGTCATCCTGACCAGATCCAGGACAGGAGTCCGACAAAAATTCTGTCGAACGCCCTGTCAGCGACACCGGCATTCTGCAGTCGGCTGCTGGTTCGCTATTGATTTCTTTGTTTTCTTATGTGGGGCATTGCTCCCCAAACCCCCCATGTGGGGGGCTGCACCCCCTCCCCCCCAACTTAAAAATTCTCAACTCCAGTCAGAGCTGATGGGGGTGCAGGACCCCCGACAGGCAGCACCGGGTTCCAGCTGGTCTCCCACCGTGACTAGACGTTGTAGTCACTCTGGGGCACATCACTGGTGAAATGTCGCTGTGAGGGGGGGTAAACGATCCCGACCAACCCTCCTAGCCCTGCCCCCAACATCAGGCTGACCTGCTCACTTCCATGGATTACCCCTGTGGTGGGGTGGTAAGGAGCTTCCCAGGTCAACCCACTGGAGTAGGATCCGGTTGAGGAGGCACCATTCGGGGCGGGCAGGGGGGATCGGAAGCTCATGCTGCCTGACCATAGCATATTTTCCACTTTTCTTCCTTTTACGGAGTGCGGCCATGCAATGACACTTAGGTACAGCGTGCCAATGTCTGCCACAGTCCACCACCCTTTACTACACCACTGTAGTAGTGCCTGTGGTCATCACCAGGGGCTGCTACAGAGCAGTGGGTCCCTGGATCCTGCCTCAGGATAGGAGAGCAGTCTTCCGGATGCTCAATCCTATCCCTCCCTTGCCAACCCCTGGCAGGCCAGGCTTACATCTGAACCCAGGTCGCCAGCATGGCATGAGGTGTGGCGTCCAGCACCTCAACCCTCAGTGCCAGTGTCCCAGCAACAATGCTGCCTTTGATATGCCCCTCCCCTTCCTGATCCAGTGTACCCTCTCCCCATGTACAAGTCACTATTCCCCCTGACCCTACCCCAGTTAGTCAGTAACCCATAATGTTTTGTGTAGCACCAATCCCTCAGCCACTCGAACTCCTCAAGCCTAACCTTCCTCTCCATGCTTGCACATGGTACCGGCAGTACCTCCAAGAATGCCACTGACTTCCCACCCCCTCACACTGCCTGCCCAAGTACTCAAACCTCCCCCTCACTACTGCCACAGTGTCCCCCGCCAAGTCATTTGTACTCACATGCAACAGTAAATGAGGTTTCTTCCTCCCCCTCAGTGCACGCTTGAGCATTGACTTTCTTGCCCCTCCTGCAGTAAACCTGGGGACAGCTTCAACCCAAATATGGCTGTGCCTTTCCCCCTTTCCATCCCATCTCACCCATTTCAGTATAGAATCACCCAGGATGAGTACCCCTCGCCCCTTACCCCCCTTTCCCTTCTAATGCCCCTTCCATCACCCCAGTATTCATTCCTCCCTGTCCCTTACCCTCACCAACTGCACCCTCTGTGACTTCTGTATCTGTAGCCCCTACTTTGGACTCAGCTCTTTTCTCTGCCTTATTTCTCCCATCCTCCTTGAACCCCTTCCCAGCCTGACTACTTCCTACTGGGCTTCCCATGTTGACCTCCCTCCTTCCCTGCTGATTTCCAACCCCTCTCCTATCCCCACTGTTGTCGGGTTAGAGGCCCTATTCCCTTCTAACCAGATAGTGATGCCCCTCCATCCTTCCCCCTTCTCGTAGCCTTCTCACCTTCAGTCACCACCTCCTCCTTCCTTACTAGCCCCCTTCTACCCTTTTGTCCTCGCTATCTCTTCCCCTACCTGTTGCCATCCCTCTCATGCCCTGCTTGTCTTCCCTCCTTCAATACATTCCTGCTCCCCCTCTCTGTCCAATAACAGAGTTTTGAATCTATTCTTAGTCGATACCTGTCCTACATCTCTTCCCCCTATCAGTTCCCCCCTCCTAGTTGTTCCCCTCTGTGCCACCCCTGGTCCCTCCCTACCTGCAGCCATCTGTTCTCTCCCCTGGTTCACCCCCGGTACTCCTTGTCCTCTCTTCCTCCTCCTCCATCAGGAGGCCCCCCCGCCCTCAACTCAGGCACCTTCTCCCTTCTCCTCTCTTTTCTGCTAGTGCCTCTGACACTGGGGTCAGTTTCAGTCTCTAATTATTCTTCCTCCGTCCCCATTTGCCATCCCCTATTCCCCCCCCAGGATGCCTACCATACTCATCTGCCCTGCCACTTACTCCCTAACTTGCTCCCTAACCTCCACAGTTCCTCCCTCAAACTAGCCAGTCATCTACAGACCATACCTCCCCATCCTCCAAGCCCAGTCCAAGATCATGGCACACCCACACCCTGTACACCCCTCCACCCTTCCAAAGATACCCGCCCTATTGACATGTGGAACCTGCCCCATTTTGGCCCCCTTCTTATGTTACAGGCTCTTACTCCCAGGCTCTGTACCCTACTGCAAATGTTAGGCCCCTATTTAGTCAAATTCCTGTCCCCTCCCCACACTAGTCCCCCTACTGACCCCTTGCCAACCAGGGTAATTCAGTCTCAAATCTCATCTGTTAGATACTGTATTAATGCAGTAATCCTAAAGCCTCCTTGTCTGTTTTTCACCCCTCAGCTACCATACTTTTTGTTCTCGGCT
Source organism: Neoceratodus forsteri (assembly GCA_016271365.2). Taxonomy (NCBI): domain Eukaryota; kingdom Metazoa; phylum Chordata; order Ceratodontiformes; family Ceratodontidae; genus Neoceratodus; species Neoceratodus forsteri. Next base: position 1,398,639,739 of record CM057452.1, read on the forward strand.
CTCATGTAGTTTCACTTAGCCCAGTTAGAAATCCTATTGCACTCCAAATATTACTCAGCTCAGTTAGAGAAATAAACAGAACAAATAAATGTTTTATTACAGCAATCATAACAGTATAGCTCAGTACTTAGCTCAGTTAGAGAAAGAAACAGAACAAATAAATGTTTTATTACAGCAATCATAACAGTATAGCTCAGTACTTAGCTCAGTTAGAGAAAGAAACAGAACAACTAAGTCTGCATTATTGCAGCAATCCTAAAGTATCCAATCATTGCTTTGTCTCCACTCCAGATACCCTGCTGTAATATAGGACCACAGAGGATCTGGGCAGGGGGGTGGGCAACTGTAAAGTTCTGGCAGAGCTCCACTGAGCTCGCTCGCTCCCCCTCTCTCACTCACTCGTTCTATTTCTCCTGAGGCTGCCATTTTGCACTGGGCTCCTGCTTGTATTGGCACCGTTTTCTGCCCACAAAGAAATTTGCAGCAGTCATGACACAGCTTTGTTGAGGTTGCTCACTCCCCCTCTCTCACTCGCTCATTCTGTTTCTCCAGACGCTGCAAGCAGCCCTTTTATACTGGGCTCTTGCCTGCATTGGCACCTTTTTCTGCCCACAAAGAAATCTGCAGCAGTCCCGACAGTGCTCAATTGAGCTAGGTCATGCCCCCTCTCTCACTCACTTATTCAATCCTAATCTGTCCCAAACACTGATTTCCCAAAGTGTCTGTGCTATTCTGCACCTGAAGTGCGAAAACACATTTCGGCCAGGATGTGAACAATGACAGCTGTACTGTTCATAAGGAGGTGTGAGAAAATGCCAGTGCTGAAAATCTGGTGAGAAAATATTACTAATTTGTGAAGTTACAAGGGTGCGCGGAAACTGCACAATGCCCACTCATAACACGGTCATTTTATGGACTTTCATCACAAAATTTTCACCATAGGCATTTTAGGACTTCTGTTTATGAGCAGTGTCACTGTGGTTTTCTTAATGTGTCCTTAACACTGATTTCCCACAGCAACCGTGCAATTCTGTGCCTGAAGTACGAAATGCATTTCGGCCAGGATGTAAAAAATGACAGCTGTACTGTTTATAACGAGGTGTGGAAAAATGCCAATGTTAAAAATCTGTAGTAAAAATATTGCAAATTCTTGAAGTTACGAGCATGCGTAGCAACTGCACAATGCACACTCATAAAACAGTCATTTTTTGGATTTTTTCTACCAAATTTACTACTCAGCTCAGAGAAATAAACAGAACAAATAAATATGTATTATTACAGCAATCATAAAATAACACTATAGCTCAGTAATTAGCTAAGTTAGAGAAATAAACAGAACAACTTAATCTGTATTATTACAGCAATCCTAAAAGTATCCAACCATTTCTTTGTCCCCACTCCAGAGACCCTGCTGTAATATAGGACAACAGAGGACTCTGGGCAGGAGGGTGGGCAACTCTAAAGTCCCAGCAGAGCTCCATTGAGCTCGCTCACTCCCCCTCTCTCACTCACTTGTTCTATTTCTCCCAACACTGAAGGCTGCTCTTTTGTACTGGGCTTCTGCTTACGTTGGCGCCTTTTTCTGCCCACAAAGAAATCTGCAGCAGTACTGATACAGCTCCATTGAGCTCGCTCACTCCCCCTCTCACTCACTCATTCTGTTTCTCCCACTGCTGCAGGCTGCCCTTTTGTACTGGGCCCCTGCCTGCATTGGGGTCTTTTCCTGCCACAAAGAAGTTCACAGCTGTCCCGAGAGAGCTCTGTTGAGGTTGCTCACTCCCCCTCTCTCACTCGCTCATTCTGTTTCTCCTGGCACTGCAGGCTGCCCTTTTGTACTGGGCTCCTGCCTCCATTGGCACCTTTTTCTGCCCACAAAGAAATCCACAGCAGTCCCAACAGAGCTCCATTGAGCTCTCTCACTACCCTTCTCTCACTTGCTTATTCCATCTCTCCCGGCGCTGCAGGCTGCCCTTTTGTACTGGGCTCCTGTCTGTGTTGGCACCTTTTTCTGGCCACAAAGAAATCTGCAGCAGTCCCGACAGAGCTCCATTGAGCTCGGTCACTCCCCCTTTTCACTCACTCTCTCGTTATGTTTCTCTCGGTGCTGCAGGCTGCCCTTTTGTGCTGGGCTCCTGCATGCATTGGGGTCTTTTTCTGCCCACAGAGAAATCTGCAGCAGTCCTGACAGAGCTCAGTTGAGCTTGGTTACTCCCTCCTCTCACTCGCTCTATCTTAATCTGTCCCAAACACTGATTTCCCACAGCAACCATGCTATTCTGCACCACAAGTGCAAAACCATATTTTGGCCAGGATGTGAAAAATGACAGCTGTACTGTTCATAAGAAGGTGTGAAAAAATGCCAGTACTGAAAATGTGGCATGAAAATATTCCAAATTTGCAAAGTTAAAAGTGTGTGTGGAAACAGCTCAATGCACGATTGTAACACAGTCATTTTATGTACTTTTGTCACCAAATTTTCGACATAGGGCTTTTAGGACCTCTGCTCATAAACAGTGTCACTGTCATTTTCTTAATCTGTCCTGAATACTGATTTCCCACTGCGACTGCGCTATTCTGCGCCAGAAGTGCGAAAACACATTTCAGTCAGGATGTAAAAAATGACAGCTGTACTGTTCCTGAGGAGGTGTAAATGCCAGTGTTGAAAATCTGGCATGACAATATTACAAATTTGCGAGGTTACAAGTGTGCGTGGGAACTGCTCAGTGCACACTTGTAACACAGTCATTTGATGGACTATCATCACTAAATTTTCAACATGGGAAAAATGACAACTGTACTGTTCATAAGGAGGTGTGAAAAAATGCCAATGTTGAAAATCTGGAGTGAAAATATTACAAGTTCGCAAAGTTACGCGCATGCATAGCAACTGCACAATGCATGCTTGTAAAACAGTCATTTGTTTTGATTTTTTCCACCAAATTTGCAACATAGGCTTTTTGAGATCCCACCTCATGAACACTGGCACTGTCGTTTCGTTAATCAGTCCTGAAAAGTGATTCCACGCAGTGACCGCAAAATTATCTTTCAGGACAGAATAACACCATGACAGTGCCTGAATTCATGAGGAGGGGTCACAATTACCCCATGTTGAAAATTTGGTGCCAAAATTCCAAAACATGCCTGAGATATACAGCAAAGTTGAAAAAAACCCTATTTATGCCATTATACAGCTTACCGGCATTTCTTCAGTTCGCGGTCTGCTTTGAAGAGTGCAAATGTGTTACTGGTCCACCAAGATCATCTCCTGGGCTCTGCAGGTAAGTATGAGGTGGGGGTGGGGAGGCAGGGCTCTGCAGAGGGTGGGCGGGGTTGGGAGGGGGGTGCAGACAGCGAGGGGCCATTTTATTTCTTTCAGGGTAAAGACAAAATAGACTTTGCAGCTGGTTTTTCCATTTCACAGGTACTTTTGGCATGCTGGGGTGGGCTCCCAGCATGCTACCTGCATGTTTTGGGGGGGGACTGGACTCGATGGGATTGGGCACCCCCTTCGGCACATAAGGGGGGGGAACTTATGAGCCAAGGGGGATTGGGCACCCCCATCGGCAAACAAACAGGGGGAAGGGACATAATGCCGCAGACACCAGAAACTGACAGGGACTGGACTCCCCATCTGCAAACTGTCAGGGGAAGGCAAGGGACTGCCCTGCAATGACAGGTCACATCCTCATTGCAACATAGCTGATGCTGCAATGATGGGGCGGCCCCTAATTGCAGCAGCTGAAATGTTTCCAGGTTGTGGCATGCTGGCTGAACTAGTGTCAGCAGCAGTGTGCAACCCCATTGTGGAAAGTCAGCCAAGCCTCCAAAGGCAGTGGGGGCATTGGCCACAACAGTGCCCCACCTCCACAACCTGCTTCTGAAGCAAGCTGCTGCAACATGTTTCTTGTGCATGCTTGTAATCAACGTAAAAATTAGTGGTCTCTAAGCTGCTGCAGACTTTCCTTTCTCTGCAACCTAGCTGAAGCAGGATTCTGAACTGTTGCCACAGCAGTTCTGCCCATTCTGATTAATACCAATGAATGAACATAAACACATGGGAGATGGGTGTGAAGGAACAAGAAGCCAATACATGAACACCTGATACCACCCTGTGTACGTTTGTGTGTCTGACACGTGCCTGCTATTTCATCTGAAAGAAACACAGTGATGTGTTGAATAGACAAGTGTGCTAGATGTCACTTGGCTGGATTTTGAAGGGAGGCACTATGCAAGCTCTTTTCATAATAAAGTTCTATTTCTTGGAAATGCATCAGTGCTGGAATTCAAAATGATATTCACTAACAATGAAGCAGTTAAGGTACACGGTTGCTGTCCCTGAAACTGGTGAGCCACAATTTGAAATCTTATGTAAGTACATTAACATTTAGGAGCAAGCTTCCAAAAACAGTGTGCAAAGGGCAAGTCCTTTTGGGAAGCCTGACCATAGGGTTCTCTGCTTAGTTATCAAAGGGAAGTGTGATTTACTTTGCATTTTTAAAGAAGAATCTAATCATTAAAGTATTATTCATTATAAACAAATGCATTCAATTAGTATAAATTGATATGACCCAGCAATAAGGAACTTATTAGACATAATGTAGTTGACCTAATAAAGTTTTTTTTTCTTGTTTTTTTTGTGCAGGTGCCTTTTCAAAGACAGCATTGCTCAGAATTAAATTCTTTTGTGCAGATCCACCCCTAGGCTTACACTTATCCTGAATGTGTTTTTCATAGTTCAAAAACACATGACTAAAAGCAAGACCTGCCTCAGCAGGGTTATCTCCTCTGCTGGCCTTGTTAGCTTCGGGAACAATTACCATTACAAAAACAGTTCCACCTTTCTTAACCCGATTAGCATGGTTAGAAATTAGGAAAATTAAAAGTCTCCAGATAACCCTGCTAATTTCCTTTTGAGAAAATATTATGAAAACAATGCCTACACAGAAAAAAAAGAACTCAAAGAGCAACAACCCTCAATCACAGGAAGCTAATTTTTTTCCCTTCCTGGCTCACAGCCCAGTGCCATCAGAGCTAATTAAAACCAGAGCCATGCTGGTGCAGACTTAGTATTTGGTGTTTTAAAATAACAGAGTAGCAAACCAGAGGATGTCTAATGAGGCTAGTTTCAGAGTTCGTTTTCAACTCTGTTTGACTATGTCAATTACTGGAACTGCTGCTTAGGGCCAGAACGGTCATGCTGAGAAGTAAGAGGATGTTATTGCTGCACAAATTGAGATGCTAGTTTGATACATGCAATATATACATCTTTTGTTGTGTATAAGCACATTTTTCCTGCTTGAAGATAAATAAGAGATAGCTGGCACCACCAAGCATTAAAGGACAGTTTGAACATTTGGGGCCTCAGTGGAAGCAGAAGAGACTCATTCCATTATAAATGAAATATATCAGGAACTAGGTCTGCTTGCTCATAACCCCAGTTTGTCACATATTATTAGGTTTTGAAAATTGCCATTCTCATATGTTATATGTCACAGTGCAATGAGTTAGATATTGTTTATGTTGTTGACCATATTCAGTTGTCCCAGATTAAGTGGAATTTCTGTCACTTTTCCTTTTAGAAGTCCTCTGTCCCACATGAAGAATATATTTATTGAAAGAGTTATACTGTACCAGGATATGCAGATGAAATGTAAAAGGTAAATTCCAGTTTAGCTATGTTACTCAGTCAATGCACTAAACATTACAGCCATGAAAGTTTTCATTTTCACAGAAGTCTGAGCTGCTGCTATGTCCAGAATATGATGATTCATATTTTGGAGGTCTGTAGTTGTGATCTTTTTTTTTTTTTTTTTGCAGTTTATTACACTTTACTAAATTCAACAATAATGAATATGATAACAACAACAACATACATAAAAGGGTAACAATAAAAATAAAGTAAATACAGTCTGTGAAAAAAAAAACAGAACATCCTGCCCTCCCACCAAGGGGTGACAAAAAAAAAAAAAAATAAATAACAGAAACATATACAAGGAAAAAATTTAAATTGTAACAGAAAGCCTAAATACACCCACCTACAAAGCAAACTGCCACCACCCAACCCCTGTGATCCACACTGGGAGAGATATATATGTTTAATTAGGAGAGACAGCAAGTAATGCATGTAATGTTTCCAATCTGGACTGATAAGTATGAATGGATTTGTAAAATCTAGCAATAGATGTCACTATGTTTAAGGAAGTTATAGCTTCAGCTAAACACTCAGGCCAAGCAGGGAGTGCAGAGTCCATCCAGTGACTCAACATTAAAAGTTTAGTGACCGCAGAGATCAACACCATATGAGCCTTATGCTGGTTCCCTAGAAGTGAACTATAATCACCAAATATACAGATCTCCACTGTAAATGCATCCGGAAATCCTAATAATGGGTCAATTTTAGATTTTATATGATTCGGAAATGAAGTAATCTGAGGGCAAGACCGTAACATATGATGTAAGAGCCATCAGTCATTTTACATCAAAGACAGATAGAGGACTCAGCCCTCCCCATTCTAAACAATTTTGCAGGTGTTAGGAAAGTACCATGAGGAATATTGAATTGCTGTAATATAAACCTGTCTTGTTTAATGTATTTATACAGATCAGTCCAGATATGAGACCAGTAGTCATTACTATGGTCTAGTTGGAACATATTAGCCCAGTAAAAGGTGATAGGCAATGAAGAGTCCCACAGTACTTGCCCAATGGCACTATAATGATGGGACATACAGTAGGATGGTCCTGCTGTACTAAAGTTGACCACTGATATTTTCACTGATTAAATAGTTTGCTGGCAACTTTAGTCTAAGATGGGAGACCTATAAAACATTTTAGGCAGTGACAAAGTTGGCAGAATTGAAAAAAATACCATATAGGAACACCAAATTTAGTGCAAAACTCCTCAAAGGAAATAAACCCTTCACCTAGTATAAAATCACTTAGATTTGGACAAACCAAGTTTTGCCAGTGTTTTCCCTGTAAAGGTTTCTTGCCAATGCTGAGATTTAAATTATTGAAAAGGGGTTGCATAATATCTTTAAAATGAGATAGCTTAAGGTGTTTACAGAGCTGAACATGGGCTTGGAAGGACCAGTATATAGGAGTAGATTTCAATTTATTGGAAAGTTTGTTGACTGGCATAAATAAAAGGGCCTTGGGTGTATCTGATGTTCTTGGCATGGATCTCTTTCAATTTGAAGTCAAAAAGGGATATAGCTGGTAGGACTAGAGTAGACAGGAAGACCACGATAAAAATACTTAGCACCCTGTAGGGCAAAATAATATCTTAAAAAGTGGGGAAGCATAAGTCTTCCCAACTTTTGAGGGCATACTAATTTGTTGTAGGAATGGCATGGTGGCTTATTTACCCATAAAAATCTAGATAAAAGTCCATGTAAACTTTTAAACCAGTTACTTGGTAAAACAATGTTTAACATTTCTAAGGGGTACAGAAGTCTAGGGAGGATATTCATTTCAATAATATTCACTTTGCCCCATAAAGTAAGAAGTAGAGATTTCCATCTGTCAAAATCCAAAGAAATCTGTTTTATTAATCGATCTATGTTTAACGATTCCAATAAGGATTTGTGGGGAGAGACTTTAATGCCTAGATATGTAAGACCCTTAGGTTTCCACTACATACCTACATTAACAAAGTCTAGCTTAAAGATGAGGGGGGAAGAAGGAAAACCACAGTTTTTGAAAGGTTAAGTTTGTACCCAGAAAAATGATCAAATTGTGAAATTACTGATAGACTATTCTAGAGGGAAATAACAGGATTTGTAAGATGCAATAAGGTATCATCTGCATATGTGGAGATCTTTAGTTCCTGGGTGCCCTCTCAAATACTCGTGATGTTGTGGAGAGTGTTAATTTTACGGGTTAAGGGCTCTAGAAATAAATTGAAAAGATACAGGGAAAGGGGACAACCTTGACGGGTAACTCAAGACACTAAAAAGGGGTCAGAAAGTACTCTGTTACAAATACCCTTGCAGTAGGATGAAAGTAAAAAATTCTGAGCCATTGGAGAAATGAGTCTGGAAAGCCAAATCATTGTAAAAGCCAAAACAAATAGGGTAAAGAAACTCTATCAAAAGCTTTCCCTGCATCCAGGGAGACCAAGGCAGCATCCTGTCTCATTTCCCCCGATGTAGAGATTAAATGAAATCATTTACAAAAATGGTCGCTAGATAAACTGTTCTTCATAAACCAACTGTTCAGGGCCTGTCAAATTGCTCCATACCTGGCTAGGACAGGAAGCCAGAATCTTAGCTAGAATGTTTGCATCAACATTAATAAGTGAAATAGGTCTGTAGTTTTCAGGGTGCGTTTCATCCTTGCCGGGTTTGGGCAATACAGCAAATAACTGTAAAAGAATGTTAAAGATGGGGCAAGTTCATCTACAAAAATGTTATAGAAATTGGTAGTGAATCCTTTGGGTCCAGTTGCCTTGTCAGAAGCCAGGGAAGCAATAGGTTCTCTAACCTCTGCCTCCAAAATGGGTTTCACCATACTCAGAGAGGCCTGTTCAGACAGCTATGGTAGGACAATACTGTCCAGGAAGGTGGACATTCTACCAGATTTATCCTTGTGGGTAGAATCTTCAGAATACAAAGTTTGATAATAATAATAATACCTAAAAATGCAGGCCATGTCCCTCAGATTAACTGTGGGTGATTTTTTAATGGGGTTATGGAGGGTATCAATCCAGTGAATTGCTGATCATTGAAGCAGTCATATGGCTAGTAATTTGCTGGCCTTCTCGCCTTGCCCCACATAAGTGGCTTTTAAAGATTTCAGGGCCTGCTGCACTTGTTCCAATAAAAGGGATGGGTATTAGGCTCTGAATAGGGAATGTTGGCTATGAACTGCTTCAGGTGAGGATGGGGAAAGATGATTTCAAGTTCTCTAATAGAAGAGAGCAATTTAGCCCACCACAAAAAGGAGTCTTTTTTACGCCTGGTGGCAAGGTGAATCAGTTCTTCATGCCATTGACATTTCAAGACACCCCAAGCCTTGTCAAATGTTTTAATAGAAGTCCAATTAAGATGGATGAAAGTCTTAATAAACTCTTTTAAAGTGGTAACAATTTGAGGATGAGACAGTAATTGAGTATTAAGGGACTAGGTATGATCACGGTCAAATTAATAAACAATATCTAAAGACAGTTTAACTGGTGCATGGTCTGAAAGAACCATGGTTTCAATATTACAGTTATAAACCATGGCCAGTAATGAACTGGTAAGCAAAAAATAATCAAGTTGTGAATATGAATTGTGAGGGTGAGAATACAAAGTATATTTATGGGCTGCAGGGTACAATATCCTCCAGGGGTCAGCTAGACATGAAATGTCTACAAAATCTCAAAGGCATCTCTGAGCTGGCGACAAACTGGCTCCTGATCTATAAATTCTGTCAATGTTATTATTCATAACAAGGCACCAGTCTCCACCAAGGATCCAAGGAAGGTGAGAGAAAGGAGCTAAAGCTAAAAGCAAGCCGGAAAAAAAGGGGGAATATCAACAGTAGATTCATAAACTGAGCCTAGCAAAATTTTGGAAGGACCAAGGTGACACTGGACAAAAATATATCTGCCCTCCCTATCCTTCACATCTGACAAGAAAGAAAAGGGGACAGACCTATGTATTAAAATCAGTACTCCCCTCTGGAAATAACTGTTGCCAGCTCCAAATACTTGCACCCCACAAGCCCTCCTAAATACAGAAATATGAGAATCCACAATATGGGTCTCCTGTAAAAAGGCAATATGAGTATGTAAAGTTTTCAAATGTTTCAAAATAGCCTGTCATTTAGTTTGAGGCTGACCACCTTTAATATTCCAAGTGGTTATATTCCAAGGAACTGACAATAATAATAAAGAGTAAAATAAAATAAAGAAAAGCAGCTCCACAGAAAAACAATCATCAACCAGTGTGGATCACAAAAAACCCTTCCCCTGCCCAAAAGGAAAAGAAAGACCTCAGTATAAATCCCTGTGCTTTGCTGGAAATAATGAAAATAAAGTAGTAATGAAAAACCAGCCCCCCCCCTTCCTAAATATGCCCTAATAATAAAGGGCATCCTGCCCACCAAGCAGAGCTGGCCCATGAATGCTGACAGGAAGGCAGCTCATCCCAGGTCCCATAAGAAAGCAACACACAAAATATTGCCATAAAAAGTTCTGATCCTCAGTCACTAACCATAATCCTATCCCTCCCCTTCCTCCAAGGGGGAGGGATAGGAGAAGGGAAAGACAATCAACAGTACATCCCCTAAATATACATCCATTATATATTCCCCTCCCCCCAAAAAAAGAACATTCCTCCACAACAAAAACATAAAACGTTCTACATTATAAAACCTGCACAAACTATTATCACTAGGTCACAGAACATAGAGAATACTGGATGGGCAACTATGCACAACCAGTGTGTTTTGCCACAGAGGGGTTCTGATTTCCTTTGACCTCGAGAGCAAAGCTCAAGAGGTCCATAGGAATCAGGACCTGAGGTGACAGAACATACTGGATATGCATAAAGTTGCTAATTCTGTATTTTTTATAGTGTACAATATTATGTGAAATGTAGGCATTGTGGGTTTTTTTTCTCTTTCACGATGAAACTGACTTGCAAATATTCTAGAGGTTCTAGAATGCTGTTTTACCACAGAATTGGATAGAGGAAAGCAACTATGTGGCAGCATTCCAAGTTATTCTGCTGCAGTAGTGATATCACTACTGCAACAGAACAACATAATGATGTCACTACTGCAGCAAAACAAGCATATTCCAGGCATGGAATTCCATGCATAACAGCATTCCACTATACACTATAAAAGGAATATACAAAACCAACAATCATTGGGGACAACGTTCCTTGCAAGCTTTGACTAAATGTGGAAAAGAAAACACTTGCACTTCAATTAAACCCAATGTTAATCCATATTAAAGCTTGAGGAAGCAAAAGTCCATCTCTTCCAATCAGGAAAAATAAGGAATACACTCCCATAAGGGGAAAGTTAGTCCTGATCAGACAATAAGTGAAAAAAAAAACAGTGTCAAACACTAAGCCAATTGACAATCTAAAAAAAAAAAAAGAACACAAACCCAAAAGAAAGAACAGTTACCAGTGATCAGGAATAACAGACCCAAATAAGAGGTGCATTGCCAAAAGCTAAAAAGTTCTATATGATCTCCATAGTAAGGCACACAAAAGAGGACCAAGCATTTTTCACTAGAAAGAGAGAACCCCCCAAAAAATGAAGTGCCATACAAATTGTGCAATTAAAGTTAAGCTGTAGGTGGTAAGTAAAAAATAGAAGAAAAAACAATCAGCAAACAGTATGAGGTAGTGAGAAATTGCACAAGGGGTTCCAATTATAAAATAAGTATCTTAAAAAAAAGAAAACAAATATTGTGGATATCTTCTTCAGAGAGAAAAGAAAAAAAAGTGTGCACTCATCAGCCTCCACCAAACCAATATATTGGTGCCATAGCATATCATGTTTAATTTACAAAAAATTTTAACCTCGCCACCCGTCAAAATAATAATAATAATAAGAAGAATTGTGAGGTAGCAAAAGTCAGTCCAGATCAGATAATGGAATAAGAAAATCATAAACTAATGCCTAGCCAGTCGGCATAAAAAAAATAACTAAACAAAAATGATTACAAATTATTAGGTATAAGATGTTCTGTATAAAAAAAAAAAATCATTGATAAAAACAAAAATAAACAAACAAAAAACCCCGCTCCAGCACCGTACAAAATCATCAAAAGAAAAAGCCTATAGATTACCCTAGAAACCCCCATGAAATTTAGCTAATAGGGGGTAAGCTAAGAAATAATGAAGCTTTCAGCAGGCAATTCAGGCTGTGAATGATTAAAAAAGGGGGAGTATCCAACAATCAATTTAAATTCCTGGGAGGAAAAAGAAAAACAATTATTGGGAACACTCCATTTGAAAGAAAAAAAATGGCAAGGTACATTGTAGGGCCATTGCAGGGATCACAAGGCAAGAAAATGAGTGGTTGCAATTCTTCAATTTGGTGTTTTGTTATGGCTGGTGGCTCCAGTGTGTTTAATCAGAAAGCAGTCCATTTTTATCCCTGTTTTGCAAGTAGGGTGAGGTTATGAATTTGCTACAATTTGGTGGGTGAGGGCAGCTCCTGGGTTGAGAAGTGACAGGCAGTCCATTTGGCCATTTACAAACTAGTGAAAATTTTGAGCAGGTAACAGCAGTGGGGTAGCTCCATTTTTAGTTACGATGGACTCTGTGTGGTTGTGCAAAAAACAAAATCATTTCAATTTCGGCTTGGAAACAGACGTATCCCAAAAAAACAAACAGACAAAAAAAAAAACAGTTAGGATAGAAAGTTGTGAAGGTGTTGTTCCCTGAGATCACTTAGGCAGTCCCAACAGGAGGGGAGAAGAATGTAGGCACCTCTAGGTGGAGCAGAGTGAGGATGGGCATTTTGTGGCTGTGCTAATGACAGATGCAGACAGAAGCAAAGAAGTCAGGAGAATGTTTTCCATTTGTTTTAAGACGAGGCTTTTTCTCCAGTTTTGTAGGAGTGGCTAAAGTGGGTGAGGGGATAAAGGAAGGACTGGGTGCCTGAAGTGGGACTTAGGATGCTGGGACGCATGGTGAATGCCATTTTGTGGTGGTGGTGAGATTTCTGTGCATTGCAGCCAAAGGTTTGTGTGATTGGAAGTATGGCGAAACAAATTGCTTTCTGTGTAGGCTGCTTGGGGTTTTGTTCCCTTTTAACAAATTTCTGGTGTTTGGTGCAGCTGGAGGCTCAGGTAGGGGAGAAGAACATGAGAGTAGTGAGTGGGATGAGACACATGGCGGATGCCATTTTGTGGGTGGAGAGGCATCAGGGATAGGCAATAGATAGTTTATGGTTACTCTGGTGGCTGGGTGGCCAAGGTATGTGCTGGGCCTACAAGAGTAGAATACCATCTTGGTGGGGGTTGTTTACGGCCCATGAGCACGACAGCAGCTATGGTGGGTGGAGGAGGGATTTAAAAAAAAAATTGCTTTTTGATATAAAGAGGAGGTATGAGTTTTTTTTTAACTCATTTCCTCCTGGAAACACCTGAAGTTGGCAGACAAATCATCCCCTTTGTCTCCCACAATGACTTTGGTCAGTAGTTAAAGACTTTCTGTTTGCCCTGAACACGTCTCAGGTCATTAGCACTATTTCTCTGTATTACTTGCAAACCAAATTGATTAGTATTGACTGCATAGCACCGTTAGAAAGGTAATTTTGTGTTGAACAACTTTGCCACCGATACTTTGTGTGTATCACATATACTTTAGGAGTTATTCACATTTGTTTATGGTATGGTGTGTATGGCTGACATTTGTCCCTCAAGCCTCACCTAAGCACCTTGAATAAAATAGGGAAAAATACATGTTTTATATTAGAAAAATTGTTTTTTAAGTACAGAATTACTTTTGTACCTACATCTAATGTATGGATGTTTAGCTTGGTGTTGATATGTTACATATTTTCCTACCAAAAAATGGTTTACGTTTCTTTCTTTATTGCAAAAAAACACTTTTTTTTTGCTATTTTGACTAGTACAGAAAAAAAGAAATTGCTTATAATTAATTGCATAGTACCAATAGAAAGATACTTTTGTGTTGAACAACTTTCCCACTTGTACTTTGTGTGTAGCACTTACGGTTCATGAGATAGTCACATTTGTTTGTGGCATGAGGATTATGGCTTGATTATACTTAAAAAGGCCCAGGAAGCAGTGTTAAGAGTATACAGGACACAAGTGGTGGAACTCTCAAAGAGCTCCTGTGGAGTGAAGGAGTTAAGGAACTAGCAAGCAACAGAGGTAGTCAGTTTATCATAAAGGGAAGCTCCCTGGTTAAACTTTACGGTCAGACATTTGGCAAAGAGAAGTCAGCAGTTGTTCAAGGGTTGACTTTTACGAGCATATAGTACATATGTATGATTCATTTTCAGTGACTACAGCATGGTGCCAAGAGGATGAAAGAGTTCCAAGGAGGAGGCCATGTGGAAAATGATGGAGCTTGTTGAAAAGGCTCAGAAAATGCTGGACGTGGTGGAAGACACCCCATCAGTTCCAGAACCCAGCAGGCAGGGCAGGAAGTGAAAAGGCAGAACAACGGTGGGTAATGGGGTGGGGAGCAGCACACAAATGAGGGCCCCTCCATTCCTGCACCACCTCATCCAGCTCGGCCTCAACCAGTGCAGCCACAGATGTCCAGCCCTATGCCACCACAACCAGATTAGTCTCAACTAGGCTGCTGCCGATGTCCAACCTAGTACCTCTTCAGCCCTTGTTGGTACTACCACAGACTCCGGATGGAACAGGTACAGTGGCTCTGACACTTGAAGGGAGTGTAAAGGAATACGTGGAGCAAATTACAGGCTCCATGGGGAGAATAGGGTAGGGGAATTCAAAAGGTTCTTGGGGAAATCAAAAAAGGAAAAAGGGTGAACAAGGGGCAGAGGCAGGGGTACAGGGGGTGTGGGGGGTTAGGGATGGAAATAGGCATGCTGGGGTCAGAATAGGGGACCATGTTCCACTGGTCATGAAAGAAATAGTCTGGAAAGTGGAATATGCAGGCATATTTGCCCTAGTGGATAAAGTAACAGTTAATAAATATGAGGAAAAGAAAAGATTTGGGAAGAGAGACATGACGGTGACATTGGTGTTGTTGGGAAGGAAGGAGAAAGCAAAAAAACTTTAGGGGGTAGACATGGGATGTGTGGTCAGTAGGTTTCATATATTATAGTGCTATCATGCAGGAGAAGCATCCCGAACTGGCCACACCACTACTGGCAAATTCCCTGATAGTGCATAGTGCATATAAAATGAGGGGTGAAACAAATTGGCTGCAATATGATGAAAAATTTTGACAGAGGACGGCCTCACATGGGGACATGCGATGGGATACGTGACACTGACTTATGGTTTGAAACCATGATGGTGCAAGGAGGGAGTAGCGCAGAATGGGCTGGGGGGAGATAGGCCCACAAAAATGTTGTTGGGGATTTAACAGAGCACAGTGTAAGTGGCTGAACTGCCGCTTTAAGCATGCCTGCTCAAGGTGTGCAGGGATCCACCCAGCGTCCAGATGCCAGACATACATGGACAGAAGTGGGGGGATCAGTGTGGGGGCCCAGCCCTTTGGGGGGGTTCGTGGGACAATGGGTGCATCTTGGGGATATGGGGGCAGGGCTGGAGCCTCAGGGATGGGAGGTGGTTTGAGCAGGGAGCAGATGAGGCAGGGGCCAGTCAGGTCGGAGGACCAAAGTACCAGCTAGCATGGTCACCAGTAAAACTGGAGGTTTTGCAGGAATGGGTGAGTGGCTATTCAGACTGGGAGGTGGGTAGAACATTGAGGGACAGTCTTGACCGAGGTTTTAGCTTACATTTTCAGGAGGAAAGGAAGGGCAAGGAAGCCATCCTAGCACAAAAGATACAGAAGGAGATTGAAGCTGGGAGGGTGGAGGTGCCATTTTTGGCCACTCCATTAGGAATTTCAGAGTGTTATAATTGGATTTGGTCCCTAAGAAGCAACAAGGGGAATATAGGGTGATTCATCACCTATCATACCCAGAAGGGGGATCAGTAAATGATTTTATAGGCGAGGAAGATAGTAGGGTTACATACATGACATTGAAAGAAGCAATCCAGAGGGAAAGTTTTGTGGGACCCTCTTAGAAGGAAAATACTGGGTCTTCAGGTGGAGATAAACTTTCTCATATTGCGGCGAGCTGAACTCTCTATACTGAGACTGAAGCATAAATACTGGGAGGGAGGTGAGAAAGGGGGGAAAGTGTTGGCCTATAGGTTGCAGAAGCAGCAAATGGAGCATCATATAGCTGGGTTGAGGGACACTTTAGGGACAATACATACCAAAAATGCTGAACTGAATACAGTTATGGCAGAATATTACACTTCATTGTATGCCTCTTCCAGGGCTGCTGACCCCCAAGCAATCCACTCTTTCCTTCACTCACTACATCTTCCCACTATAACTCCAAAACAGGCTGAACAACTTGACACCCACTTACGGTAGATGAAGTGAAGAAGGCCCTACTTTCCCTTAAAGCAGGGAAGACCCCAGGTGGGGATGGCTACTCAGTGGAATTTTGGCAGGCCCTGATTGATATTATTGCCCCTGCTCTCCAACAAACTTATGTCGAAGCAGAAATACAAGGAACTCCCCCCCCCCATGAGAGAGGCTGTGATTACAGTGCTGCCAAAGAAGGGAAAAGTTCCTAACTCCCCGAGTAGCTACTGCCCAATATCCCTCCTCAATGTGGACAGTAAGGTATTTATTAAAGCCATGGCCCTAAGATTAGGACCCTTACTGCTGCAACTCATACATCCCTCCCAAGTAGGCTTTGTCCCTGGCAGATACAGTGCAGATCATATCAGAACTCTGATTAATTTGGCTCAAGTCGCCTCCCAACCTCTGACCCCAGCAGCTGTGGTAGCCATAGATTTTGAGAAGGCTTTTGACTCCCTGGAATGGGACTATCTGCATGCTGTCTTGGGAAAGCTGGGGTTTGGTCCTCGTTTTCGATCATGGGTAATAGCTATATATAATTCTCCCTCAGCCCGATTATTAATTAACTCTACTTTGTCCCCTCCCTTTGAGTTAGCCCGTGGTGCTAGACAAGGGTGCCCTCTTTCTCCTCTGTTATTTGTGCTGGCTGTGGAGCCTTTGGCTGTCACCATTAGACCTAATGAAAGGATCCAGAGGATCCCTGCGGGTAGCACGGAGTATACCACTCTTCTTTATGCAAATGACCTGCGGGTCCTTATAGCAGATGTATCAGAAGCACTACCTTCATTACTTAATACCCTCACCCATTTCAGAGGACTGTCAGGCATTCAGCTTAATCCCACCAAGACTGAAGTACTCCCTCTTAACCCCAGGTGTCTACCATCAGTTTTGGGGAACTCCGGTATGAAATGGGCAGAGGAGAGTATTACATATCTTTGTATATGCTTCTCCACTACAATTTCCAAATTATGGGACTATAATCTCCACCCCCTCCTACTGGACATGAAAGAGGATATGTCCAGATGGACTAAACTCCACCTAATATTAGCAGGCAAGATAGCTGTGATCAAAATGATCTTGGCACCAAAAATCTTTTATCTTCTGGCACATATCCCCCTATCTCTCCCTCAGAGCTGGACCCAGAAGTTGGACAAGGCCATAGGTAGCTTTCTGTGGAAAGGAATCCCCCTAGGTACAGCAGGAATAAGCTTAGAGCACACTGGAGTGTAGGAGGGTGGTGTCTGCCATGGTTTGAAGGCTACAAATGGGCCTTCCATATGGCAATATCATTACACTGGCTGGGTGTAGGTACTAATCCTCAACCTCAATGGGTGAACATAGAGCTAGCTGTCAGTCAGAAGATCTCCCTTGCACTTCAGGTGTACAATACCTTTTCTGCAAGCCTTAAAGCACATCCTACTATTGGAGCCTCCCTGCAATGCTGGGCCAAGCAAAAGAGAAAGCTGAAAATGACCCTTGCACCAGTTAAGACGACCCCATTGTGGGGAAATGAGAAAGTATGTATTGATAAAAGACCTGTATATTGGAAGGGGTGGGTAGATAGAGGAATTACTATGATAGGAGATATACTGGCCCCATCCTCTATGATAATAGATACATTTGCTAATTTGCAAGTCTGCTGGTCACTCCCTACCTCGGATTTCTGGAGATACCTGCAAATGCGCAGTGCAACCAAGAAGTACATGTCCCAAATACCAAAAGGAGACATGCAGATTATTTTCTCCTGGTTAAAAAAAGAAAAGGAGCTGGCGAGTTCCATATATGCCACTCTCCGAGACACTCTACCCAGTCAAATTGAGAAATCCAAGCAGAAATGGGAGAAGGTCTTGCATTTGGAGATTACAGATTTACAGTGGAAAGAATACTGGAAAGGGGCCAGAAAGTATTTTACAGATACTAGAAGTAGATTAATACAAAATAAGATTTTTTTATGTTTATGTTGGAGGGGTAACTCCCAACATGGAGACTTGCTCGATATTCTCTGGTCTTGTCCTTTGATACAAAGGATTTGAGATCAGGTCTGTGAGATAGGGGCTAAAGCATTACAGAACTATGTTCCCCAGTCCCCTTCCCTCCTTCTCCTAGGTATGAGATCAGAAGCCCCCCACCTCCGAGACCTAGAACATCGTTGGCTGGCCCAATGGGCTATGCAGGCCAAGCGACTCCTAATTTGTAGATGGAGAACTGCTGAAATTCCTAGTGTTCAAGAACTCCTGTCCTCTATGGTACAAATAGCCACTATGGACAAACTCTCCAACCTGGACCACAACTTCCTGGAAAATTAAGAGAAATATTGGATCCTCTTTACCAGATATGCCACCTCCAGACAGGGGTGGGTTGAGAATTCAATACTTAGGATTACTGCCTGGTATCTGAAATATAGTTATGGTTTTCTCCCTACTCACTTTTCTGAGATTATGTACCTGTGATGTGCTGCACTTTTATCTCCATGTGTAAATAGTTTTGTTGCATAGTATATAGAGTAGTGATTCTTTGTGTTGCTCTCACCCAGGGTGTCAGAAGCCTAGACAGCACCTGAATCCATACAGAGAACTGCAATGTTAATTTATGGAGAATGGAATCCTTGCCCCTCCAACACCTTAAGTTAGACACATCATGTACAGGGGTAAGTACCTGTTAATTGGGAACAGTTCTCTTTATCTTGCTTTGATGTCTGAGTTGTCACTGTAACCAACAACTCCTTCCAGTCTCTTGTTTTTTGTGTTGGTGTTGATTATTGTAAAAAGGAAAATGCTAATAAACAATTTAACAGCAAGAAAAGAAAGAAGCAATCCAGATGATACAGGCAGTAAAAGGGGCATGGTTCACAAAAACTGACATCTAAGCAGCCTTTTGGCTTCTCCCTGTCCGGCCAAAGGATTGAAATTTACTGGGCTTTAGTGCAGAAGGCAAGTTTTACTTTGACAAGGCCATGCCTATGGCCTGTTCCACAGCATGAGCACCATTTGAAATGTTTTGCAGCTGGCAACAGTAGGTGTTCAAGGTCCGGTGGGGGCAGAGGACAGTAGTCCACTACCTGAATGATTTTCTCATGGTAGGCAAGGGGAAGGAAGGCACCAGAGACATGTTCAGGCAGTTTTGGAAGATGTGCGAGCAGCTTGGGATACCATTTGTGGCAGATAAAACGGAAGGGCCCAGCCAGCGTTTGGAGTTTCTAGGGATCAAGATAGACACAGAGGCTGGGGTGTTCAGACTCCCAGCACAGAAGATTAAAAAATTGAAAAGTTTGTTGGAGGCCATAAAAGGAAAAAGATGGGTGCCTTTGCAAATGGTGCAGCAGTTACTGGGACATTTGAACTTTGCCAAGCTATAAAACCAGGAAGGACATTCACATGAATGACCAGGATGATGAGAGGGACCACTCAGCCTCATCATTGGGTGGACATAACAAAAGGGGTGCAGGAGGACCTGGGGATATAAGAGAAGTTTATTGAGTCTTATAATGGAGTTATATTCTTGCAGAATGAATGGGTTTTTACATAGATGCATAGACAGTATCGGCAGATAAGGGCCTATGGCCCACCCAGTCTGCCCATTTGAGCTTGTAAGTTCAGTTTATGTTTTTCTAGAAGTCTGTTGCCCCTTATCCCTGACCTCCAGAATTCCTTTATGTCTATCCCATGCATTCTTAAATCCCATGATTGTTTCAGCCCCCACCACTTCTCTGGCAGCGTGTTCCACTTGTCCACCACCCGCTCTGTGAAGAAATTCTTCCTCACGCTTTCCTCTGAGTCCCTCCTCCAACTTCATCCCATGCCCTAATCTAACATCTTTTTGCTTAAAAATAGTGTATTCCTGCACCTTGTTCCTCCCTGTAAGATACTTGTATGTCTCTATCATATCCCCTCTCTCCCTCCTCTCCTCCAGGGAGTACATGTTCAGTTCCTTCAACCTGTCCTCATAGGACTTGTGATGCAATCCATGCACTATCTTTGTTGCCCTCCTCTGAGCCTTCTCTACCCTGTCTATGTCCTTACATAGGTAAGGTGTCCAGAACTGTACACTGTACTGCAGGTGGGGCCTCACTAGTGTCTTGTATAGTGGAATTATGGCCTCCCTTTTCCTGCTGGTGATGCCCCTGCCTATGCATCCCAGCATCCTATTTGCATTACCTGCTGCCTTGTCACACTGTTTCCCTACCTTGAGGTCATCAGAGATGATAACCCCAAGATCCCTTTCCTGCTTGGTGCATGCTATATCCTCACCCCCCAACTGATATATTGTTCCAGGGTTTTTGTGCCCCATATGCATTGTCTTGCCCTTTTTTGCATTGAATTTCAACTGCCAAATCCCTGACCATTCTTCGAGTTTCTGCAGGTCCCTTCTCATTCTGTCTACACCCTCTGGTGTGTCTACTCTGTTACAGAGCTTTGTGTCATCAGCGAACAGTGAAATTCTGCCTTCTAGGTCCTGCGCAATGTCACTGATGAAGATGTTGAATAGTTCCGGTCTCAGCACTGATCCCTGTGGTAGCCCACTGGTCACTCTTCCCTCTGTGGAGTGACAGCCATTTACCACCACCCTCTGTGTCCTGCCGCTCAGCCAGTTACCTACCACCACACCACTCTCCTGTCCACACCCATATTCCCCAGTTTGTGTAATAGTCTTCTATGTGGCACAGTGTCAAAGGCCTTGCTGAAGTCCAGATAGGCCATGTCCACTGCCCTCCCCTGATCCACCTCCCTAGTCACCCAGTCAAAAAATTCAATGAGGTTGGTCTGACATGACCTCCCCCTGGTGAAACCATGATGCCTTGGGTCCTGTAGTCCACTGACAACCAGATGTTCCACCAATCTCTCCTTCAGTAGTGCTTCCATGATCTTCCCACTACCGAGGTGAGGCTGACTGGTCTGTAGTTCCCGCTTCTCTTTGTTCCCACTTTGTATAAGGGGACTACATTTGCTATCCTCCAGTCTTTGGGTACCTCCCCTGTTTCCTGTGATCGGCTAAACAGGATAACCAGAGGTTCAGCCACCATCTCTCTTAGTTCATTAAGGACCCTGGGGTGCACCCCATCTGGCCCCATTGCTTTGTCAACTCTTATTACTTCCAGTTCCTTCAGGACTCTTTCTCGTGTAAAGGGACTTGTGTCCATTTCTGCACCATTCTCACCCCTTGCACTCCCTTCAGAATTACCCTCCTCTTCCTCAGTAAAGACTGAGCAGAAATACCTGTTCAATATGTCAGCTTTACTGTTGTCATCCTCCATGCAGACCCCATCCTCCCCCTTCAGTCTCACTATCCCTCCCTCCCTTTGCCTTTCTTTTTTCACTTATGTACCTGTAAAGGGTTGTTAGTATGGATTTGTAGCTGTATGCAGATGCAGCTGGGTGGCATGGGATGGGAGCTTATTTTAAGGGGAAGTGGGCCTCTGAGCAATGCTCAGGGGAATGGGTAAGAAAGGCCTGACCAGGAATATCACATTTCTGGAGATTTTCCCAATCTGGGTGGCATCAGTGGTGTTGGGGGAGGAATTACACAACCAGAAAGTAACATTCTGGTGTGACAATAGGGCAATAGTGGATGCCCTGAACAGGATTATGACTGAACATGTATTTTAGGGCAAAGAACATTGAAGGGGTATGGAATACTGTGGCTGAGAGCCTTTCCCATCTCAGGTTGTACAGGCTCTGGGTCATAGCATATGGGGCAGAAAACAAGAAAACAACAGTGCAATCACACATGTGAGAGATTGGTTGGATGGAGCTGAGCTGCTATTTTGCAATTCATGGTCAGGAAGGACCTTGAGGATGTATGAAGGGTGATGGAGAGTTTTTCCAGGTTTTCAGAGTTGGACAAGGCATGGAGACCAGTGGGGCAGTTAAGGAAGAGCAGGTAGTCAAGAATTTGGTGAGCAAATGGAGGGAGGGGGTGGCATATATGACCATGGGTGTACACCTATCGGCCATAGGACTGGTATGTAGCCTGAAGGGGTGGGGTGACCCCAGGAAGGAGCAGTTAGTTAGGAGAATGATGCAAGGTTGGTTGAGGCTCAAAGGGATAGAGGTGGATGGCAGGCACCCCATATTGGAGGCTTTGCTGGCTAAGTTACTGGCAGTACTGCCTAGGGCTTGCTATTCAGTGGCCGAGGTGGGACTATTCACAGCAATATTCACAGCCATGTTTCACAGGGCATTTAGGATAAGTGATGTAGTAGGACAGACTAGGTGTGGGGAGAGAAGGTGTTTCCTCTGGGAGGAAGTGCAATGGCAAGGGGACAATGTGGGACTCTGGCTGTGAATCTCCAAGATGGATCAGGCAGGAAAAGGGGGAAGGATAATGCTGCTGCAGCAGGAGAAGGCCAATGGTGGGGACCACTCTTTAACCATGGAAGTGGATCCCCACTGATGGGATTGCAGCTTGTGGCAGTATTCAGGAAAAGCCTAGAGTTCATTTGGGAGGATGAGGGAAAGTATTCATCCCATTCCTTTAGGACTGGTGCTGCCTCAGAGTTGGCAGCTCAGGGGGGCAGGGGTCCAAGGAATAAGTGAAAAAAGTGGGAAGGTGGATCTATGATTGTTATAAAAAGTATGTGAGAGAACTAACCTGCTAATCCTGTGTCTTCTTTGTTTCAGGAGGATTTGAGACTGGGGCCTTCAGGAATGTGGACCGTAAGGCAGGGGGAAGGGGAGCAGAAGGTTTGGTTTTCCTCAATTTCTGTTTCTTTATTCCCACAGGCCCCATAGGATGGTGGGAGGCATGGATCTGCAGACAGTACTTTGTGTATTGGGTGGAGTAAAGAGTGGTGGGGTCTGTTGCGGGGGAAACAGCTGTATCAGGACTGGAACAACAGCAGGGTACATACGAAAGGCATCAGAGGGATGCGATGGTCACAGCTACTGCTGCTGCTGGAAGACTTGTGGGTGACATGGTCAGAGCTGCACCTAATAATAATACATTTGTGGGGCAATGATCAGAGTTCCAGGCCCTGGCTGGATATTTTTGGCAGATAAAGGGAGCTATTGTGAAAATAAAGGAATGGTGGCCTGGGGTGGTGGTGGCCTGGTCGGACATGCTACTGAGATGGGTATGGAGGCATACCATGGATCATAAGGCAGTGGATGAAGCCCAGAATCAGATGAGTAGGTGAGTGGGGGGCCTATTATTTATTTAGTTTTCATTGAACGGGCAAGTGCACTAGACAAATTCTTACCTATTTTCAAGCATGACCCGGGGAGACATACATACAGTCAATTGGGGGAAAGGTGATAAAGCATGAGGAGATTGTGGAAAAATATGTGAGGCTGTATAGGGCAGATGGGATACATTTATCAGTCATGGGGTGGATATTTTTAATGTAAATTTGGGAGTGGCAATAGAGGGATGTAGGCGGGAAAAAGTTCACAAGTGAGAAGGGGGGGGTGGCCCACTATCCAAAGCAAGCTGGAGGTGGGCTGGTGGAGAAAAGAGGAGATTCAGGAATATAGGGGGAAGGGGTGCTAGAGAGAAAAAGGAGAAGGAAAAGGGAGGGAGGGATGGCGGGACGAACCTGGCCTTGGTATACTTCAAGGCTGGGGGGAAAGGCACCACTGGGTGTGCATTCAGAGGGCGTTAGAGGAGGAGTATGGGTGTACATCAGTTCTCAGCAGGAGAGAGAGAGAGAGAGAGAGAGAGAGAGAGAGAGAGAGAGAGAGAGAGAGAGAGAGGATGAGGCCACCAGGATGCACATCTAGGGGGCAAGACATTCATAGAAAGATGAAAGACATGGAGATTGATGGGATATTTGAAAATAGTTTTGAAATTGGAATGTGGATGAATAAAAGGTGTAAAATGATAATTAATATGATGTAAGTTAGATTTCAAAGAAATAAACAATCGCCAGCTGAGCACAGAAAACATTTAAGTTGTGGTGTGATTTTTGGGAAGGGGGGACCTGAGGACAAGGTTGTTTACCCAATTAAAAGGGCAGGCCTATTTGTTCTCAGTCACTTGACCTGGGGGTCCTCAGTCAGGCATAAAGAGAAGTAGGGAGAGGGAGGGTGAAGGAGAGGATAAAGGGGGATAAAGAAACAGAATGAGAGGGGGCAGGGCAGCATGGTTGGCAGGAAAATGGAAGGGGTAAAAAAGAGGAAGGAGAATTTTGATTGGGCATCAAAAAGAGAGAGAGAGAGAGTGGAGAGGGGGGTTTAAGAGGGGCTGCACAAGGAAGGGAACCCTTAGTCATCTGCTAGCTATTATTTTTGTGCACCCATCTGGCTAGTTTTTTAAGGAAGGGTAGGTGGGTTTATTCAGGGGTTTTCAAGAAAATTGGCAAAGGAGAGGAATACAGTAGGATCAGAGGAAAGATGGGGAGAAAGGGGATACTGGAATTGGCCTATAATAGGTGGCAAGACCAGATGGTGGGGACTGACAAAGGTAGACGGTGTTAGGTTGTGGAAGGGGTAATGAAGAAAAGAGGGTGTCAGATCAGAACAGCACCTCCTAAATAACACTGTCTATACCGTGCTGCAGGACTCACATATACCTGAATATTGACAGGGTAGAATATTGAAAGTCAACTACACTGCCCCTGTAGCTACCCAGGCACTGGTGGAAGTAGCTAAATAAGGAAAAAATGTGGAAGCTGTCCAAGCTGCTCCCGTGGTGGACAGGGCTAAAGCAGCAGCAGCTCAGTCAGTGCAGATCAGGAGACCAGGGTTCTGTTCCCAGTCTCCTGAATCATACACTTTTTCTGTCTTCTCCCCATCATAAGTGTGTTTTGTTTTGGGGGGGCTGCATGGAAAGAAAATTGAATCCCCCTCCAGAAGTTTCTAATTTTCTGTGTGATCTGCCCACACTCCATGGAGTTAGTTATATTAATAACATGGGGGGGCGTGGGGCTCAAAATTAAAATGTAGAGCATGATATTAAATAATGGTAGTGGTCATTGGTGTGGTTTCTGACTGCTTCCATTAGTACTGTTTGGTGTCACGGTGTTTTGAACTGGTGTTGTATTTGACAGCACTGTTTATGCTTCAGTGTTCTTAATAGCACTGTTTTAGCTGTCGCTATTGTATCCTAGTGCCAAAAAAGAGGAGATACAGGAATATGGGGGGGGGGTGCTAGACAGAAAAAGGAGAAAGAAAAGGAGTAGAGAAGGGATGGTTGGGGGTGAGAACCCAGCCTGGGTGTACATTACGGCTAGGCGCAAGACACCTCTGTGTGTATATCCAGGGGGTGCTAAAGGAGGGGTACGGGTGCACATCAGTAGCCAGCAGGAGAATGACAGGCAGAAAAAGGAGGAGGCCACCCGGATGTACATCTGGGGGGGCAAGACATTAATAGAAAGATGAAAGACATGGAGATTGACAGGATATTTGAAAATGATTTTGAAATTGGAAAGCGGATGAATAAAAGATGTAAGATGATAATAGTGTGATTATTATGATGTAAGTTAGATTTCAATGAAATAAACAATTGCTGACTGAGCACCCAAACATTTAAGGTGCTGCGTGATTTCCTGGGAAGGGGATCTGAGGACAATGGTATGGTGCATAATGGCATTAATTGTAATAATCCTGTTACTATTGCCAATGCCTTCAACCAAATTCCTGCAAGGCTCATGCAGAGTACTTTAAAAAACCTGAGGACTTGATCTACCCACCAGAGCCTGCAGTTCACCTCAGGGTTTAATGCAACAAAACTCCATTTGCATTTTAAATGTCTATTAAACCTCGCTAGCTAGCCATCTTGATAAGTATTGATGATAGAAAAATAAACTTGTCAGAGTAGTTTTCTTCTTTTTAAATCATGGAAGACTATACCTGATACAATCTAAAATGGCAAGATGTTAAGTAAGTTGATTTTAAGAACTTCTTGCTTTCAGATAGAACTGCTTTCACCCAAGGATTGTATTGAGATTATTTTGGCTACATTTTTTATCACATACATTATTTTTATTACATCAGTATATCTTTTAGCACATTTTTCATAAATGTTGAACACTAGAGCATGTTGTTGCCCCCTTCCTTTTTTCTTTCTTGTGTAGTACTCTTTTTTGCGGGACTGGGGGCTTGATTTTGGGATAGCTTTTTAGTCTTTTTTTGTGTGTGTTATTATGTCATTCAGTCTGTGGAACCTCATGTACTAAAAACTGTCAGCAGAAGTATATTGTACCAATGGAGGGGCCAAATAGAAAAAGACTTTTGAATTTACAAGTACATTTCATCAGAAATAACAGCTAATAAAAGTTCTGATTGTGTGGATCTGGCTCATTGTATTTTCTCAACTCTTCTACCTGAAGGCTGAAACCTCTATAGAATTTCTACCTCAAGTAAAAAAGTTACACAACGTTGAAGAACCATTATATTTTGCCTTTTAAGTTTGAAATTTGTAGAAATTTTGATAAGTAATTGTGTGTGAAGCGATTAAGAATTGCAGTTCCAGAATGTATTATTGTGCAACACAGTAGAGTGTAATATTACTTACACAATAAAGTACAATACAGCAACTGTGCATCATTATTATAGTATAAAAAGTTTAAATTAAAGTGCAGCAGTGCCAACATGCAACAAGTGGAAAATTGTCTATAAAGGTATTTGGCAGCGGAGTCTAGTGCAATATCAACCATGCAATGGAGCTGTAATATTGGTATGTAATTGTATATGTGCAATATAATGTATGGTAGAACATTGTTACTATGAAGAATCTATTGTTTCACAGAGTTGTTGTACTCTCGATGCAACAGCACAATGTTGTTGTACCACTGTGGGTACATCACACTGATGGTAAAACAACAGGGATCGCTCTGTGCATTCACGTTACTTGATCTTCTGGCCTTCCTGAACTGGCCATGGCAGTGAGAGCTGGACCTCGAGGAAAGCTGTGGTGACTGAAAAAAACCAAAAGTATGGATCCTACTTCTCTTTTTTCATTCTTAATGTGAACCATACACTACAAAATATAATTTATGGTCCATGATCGGCAACAAAACATGTGTTGCCATCTCGAGGTTGCCAAAATGACCAAAACCTCTAGCGCTTCACTCCTAAGGTTTAAACAGTCATCATGGAAACCTCTTGATGGCCACACTTGTTTTTTACTGATGATGGATCATACATTACCCTATATATTATATGTGCAATACAGTTAAGTGCAGTAGAACAATGGTGCACCAGAGCCATAGTGCAATCTTTTGAACTAATGTGCCATAGCATCAAAGCAGAATAGGTGAGAACTGTGCAATAGGATCCAATAAACAAAACAGTGTCATTAAGGTACTGTAACAGTGTAATAGTGTAACCTTACAGAATTATAACAGGGTTATAGTGTGATAGATAACAAATCGTATTCACCAATTGGTGTTACAAGCACATTCTGGTAAATTTAAAATGTTGCAAAGATTTCTTTACTTACTTTACCTATGCACAATTGGTATTCATTGTTGTTTTATATATATATATATAAATAGAATAATAGATAGGTTCTGGTGTATTACAAAGCAGTAATTCCATCGAGAGGTTCTGGGGATACAAGAAACCTCGAGAGCGAAGCTCGAGAGGTTTCTTGTATCCCCAGAACCTCGAGATGGAATTTCTGCCTTGAAAACACCAGAACCTATTTGTTATTTTTTGTAATATATGGATGCAAGGAATTTTTAATTTCTTACTTGTGCCTGCTGTACGGCACTGCGGTCTGCAGAGTTAGTAAGACTCCCGAGTGTCGTTCCTCGCTCCTCGCTCACACCACCCCCACTTCTGCTCCCACTTCCAGTCCCATTCCGCATGTTTCTCTCACAAAAAAAAAGAAACAAAACTCAGTAGTCACATTGGTAATCCCAACTATACTATTATGAGGACCGGAAGTATAGTATTATTGGGCCGGAAGTATACTATTACGAGGACCGGAAGTATACTATTATGGGACTAACTACTGTATTACAAGGAATTTTTTGTATGTATTTTGGGAGTATTATTTTCACTATCCATATATTACATATATATATATATATATATACACTTGAAGAATTGTATCACTACTTATAGGAAAGACATTTTGCTAGATAAATCTAGCAAGTGAAAGGCAAATAGGCAGATAACGTCAGATAGTAAAATGTTTTCCTTTAATTACTTATCAGAGATATATTTATTTATATATAATAAAATAAAAAAAATAGTATAAATATTATAGTACAAATTGCACATGCAGAAAGTTTTTGGACAAGACCAGTACCTAATTTTTGTATTAAGAAGTAATTGTCTGCAGAACTGTATAAAAAATGGTAGTGACTACTCAGGGACAACTGGCAAACTTAAAATATACTGTGCCTCAGTTGTTACAAGCTCAAACTAATTCTGTATAAAATCAAAGATGGGGAAGAAGTCTGAATTACAGACTAATTCATATGATGAGGATCATAATGTTATAGCACACAATATATGTAAGACAAATATACATAAAGATGAACTAAGTAAATCAAATCAAGCATTAATAAATATATTTTTGTACATCTACTCCACAACTACAAAAAGGAATGACAGAAAAGGTTCACTTACAACTAGCTGAGGATACAGATAAAAGGAACAATTGCTAATTAGTGGGGGCAACAAATTACCAACAGGTAAAACTATGAAATTAATCAAGAAGACATCATTACCAGCTAAATTAAATAAGGGGATTAAGCACAGGGGATTAAACAATTTCGACACCCTGACAACCTTGGCACACAGAGGAATGGCACCAGAGACTCAATGGATTTGCTTTCTGTGGGGGGGGGGCTTCACCTCCCCGCAACCCCCTACTTAAGGATTCTCAACTCCAGGGGGGGTGCATGTCAGGGGGGTGAAAGCAAAAAAAAAACCCACAAGTTTTGGGCCAGGCACAACAAAAAAAAATGTAGCCCCTGGACCCAGATCTGAACCCAGAACCCCACACACCACAAGAGGAGGCCAACCCCTGCTGCCATGGTGCAGCTCTGCAGCTGACCACAGCACCACCCCCTACATCTCCTCCACCCTGTCCCAGGCCACGCTCACCATGCTCTCCCCCCATGCGTGTACATACAGCAACATCCTGTTGCTAGGGTCACCCACCCCACCACATCTGGTCACCCTCCCTGCCCCCTCACCTTTCGGGCTTTCGCTCACATCACGTCACTGTTTCGGATGGTGCCCTGATTCAGGCACCCATGTCACAGGCTACTGACTCTTACATCTATTGGAGAAATTGGGCTTAATGATATTGAATGGTACACTAAAAGGGATAAATAAATCACATTTTACATTTTTGACTTCTTCTAGGGCTATTGTGGTGGACTATATGTTTGCATTTCCATGGCAATTATATGACTATGTACAATTTCAGATTGTACTTAGATCTGAGAGCGATCACTATTACACTTAGACTAAAAGTGCTTGAATCCACTGGCAAATGGGATCAAATATATTGTGGTCCACAAATTTAAATTAGGAATCATAGAAGAATAATGATTTCACCCAAAATTGAGGCAAACATATTGGACGTCATGATTGATGTATACTATTGTAAGGACAAGAATATTATAACACCTAAAATTCCAGCAAAGAAGATTCATCAAGTTATACAAGAATTATGTTGGACCTTTCTGCCACTTTTGTACCATCATATGAAAACCAAAATCTGTGAATCATGGTTTAATGTTGATTGTAAGAATTCTAAATCCACTTTATCACATTTCTTAAGATTTGTAAGGCAAAACCCCTCAAAGGAGAACTATTCTTTTCTGAATAAATTCAGGAAGAAATATAAAACATGTTTATTAGCATAGGACCAGTTATTTCAAGCTAAACAATGGTCTCATATGTTAGATGTTGTAAGATCAGGAGATACTAAAAAAATTGGCTACTGGTAGCTAAGGGTACAGGTAACTGTGCTTACAATATTTCAGCATATATTCCCCCCATCTACTGGATTCATTATTATCATAAGATCTTTTACAACAGAGAGATGGGAACTCTACAAATACAAATTCTTGATAATTTAAATGATGCGTCATGTCCAATAAATATAACAGCAGAGGAAATAACTATTGCTGTCAAATGAACAAAGTCTAATAAGGCCCCAGGTACTGACCAAATAGTTCCCTTCTTGTACAAGGTTAAGATCAATTGGTGGAGAAATCTATTTAGCTATACTGTTCAATGTGCAATACCTCATGAGTGGAAAGGTAACATTATAGTTCCAATCTATAAAAAGGGAGACTTAACTTTGCCAGAGAATTATAGACCAATTAGCCTTACTGATACTTTGGGGAAAATCTTTGTGAGAGTTTTACTAGCCAGATTAAGTTCATGGATTGCCAACAAGAATATAATAGACCAATGTTTTCTATCACACCATATTTTGGAGAAGCACTATATCAAGAAAACAACTGCCCATTTATCTGCATTTCTAGATTTTTAAAGATACATTTGACAGCATTAATAGAACCTCATTATGGGAAAACCTTTATACATTATAGATAAATCATACTATATTAAGAACTATTATTAGATTAACTGATAAGTGGTCTACAGTAAGGTGTAATTTAGGGGGACAACTTCTGACTCTTTTAGGTCCAACAAGGGAGTGAAACAGGGTTGCATTCTTGCACCTCTTTCATTTAACCTTTAATGATCTTCCTTCATTGTTTTTGGATAGTGCAACTCACTCTCCATCTATCAAAGGTATTCCTGTAACAGCACTGATGTTTGAAGACAACTTAGTTTTAATTACAGTTTCATCTGTGGGATTAAAAAAGCAGCTGACTTTGTTATATCAGTACTGCATTAAAAATAACTTAATAATAAATACAGAAACTACTTGTACACTAACAGTATGGAAGTGTAGTTTAAAAGCCCATTGGTTTTGTAATGGCATACCCCTGAAGGTCGTTACAAATTATTGATATATGGGATACCATTTTTCAAATAATTATAATTCAATTTATCATATAAATCGCATTCTGAATAAGATAACCCAGGTTAAAAATGCTCTGTTAAGGTTTAATGCCAAATTTAGCAGCTATTCTGTGATATCAATTCTAAAAGCAGTAGAAATAAGGTTGAATTAGGTTGCTCTTTATGCTAGAGAAGTATGGTATGATAAACATTTTGATCAACTCAAAAAGCCATTTGACCAGTTACACAGAATCATTTTGCAGGTTCCTAATTCAACATCTTCAACAATAGCAAGTGCCAAATTAAGACATGTTAAAATGGACTATTTGACTCTTTCTTCAAATATTGCATATTGGATTAAATGCACAGGGGCTGACTCAAATAGACTAATTAAAAAGCGTCTAGTGGAGAAAATAATCTGCTTAAAATATAACTCTGCCCACCTAGCTAAAAGATTTTTTAGACACCTTGAAACTTTTGAAAATGGAACACCTGTGGGCAGATTCTCTTTAAAATATAACCATATGCTATGACTATGCACAATTAATCAAACATAAACTTATCTTGCTATCTTATGAATATCATATGAAGAGAATTAAATAATTAAAACTGCATAAATGGTACTTGCAAAACAAAGTAAATCATGTTCTTGAGCCATATTTACTCTTATTTATGGAGAAAAAAGATCAAGCAATTTTCACTAAATTCAGGTTAGACCTATATCCATCAAAAACCTTTCTATATATATACATATATATATATATATATATATATATATATATTCCAAGGAAAAAATACTGGATCCTAACCTATATTGTGATTGTGGTCAAGATTCATTTGAAACCCTTTTTCATATATTTCTCTATTGCCCAACATTTAATAAAACAATGAGATAGTATTTCTCAAATGATTTAGTATCAAAACGGTATGTTCTTAGAATTTTTATGAATCCACCAATTGAATCAGTTGTGAAGGAAATGATGAAATACATAAGCATAATAAATATGTCACTTTTGAATCAAAGCAGGAAGCTGAAATATACTTTTACTTAATATTCTTCACACGAGAGACAGCTTTTCATGACTCCTTCGGCGTCCTCGTGACATCTATGATTTCTAGCTACCTCCAGAGATTATAAGCTCGACTACATCAAGGCTATACCCATGTGGTGATGTCTTGTTTACATGTCATGATCTTTATCAAAGTTATGACATTCTCTAAAGACTCTCTCTATGAATTGTATTAAGGATTAATAAACAGTATAGTCAATCATCTTATCTAACAGGGTTTTACTTTCCCCGCTAAGTAATGTAGATGTTATTCTTGCCTGTTTCTATATGTTAATGTTTATGAATATGTACTTGTTTAAATGGAAGGATAACAATTGTCTCATTTTGTTTTGCATAAAATGCAATGCTGTATGTACTAATTTATATTTGTTGTAACCAATTTTATGACTGGGAAATGTGCAATTTGTATTGGTGTTTTTAAAGATGGGGATTTATAATATTTTATAAAGGCTCAAATGGGCTGATCAATAAAGACTGACTGATTGACTGATTGATTAATATTTTTTCATAAAGTGTTTTTCAGTGCCACAGCTAAAACTGTGGCTGCACTGCTTATACCACAGTAAAACCTTGTTTGCATTTCAAACCTGGGAAGTAAAAATGTCTTCATAAATTTGTGTACACATTTTAAGCTCCTGACTTTACAATGGGAAAAATATATTAGTAAAAATAAAGACACGTGTCTTGGGCTTGGGAGTCACATCAATCATGGGCACTTGCCTAGTAATGACAATTAGTGGCAACTTTACAACTTGTCACTTATGTCTGAGTGAATTATGAATAGAATCAGAAATGTGACAACCATTTTATGACATACAGTACATGTTTGTGATATTGATTTATTCTATTTGTATGGTGTCAAACGTATGATAAAATAAATATGATTACAAAACCCAAATTTAAAAAAGTGTTTTGAGTTTGGAGGTCACAGAATTCATGATCACCTTTCTATTAATGCTGATTGTTGCCCTATCTACAAGTTATCATTAATGTATGTTTTAGCTATGAATACAATTAAAAATGTGACAACCATTTATTAGGGTTGCATATTTTTGACACTGATTTTGTTATATTGCAAAAATGATAACAATAGCATATGGCAGATGGGTATGGTGAGAGAAGGGTGGTGAGAGTTGCCAGAATATGTTTAGCACATGGGTAGGGTGACGGAGGGGGTGGCCACATAATATCATGTCTCAGGGACAAAATGAAGAAAGGGACGCATCTGCATATCAGAGACTGCTTGGCCTGATGGTAGGGGTGTGTGCCACTGCATCATTGTGATTACATGGAACTGGAGCAGGGTGAGGGCTAGAACATTGCTTGATGCCAGTGATTGTCTGGCATTAGTGCAGAGATAGGTGAGTACCAATGGGCATCAGAGAATGCTTGGATTGTGTCAGGTTGAAGGGGATCCATCAAATACCAGGGATCGAATGATAGAGGATGTACCACTGGACTCCAGTGACTGCTGGGCACAGGGTAGGGTCAGTACAGGGAGTGTCAGTGGATAGTAGGGTCTGCTAATTAATGCAAAGTAACATGCATCTGTTAATGAATATCTTTCTTAAAAAGAAAGGTATGTCAAGTTTTTTTATTGACTTAGGTGCCCTTTACAAAGGCTTAGGTGCTGTACAAGAAAACCGAACAATAGCATGCATTATTCATTAATAATCCAATAAAAACAAATATGCATACTATAAATAACTAACTAAAACAGTTGGCCACTTTGAAAAGATGAGTTTTTACAATGAGTTTTTAACACCTCCTTAATAGCTTCCTCTGACAGGACAGACAATTCAAACTTTGGAGGGAATAGAATTTCAAAACAGGTGCATCTTCCCTGAACAGTTTGTCCTCCAGCTGCTTTAGATGAGACTGGAGGACAACTAGCAATCCCAATTCAGTGGAATGAAGAGGATGGACTTGAATGTAATGAGATAGGAGATCTTTCTGGTAATCCAGACACAGACCATGAAGGGCCTTGTATGTTAGCAAGCAGATACTGAAGCTGATCTACCACTGAATTGGCAGTCAGAGTTAGCGCTAGCTGCACAGAACAAGAGTGATGTGCTCATTAGGACCTTTGCAGATATCACAGTGGACAGTCCCCTGGATCCTAGTGATCACTGTACAGTGCAGTTTAACATTAAAACAGGAACAAAAGATAAACACATAATGATGAGATGCTTGGACTTTAGGAGGATGGATTGTAAAGAAATAGGATACTGCCTCAGAAACTGCCTTGAAAGCGGTGAGCATGCATGAGCCATGAGAGAGAATAGGCACCTAAATTGTTGCTCCTGAATGCCCAGAAAAAACATTCTAAAAATCTGACAATTGGACCTTCTGCTCAGGCAACATAAAACTAAAATTCATTAGAGAATACACTTGGCTAATGAAATCTGAAATCACCCTGGTCTACCACAAGCAGATCCAAATCTCTTGTCAAGTGAAGTTTAGCAGTGGTGAGCACTGACAGAATGACATCCACTGCAGCTCTAGTCCAGCCTGTGTCAGCAGGGGATGCTTCAGTGATCAAAGGGATGCTGCAGAAAATTTTAAATGAGATCACTACCTTTAAATTGTCTGTGGCCATTCTGGAGGAAAAGGCACAAAGCTGGAGCAACAAGCAAAAAGACACTTCCTTTCCAACATAGAGGAGAAGGATTCATGGCATGAGGCCAGAATCCAGGAACTTGAAAGGTTGGTGGTGCTCCTATGGAATCGGGCTAAGAAAGCACAAAAATTGGAGCCCCCCAGAACAACATTTGTATTGGTATTCCAAATGGTACTGAAAGAGCAGATGCAGAAATGCACCCAGCAGGAACCACCCCCAAAAATCTGCTCTGAGTTTGATGCACCTGAACATTCAGAGCCTTCCTGCTAAATTCAGTCAACTGGAAGCCTGAGTTCTGGCTTCTAAGTTTGACATCGTTGCCCTTTCTGACACTTGGCTAACCAGCAAAATCACTGACAATGAAATTAAATTAGCAGGCTTCCTTATGTTTATGAAGGACAGGATTAACAAAAGGGTGAAGGATGCCACTTCTACATCTACAAGCACCTCAAGTCCACTGAGTACACCATCTGACTCTCCCCAGTCCCTTGCGAGATGTTGTTTCTTGATATCCTGTTCGGCCAGAACAAGACCCCTCACAGTATCTACCATTTACATCCCTCCTAATCATGGAGATTAGGTCCTGTCTGACATCTCGGACTTTGGACAATCTCTGCCCAAGAGTAGGGAATGAATACTTCTTGGTGACTGTACTATAAACTGGCACACAAAGCAGGCAGACAAAGCCAGAGATCTGTTTTTGAACCTGTTCTGAATCAGATTATCTCCAGCCCCACCAGAGTAAATTACATATCTGAGTACGAATTTACCCTGGACTGGATTGCTGTTTCCAACTCCTCCAATGTCCGTGAATCCAGTGCCCTCCCTGACTCTTTAAGTGACTACAACCTGATTTTCTATGACTGGTTCACCAGGCACCCCTGTTCTCAACCAATATATTTCAGTTCCATATGGCTTCAGGATCTCAGCCTTCAGGCCTTCAAGTCTACACTTGTCTCTGCTGTATGGTCCTTCAAATATTGTGGACATTGGCCAAGCCTACAACAGCTTCTGTAAATTATTCACTGGGATCTGTGATAGCCACTGTCCTCCAAAGTGACTCAGAAAATGTGGCAACAAACAGGAGTAGGTCTCTAGGGAGCTACTGAGGCTCTTCTGAACCAGGGACACATTGTGGGCTCACTATAAAAAAAAGACCCTGCTCGCCTGCAGGATTACAAAACATTGTGTAACTCCTGTAAATCAGTTGTTTGCAGTGCCAAAATAAGCCATATTAAACTAGGCCTGTTCTCCAACCTTGGGAATCCTAAAAAAAACTATGGAACAACATAAACAATATTACTGGAAGAGCTAAGGGTACCCAACTGTGGACCAGAGAGGGCAAGGATGGCATTACCTGTGACACCGAGGCTATTGTCTCCTGCTTTAATAAATTCTTCAGTGATAAATGCTGAAATCCATCCCAAGGCCCCATCCCCCCAGCTGAACTCATCCATCATATCACAAGGATCTTCCCCACCTAAGCTTTAATTCCATCACCTGTCTGTAAGGTAGGTCACCAAATACCTTAGATATTCCAATCCCAAACTTGACTGTGACACTGATGGAGTTGATTACTATCTAGTTATACTGGCATACTCCTTTCTTGCATTTGGAACCACTCACTATGCACAGGCATCTACCCAAACTCATGGACGATGGCCATCATCATCATTGCCATTCATAGATCTGGGTCTAAACGCCCTACCTCAAACTATCACCCCATCTCCCTCCTCAGCCTCCTTTTAGAAGTTTTTGAGAGGATAGTCTTAGAGCAGACAACTACCTGCCTTCATATAGCAGTACAACCTGTAGATCAGCACCCAATATGGATTCTGCCACATGCACAATACAGAAACTGCCTTGGAGACTCACTGATTATGTGCATCATGCCTTAGTCTCTGGGAAATTTGCCATCACAGTTTTTGTGAACCTTACTAAGGCCTCTGACCTTGTAGACCATGATTTGCTGCTCTACACCCTTTCTACACTCAGTTTCTCCCCTTATGTCACCATTTGGTTCAATAACTACTTGTTGGGCAGGGTGCACAGGACCGTAATTGATAACACCCTCTCGGACTTTCATTCCAT
This sequence comes from Neoceratodus forsteri, assembly GCA_016271365.2. Taxonomy (NCBI): domain Eukaryota; kingdom Metazoa; phylum Chordata; order Ceratodontiformes; family Ceratodontidae; genus Neoceratodus; species Neoceratodus forsteri. The sequence continues at coordinate 1,398,676,460 of CM057452.1, forward strand.
CAATTGCAGGGTCCCACAGGGCTCCATCCTTGGTCACCTACTTTTCTCACTTTTCATTAATTCACACCCAATGTGTGAACTTCCACTGAAACCCTGTTGTAGACCGATGAAGCTGTTATCTTCTGCACAAGCAGAGACCTGGCTACCCTAAGCAAAATCATTCAACATGACTTTGATCACCTCCAATCTTGGTTCCTAGACAATAAGATGGTCTTCAACACTAAAAAACAACAAATTCATGGCCTTCTCAGGGACCTATAAGAAAGCTGCCCCAACCTGTTTTCTCATCCTCGAGCAGAAAGACACTGTGATGGAGCTTGTCACACAGTTTAAATATCTAGGCATCTTCTTGACAGCACACTACTCTTCAACATCCACGTCAGTCATCTGACAAAAACTGTGCACCAGAGAACTGGAACTCTTCACGGGGTCAAAAGGTTCTTGGCCTAGGTGACAAAAGAAATTACTTGCACCTAGCCTATTGTTCCCATCTTCGACTATGGCTAATATAAGCTGCTGCTGCTTCAAGGACCCTCAACAAGGTGCACACAGTCTACAACAGTATCTGCTGCTTCCTGATCAGCTGCCATATAGGACCCATCACTGCCAACTGCATCCTTTTGCTTCCTGCCTCTCCCTAGAGGACTGCCTCACCCATAGGTCAGTGGTATTCCTATGTAAGGTTTCCTTATGCAAAGTTCCTCCCCAGTTTCTACACTCTTACCTGCTCTACCAACAAGCTGGAAACCCACTCTTGATCCATATTCACTTTCCAGCTCCCCCTTGATGCTTTATTGTAGGCAAGAGAGCCCTGTCCTTCAGAGCTATTGCGCCCTACAACCCCCAGCCTGCCCATATCACCTCTGGTGTGAGAATCCTGTCCTTCGGCCTAAACTCCATCAGCTTGTGTTGGACAAAATACAATGTAGCTGTACATAATTTATTTCTTTGAACTTACACAGTGCAGTACCTGCTTATGTACATTGCATATTCCTGTGTTTTATTATAAATGTTGTATCATTAATGTTCTCCTCGGCTGGTCCTTTGTGAAAATGGGCTATCTTAGCTTATCTTGTTATCCAGTATAATAAATAAAATGAAATGAAATGAACTTTTCTGCAGAGGAATCTCCATAAACTCCTCCAGTGCAAATGAAGAGAGCCCTGGAAATTGACAGGGCACACAGGTCCCTGATAACGCCATGCCCCAAACCAGGATGCACACCCCATCCACTACTGGAAAAACTACTGAGATTTGCTGGAAAAGAGAATTTGGCTCTGGCCAGGGAAAAAGAACTTCTCACCTGGGAAGGCCACTTTATTTTGATCTTCAATGAACATTAGTCACTTGACAGGAGATGCTCACAGTGGCCTACCATGCCTTCCAGGACCTGAGGGTATCATACCATTTGCAGTACTCTGCTAAACTATGAGTGATCCAGACTAGAGCTCAAAACACAGTTGAGCCTTCAGAGGATGCACTAAGATACATACACAAGAACTGTTCTGATAAAGCACAATAACTGATGGAAAATTCACAAACCCCAGCACAGAATAAAAACACAGACTCTCACAGGGGATTTAATGTCCAGCCCACACCATCAGCTTCCAATTTGCAGGTTCCATGAAGGACTGGACATGAACTGGCAAACAAAAAATGGATGAAGGGTAGGGACCACTCAAGAAACCAATTATGGACCCCAGTCACAAACCCAAAGAGTCCAGCAGGGACTCTGAGTCTTCCTCATGTGGACTCAGGTCTATGGGAGAACTGGCATGCAAAAGTCCTTGGCAGGACATGACACCAGGAATAGAAACTCTCCTCTCCTCTCAACAACAACCACCCACTTTGCAATCCTAGGGACGAATGCTCCAGATACTCTCTCTATTCAGGAACCCAGATTCTGGGCAGATATTGGTACTGGCAGAATGCAGGAAGAAGAGGACATCAAAGGGGGCCACAGCTTCAGCCACACCAGTCTGGGAACTCCCCCTCCGCACGATCCAGGCAGCCCCTGAACTTTGATTGGAATTGACACCCAAAGGTCTGCTCATGGAACTGAATTTCTGCCTGACAAATTCAGTACTTCACTTTGTATTTTTTCAACTATAACAATTAATCTATTAAAAACTAGTATTGTGCATTGAATGTGATATGGTTTGACTTATCTACAGACTCCTTCTTCCTTCTCTTTTTCCTTAGAGGGCTAGGGAAGGTACTGTGCAGCATTGTGCTTGGACTTAGTTGACGCTGAAGTATTGGAGGTGTAATCCTCTTTATGCATGTGTTCAAATTCTGAAATCCTTCGGGGCCTCTAACATCAGTTCCCCATTTTGATACGGTGGTCTGGACAAATTATTCCTCAAAGCATATACAGTATTCATTTGAAGCTCTGTTGGGTTCATGTCAGTGTCTAGCTTATTTTCCAGTTGCTGCTTCATGACTTATGCCTGGCACTGCAGCTATTTACGGGCCCATGGCATTCAGGGGCACACATCCCTGGTGTTTGATTTTGAAAAAGGAGGCCAAAACACCCACCAGTGGCTGCAGTGCAGAAGAAAAAAGGCAGAAGAGGGGAATCAGCAGGCTCATACTAACAGGCCTGTTTCAACTACCTCACAACCATACTCAGCGTGGGCTCAGCTTCAGACAGGTGAGATGCTCCGCAATATTAAATACATTTCTCTTGATGCACAATATTTCATTTGTCTAGTACCATAGAGCCAACCTCTTTTACCTTAGACTGATGATCACAAGGATGGTAGTTCAACCATCCCACTCCACTCTCACAAGGGGAGCTTGACTTCCTCTACAGCCACTGATGGGGGTGGGGGCAGCTCTACCCATTCACTTGAAAGGCTTTGTAGTATAAAGCATTTGTTTGGAGGGGAGGCAGATACAGGAAAGCATGCTCAATCCTTAGCTTGACTGTTATTAAAGGGGAAATGGGGGAAAAACTCATCAACACCACACCTGGATGTGCTGGTTACTAGGCTACATTTCATAACTTTGCAATGCTCACACAACTCCCTAATTAGCAGAGGCTTATCGGGGTCCAGCATCTGCAGCTATCAGAATGACCAGGGAGGATATAGTCAAGTGGGTTCAATATGGAAATGAAGCCTGCTGCTGCTGAACCGGTCACCTGGAGTGGTAGATACAGCCACTGTTTCGAATGTCGATGGTTCCAGGTTCGGGACTGCCCGCAGGTATGTGTTTTTGTGACTTGTGATGGCTGTTAAGTGTTTTTTTTTGTTTTCTGTCCCCTGGTTCCCCCGATTGTGCTGCCCCTGCCATGTATTCCTCTTTCCCCCTGTGTCTGCCTCCACTGGAGTTGATTATATTAATATGGGGGGTAGGTGTGGGGGGCATAGCCCCTCACATCACTGTTAGTTTATGTTGTCTCAGTAGTGTCTTGTATAGTGCCGCCACTGTAATGGGGCTTACTGTGGTGACTGTGTAGCGTATTTTGGATTTGGTGAAATGTACTCACTGTTCTGTGAGTCACCATTCCATTTTTGCTGTTATGACATGGAATCTCTGTACTTCAGCAAGGCCTTCAACACTGTGGCACACAGGAGCCTGACAAAGAAACTAAGCAGTCTAGCAGTCTAGGGGTGGGATCCAAAGGGGTGAATAGGGTAAGAAACTGGTTAACAGATGGGAGGCAGAAGGTGGTAGTAAGCAGCACTCACTCTAATGATGGGAGAGTGACCAGAGCGGTGCCACAGGGCCCAGTACTGGGACCAGTCCTCTTCAGTGCCTTTGTAAGTGACGTTGCTGATGAAATGGAAGGGAAGGTATGCCTTTTTACAGATGATAGAAACATCTGCACTAGGGTGATTGCACAGGAGGGGGGGGGTTGAGAGAATGCACAGGGATCCTAGGAAACTTGAGGAGTGATCAAAAACATGGTAGCTGGGATTCATTACCAAAAAGTGCAAAATCATGCACCTAGGGCATAGTAACCCAGATTCTGAGTATAGGATGTGGGTGGTACTGTAAGTCACTAAAAAGGAAAAGGACCTTGGGGTCATCATATCTGATGACCTCAAAGTGTCAGGATCTTGTGACATAGCAGTGGGTATGGTTAGTGTGATGCTGGGGAGCATAGGGAGGGGTACCTCCAGCAGGACAATGGAGGTGGTGTTGCCACCGTATTGTTCACTGGTGAGACCTCACCTGGAGTGCTGTGCCAAGTTTTCTAGGCCACACCTCAGAAAGGTCATAGCTAGGGTGGAGGCAGTCCAGAGGAGGGCAACTAACATGGTGCAGGGGTTACATAGATACATAGATACTGTCAGCAGATAAGGGCCTATGGCCCACCCAGTCTGCTGATTTGAGCGCGTAAGATCACTTTAAGTTTTTCTAGAATTCTGTTGTCCCTTACCCCGACCTCCATGATTCCCTTATGTCTATCCCATGCATTCTTAAATCCTGATACTGTTTTGTCCCCCATCACTTTCTCAGGCAGGGTGTTCCACTTGTCCACCACCCTTTCTGTGAAGAAATTCTTCCTCACGTTTCCTCTGAATCGCCTTCCCTCCAACTTCATCCAATGCCCTCTATTCCTGGAACATCTTTTTTGCTGGAAAATAGTGCTTTCTTGGACCCTGTTCATCCCCGTAAGGTACTTATATGTCTCTATCATATCCCCTCTCTCCCTTCTCACCTCCAGGTAATACATATTCAGGTCCTTCAGCTGTCCTCATAAGACTTGTGATGCAATCCTTGTACCATCTTTGTTGCCCTCCTCTGAACCTTTTCCACCCTGTCTATGTCCTTATACATAGGTAAGATGTCCAGAACTGGACACTGTACTTCAGGTGAGTCCTCACTACTGTCTTGTATAGTGGAATTATGACCTCCCTTTTCCTGCTGGTGATGCCCCTGCCTATGCATCCTAGCATCCTATTTGCTTTACCTGCCACCATGTCGCACTGTTTCCCTACTTTGAAGTCATCAGACATGATAACTCCAAGGTCCCTTTCCAGCTTGGTGCATGCTATAGCATTACCCCTTCCCCAACTGATATGTTGTTCCAGGGTTTTTGTGCCCCTTATGCATTATTTTGCACTTTTTTGAATTAAGTTTCAACTGCCAAACCGTTAGCCATTATTCAAGCTTCTACAGGTCCCTCCTCATTCTGTCTACACCCTCTGGCATGTCCACTCTGTTACAGAGCTTTGTGTCATCAGTGAACAGGATAATTCTGCCTTCTAGGTCCTGCACAATGTCACTGATGAAGATGTTGAATAGGACTGGCACCAGCACTGATCCCTGTGACACCCCACTGGTCACTCCTCCCTCTGTGGAGTGACAGCCATTTACCTCCACCCGCAGTGTCCTACCACCCAGCCAATTACTCACCCACCACACTACTGTCCTGCCTACTCCCATATTCCACAGTTTGTTTAACAGCCTTCTATGAGGCACAGTGTCAGGGACCTTGCTGAAGTCCAGATAGGCCACGTCCACTGCCCTCCAAGGAGAGTCTGTATGAACTCAACGTGTACACACTATAAGAGAGAAAAGTGGGAGGTGACAGGATGTAGACCTACAAGTACCTCACAAGGGTAAACAGGGTGAAGGAAGAGAGTCTCTTTCAAAAGCAAAAGTGCATCACGATCAGGGGGCATGCAATGAAGCTGGAGGGGGAAGCTTAAGAAAGATGTGAGGAAATATTTCTTCACTGAAAGGGTGGTAGACATCTGGAACAGAATGCTAGCAGAAGTTGTGCAGCCAGAAATAGTGGGGCTTCAAGCATGCATGAGATAGACATAGGGTCACATTAGAAAAGAGATGGGAAGGAGGAAGGGCAGCCTGAGACCAGTTAGGATCTGTGGTGGCAACATCTGGGCAGACTAAGTCAGCCAAGCATTTCCTTTCTGCTGACAAATTCTGGACCAGCTGCCAGTGACACATCTTACCTCCAGAAATCCAAAGCAAAGAGCTTTAAAGTAATCTAGCCTCTAAGTGTCAAAGGCATATATCATCATCACCAGGTCTCTAGGAGTAAAATGTGGTTATATCTGGGCAATATTATGCTAATGGGAAAAAGCTACTGAGGTCTACAGCTGGCAGTTGATGTTCAAGTATCAGCTTGCAGTCCAGTGTGGCAGCCAAGTTTCTTACTTCATCCACAGCTCAAAGTGTACTGACATTTAGAAATGGCTACACAGCATCTACACTTTTTATTACTGATCCACAAGGACTTGGTTTGATAATCATCAACTCTGTCATATGTCTTATCTCAGTTGAGGCTCAAGGAAGAGGGCCATCTAGTCGGTGATTTCCTGAATACACAGCTCCAACACTAATAATGTATTATTCCACTCAGGTGCATAGGACAGGTATAGCTCAGTATTTATTTATGTATTTATTTATTTAAAATCTTGGATTAAACTTTTGAGGAGAAGCTCATTACATAGGTCCACATCAGGGAAACAAACAGTAAGAAACCTTATACAGTTCTATCTCATAATGGCAATTGCAGATGAGCAATCGTGATTAGGGTGAGTGTACATCACTGAAAATGAATTTCGGCGAATGCACACTTGTGGTGAATTGAAAGAGGGCGCCCGAGATACAAGTATTTATTTTTGATGCAGGGGGCTTCACCCCCACACTCCCCTACTAAAGGATTCTCAACTCCAGGGGGGTGCATGTCGGGGGGGGGGTGAAATACTTGTAAAAATAAAAAGCCAGCTTCTGGCAAAAAAAAAAACATGCCACATCCGAACTGTGCACCCTGCACCTCCCTAGCAACCACCCACCCCACCGTGCTAGCAGTCCAATTCAGCAGCTGCCCCCCACACCCCCTCACACATACCTTCCCTCCCCTTCCACCCCCTTGCATGTGTATATACGCATGTACTTTCCTTTGCCCTACTTCACCCACCCAGGTATCTGATCGCTACCCTGCCAGGTAGCCCTGTACACAGGCACCGTGAGTGAGTCACCCTTTTTGTAAGCGCTCAGTCGCAGTCACCTTGTATACAGTATACACACTTATCTGCCCCTCACCCCTCCGAAATCACCCTCAGATCTGATGACTCATTCTCTGAATATACCATACAGAAACACTATGTCGGGCTAAATGGCATTCTCCCATCACCTACCTAAGCTCTGGAATCAACTACCGACCCAAATCCGCCACTCCTCTTCAGCCTATTCCCTCTCTACATCCCTAGCAAACTACCTAGTGACAAACTGCATCTGCACCTAGTCCCTCTGGGCCCCTGTCAAGCTACTGGTCTATACCTCCTCCTTCCTCCAGCTGGGCCAAATATGTCTTCCCTATCTTAACCCCTCTTGCAGCCTAGCACTTTCTGCAACCTAGCACTTTCTGTTACCTCTCCTGTACCACCCCCTTCTTGAGTACCTAATTACTGTCCTTCCTGCCAGACTCCCTCTATGTATTCTAGTCTAGAAATGTTAATAACTCTTGATGGTTGTAATCCTGTACTGTCTGTCTATATGTTGTTAAGCTATTACCTGATTTATGTATCCTGTTTGTTTTATATAAGTTCCCACTCCCCTTCCCCCAGTACATACCATGAGATGAACATTTGTTGCTCAGTGTAACTTTCCTGGTGAAACATTTCAATAAATAAATAAATACCAAGTTGTACAGATTAGGGAGAGGCAACTAGCAACAACATTGTACAGGAATGGTTATAACTAGTAAAGTAACAATCGTAGGCTATGAACCCATAGCCGGAGTCAGTTACGATAACTTACGCATTATTACAAAGGCTATGTACAAATAGCCAGAGTCAGATATGATGATATAAACATTATTACAAAGGAAGAGGATCAGAAAAAAAGACAGGCATGAAATAGAAGCGGAAGGAGAGAAAAGGAGTAGACCAGAGGCTAAATCTGAGGGAAAGAGTGGAGCAGATACAGAGGTAATGCAGAGGGGAGAGTGCAGATTACAGGCCAGCGAGTGGGAATGAGGATGCACAGATATAACAAAGTGGGGAGGGCGGGAGAGAAAAAGCAGTAGGAAGGGGATGTGAGTGAGGACAGTGTGCTAAGGGAGAAATATGAGCAAAGTGGTTAAAATACCAGGTAATGAAGGAGCCAGCAGGAGATTGGAATAGGTGCGATGTACACAATGGAGGATAGGGCCAATATTTGGACAGTATCATCTGCATCAGAGTGTAACTCAACACCATACCACCTAATGGTCTCACCCACTGGCAGTATGTACATGACAAACATGTATACCATGATTTTGTTGTTATGTAATCAATTTATACAGTTAGTTTTTCACTGTTGCCTAATGTTATGTACTGTACATACAGTAACATACTTCTCTTGTATTCAGTCTCTTCCTGAATTTTGCTGCAACTGCATTGTACTTGTATTGTTGTTGTCCTACCTGGATCTACCCTGAAAAAGGGACTGTAATTGTCTCAGTGGTCTTACCCGGTTGCCAAAACTCAAAATAAATAAAATTAAAGTTACATATATGAAATATTTGTACATATTGTATTATGTGAGATTTGTGATGGTTTTAATTTGTGTTTTGTAAGTTGTTGATTTATTGATGACCTATTTTATTCCCTTTCCCCCAGGCATGGCTGAAAATGAATATTTGATCCAGTCCACTTTCCTGGTAAAATGCAATAAATAAATAAATCAATAAATAAAACATGTGATGCAACACTGAACCTTAAAGCACTCCACAGCTGAGCATAATGGTTCTAGAGATGGAATTACCTAGAGCTAGCTGCTGTTCACTCCCAGCCATGTAGGAATCAAACCAACTTAGAGAAATGCTGATGAGCTCTACATACTGCTTCAGGTGATCCAGCAGCACTCCAAGGTCCACTTTGTCAAACACCAGCCATTGCCCACTTTCTTTTACATTGAGGAAATGATGGAGAATCTTGACAAGAATGGTCTTAGTACAGTGTTGGACCAAAATCCTGATTGGAGGAACTTGTAGATGTCAAATCGTACCATGGGAGCCTCAAGTTGCATTGCCACAACCTTCTTGATATTATTCCCAGAAAAGGAACATTTAAGCCAGGTCAGTTATTCATGAGATGTTCAGGGAGAAAGATGGCTTCATTGGGGGGGAAGGGGTCTTATCACAGCCCTCTTTAGAGCTATAGGGAAGACTGCCTCCCTCATGGAACACCCAATGAGCTTAGCAAAATGTGTCCCCAAAGGGCTTCCTGGCAACTAGTAAGTGGTCAAGTAAGCCACGGGCCAAGGGGTAGGATGTGGGGTGCTACCAAGAGACCATGCAGACCACCACCTCATCCACAATTGAATGACATTCTGCCCAGGATGGCAGAGTGTCTAATCACCACAATGCCTGGGTATGGCCAACCAATGACAGGACAATTGAGAAGATCCTAGTCATGTTAGGGTATCCTGTCAGAAAATAATTAGTTAAACTCTTCACACTTTTCTCCAGAAAAAAAACTCATTAAAGCAATAGACAGTGGGGGTAAATCACCTGTTTACAGTGCAGTACAGATGACATGCACTGACTGATTCTTTGTTGGTGCAATTGCACTTGACAAGAACTCTATCTTTTACAAGGTAATTTCTCATGTATGCTCATGATATTGAGCCCTCATTGCCAATTTGTCCTCCTCAGGATGAAACTATCAATAATGCTCCAACTTTCACTCTTTAGTCTTCAACTGCATCAACTCATTACAGTACTATGATGAGCTGAGGCAGGATGTCAAGAGAATGACACAGTAAGGTGCCAGGAATTCTAAGGTGACCTCATAAGCCATACTAATGCATCCCAAGGCCTTCTTGGTTCCCTGAGCACAAGCTATCATCATGCCCAGGATATCCAGTACTACCAGCTGCTTTCTAGGCTCCAGATTATGTTAAGGGTGGTACCAAACCATCTCCATCAGGAAAGGTATATGTTAATATGAAGGGTCAAATGTCCAGATTAAACTTCACCTGACTTACCACAAGACAAAACCAGAAAGAACATGAAAGTGGGTACCAAGCATAGCATCAACAGAAGGGACCGTTGACCAAGGGATGAGACTTCACCCTTTAACCAGGCATTGAAATCCCCTAGCACAAGATATCTGGGGGTCTCCAACACCAGATCAACCATGAAGCTTGCCAGTTCCTGTAGGAATTTACCCCTCTGACCTCCAGACCTGTAGGCCAGTGCACAAGGAAGACAAGCCTTTGCTGACAGAGAGAGAGTGAAAGTATCTAGCTTTACTTAAAGTTATATTGATATTTATTTATCTTTCTATTCATACTAAATGTAGCAGGGTAAGTGGGAAGAAAAGAAGAGATCTGTAGATAGTGTTTGGAGCACTTGGAAACTTGGGTTTTAAATTGTAACAGGTGGTGTGGGGGAAACCATCTCAGGAGATTAAGCCTGAGCTGAGTAGATTCAGGAAGCACTGTGAATCAGGTGTGTAACTGGTGGGTAGAGCTGACAGACACTTAGTGCCTTCTTACAAGACCACTACAAAACCACTTCCACTCTAATATGCCCAGCACATTTGTTTCTCAGCAAGTTAGTGGAACAGCGAAGGAGTGGAACAGGAGACTGGCATTTTTAGGCATCACTAGACATTAACAGAAGGAAGCAGGGAAGCTGGGCACTCTGCAAGTTGACTAGGGTAAGGCACCTGTTCACTACTGTGTAACAGTCACTACTGGGAAGGATGGAAGGTAAAAAGTAGGCCAAAACTGGGAATAGGCATAACACCCAAACCAGGGTAGCAGTATAAAGAGATTTAAACAATTCCCATTAGAACACAAACAGAAACAAACAAACAAATAAACAAAGAAACAAAATGGGAAAACTAGAAACACCCTATCAGGGTTAAGGGTGCAAAAATATTTCCAGGTAACACAGGGATAAAAGAAGTTGGGAGTGCTGGGAGTGGTGCAATGATGCACTGCAGTGGCTGTGGAATAGCAGTTTTCAAAGAGATGTTCTGGAGACTGTGATGTTAACCCATCTGCATGCACCTCTCAGGGTCAAGGGAGGAGGTAGCAAGACTCCAGGCTGAGTTGTCTGGGATTTGGATGACGTCTTCCTTCACCCAGGTGACACCAAGTCTGCCACCATTGTTTCAAAGGATGCCAGGGAGGAGGATTGGCTGGACTGTGGTGGGCTAGCTAGTGCAGAATGCTCCAGCTGCAGCTTCAGCTAATGCAAAATGTGGCAGCCAGGTTTTTGACTGACACCTCGAGGGCCGGTCAGATTACACCTGTGCTCCGCAGACTGCACTGGCTGCCTGTCCAGTGGTGGATCACCTTTAAGGTTGCATTGTTGATCTTTAAAGCCCTACACGATCAGGGACCCCACTACCTGTAAGAGCTCCTGCTACCTTACTGTCCCCTCTGCCCTCTCTGAACCACCAACAAAGCATTGCTAGAGGTTTCCAGGATCTGCCTGAAGACATCTGGTGCTCAATCCTTTGCATTTGCAGCACTGACCCTGTGGAACTCTACCTCATTGAATACGAGATTGCCTGACCGTTCAAAGTTTCAAAACCGAGTTAAAGACATATCTTTTTGGTTTGGCCTATCCTGATACTTAATTAATTTTCTTTAAGGATCATGTGGATTTTATAAGTTTTAAATATCACATTAGTATATTGTTATATTGTGGTATGTGCTGTATATGTTATATTAATTGTACAAGCACCATGGTTTATAGAAAGGAGCTTTAAACAAATAAAGTTTGCTTTGCTTTACTTTGGGAATGGTGGGAGTGGAAGGTCAAAGGTATATTCATTCCTCGTCCTGTGCCTCTGTACAATTCCAATGCTGCTCTGGTAAGGCGGGGCAGGCAAGAAGAGGCACCGGTGGTAGAGTCCATGGAAGATGTCCTTAGTGGATACCCCATTGAGGGTGGAAGACAACCTCAGAGGAGGAAGAAGCAACCTCTGGTGGGGGACTCGATTGTAAGGGGGATAGATATGAGAAAAGGAAAGCAAGCAGAGAAGGAGGTTAAATGCTTATGTGACACCACATCCTGGAGGAATGGGAAGTAGCTCCTAAGGATTGCTATGGCAGAAGGACTGGAGGCAGAACTGGATGTCATTGTTCAATGGGGGACTGATGATCTGGCTAGGGATGGGGCTGGGATAGTGCAAGGATAGTTTAGGGAGCTATGGTGGGGTCTTAGACAGGTAGTACACTCAGTGGATTTCTATTAGGTGATGCCTGTCAATGACAGAGGGGAGGAGAGGGATCTCCACACCAGGAGCTTTAACACATAGCTGAAGAAATGATGATGACAGTAGGGGTTTAGCTACATTTGGGACTTGGGACCCACCAGGGAAGATAAGGGCCTATACTGGGGTGATCACCTGCATCCATCTGGGAGGGGAACCACAGTCCTTGGTGAATGGTTTAAATGTTACTTTGATGAACATTTCAACTTGCTGAGGGAGGTGGTGAAAGAGATCAGAGTGGCAGAAACTGCCACCCCCCCAAATGCTGAAGTAGAGAGTAGGGAGAACCTGGGAGGAGGGAATCACCCAGGGTGCAAATTAATACAGGAAGTGGGGTAAAAGAAATTTAGGGGGATGGGCATGGGTGCATTAAAAAGAGAAGGAGGAAGAAGAGTACACAAAAAGAAGAAAGAGGAATAACGAATGAAGTGGTAACAAAAGCTGGATAAGACTAGGTTTGCTGGCAAAGGCACCTAGCTTCACCTGAGCTCTTTTCTTCTAGGTTTGCTTGTAAGGACAGAGCAAGGAACAACATTATCAGAGCAAGGAAAAATATTAGAGCTTCTTTTGGCTAGGCAGATTTACTTTGTGTTACTATTGTCTTTTGTGTTAACAGGTTTTGTTACTGTTTTTTGCTTACATTGTTCTCTGATTCAAATTGCTGTTGCACGGTATATTTTCTGCTGCATTATTACAGGGTGTGTCTACAGGTTTGTTACTGTTTTGTGCTTACAGATTACTGCTGTAATCTTCTCTGATTCAAATTGTTTTTTGCAAAGTATATCTTCTGTTTAAGTGTTCTGCAGGTTGTGCTTACAGGTTTTATTTTTTTAGTGCTTTATTTTTCTCTGCAGCAAAGTGTTTTTTGCAGGGTATATCTTCTGTGAAATTGTTACAGGTGGTGCTTACAGGTTTTGTTACTTTTTTAATCTGTCATTAGGCTAAGCAAAATTACTATTTGCTACTATTTTAGTGTTTGCTGATAGGTTTTTGTTTTGGGTTCAAAGGTGTTGCAGTCTCCTTCTCACATTGAAGGAGCTAATTACTTTTCTCCCGCAGTTCTTCCAGGGGATTAGGAGTGTAACTGGGGGTGAAACTGACAAAGTCTTAATAATTTCCAACAGAGGGAAGAGTTAAAAGGTCAGGTTAGTTGGTGTTTTGAGGTGGAAGACTAGGTTTGCTGGCAAAGGCACCTAGCGTCACCTGAACTCTTTTCTTCTACAGTAGGTTTGCTTGTAAGGACAGAGCAAGGAACAACATTATCAGAGCAAGGAAAAAGATTCTGGCTTGGCTAGGCAGATTTACTGTGTGTTACTATTTTCTTTTGTGCTTACAGGTTTTGTTACTGTTTTTTGCTTACATTTTACTGCTTTATTGTTCTCTGATTCAAATTGCTATTGTAGGGTATACTTTCTGCTGCATTGTTAAAAGGGTTTGCCTACAGGTTTGTTACTGTTTTGTGCTTACAGATTACTGCTGTAATCTTCTCTTATTCAAATTGTTTTTGCAAGGTATATCTTCTGTTAATGCGTTCTGCAGGTTGTGCTTACAGGATTTGTTACTTTCTTACTGCTTTATTTTTCTCTGTAGCAAAGTGTTTTTTGCAGGGTATATCTTCTGTGAAATTGTTACAGGTGATGCTTACAGGTTTTACAGTTTTATCTATCATTAGGCTAAGCTTTCAGGGATAATTACAGATGCACATATGAGATACAGACTGAAGGATAGTGACTGCATTTGTTGTTGGTTGATTGTTTCTGCTCTTACCTCATTTCTTTCATCCGTGGTTCTTTTTTTTGGCAGGAAAAGGGCCCAACCAATCACCCCCATCCCCAACCACCCCATGCTGTGCTCCTCTTATACAGTAGCACAGTCTTGACATTTTCTGTAGCAAAGCAAGAAGGGGAGGACCAGAGGGGTATCCACACAGTGACCTCACTTACAGGGGTACAATTAATTTAACTTGTTATAAAAAGTTGTACAAAAAAAATCAAACTTTTGCTTTAATTTTCCTTCTAATTACTCTGACCAGGTTATAAACTCAGCAACTCAACTGGAATGGATATTATTTACTGCAGGCCCAGTAGGACACTTTTCAAAAGGGCAGTTATACAGGATTTAGGATGTTGTCTTACATGCTGGACCATAAGAGAGCAAAGGGCTCAGCTCTGGGCAGCATGAGCAGAGATTGCGCACCTCAAATCCCATATTCAGGAGGAAATATATTACAAGAACCGCCCGCCATATTCCCAACATCCAACTGAAGCACCTCGACTGCAGATGGTAGTTGGTCCAGGAGGTTGGCAGGTGGTTGGAAGGGCAAATCAGGTGCCCCCACATTCAACGTTCAGCAGTGTATCACCTCCACAAACTATATAAAAACTATAAACAGATATCTGCCTCTATCTCTGAAATCAAACAAAGTGGCAGAGTACATTGCAGAGCAGGATACTGCAGCATAGGAGTTAGTGCTACAAAACTCATCCAAAACAGGGACCAAGGCAAAAAAGGCAAAAAGGAAATGCAAAACACTTCTGATCATAGGATACTCCATGAGTCGGGGAGTTAATAACTACCTTAGGCCGGGGGTAATGGTCAGATGTCTCCCAAGTACATCAGCATGGAGAGACACTGACCACATTACTAAAATCATGTAGGAAGCAGGAGAAAACATCGACATCCTGGTACACATAGGGACTAATGATCTCACCAGCCAGTCAGTTGTGGAGGCCAAAGAACACCTGACTAGGCTGGGAGACAAACTGTCATCCATTTCATCAGGCATCTCCTTCTCTGAGATCCTGACAGTCTGGGGGAGGGCAGCAGATGGATGGAAGGTCAAAGAAGGTGAGATAGGGGAGCTGAACATGTGGCTCAAGGGCTGGTGCCAGGAAAAAGGACACAAATTTGTAGGTAACTTGCAACCGTGTTGGGAGCGAAAATTCTTTAAATTCGTGGACTGCATCTGACTACGAAGGGAGTCAGTGCATTGGGGCAGATGTTTGGTGTCTTTGCAGAATATTTAAACTAGCAAATGGGGAGAGGAGTGCAGCACCCAATACATCAAATGGGAAGAACTCCCCTACCCACTCAGCTAGTGATCAAACAGGAGTTCGGCATGTTTATAGTTCATTTGCCTCACCAGCTAATGAAAAAGGTCCAGCTCCCCATATGACATGCCGGAGGAAAGCCGGACCTCACCCCGCAACTAACACTCCAAAATCTGGCCAAAGGAAAATCATGTACACAAATGCTCACAGTCTGGGAAACAAGATCCTAGATCTGGAGACAACAATGACAGAGGCTAAGCTGGACATAGAAGACATTAGCGAGGTATGGTTCACTAGTAACCACACTTGGAAGACTTCAGTATCCGGCTATGTACTTTTCAGAAGAGACCAAGGTGTAAAAAGGGGGGGGGGGGAGTGGCCCTTTATGTCAATGAAAATATCAAAGCTGCAGAAATTCATAATACACATAAGGAGCCAGAGGAACTGTGGGTCAGCCTGGAAACAAGAAAAGGAACAGCCATATGAACTGGGGTTGTCTACAGGCCTCTAGACCAAGGGAGGACATAGACACATTACTGTTAGAATATATACAACACATGACAGCTAAAGGGGAGGTTCTGATAAGGGGAGACTTCAACAAGCCAAATACAGATTAATCAATACCAGCAGGAAAATCCACCAGAATTAGACACATAGTTGATTCCCTGCAGAGGGAGGGCCTCAAACAATTGGTACAAAAACCCACAAGAGACAGGGCTATCCTGGCTCTAGTACTGACTAACGGGGAAGAGATCACAGATCTCCAGATAGAAGGTCACCTGGGGGCCAGTGATCATCACATGGTATGGTTCAATTTGGCCACTAGAACTAAATCATCCCATTCCAAGGCAAAAAAATGGGACTTCAGAGGAGCTGACTTTGATAAGAAGGACAACAGAGTTAAGCTAGCCCTGGCAAAAACAAATGCAGGCAAGGGGGTACAGGCATAGTGGGCAAGCATTAAGGATGCAATACTTGAAGCAACATCTCATTGTGTTAGGGAGAAAAGCAAGGGCAAAAGAAAGAGAAAACCACTTTGGTTCTCAAAAACACTAGCAGAAAAGATCAGAACCAAAAGGTTGGCCTTCAGGAAATATAGGGGAAAGCAGCAGGACAAAGATAGGTAGGCATACCAAACTTCCCTAAGGGAAGCCGGGAAGGCAGTAAGGTAAGCAAAGGCCCAAATCAAGGAAACACTAGCACAAAAAATAAAAGATGAGGACAAGACTTTCTATAGATACATTAGTTAAAAAGGAGAAAGTCCAGAGGGGGTATTGCTAAGATCAAAGGGGATAAGGGGGAGTATATGGAGGAGGACAAAGGAAAAGCATGTCCTAAATAGATACTTCTACTGAGTATTTACTGAGGAGAAGGTAGGGCAGGGCCCACAGCTTAGCACCATGGACACAGGAGGGAGGGAGATGTGCACAAATCACTTCATAAAAGAAAGGGTCCTACAAGAGCTCGCCAAGCTCGAGGTGGACAAGGCAATGGGACCTGATGGCATACATTCCAGGATTCTAAAGGAGCTATTGATGGAACTAGCAGAGCCATTAGCAGAACTGTTTAGTGAGTCTCTGCACACAGGAGAGGTCCAAGAAGACTGGAGAAGGGCTCTTGTGATCCCGCTCCACAAGAGTGGCAGCAGGAAGGAGGCAGGGAACTACAAACCAGTCTTACCTCAGTAGTGGGCAAGATTATGGAGGCACTCCTGAAGGAAAGGACAGTGCAACACTTGGAATCCATAGAAGCACAGGATCCCAGACAGCATGGGTTTACAACAGGAACATCCTGTTAAACTAATGTCATAGATTTCTTTGACTGAGTAACCAGAGTGGTGGACCAAGGGCGTGCAATTGATGTCACTTACCTTGACTTCAGCAAAGCTTTCAATACTGTTCCACATAAAAGATTGATTAATAAGCTGGGTAGGCTCGGGGTGGGTCAGAAGTTGGTCAACTGGGTGGCAAGCTGGTTGACGGGCAGAAAACAGAGAGTGGTGGTAAATGGTATACAGTCAGAAGAGATGCAAGTCACAAGTGGGGTACCTCAGGGATCAGTCCTGGGGCCAGTCCTCTTCAATATCTTTATCAGTGACATTGCTGATGGACTGGAGGGTAAGGTTTGTCTGTTTGCAGATGACACCAAGTTCTGCAACAGAGTAGATGATCCAGATGTGGTGGTCAGAATGAGAAGAGATCTGGAAAAACTGTCAAAATGGTCTGAAGACTGGCAACTGGGATTTAACGCAAAGAAGTGCAAGATCATGCACATAGGGAAGAGAAACCATGAAGCTACCTATAGGTTGGGAGGGGAGTTGCTGGCAATCACAAGGGAAGAAAGAGACTTGGCGTCATCATCACAGATGACCTGAAATCACCCATGCAGATCACTAAAGCAGTAGGTAAGGCTAATGGGATTGGAGTGTATTAGTAGGGTATCAAGGCCGTAAGAGGGCACAATCCCTACTTACAAGACACTGCTTAGGCCCCTTCTGAGTATTGCGGCAGTACTGAGGCCGCACCTGCACAAGGACATTAACAAAATGGAGGCAGTCCAGAGAAGGGCAACCAAAATGGTGCAGGGACTGCATCAGAAAACATATGACAGATTAATGAAGCTCAATATGTTAACCCTGGAGCAAAGGAGGGAGAGAGGTGATATGATCAAAACATTCAAACATCTTAAGAGCATTAACAAGGTGAAATAGTCTAACGTGTTTCGATATAAGAACAATAGCAGGATAAGAGGACACAGCATGAGATTAGAGGGAGGCCAATTAAAGGGTAATGTGAGGAAGTTCTTTTTCACAGAAAGGGTGGTGAATGCATGGAATGGCTTACCTCAGGAAGTGGTGGCTATGAATACAGTGCAGGGCTTCAAACAGGCATGGGATAAGTGTAAGGGAGCAATACAGATGAGTATGTATAAATAGGCCATTGACAGAGAAGAGGCCTATGGCACATTCATTAGGTAGAAAACATGGGCAGACTGGATGTGCCTTGCAGTCCTTATCTGCTGTCAACTTCCAATGTTTCTATGTTTCCATGTATGTGAATGTGAGAAGTCTAAGAAATAAGATTCCAGACCTAGAGGCCACAATGGAAGAAGTGTACCTGCATACTGTGACCATTACCAAATCATGTTGCACTTAAAAACCATGGCTGAGATATGGCTATACCAGGTTATACTCTGTTTGGGAAGGACAGGGTAGGAAGGAATAGAGGAGGCATGGTACTTTATATGAGGGAGGGCATTAAAGTGATAGGGATACAGGGATATATGGGGGGGCAAAGGTACTGTGTGTCACCCTAGGGACAGGAAATTGAGTCTCTATTCACACTGGTGTGAACCCCCAATTTGGAGCACATGGGGGGAGGGGGAGTTAGATAAGGTACTAATGGTAGCCACTGGCAAGATTGCAGAAAAGGGAGCAGTGCTGCTGGTGGGGGACTTCAATCTTCTGGATGTAG
Organism: Neoceratodus forsteri; assembly: GCA_016271365.2. NCBI lineage: Eukaryota > Metazoa > Chordata > Ceratodontiformes > Ceratodontidae > Neoceratodus > Neoceratodus forsteri. The sequence goes on from CM057452.1 coordinate 1,398,695,183, forward strand.
ATTGGAGTTCCCAGCTGCAGCTTCGGCTAGAAGTGAGGAAATCTTGGACTTCTCAGGCTATAGGGTGCATTCCTCAGGCACCTAGTCAGTAAGACCACTCGTGATGGGGCAATACAGGACCTGGTACTCACAAACAGGTACAGTGTTGCAGATGCCAAGGTGGGAGGTCACCTGGGGACCAGCAATAACCATGGAGCATGGTTCAATATAATGACTGCTGCTGCCTGGACTTCAGAAGGGCAGATTTTAAAAAGATGTGTAAATGCCTCAGGGATGGCCTGTGTGGCTGGATGAACTGGGTGGGGTGGAGGAACAGTGGAGGAAACCAAAAAGGGCCAGAGTGAAGGCAACAAACCTCTTCATCAAGCAAAGAGGTAAAAGAAGGATAAACAGATGACTATCTTTCTCAAAAGAGGTGGCAAAAAAGGTAAAAGCTAAAAGGGTACCATTCAGAAGGTTCAAGGAGATGCAGAGGGAAGAGTATAGGTAGCAGTATGAAGGGAAACAGAGGGAAGCAGGGAAAGCAGTAAGGAGTGCAAAGGTGCAAACTGAAGAGAGTACAGTCAAGGCAGTAACAAAAGGACACAATCATTTTTTTAGGTAGATAAGCTAAAAAATGAAAGACCAGGAGTGGGACTGTAAGATTAAGAAGGGGAAGGGGGAATGTGCAGAGGGGGAACTGGAAAAGGCAGACATCCTGAACAAATACTTTTGTTCAGTGTTCACAGAGAAAAGAGATTGGGGTGGGTCACAAAAATGTAACAGGAGCTTTGGAAGGAGGGAGGTGGACACTAGTCTGTTTTTAAGGAAAAGAGTCCTGAAGGGACTCCCAAACCCTAAAGAGGAAAAAAGTAATGGTGGCAGACAGGGTCCACACAAGGTTATTGAGGAACATCAGGGACCACGGCACGGAGGGATGGAAGGAAGATCCTGGGGATCGCTGGGAAGGCAAGATGGGAGGGTGAGCTGGATGTCATTATCCACCTAGGTACTAATGACTTGGCAAATGGGGAGCCAAAGGAAGTTCAGGAAGAGTTTAGGAAATTGGGGAAGGGTCTCAAGCAAGTAGCTACTTCTGTCACCTTCTCAGAAGTACTACCTGCGAGAGGCATGGGAGAGCATAGGGGTGCATGCACCAGGAACTTTAACTCATGGTTGAAGAACTGGTGCTGTGAGGAAGGGTTTGGATTCATTGGTGACTGGGGACCCACCTGGAGGGATGGAGGTTTGTTCAAGCCTGACGGCCTGCATCCATCCTGGAGGGGAATCCAAGCACTCAATGATAAGTTTCATGCTGCATTGACAAGCACTTAAACTAGCTAAGGGGTGGCAGGCCAGCAAGGAGGGTACCTACTTGCTCACTCCCCACAGCTAGCAGTGGAACCAGTGAACTGGAGGAGTAGATATCTCAACAAAGCAGTGTGCAAAAGATGGAGATTAGCGCCCAAGAGGTGGATAGGCAGAAAAGGGGAAGAAGTCAGCAGAAGGGCAGACAGCAAGGAGAACCAGGGGTTAAGGACAACCAGGGAAGGGGCTGGAGTAGAACAGCTAAACAGCCTAGGGATGTCAAATCATGGAAAGCCGTGTGTGCCAGTGCCAGGAGCCTTAGCTAAAAGGTGGAAGATCTGGAGACTGTCATGGTGCAGTCAGACCTGGACATTGTGGCCATCACAGAAACCTGGTGTAATGATAACTATGACTGGGAGATGGCCATTCCTGGCTACAACATATTCAGAAGAGACCGGGCAGGTAGGGAGGGAGGAGGAGTGGCACTGTATGTGAAAAATGACATAAGGGCCACAGAGATCCCAGAGGAACAAAGTTGGGGAGAGATACTGTGGGTTAAGCTGGAAAGGAAAATGGGGCCAGCCATACGCACAGGTGTGGTCTATAGACCACCAGCCCAGGAGGAAGAAACAGATAGAGAGCTGATGCTAGCCATCCAAAGGATGGCAGACAAGGTGAGGGTGGTACTGGTTGGAGACTTCAATATTCCAGACGTGGACTGGAGCATCCCAGCAGCAGCATCGACTAGGAGCAGATTTATCCTGGATTCCCTTCAGGGTGCCTTCCTCAAGCAACTCGTCATGGAACCAACTAGGTAGAAGGCAATACTGGACCTTGTGCTCACAAACAGGGACAGTGTGATGGGGGTAACAGTGGGGGAGCACCTGGGGAACAGTGACCACCAGTAATTGTGGTTTGAAATCACAGAAGGAGCAGAACAAAACCACACAAAAACACGAATCCTGGATTTTAGGGGGGCAGACTTTGGGAAAATGGGGAGATACTTGAAAGAGGCATTAAGGGGAATGGGGCAGGAATCACGGGTTGAGGAAAAGTGGGCAGTGTTAAAAGCAGGGATTACAAGAGCAACAGAATTATGCATTAAGCAGGTTAGCAGAGAGAAAAGGAAGAGGAGGCCATTATGGTTTTCCAAAGGGTAGCAAAGAAAGTGAAAGCCAAAAAGATTGCATTCAGGCAATACAAAAGACGCAGGCAGAGGGATAGGGAGAAGTACCGGAGAAGCAAAGGGAGGCAGGGAGGTCAGTGAGGGGCAAGCTCAGACAGAAGAGCACATTGCAAAATCAGTGGGTAGAGGGGACAAAACCTTTTACAGGTACATAATTGAAAAAAGAAAGGCAAAGGGAAGGATAGTGAGACTGAAGGGGGAGGATGGGGGCTGTGTGGAGGATGACAACAGTAAAGCTGACATACAGAACAGATATTTCTGCTCAGTCTTTACTGATGAAGAGGAGGGTAATGGATGTGAAGGGAGTATAAGGGGTGAGAATGGTGCAGAAATGGACACAAGTCCCTTTACACTAGAAAGGGTCCTGAAGAAACTGGAAGTAATAAGAGTTGATAAAGCAATGGGGCCAGATGGGGTGCACCCCAGGGTCCTTAAAGAACTCAGAGAGGTGGTGGCTGAACCTCTGGCTATCCTGTTTAGCCGATCACTGGAAACAGGGGAGGTACCCAAAGACTGGAGGACAGCAGATGTAGTCCCCTTATACAAAAGTGGGAACAAAGAGGAAGTGGGGAACTACAGACCAGTCAGCCTCACCTCAGTAGTGGGGAAGATCATGGAAGCAGGACTGAAGGAGAGATTGGTGGAACATCTGGTTGTCAATGGACAGGATCCAAGGCAGCATGGTTTCATCAGGGGGAGGTCATGTCAGATCAACCTCGTTGAATTTTTTGACTGGGTGACTAGGGAGGTGGATCAGGGGAGGGCAGTGGACATGGCCTATCTGGACTTCAGCAAGGCCTTTGACACTGTGCCACATAGAAGACTATTACACAAACTAGGGAATATGGGAGTGGGCAGGACAGTAGTGTGGTGGGTAGGTAACTGGCTGGGCGGCAGGACACAGAGGGTGGTGGTAAGTGGCTGTCACTCCACAGAGGGAAGAGTGACCAGTGGGGTACCACAGGATCAGTGCTGGGACTGGTCCTATTCAACATCTTCATCAGTGACATTGCACAGGACCTAGAAGGCAGAATTTCACTGTTCGTTGATGACACAAAGCTCTGTAACAGAGTAGACACACCAGAGGGTGTAGACAGAATGAGAAGGGACCTGCAGAAACTTGAAGAATGGCCAGGGGTTTGGCAGTTGAAATTCAATGCAAAGAAGTGCAAGATAATGCATATGGGGCACAAAAACCCTGGCACAACATATCAGTTGGGGGTTGGGATATAGCATGTACCAAGCAGGAAAGGGATCTTGGGGTTATCATCTCTGATGGCCTCAGGGTAAGGAAACAGTGTGACAAGGCAGCAGGTAAAGCAAATAGGATGCTGGGATGCATAGGCAGGGGCATCACCAGCAGGAAAAGGGAGGTCGTCATTCCACTATATAAGACACTAGTGAGGCCCCACCTGGAGTACAGTGTACAGTTCTGGAGACCTTACCTACGTAAGGACATAGACAGGGTAGAGAATGTTCAGAAGACGGCAACAAAGATGGTACATGGATTGCATCACAAGTCCTATGAGGACAGGTTGAAGGAATTGAATATGTACTCCCTGGAGGATAGGAGAGGAGGGAGAGAGGGGGACATGATAGAGACATGCAAGTATCTTGCAGGGAGGAACAGGGTGCAAGAATACACTATTTTTAAGCTAAAAAGATGTTCCAGGACTAGAGGGCATGGGATGAAGTTGGAGGGAGGACGATTCAGAGGAAATGTGAGGAAGAATTTCTTCACAGAATGGGTGGTGGACAAGTGGAACACCCTGCTGCCTGAGGAAGTGGTGGGGGCTGAAACAATCATGGAAGTTAAGAATGCATGGGATAGACATAAAGAAATTCTGGAGGTCAGGGGTAAGGGGCAACAGAGTTCTAGGAAAACGTAAACTGAAGTTACAAACTCAAATGGGCAGACTAGGTGGGCCATAGGCCCTTATCTGCCGACACTGTCTATGTATCTGTGTATCTAGTTACTGGCTGCACCTTTGATGTCCATGTTTAACAGCACATTAGAAACAGGAGTTGTCCCTGAAGTTCTACTTCACAAAAGTGGTAGCAAGTAAGAGGCTGGCAGTTATAGTCCAGTCAGCCTGTCTTTGTTGGTGGGAAAGTTAATGGAAGCACTGCTGAAGGAAAGTATTGTGGAATATCTTGAATCCAGTGGGTTACAAGAACTGAGGCACCAAGGATTCATGGGGGGGGGGATCATGTCATATGAATCTGATAACGGTATCTGAGTGACAAAGGAACTAGATCAGGGTGGAGCGGTGGAAATAGCCTACCTAGATTTAAGTAAAGCATTCAACACCAATCAACATAGGAGACTAGAAAGCAAGCTGGGTAGCTTTGAAGTGGGTCTAAAGGTGGCAAACTGGGTAGAAAATTGATTAAGGGAAAAGCAGCAGAGGGTGGTGGTAAATGGAATTCACTCAGAGGAAAGGAGGGTGACCAAACAGTGGGGTGCCTTGGGGATTAGTACCAGGACCAGTCCTCTCTGAAGTCTTTACAGGTGACATTGCAGAGGAGATGGAAGGGAAGGTGTGCCTCTTTGTGGATGACACCAAACTCTGTAATAGGGTGGACACTCTGTGTGTGTGTGGAAAGGATGAGCAGTGACTTGATAAAATTCAAGGAGTGCTCAAGGGTATGACAGCTGGGTTTCAATGCAAAAAAGTGCAAAGTAATTCACTTGGGGCAAAGAAACCCAGGAGCAGAGTAAAAAGTGAGCCGGGGGGGGGTGGTACTGATGGTCACAAAGCAGAAATGAGACCTGGACATGATCATATTGGATGACCTAATGGAGGTCAGGTAGTGCAACAAGGCAGCTGGGAGAGCAAGTGAGATGCTGGGTTGCATAGGTAGGGATATCACCAGCAGGAAGACAGAGTTGGTGTTGTCACTGTATAGATCATTGGTAAAATCCCAAATGGAGTGCTGCTTCCAGTTCAGGAGACTGCGACTCATAAAGGTCATAGAATGGAAGCAGTACAGAAAAGGGCAACTAAAATGGTACAGGGTCTGCATCAAAAGCCCCAAGATGGAAGATTAAAGGACCTAAATGTGTACACCCTGGAAGATAGGAGGGGGGGTATGATAGAGAACTTTAAATTCCTTCGGGGGTAAGCAAGGTATAAGATGGAAGTATTTTTAAGAAAAAAATATGCTTAAGGACAAGTGGGCATGATAAGAAGCTGAAGGGGATAGATTCAAGAGAGATGTGAGGAAGTACTTTTTGACAGAAGGAGTGGCAGACTCCTGGAACAGTCTTCCAACAGAGATGGTGGGGTTGAAAACAGTGGTGGGTTCAAGAATGCATGGAATAGGCATAGGAGAATCTTAAGGAAAGGGAAGTGGGGTGAGTGGGCTGGAAATCAGGTAGGATCAGCAGTAATACTATAGGCAGAGAAAAGTTGGCAGACTAGCTGGGCCAAGCAGTTCTTGTCAACTGGCAAATGTTATGTTTCCATGTTATCCTGTATCCTACTGTACTGTACTCCTAGCCAACACTATAAGCCAAAGTTTCAAATGACCTACATGTTCCCATTGGATATACCATGAGTTCAAGAGTGGATGTGAAACAGATGGCAACCCCGTCACTCACATCCACATTGGGCAATGTGCCATGGAATACCCAGCAGAAATAGATGCCTCCAACATAGGGCCAGAATCACAACCCAGCCGAGCAGCTAAGATTCAATGATATAAACAAGATCAGCTGAGCAGTCTTTAATGAATCCCTCTAAGACTGTGATTTCTTCCTCAGAAACCTTGTGTTATAAAGAATGACCAAATAGGAAGAGCAGTGTCAGCTGGTTTGACTACCACCATCCTCTTGATATTTGGTGGGACCCTAGCTATCAGAACCAAGTGGAGAGGACCCCTGTTCTTGTTCCAGTTTCTCCCAGGTCATCTCCTAGTCTATATACTCCTGATCCTGCCCTTCCCACCATCTACCTCTGGACACCATGTCTGGCTCCTGCCCAGCCTTCAGAGATTCCCTAGCACTGCACAATGGCTAAATACCACTGCAGGAAGAGCACAAGGAGATCCTTCAAGGGGACAAAACTGCTGCTGGCAGTCTGGGGAATAGTTGTACCTTATAGGGGCAAGGCCTAGACACATTTGCCAACTAAATAAAATTAAAGCTAAACTAAGTTATTAAGTAGTGACAACCACAACAAAACCCACACCTGTCCCAAGATTCACACCTCCACACACATAATAATACACACAACAGCTAGACAGGGGTGTGTCCCCACTCAACCAAACATCAAATATTGCAGCAATTTAAAAATTTGCGCCAGTCCAAACACAATACTAGTGGTACAAACAAGTCCGGCAAAGAACAGCATTACAAATAAGATATAAGCGGATGGTAAGTCCAAAATGTGCAATCCTGAGTTTGAGCTCCTCACCTACTTCCATCAGGCAAAGGAAAATGATTAGTTGGTCCAGAAAGAGGTAAGGTGTTCTTACACATCCAAAGCACAATGCACTTTTCCAGTAGAACCAGGGAGTGCAGGGGGTCTTATGGCAGGTCCAAAATGAAATTCACAACCAGATATATTCAGCACAACAATCAAGCCCACAGTCCCATTCTCTGCTTAGTGAAAGTTCACAATTCTCACTTCTTAGTCCCAGGAACAGCTGGCTGTTTTTTTTTTTAATTTGGGAACATCAAATTTAAAGCACAGTAAATAAACAGAGATAAGCCACACTGCAATACAAAGTTAGAACCAGAGATAGTGATGGCAGAAAAAGATCAAGGTCCATCTTGTCTCCCCATTTGGCCCTAAAGAATCCCACAATCTAGTGTTGATATTGGGTTCTAACCCTCCCCAGCAGTTTTCCTATTCCCTTCTCCCAGTTTCATCACTGTAAGTGAACACTATTCCTCTCACTCTGTCCCAAGCCCATTTGAAGCCCCCACAGCTTTAGCACCCACCACCATAGCCGGCAGACTGTTCCATGGTTCCACCACCCTCTCAGTAAACAATACTTTCTTACATCCCTTCTGAACCTTCCCTCCATCAGCTTCCAGTTATGTTCCATTATTGTTGAACTGCTGTTCCTGCTAAATAATTCCTCGCAGTTTACTTTGTTTATTCCTTTCAGGAATTTGAAGGTTTCTATCATATCCCTCCCTCCCTCTCCTGTCTGGTTTCCAGCGAGTACATGTTCAGTGCCTTGAGATGTTCCTGGTAGGAAGTTAGTGCATCTCGGCTAATTTAAATGAAAACCTTGCAAATCCAAGCCAAACAAATTAGGTAGTGGTGGAGGTAAACTTTGCAGAGTACAAAGGGGGTATCAAATAGGGCACCCGTAACAGACAACATATTGGGCCCTATGCATGATGCCAGTGCGGCATGTGTAGGGTGCATGTGTACTGTGCTGGCACATATATGCGCCATGTGCATGAATGCAACTCAACAGTGGCATGCATGACATGCACACAAGCCACCACATAGGGCTGCAGCACGCACCTATGCTGGGTGATAGAGCATCATGTACGAAGGGGCATGGCCACGTAACAGGTGCGTCCAAACATACTCAGCCCATGCACGAACATGCAGAGGTACTTCAGATGCGGGGTGGATGCCATGCACACATACGCATGGCCAACGGCTGCTGTAAGCAGCAGTGTAAGTTGGATACATCTGCAGATGGAACAGACAATGCCAATGGGGCAGAGTCTCATCCATGTGCAAGGAGCAAGCTGCACCCGTGCGTGTCACCACAGGTACCTGACCACCACGTGACATGGCCTGCACATGGCCCCATGGGCAGGTGAGGTGTGCCAACACCGGGGAGGTGCTAGCAGGCTGCACGCAGGCAGACACAGCGCTAGACACAGATGTGTGATGCCCTGTGGTGCCACGATGTGGCACTGCCACAGACATGCACGCACAGCATGCTTTGATAGTGTGGCAAGGGGACAAACAATGGTGTCCACTGACACGGCCCCACCAGGGCTGGCACAGATACCCAATGCCCAGACACACACATGCGAACACAGGCATACAGAGGCCCCCACACCCCCCCCGACATGGCCATGCACACCGGAACAGCGGGCAGTACAACAGCCCCCCCAAAGGTGGAGTCTGCCAGTACCCCACCCTGCCACCCACATGCACCTACCAGGTCACACACACACAGGCCCACACACGCAAGGCAATGAACAGACAATGAAGTAGGAAAATAGCCACTTTACTGCTCAGATATGTGCAAATATACAGCAACACTGTACAAATCCAGTAACATGCCCCAGGAATGGTAACAGCCCTCCCAAAGAGCAAACAACAATCCCCCACCTGCAATGGTGCCCCCCACCCCATGAACTGCAGGCCCCCACCCACCCTCAGTGCAATGATGCCCCTATGGGGGCCTCCTCCAGTGGTGGTACAACAACTGATGTTCTCCCTCACCTCCTCAAGTACGGCCATCCCTCCTCTGAGTCCTCACTGCTGGGGCTGCCATCATCATCCTCCGCCCTCCTTGGCCATGGCACATGCAGGAGCACCATCATCTCAAAGGACCCCTGTAATGCTGTAGTGACAAAAGAGACAATCAGCACTGAGTGACCGGCCAGTGCTCCCCCAACCCTGGCCAGAACTGGACATACACATTGCACTCGCCCCCCCCATTGGGCCATCACCACCTGTAGCACACACTGAGGTCAGACAGAATGGCACACACTAGGGTGTTACTGTCCACTGTGCGGGCCTGCCATGGGTGATGCCGCCCCACAGCACCAATGAATGTCATGGCTGTCCGCGTGCAACACATATGCCATGTGATGCACAGGGCACAATGGCATCCGAGAGTGGTGGGGTTACTGACAGATGCCCACACTGGTTCCACATGAGCATGTGCGTGTGCAACACAGGATAGTGCACCACCTGCACACCATCCCCCTGCCACATCAGCCAAGTGTCCATGACGTGCATACCATGGATCACTGACAGATGCACTCGGGTGTTCCGGACTGCGGTGCCACATGCGGATGGACATGTGCAGGCATGCCTGGCAAACCGGTCAATGTATATGCCAGTGTGACCCACAGAGCCACAGTGACTGGGAGTTGTTGGTAGTGGGCACCACCAGAGGCAGCCATGCAGGGCCGCAGCAGCCGCAGTATCTTCCACAGCATGCTGGTGGACCGTGGAACACCAGCAATCCCCAGCCCCCCTCCAAGATACTCAACTTATAGCTATGTGCTACACAGACTACATATACTTGCACTGCAACTGTAACCCACCACATAGTATGGTCCTCTGCCATCCCGGTCTCAGCCTGGTAAAGTGGCTGACTGCTGCCAGCACCTTCAGAACAGTCCCTTGGGGTACACCACCATCACAGCAGCCCCTTCCAGCTACACCTGCATCACTAGGTCCAGAACTCGGAGCATACTCATGTCATCCTGTATGGGGAAGGGGAGGGAGACACAAGAGGTAAAAAGATGTGAGTACACAGTGACAGGCACTGCCCCTCAACCCAAGACAACATACACACACACACTGCATGTGAGTGGTACTCACTGGTCTAAGGACCTGGGCAGCACACAGTGTTCGGAAGTCTCTGCTGTTGCTATATGTTTCCTCAGCCACCCTCCACAGCTGCTGTGGCAGTTGCTCCATTCTGCTGGCAGTTTCTGCACATGCATGCCCGCTGTCCTTATACACACTTCCAGTGCTGCAGCCTGCTAATGTGCGACACATTGCAGCATATGCCAGCTGCCATGGCATGCTGTTGCACATGCACCATGGGCTGGCCCAACGCAGTAGCATGCAGCCAATCGCAGCCATAACCATGAACCACCAGACATGGGTGAAACATGTGCATGCGTGTGTGTGTGTGTGTGTGTCAACCAGCACAACTTCAGACATTGACTGAACACACCACTTGAGGGGCTGCACAGTTTGCATGTGTGTGTAGACATATATGTGTGGGAGTGCTGTAGTGCTCATCGCATGGGCTGCCATCCCGCTGTGCGTGGACACCAGTGTGCATAGTGACATATCCATGACACAGTCGGGACCAGTGTAATGTGGTGTGCCGCAGCAGACACACTGGGCAGATCCTGGACTGTACTGTGGTGCCACAGGTGTGTGATTAGGGGAATGGCATGTCACTGTACACACGCAGTGATGCCTCCAAAGCACTGGTGCCCATGCCTGCCACAGGTCATGTTCCTAGGTGAATGTGTCATCATGGCGTGTGCACCCACATGGCCATGCAGCGTGGGCCACAGACATTATGGTACAATGTCCCATACATGCCCCGTGGACAGTGTAGGTCTCATACAGTACACAGTAGCTAGGCCAGTTTGTGTCTCTGGGGCATGCATGTGCAGTGGTGTGTGCCACCCACAATGCACATGGCACACTGCACGTGATAACAAACATGCACACAGAAGGCATAAGATGGCATGCGCTGTATTGATGCGCCATCCCTCGGTGAATCTGTGTACTGTGCATCACAGTGATGTGCCCGGGACTCCTGATGAACCTTTACCTTCAGCATGCAGGGTGTGCATTTGGCAGGAGACGACGTCTATGGAAGCAAGTGTTCTGGCCATGCATGGCTAGAGGTGAGCTCAGGGACATGCACTGTATTGAATGTTTCCGAATGTCATGGCACATGATTGTGCAGCTGTACGACCTTGTCCGTGACAGGGTTGCCCCACAGACACGGCTCTCCTGTGCCATGACCGTGGAGACAAAGGTCATGTGTGCCCTGTCTTATTAAGCAACAGGAATTCCAGCTTGTGACAGGTGATGGCATCAGTGACAGCCAGTTGTCTGTGTCCCTTGCCTTGGAGCAGGTCACTTCTGCTCAGTATTCACAAAAGAGGAGGAGGGGGAGGTGCCTAATCCAATTAACAAAAGCTCTCTGGATAGGGGTACTGCACCATAGCCTTTCCGTACCTCCATGGTGTGCCTCACGGCCATGGCAATACATACGAGGTGGCCTGTTCACACACCGTGGACCATGTCTCCCACCTGTATGGCAGTCTGAGTGTGCTGGGGGGTGGATGGCATAGGTGTTCCTGCCACCAGTGTGTTCTCAGGCTCCTCGTTGGCCTCTGGCCCCTTGGCAAGGTTGTTCTTCATCTGTGTATTCTCTGCGATGGTGTCCTGTGTTCCAGGCACTATGGTGTCATCTGACATGCCTCCTTCATCATGCAGGCCCTGCAGCAAATGTTTGCCACAGATCATTCTATTGCCATCCACACAGATGGGCACATGTGATGCTGTTCCATTGGTGTGGTTATGCATCTCCTGGCCCTGGGTGCACTGTGAGCCAGTGTTCTGTTGCCATGGTGGTGGTCCCCAGGCTGTTAACAACTCCACCATGCACTCCAGTGAACTTGCCATCCATGCCCCATCATGCCCCATGGCATGGACAATGCCAGTCAGCTTCACTATGGTCTGTGTGCGAGCACTGTGCCACCAGTTGGTCATACTCTAGCTGTCTCAGCTCCCTGTACTGGACGTCCAGGATTACAGTGACCTGCAATGGTCAGCTGCATCTGGTGGGTCTGTTGGATGAACCCTCATCACCACTGTCCACCCCTGCACATCCTGCAGTCTGCACCATTTTGCCCTGACACAGCACATAGCCCACATGCATGTTCCCTGTGCTGCTGACCTCCTGGTCCAGCGACCATGGTGCCGGTTGGCCACTGCATGTGTGGGGGCATGACTCAATGGTGCCATCGTTGGGCACCTCCTCCACCACTGTGTCCCCTTCGTTGCTGTCGGCTGCAAGGGGGGTGTCTTCATTGGACTCATGCCACCCATCCTTAACTGGCTGTGCCAGACCTGGGGGGGGCAAGAGGGGGTTGTTTATTGTACTGTGGCTTGTGTCATGCTGTGCCTCCCCATACTCACCTGCAACATCATCCTCCATTGCATGCACACACCATCTGTCAGAGGCTGTGGTAGACTGGATCCCTGCTGGTGCACTCACTGTGTGTTCACACTCTCTGGCATGCTCTGTTGGCACAATGTATACACATTCGTGATCATGGCTGACAGGCCCTTGTGGCTCTGGGTATGGTGTGCATTTCTGTGCAATACTTACTGGTTAGTGTGTCAATGCCCTCTGCCACACCGTGGATGCTGATGGCCATGAGTGTGTCCACCACCATCCTCTCCACTGGTGACAACTGGCTATCTGGGGTGGGGGAGCCACTACCAGTGCCCCTTTGTGCTTGTGCACCATCCACTACCTTGCACTTCACGGCCATCCTCAGATCTCACCATTTATGTTTGATGGCCATCAGGGTCTGTGCATCAGGCCCTGCAGCATTCATGGCTGTCTATTTGTCAAGCCACAGGAGGTGCACCTTCACTTCCTCAAGGGTTCATTGGGCCAGCACACCAAATAATTGGGTGTGGTCGGCACTGATCTCAGATACCATGGTTACCACCTGTGTCCTCATGAAGTTGGAAGCCCAGGATTTGCCTGCACTGCCACCACATGCACCTCCAGATGCCTGCACCACTAGGTGGCAGGCATTCACTGGTGCTGCCTGTCTCTGCACGCCTATCTCCACATATGTCAGTCATTCTGCCATCCTACTTCCGACTGTCTGCATGGTGGGTGGTGACTTTGTCCTTTTATGGTGGGGTCAAGGGGAGGGGCCACATTGCTGGGGGCAGACTATACTGCCTACGCAGTGTGCTATGTGCCATCCACGGATCGCACACTGCCACTGTGTGTTCTGCATTTTGGTTGGTGCATGCCATGTACTGCCTGGTCCTGCATGCAGTGCAGCTGCACACCGTGTATACATCGCATCTCCATGTGTTTCCTGCACATTCATGCATAAGGCCCATTATATGGAATCAAATGGCCTAACTAAAAATAAAAAAAATATCTGTGTACCCTAACCTTCCTCACTAATATCCTTGACTATCACTACAATACTGCCAATCTATAACTACATAAAACTGTGGCACATTTATAGCCGAAAGAAAGGAAAAGTAGTAAAAAGCTCCAACAAGCACTGGTGCTCACAAAACTAGCAGATGGTCTACCCACCACAGTGGCCTTCTTCTCTTTTCTTCCACCGTGCTACTTTAAAAAAAAAATTGTGAATAAAACTGTGGTTAAATATTAATCAAAGTTAAAGCACAAAGCAGCACAAGTGTAGAAGTGTGAAATCAGGCAGAAAAGTCCGCTGACCATTGATGAATTTGTTGTGTGTTATTCCATGGGATTTGAAATGTTGCTCAACATGGTACTGGCATTACCCTAACTTCAGCATGCACTCTTAAAGTATTGGTGTATGAGTGTATTGCTATATCTTGAAATATTTTGAGGTTAACTACATATACAGTAGGTGAAACTACACAATGCTGAATCCTAGGGTTTACAGTATATGTAGCTTACAGCTATCACAAAACGTTGAAGCAAAGCTAACAGAAACAAGCATTTGTCAGAGCTGAATGTTGTCTCGCTGGCATTGGCATTGATAATGCAGGAGTTAGAGATGCATAATAGAATGGCAGTGAAGTACTGAACTGAATCCAACACCACCCCCACCCTGCAAAGACTGACAGGCATTGGGATGTGCTTTTGGGTCATCAGCTATAATGCTGATGCCATTCTACCTCACCCTACCATGTAGACACTGACAAGTGTCATGGTGTGCTTTGGGGTCTTTGGGCCTTATACTTATGCCATTCCATAACGAAATACGCTGAGGTGGGTGCAGTATAGGAAAATGGGGTGAACTTTAGGGCCAAACACTCCAAGGCAGACATTGATGCCTGTCATTGGCTGGGGGGTGGGGTGGGTGGGGTGAATGGCGTGAGCATTACAGCCAATGATTCTAAGTCACACCCCTGATGCCTGTCAGTCTCTATAGGGTGGGGAGTAACAGTTGGAAACCCTAACGCTGTAGGCGTTTGTTGGTATTTTCACGTCAAATTTTCAACTTAGGTTTTTTGTGACCCCACCTCATGAAGAGCAGAACTATCAGTTTGTTAGCTGAAAGGTAGTTTTGCACAACCGATATGCCATTTGGCGACACAGGGATGAAAACACATTTTGGGCAGGATGTGAAAAATGACAGCTGTATTGTTCATGAGGAGGTGTAAAAAAAATGCGTCATTGAAAATCTGGAGTGAAAATAGGAAAAATTGATGAAGTCATGAGCATGCCTAGAAACTGTGCAACACACAACTGTAACCCAATTATTTTCAGGATTTTTTTAACCACATTTTCAACATAGGCATTTTGGAACCTCCCCTCATGAACAGTGGCACTGTGATTTTGTTAATTTGTCCCAAAAGTTGATTTCCCACAGTGACCATACCATTGAGCGCCACAGGTATGAAAACACATTTTGGGCAGGATGTGAAAAATAACAGCTGTACTGTTCATAAGGAGGTGTGAAAAAATGCCAGTGTTGAAAATCTGGCATTAAAATATTTCAAATTTGAGAAATTGAAAGGGTGTGTGGAAACTGCGCAATGCACGCTTGTAACACAGTCATCTGATGGACGTTCATCACCAAATTTTCAACATAGGCATTTTAGGACCTCTGCTCATGAACAGTGTCACCATCATTTCCTAAAACTGTCCCGAAAACTGATTTTGCATAGTGACCGCGCAATTGTATGCCGGATGTGTGAAAACACATTTTGGCCAGGATATGTAAAATGACAACTCTACTGTTCATAAGGAGGTGTGGGAAAATGCCAATTTTTAAAATCTGGAGTGAAAATATTACAAATTCACGAAGTTACGAGCATTCGTGGAAACTGCGCAATGCACATTCGTAAAACAGCCATTTTTTTGATTTTTTCCACCAAATTTGCAACATAGGCTTTTTGAGAGCCTCCCTCATGAACAGTGGCACTGTCATTTCATTAATCGGTCCCGAAAGGTGATTCCGTGCAGTGACCGCAAAATCACCTTTTGGAACCAAATAAAGCCATGACAGTGACTGAATTCATGAGGAGGGATCCCAATTACCCCACGTTGAAAATTTTGTACCAAAATTCACAAAAATGGTCAAGATATGCACCAAAGTGGAAAAAACCCTATTTATGCTATTATACAGCTTACCGGGATTTCTTCAGTTCGCGGTCGACTTTGAAGAGTGCAGACATGTTCCCGGTCCACCGAAGATCATTGCACCAGGCTCCAGAGGTAAGTATGGGGTGAGGGGGGTGAGGAGGGAGGCAGGGCACACAGAGGGTGGGTGCAGGTTGGGGGAAGAGGCAAGGAGACTGCGAGGGACCATTTTCTTCTTTCACAGGTTAAAAAAAAACACATCGCAGGACGGTTTTTGATTTTCAGGGGTATTTGGCATGCATGGGTGGGCTCCCAGCATGCCACCTGAGTGTTTTGTAGGGGGGATGCTGTAGCTGATGGGGGATTGGGCACCCTTGTCGACACATACCGAAGGGGGGGAGACAAGAGCTGAGGGGGATTGGGCACCCCCCTCGGCACACAACAAATTTGTGGGGGGACATTATGCCGACGGGGAGTGGGTTTCCCTGTCAGCAAAATAAATGGGAAAGGGGGACTAAAGCTGACAGGGTTTGGGGCCCCCATCAGCAAAGAAAGACTGTTTGGGGGGTGCATGATGCTGAGGGGGATTGGGCACTTCCTCGGCATGCATTTTAAATGGGAGAGGGGCATTATGCTGATGGGGAGTGGGCTCCCCCATCAGCAAATTAAGTGTGTTGGGGTACTCTGCAGGCAGTTTCACCAGGACAGACACGTTGGGAGGGTGTGTTACGGTGCCACTGCACGATTGCAGTGGACCTTTTCTTAGATCTGGTCACCACTTGATGTATGACTGTTGTCACCACCTGCAGCTGCCTTATTGGGGAATGAGGGATGCACCTTCTGCATTTGCCCGCAGTTAGCGCACCTCCAAATCTGCTACTAATGCAATATGCTGGCTAGCATGCACGCACAAGCCAACATAAAAATATAAACTAGCTTTACTTAGCACTTTTTATCTTCAAATTGATTTAGGTTTTTAAGTAGAATCAGGTTTATGTGTTTCTGCAACTTCGTTTTACTTTTCCAGAATAAAACAGTAGTAGCAACGGTCAGTGAATGTCACTAACAACATAAAAATGGGAATTTGTCAGTGGCTTACGTGTTGCTGACACTCTGTGATTACTGGAGTCACTGTTTAAATAGACAAGGAAATATTAAAAAGCACATTGAGATTGAGTCTTCTTGTAAACCTGTATTAAAATAAACACACTTAATTGAGAAGTGAATTTGTTTTTTAAGCTTTTCTGAAATACCTGGTAGAAATTATGTGAGATATATCAGCTACATTTAATCTCAGTAATGTAGCAAGGTGCAGTATAATGTTGTGTTAACTATATGTAAACTCTCTCATATCAAAGTTAATGTATTACCAGTGCTGCAGTTAGCAATCATTCAAAGCCCATGGAACCCAACACTATCCATTCACCTACAATCTGGGGGCTTATTTTCACCATACAGTAACTTTGCAATTCCTTGTTCTTGTGACTTACATAATGGATGCCTCTGTGCCTGTGCAGAAACGTTTTTTTCATGCACAGTGAGGCATTCCCATATGCACACTGAGCTTCCCATAATAGAAACCTCACTGTGAGCTTCCCCACCTTGTTTTGTGCAGCAGTGCAGAGGCACCTCAGATGCATATGGTAGTACAAAAGCAGTTCATTTACCATGTGTGCACAGGAATAATAGGAGTTCTTTGTTTTTCACTAATAGCCTGCTGGAGCAATACTAGTTAATGTGAGCAAAGAGCACATTTTAATGGCAATAAACCATCAGCCACCATCACCCAAGCCACCCCCCCTTCCCATCAGCTGATGAAGGAAAACACTATGTGCTCCATTAAGGCAAGGCAGATTTTATTTATATAGCCCAATATTCAGGGTCTCAGAGTACTTTACAGTAAACATAGTATCCCCCAACAATTAAAATTCAAAAATCTAAATAAAATTAAAAGCTTAATAAAAAATAAACATTTTTAAAAAGGCTTTAAAAGTCTCCACCAAGCTGGCTGCGCATGTATAAGGTGGAAGAAAATTCCACAGTGCTGGCGCAGCAGTACCAAAAGCTGTGTCATTCGATCTCTTAAGAGGAGAAGAGGGTACAACAAGCAAGCCAGCCTCAACGGAGCATGTGGGCACATAGGTCGATATGGCACCAGGAGCTCTTTGAGGTAGTCAGGTCTTGAATCACATAGGGCCTTGTATGTCAACAAGCAAATCTGGAAGGTGCTGTGCAAACTCACAGACAGCCAGTGCAGAGTGTACAGAACAGGAGTGACATCATCGCTCATAGAGGAACCTGTCAACATCCTGGACACAGTATTATGTATTAGCTGCAGTCAACACATCAAACCTCCAGACATACCTAGTTATAGAGCGTTGCAGTAATCACGTCAGTTTGTGACAAAGGTATGGATGACTGAAATGGATTGGACAACCGACAACACCTGTTGTTCAAGGGTCAACTGGTCATCTAGAAGAACGCCAAGATCTTTAACCCACCCAGTACACTAGCATCCCTGCTGTTCAGTTGTTCCCCATCACATGATCCTCAAATCTCTTGCAATGCATAATCTCTGGCATCCAGTAGTCCTCACTCCTTCAGCCAATCCCTTGCTCTCTTGTAATGCATTATCCTCGATGACCAGTGGCCCTTCTCCTACTCTAGTAATTCCAAGCCCCCTGTTCCATAAATAGTGTGTTTTATTAATTCATGAAACTCTCTCCCAAACCGGTCCCATCACTAAAAGAGTCAACAGTCACACCCCACCCCACCCCCACCAGCACTAGCCCCATTCACTTAGTACCCCCTCTTTGGCACACCCATTGGCACCTAGCACCCTCCTTATTGCATAAATCATACATTACTGTGGGTGAAACTTTAATGAAAAAAGTCCCCCCAGTGGCCAGTAACCAGCCCTTTGAATCACTGATTCATTTACACTGAATGAATCGGTGATGTCATGGTACTGCAATTATAACCTCTGACTGGAAAGAGGCAGTGCATATATTTGTTTTATCAAAGTTTTCTTATGTGTCCAGCAACCTGCCAGTGGAGGTTGGGAACAAGCTCTTCAATCATCTGGACAGCTGATTGGTCACTTCCTGTGGGAAGGCAACCTGCTCCTGATAAGTCTTGAAAAAATACAGGCACAATATCTAGGGGTTGTCTGGGGCTCCCATCAGTTGAAAAACTAGCTTATGACTAATACAAACCATGAAGAGGTTTACCTCTCTCTC
The DNA here is from genome assembly GCA_016271365.2 of Neoceratodus forsteri. NCBI lineage: Eukaryota > Metazoa > Chordata > Ceratodontiformes > Ceratodontidae > Neoceratodus > Neoceratodus forsteri. The sequence continues at coordinate 1,398,713,930 of CM057452.1, forward strand.
TGACAACATGCCCGTATTGATAAGGTTTGGATATCATCTAGTACAGGTCTGGTGTCTAAGCCCAGTGTTTGGAACACAATCCTCAGAGAAATTTGAACCATACCCCACTTTGGCAGATGCTTGTAAAGCGTGGCACCATTTCATAATTAAAACATCTACAGGGACTATAACAGCAGGTTCCCTGCTTGCCCTGGTGTATCTGTGAGATAACTTCAGAATAAAGGGGACAAGAAGGAGGTTAAAATTTGTATTCCTAGGATGAATGCACTGCTGTAGTGTCAGCAGCTGGTCAACATATTTAATCCTCCTATGGACCATTTTTATGTTTGCTTGTACACATGTGCAAGAAACATAGTGCCACCATATGAGAATTCATAGGTGTGCCTCCTTACTTCCAATGCCCTGCTGCCTTTTGCAGGCACAGCCCCACCGCGTCAATGAATGCAAGAGCTGTCTATGACAGCGTTTGCAAATCTGGCCAGTGTACAGTTCAAAAGGCTATGCAACATTGTAAACCCAATTTGCATACTGACGTCGGCAGTATGCAAAGTGCCTACAAGTTAGCACTGCAGTGCAAGAGCTGTCATAGACAGCTCCCCCCCCACAAACAAGTAACACACTGGGAGCCCACCTCAGCATGCTCACATTCTCCCACCCACACAGTATGGCTGACGGGGGTGCCCAATCCCTCATCGACTGCACTGCGTTTCCCCCCAACACAGTTTTAGGTGCCATGCTGGGAGCCCACCCCCAGTGTGGAAACAATCTGTAAGGCCGATGGGGGTTCCCAATCCCCCATTGGCTCCACTGGCCCACCCTCAAACAGCCTTTGAGGTGCCATGCTGGGAGCTGACCCCAGCGTGGCAAACATCTGTCTGCTGCCCCCCCCAACACACTTCCAGGTGCCACACTGGGAGCCCACCCCAGCGTGGCAAAAATCTCTATGGCCAACGAGGGTGCCCAATCCCCTGTCGGTTCCACTGCCCCCCCCAAAAAACTTCCAGCTGCCACGCTGAGAGCCCACCCCAACGTGGCAAACATCCCGCGTCATCTTCCTAAAAGTTAAAGACCTAGAAAGAAAAAACAGTCCATCGGTGACTGTCTTGACCCCCACCCGAGTGCAACTTACCTCCTCACACACCCCCCTCACCCCATACTTACCTCCGGAGTCTGGTACGATGATCTTCGGGGGACCGGGAACATTCTGCACTCTTCAAGCTGACCGTGAACTAAGGAAATGCCGGTAAGCTGTATAATGGGATAAATAGGGTTTTTTCTACTTTGATGCATATATTAGGCATTTGTGGGAATTTTTTCACTAAATTTTCAACATGGGGTTTTTGGGACCCCACCTCATGAATACTTGCACTATCATTTTGTTACTTGGTCCCGAAAGGTAATTTTGCGGTCGCTGTGTGAAACCACCTTTCCGGACTGCTGTATGAAACGGCAGTGTCACAGTTCATGAGGTAGTCCCCCAAAAACCCTATGTTGAAAATTTTGGGAAAACATTCCCAAAAATTACTGTTTTACAAGCGTGCATTGCGCAGTTCCTACGCACGCTCGTAAGTTCACAAATTTTTAAAATTTGCACTCCAGATTTTCAATACTGCCATTTTACCACACCTCCTTATGAGCAGAACAGCTGTCATTTTTCATATCTCGTCAAAAATGTGTTTCTGGGCATGTAGCGCATAATGGCGCAGTCGGTGTGTGAAATCAATATTTGGACAGAGTAAGAAAATCACAGTGACACTGTTCATAAGCAGAGGTCTTAAAATGGCTATGTTGAAAATTTGGTGGAAAAATTCCCCAAAATGACTGTTTTACAAGCGTGCATTGCGCAGTTCCTACGCATGCTCATAAGTTCACAAATTTTTAATATTTGCACTCTAGATTTTCAACACTGCCATTTTATCACACCTCCTTGAGAGCAGTACAACTGTCATTTTTCACATCTCCCCCAAAATGTGTTTCTGCGCATGTAGCGCACAATAGAGCAGTCAGTGTGTGAAATTAATGTTTGGGACAGATTAAGAAAATCACAGTGACACTGTTCATGAGCAGAGGTCTTAAAATGGCTATGTTGAAAGTCTGGTGACAACAGTCCATAAAATGACTGTGTTACGAGCGACCATTGCACTGTTTCCACACACCCTCGTAAGTTCATGAATGTTTAATATTTTCAGTCCAGATTTTCACCACTGGCATTTTTCCACACTTTCTTATGAACAGTACAGCTGTAATTTTTCACCACATGCCTGAACTGTGTTTTCACACTTTCTGCGCAGAAATGCGTGGTCGCTGTGGGAAATCAGTGTTCGGAAGAGATTAAGAAAATGACAGAGACACTGTTCTTGAGCAGAGGTCCCAAAATGCCTGTGTTGACAATCTGCTGTAAAAAATTCCCAAAGTAATTACATTAAGGGTGTGCGGTGTGCAGTTTCTACACACACTCGTGACTTCACCAGTTTTTTTACTATTTTCACTGCAGATTTTCAACATTGCCATTTTTTCCACCTCCCCATGAACAGTACAGCTGTCATTTTTCACATCCTGTTCGAAATGTGTTTTTGCACCTGTGGTGCCAAATGCCGTAGTCACTGTGAAAAATCAGCTTTCCGCTAACAAACTGATATTACCACTGTTCATAAGGTGGGGGTCACAAAAAACCCATGTTGAAAATTTGGAGTGAAAATACCAATGAACGCCTGAGGCATCAGGGTTTCCAACCATAACGCCCCACCATGTAGAGACTGACAGGCATCATGGGTGTGACTTGGGATTGTCACCGGTAATGCTCATACCATTCCACCCCCACCCACACCCTGCAGCCAGTGAGAGGCATCAAGGTGTGCCTTGGACTCTTTGGCCCCAACGTTCACCTCATTCTCCTATACTGTACCCATCTCACAGTATTTCCTGATGGAATGGGGTGAGCATAAGGGCCAAAGACCCCAAGGCACACTATAACACTTGTCGGTGTCTGCAGGGTAGGGTGTGGTGAAATGGCATGGCCGTTATGCCTGATGACCCAAAGGCACACCCCACCAATGCCAATGCCAGCAAGCAAACATTCAGCATTGACAAATGCTTGTTTTGGGTACTTACAGCTTAGATCTGTATTCCAAGAATGGGGCAAGTTACCATGTCCAGCAAATAAGTGATACTGACAAAGCAATGAAGGGGATGGTGGGAATTATCTACCACTTCTTAATGGTTGCTGAATATCTTCCTCTGGGGAAATGCAGAGAGTGTGGGCAACAGACCTTAACTATCAATTGTAATCTGAGATCTGGGATAAATGTTTGGCAATGGCTCATACAGTAAAGTGTTTAGGGATACAAAGAGCTGGCTCTTCTAGACTATGACCCTGCACTGCTGGCACCATACTCCCCAAGTGTTATATGCATTGGTTCTCCTGACACAGAACACATGGTGGAAGTGTGTGGGGTGGGGGCAAATCTACTGCACATCTTATGAGAATGCCCAAACCTGCAGAATTTTTGGTAATTGAGGATGGCTGTGTTATGCAGGTCGGAGTGTTGACTGCTGGCCTCCTTTATGGAGGCTAAACACATAATGCTTATGAGTAGCCCAAACTGCTCCCCCATCAATTCACATATGGCACTGCTTACAGACTTTGAGAGACTTCAATTCAGGGCAAGTAACAAAGAGGGAGTTTAAGGAAGAATGGGAAAATTACTTCCACTTTCACTTAAGTTCATTTCCCCCAACAGCAGTTGATGACCCCCATGAGATGAAGTAGTCTTATCTAGAGAAAACATGATAGGATACACTGAAAAGTCTACTACTATAATGAATGCATAGAACAGGTTTTCATGGAGAGGCAGAATGTAAGATAAGTGATATGGGTATATACAGGAGCACAATTTGTTAGTAACATTCAGCTTCTAACCACTAAAGGACAGGAGCACTGAACTGGACTACATGATACTGCACTGCATGTTTATTTTGCTTTGTGACACTGCATGGCCATTCCTTAAAGCTAATAAGATGCTGCATAATCTCAAATGTGCTTTTTCTACTTATGTATAATCATTGTTTAATACTTCAAGCACTTCTAATGTACAGTACCAGTTGTTGAATTTTTATGTATTAATGAAGTCAAATGTCAGTTTGTTGAAACTATCTTTACTTGGATACGCCGGATATATATATATATACTGTATATATATATTAAAGGGACATGGTCAACCTTGTTTATCTAAAAAATTAACATTTTGTTTTACTCCAGTACCTACATAATATAACACTATAGAAAATATGCCTGTTATTTTATATTTTCCCTAAAATGTGGTGTACTTTTCCTCAAATTTTAACAACATATACCAGGACACCTTATTAGTTTCATCATACTAACCTAAATGGCATCCTGATGTTTACTTAAATGGTCAAGTTGGATTGCTCATCATGACAGGTGCGGGCTCATCCACAGCTAGCTGTTACACGTGGCTCTACTTAGTGAAAGCACTTGCTGAAATAGTAATCGTAGGCTGCATTGCACTACTGCCAGTCATTTGAACAGAGGTAAATGCTGTCTGTGTGACTAAATATTGCTGTTTTGTTATCATTAGCACATTTCAAGACTAGGTTATCTCATGTATTTTTTTCAAAATGTTTATTATTTTATAAATCTCTCTGGTTTGTTACACTCAGCTGCGATACACACTTTTGTAATTCATTCAGAATTTACTGTCACTTTAAAGTATTATTCATTATGTGCAAGTGATAAAAAATCACACTGAGCCCTACGCACAAAAAAGTGGATTGCCTACGTGCTGCGTATCTGTGGCATGTAGGCAACCCTATGTATGAATGCTGCAGAGTAGTGGACCCATGGCATTCACAATTGGTGCACTGTCCAGATGCACACAGAATCCCCCCGGCTGTGTGGCCAGCTACTCACCACGTGTGGGCCAGGGTAGAGTCGAGGTTGTGCCTGCACTCCAAGAGATTCACAACTGCATGGAATCACAAGGAGTGGCACACACTGGGGTGCAGTTATGGCAGGAGGGACCTTCTCATAACTGTGTTATGCACTCCATCCACATGCACACAGATCCCTGGCCCCATTCCCATATGTAGTTATGTACCCCCACACATCAGAACCCCAGTCCTGGTCCCATAAGCCAGTGAAGTGCCTCCCAACCAGAAAGCTCTGCAGCTCCTGTCCAGTAAGTCAAAGATATCCCCCCTGCCCCCGATCCCAGCCCCCCAGCCCGCTCATTGGAGGTTAGTGATCACCCCTGCAGCACTAACAAGTCCCCCTGTACCCTCAGGTCAGTGCTGAGGTTGACGTATGATGAGCAGCAACTCCCTCCTCACTACATATCAGTCAGCCGCTGTCTGACTGATGCTGGGAGTGCACAGCTTATTTTTAGGATTACCCTATGAATCAGCTGCATGGTCCCAGCACCAGTTGGATGGTGGGTGGTTGAAGTGGAGTGTGGAGGGATGAGTTGCTTATCATCCATTGTCAGTGGCACCAACTTGAGAGGACAAGGAATGGGGGTTTGTTGGTGCCATGGGGGGCCATTAACCACCGATGAGTGGGCTTCAGGGGCCGGGATCAGGGGCAGGGGACATCTGTGACACTGGACAGGGTTACCTGGCTGGGTCTCTGGTTGTGGGGGGCATCTGTGCACCAGGCTTGGCTTGGTACTCTGGGGACAGAAATCATACAGGAAGAGGGACTACTAGACACCAGGGAACAATGGTTCTTCTACCAGGTGCCTGTGTGCCCTATTAAGCAACCCAATATGCACTTTCCCACACTTCTCTGCTCCTGCGGAGCAGGATATGCTCTTGGACCCAGGAGGGGCATCTAATTGGATGCCCACCTGGGTCCACTATGCCTCGCCCATCTTGAATGCTGGGGGGGTGCCACTTACAGGTAGCCAGTGTTCGTGAATTACGGCCAGTGCTCACCTGTCCATGACTGCAGAACTGCACTGGCAGGGTACATGCCTTTGGCACATACTTTACGCCCCATAGTGAATAGAGCCCACTGCTTGTGGCAAATGCTCAGAACATTTATTAACCCCCATGGTAGCACTCTGATTAGGATTATATTTTATTCATAATCCTCTTATCAGATATGCTTTCCTCTAGTTGGCAATCTAAGTAGAGAAATATTTGCATCTGAAACAACACTGAAATTAGTGTATTATTTCTTTCAGATCATGGATGTATACCTCAATTTTATTAAAAATTGTGGTTAGTTGTGAGCTGGATTCTAAGATGGGATCATGTTAAAAAAGTGGGCGAGCAGTGATCTGATACCCTGATGCCAATGAGCACTGTATGCTGTTGTCATGGAGTCCTACTATAACTATTTGATAGAAAGAAGTACATTTATCCCAGTTTATACAAGGATTTCAATTTTATTTCCAGAATTAGTAGTTTTTTTTTATTTACTGATGGTTACATACCTGTTAGTATGAGTATCAGATAGGAAATTGCAGTCTCATCACACAGGAGGGGGCTGCTCACAGGTTTCCCTTCCTTAAAAGAAAAACTAGGATCTGAAAAAGTCACATCTTCAAATGAACAATCTCCAAACTTCCTCTCTAAACAGTAACAGATAGTGTGGATGGGGATTGGGTGGCACTGCACAGGTTCAAATCTGGCTCCAGCATCTTGCACATCAGATCTAATTTCCTATCCCATTTAGTGCTGAATTGCATTTTCTGTTTTCTAGTTGATGGCATACTAAAAGTTCTAAAACTGGTGGGTGGGGTTGTTCGAATAAATATCCTGATACACATAGAATTTACACACTCTAGTTCCTTGTTTTAGCACAATGATTTATAAAATCCTGCTCTCTGATTTTTATCCCTGTTATCAGAGCTGGAGTAAGCGAGCCTCTGGAGAGAGGTGGTCCCAAACCTGTGGCTTGCACTGTTGTATGAAACATTATATGTACTAAAGCTGCTACGAGTCAGAAGTTCTACACTAGTTCAGTGCAAACACTTATTGAGGCACTGTATTAGGAAGTTCTCTGAGTACTGTGTATGTTTCTACTGTAAGGAACACTTAAACTTTTAATAACTGTTGATTTCCACTCTCACTGGAACTGGAAGTAGACACTAATTCCACCCAGTCCAGCCAGTTCAAATAGAACTTGTTAGTGAGCGGGATGATCATGCAGCTGCCGTGCATGGAGATGCCTTGAGACTGCTGCATCCCGGCGTGCATGATACGCGTGTTAGAGTGGAAGGGGTAAGAACAGCATACTGGAGAAAAGGTTAGTCTAAAGACCAGGTAAGGCAGCTGGGTAACAGCTAGCTGTAAGCCTGAAAGAGCAGGCTTTCAGTTCCTTGATCAGGTTTGGGGGAGGATCAACATTACAGTAACTTACTGTATGAGCAAACAGCTACACTGAGCTATCTTTAACAACAGGTGAATAACTCTAAACAGAATCTTATCAAGCTGTAGAAGTGAAGTTTGTAGTTATATACTGCTTAGAGCACCACAATAGATGTGTACTGTTTGCACCTGCTCTGGTTTGGTTTGGGATATTCCAGAAAACTAATTCAAATGTCAAGGGTCTAGCAAGAGGGGTACTGTAAGTTGTGACTCAGCATACAGCACCTAAAGTCCCTTCACAGACAAAAAAACGTGTATAGTCCTAAACTTGATCCATTACTTTCTGGGTTGCAGGGTGTTAGTGTACTCAACTTGTCACAAGTCATTGTTTACCTTGGGAAACAAAGACAATAAAGTAACTCACCCCCAATTTAATCAAAAGCTTGTAGACAGACCTAACATCTAACAAGTCATGGTGCAGACAGTATTACTATCTGATGGGGCTACAGGTATAACATGTGAATCTTGCAATATGTATCAAATAAACAGTTACAAGGATATTCCCCAGTCATTTACTTGTAACAAATGTGATGACAATAAACTAATGGCTAGTGAAATAAAGCTATTTAATGTTAGACTTCAAGCTTTAGAAAAGAGTCAATTACAAATGAGTAGCAGGTTTCTAGAAAGGGACACAACCTGCTTAACGGCTACTACACTACTCACAGGGGTATTGGGACAACATAATAGGACTGAAACCAATAGAAAAATAATAGCAGTAACTAAAGAAAAAAGAACCAACCCAGATGAGAACCCTAGCACTGGAATTAGAACAAGTAAAATGCGTACTAGACAGGAAGAGACTATCGATAGTAGTAAGACTGACTGATTTCAGGTACAGACAAACAAGGTGGCAAAAAATGGGAAGAAAGGTGAGTAAATTTGAAGTACCTCTCATGAATCATTTCGATCCTTTAAGTGATTGTGAGATGATGCATGATGGTACTGTAGAAAGGGAGAACTTGGTGCCAGATTCAGTTACAGCAATGGCTGAACCAAATCATGTTCGTACTGGTCTAATTTATGTAAGAGAAGGGTTAATAAACGCGATAGAAATGCCTCATTTGTCACCAGAACAACCATTTACCACTAAATTAAATGAAGAAGCACCAACTTGCAATCTTGTATCCTTTTCAGAGCAAATGACAACAGAAGGCGTTATAGATATGGATACAAACACCCCAGTATCTAGACAAATCTCCTGGTTTTAGGAGATTCTATAATAAAGCACTTGGACAGAGACATATGTAACCAAGACAAATATAACAGGACACTATCAAGCTTCAGGGCAGCCAGAATATCAGATATTACAAAAATGGTAGCTAACATAACAAAAAATGCAGGAGAAAACCCATTGGTTATTGTACATGCTGGGGCAAACAACATCCTTAACAAACCTATTATAAAAATTAAACAAGACTACATTGCATTAACAAACAAGTGTATAGACCTGGGTTGTGAAATAGCATTGTCTGAAATACTCCCAATACCAAAAGCAAACGTCACTCAAAATAAAAAAAATAAACTTCATTAATAACTGGTTAAGAAAATAGTGCCTCCAACAGAACATAAAATGTATCACACATTGGGAAACATTCTATGAAAGGCACAAAATGTACTGCTGGGGCAGTCTGCATCTAAGCAGAATAGGGAGCAGACTACTGGAGAAGCATTTGGTGGATTACATTACTCACTCTTTAAACTAGTTAACATGGGGGAGAGAAACTTTACAAGCTACTTTCTGGAATTACAGAAACAATCACCGCAGGCCTAAAGAAAGCAGCTATTATAACAGGTTAATATAAGGATAAAGACATTTTAGATCTAAAGATAATTTTATTAAACACAAGAAGTTTAAGAAACAAAATTGAGGAACTCATTTATGTTATGAACACAAACAACATAGATATAGCAGGGGTTACAGAATCCTGGTACAGTGACACAGACTGGAACACGAACATACACAGCTACAATAAAATGCAGAAGAACAGGAGTGATAGACGAGGCAGAGGAGTGGTATTATATATAAAAGAAAATCTAAAACCATGCGAGTTGCATAACTCTAGTGTAAATAATGAATTTGTCTGGGTACAAAAAAAATTAACCAACAAAAACTTAACATCGGGATTAGGATATAGGCCTCCAGGTCTAGACAACGAATAAAGTGAACAACTCATAAATTACTTACAAAAACAAATAATAACTTAAGACACAATAATAATGGGGGACTTTAACTTCCCAAACATAAAATGGGATACTTTGGAAAGTAGCAGTTACCTAGAGACTAGATTTATAGATTTCACCATTCACAATAACCTTGATCAACTAGTAAACCAACCAACGAGGGGTACCAACATATTCGACTTGGTACTGTCAGGAGGTCTAAACCTCACTCTCAGGTTCTTGGCAATATTGGGAATGCAAGAAATCACTGAGGTGTTGCATAAGAGTAATAAACTTGTTTATTACTACTGAAAGGATAAATCACAGTTGCCCTAAGCAGTTCTTACCAATACGAGCCGGGAGCCAATGCTAAGCATTCCCTATACCTCAAGGTTTATCCGTGTCTCTTGGGGTCTCCGAGGTATAAGACTCAGTGTCTCACATTATATACCTATAATAATTACTATGGTTACTGTAAGGTAGAAACATTTCTAGTTACAGGGGTGAGCCCCATTGGCTAAATTAGAGGTGGCTCCATGGTCCAAGATAACATTATACAATTTTGTAGTAGTCATCAGTTTGTGAAACAAAAAAGTACAGTTCTTATACAAATCAGTGTAGTAGTACAAATCACCAAAAGATGGCAATGCTGACTTATATATCATAATCATTACAAGGACACAGATATCCTAACATCTTGTAAGTGAGAAATACACAGAAAATACATAGAATACTGTATATATCTATATATACATATATATATATATATATATATATATATATATATATATATATATATATATATATATATATATATATATAAATATATATATATATATATATATATATATATATATATATATATTAACAAACAAAGTGTATAACAATAATATTCATACATATCCTGACATCTACTTTTGTATGGTAGATGCCCTATGCCCTGTATGTTAGTTTAACATATGCCTAATCACTAGCTGTCTATGGTGTACCTCTGGGGGTACCAATAAGGGTGCAGGGACCTTGTGTAACATTCCCCCCCTTTTGCCTCCAAGGGCAACACAGGCAAATCTAGGGAAAGGTCAGGGAGCAGGGGTTGTTTACAAACCTGATGCGTGAGCTTTGTAAAGGAACTCCAGCTGCTCACAGTGTTGGCACAGTGTGTGCCATAGGCAGCATAGCATAATAACCAAGAAAAAGATCAAGAATGCTTGTATAATAACACCACCTTTAGAAGTAATTTCTAACCAAGTGTTAGTTAATGCATCATTCATATCACCATCATCAATCAATGAAAGGATAGCTTCATTAGCCTTAGTAATATTATTGCTGATGTGGATGAGGTGTGTGTCTTTTCTCCCTAAAAGTGATTTTAATGTAAGTGTGAATGGATCTATGTGTACATTAAAATATGATAAATATTCAGAAAGGGTGAGCAGATAATCTGGGTTGCCGTCAATGATGTCCACATCCATAAAGGGGACGGGGGTAATAACGGTATGTCCAATAACAGACTTTTGATGTGGGACAAAGCAAAAGTTAGGGTTATCAATAACACATATCTCAGTGCCGTAAGTGTATGACTTATAATTAGTAACAACGCAATATTCACCATCAGAATTATACTGCATTTTAATAGTAGGTAATCTCCATTTTTGCAATTGTACCGGGAAAGTGTAGGTTGTCTTTGAAATCCGTGTTGACAGGCAATGAACCTCCTCTTAATATGACTGGTAAAGTTTATCTGGAGCCAATGTTGAGTCCGAGAAGTCTGTGCCGTTTGTGGTGATATCATCATCCATGGAAAAGGACCAATCAATACTGTCGGGAGAATAACCACATACAGGTTTAATAACATCAAATACATCACATCGACACAAGTAGATATAGTGTTTCTTCCACAGCAATCTGTGTGCGGAGTGACCCAGGTGTCCAGGAAAGGATGGAAAACCAGTAGAGGAGGCAAATCCAGGCATTTTCTGTAGATTTTGTCATCAAGGTGCTCAACGGAGTGAACCGAAGCCAGCTTGTTGAATAAAGCTGTAGTGGGCTCAAAGCATAGAAAAGAGACAGTAAAAGAAACAAACATTGTATCTTTGATAGAACATTTCTTAGAAATAAAACAGGGACCAGTATCAGGGTGTCTGACCACAAAACCCAAATTCCTAGCGGTAGAAAGAGGAATAGTTAGAGATGGTTGCATACACATAGCAATACAGCCACGGGTTTTACATAGTGGACAATACCATTTGGAAATACGTCTATCATGTATAATATCAGGTATTCTTCCAGATTCTAGATAACAGAAGAGATTATTGATGGTAGTGATAATGTATGAGCCATAGGCTGAGCAGAGAATCTCATGGACAATGTATTGCTTATCTGCTTCTTTGTTGTTTTGTGCAATGAGTGCATCAATCTTTTCTTTAGAATCTGAAAATGCCTTAGCAATGTTGTGCATATTGTAAACAGTGTATCTTTCTTCCTCACTAAGGCCATCCACACCATGCAATAATGAGGGTAGTACATCATTTACCAAACCAGTCTGAAATTTGGCAGAATAAGATTTGATAGCAGCAATGTCTGCTTTGTTTCAGACAGATATAGCTGTACCAAAGAGACCTGTGACAGTAACTGTTGTGCCAGTGACATCAGAACTGTCAACTTCACGTGTATTACATGTATGACTTTGATCATCAGGATTTGGTCTTTTCCTGAAGTTGCCTCTATGCTCGGTGGTGTGTACCCTGGCAATAGAGTCCTGAGTATGAATCTGAAATGCTGCTAAACTATCAAGCAATAACGTACTATAAAATGCTGATGTATCAGTATCGTGACACATACCAAATTCTTTCATATTCCAGTATGTTAAATTAAACAAAACAGGTATATGCATAAACTGTAAATTGTTAATCAGTGTACCAGGTAGAACAGTGGCTGTTAGACCACTATGAGGACCAGGGGTGTGCTTTGGACATTCCAAAAGCTGTTTGTCAGTTGGTAGTAACACAGAAAGGTACATGGCAGCAGAGGCCATGTTATGAACAGCACAAAATTTTCGAGCAGAGTCCTTAGACAAAGAATTACTATATGAGGGATCAATTAAAGCAGTAATATTGTATAAACCAGAATTTCTAAGAGCAGTTTGTAGCAAGGACAGAGAACCATTTGGGGATAATTTAGCATTAGACCAACCCTGGAAAGTTCTCTTGGAGAGTTTGGCCATCGGGAGAATTTGTCCTTGCGATGTGGTTTTTCACTCAATTTGTAGGGTAGATTTATCAGGAGCAACAACCGAGGCAGTGAGGTAAGCATCAGAACTTTCCCGGACAGTACTCAATCTATTGGGTATTTTGATGGATATTCCCTCTGGAGCAGATGCTGGAGGATCAAGGTGAGATCGGAGGTTCGGTACTGTGCCTTGGATGCATGGGATAACTCCTGAGATGAGCAGAAAGTGGAACAAGATAGCCATCTTTTCAGTATATCTGAAAAGCAAAATCAAACATTAGTAGGTCAGTACTATTCCGCCCAATGGGGTGAGGAAAAGTAATTATGCTCCTTTGTACAGTTTCAGTTGGTTTGCCTGTGACCATTTGTCAGTCAGTTTATTATTGTGCAGGAGTCTAACTTGATAGACTGCCGGACTGAGCTTGTTGACAATGGGGTAAGGGCCTTCCCACTTATTGGAGAGGTAGTGTGTGGGATGTACAAATTGGAGGACCATTACCTGATCTCCAACCTGCCAATCCACTTCTTGTGCATGCTTGTCAAACTGTATCTTGGACTGTTGCTGGGCCTTGCCCATGCAATTGGCAGCATACAAGTGTGTGTGTGTATGAGATCTTTTCTGAGTTTCTCCACATATTTCATCTACAGACATGCGGTCTACAGTGGGGGTGTGCAGGTCAAACAACAGGTGTTCAGGTAGTCTGATCTGTCTTCCAGTCATCACCTCAAAGGTTGTCAACTGGGTGGTGGCTGACAGTGTGACCCTGATTGCCATAAGGACGAACTGCAATAGGGAATCCCAGGTTTTGGGATTATCCTCAATGAATTTGGAAAGCATTTGCTTAATCAGTCTGTTGGATCTTTCTACTTGACCTGAAGATTGAGAGTGGGAAGGTGTGTGGAACTTTTGTTGAACTCCAAGGAGTTCAAGGGATTCTTTCATGAACTCGTGTAAAGCTGGTTCTTTTGTCAGATTCTACCTTAAGAGGTAGGCCCCACCTGGAGAAAATTTGTTCCACCAGGATTTTGGCAGTGGTTTTAGCAGTGCATGTCTTAGTGTGGAAAGCTTCGACTCACTTAAAGAAGAGATCAGTTACCACAGGAGCATACTTGTTGTTTCTGCTAGTATTGGTCAGAGGGCCAATAAAATCAATCTGTATGGCATGCCACGGGCCAGAGTGGTAGGAGACTGGCATTTCATTTGGTGGAGATGTGGTTGTTTTGTGCACAAATAAGGCAGTTGTCTATGTACTGTTTAACATCTTTGGTGACACCAGGCCACCAGGCAGTGGTCTTGAGTCTCTGGAGGATGTTTTCCACTCCCTGGTGTCCACCAGTAGGTGTGTCATGCACTTGTTGCAAGAATTTGGAACTAAGGTGTCTGGGGACACACACAACTTGGTAGTGGCATCATCTGGTTGGTACCAAATGAGCTTGTCATCTGGGGACAAGTGTAATTTACCTTCATGCCTCCAGTAGGGATTATGTGTGGGAAGTTTCTCTTTGGTACCTTTGTCAAGGAATCTGAACACTTCTTTAAGCTCAGTGTCAACATGCTGGGCTGCTGAAAGGTCCAAGGGGGCAAAAGATTCAGGCTTTTTCCTGACTGCTGCAATATGCACAGCCACTTTGGCCTCTGGATGATCCATCATCCAGGTATCCCCCCCTTGGGCCCCTTCCTTGGTGAGGGTGTCTGCTGTGTCATTGGAGGCATGGTAGCGGTCATGTAGGGAATGACCTTTAACTTTGCATACATAGAGTTTGTGTGCAAACCTTTGTGCCAGTGAGTGTATGTATATTACCAGTTCTTTATACTTCACTGGACTGCCATCAGAAGAGAGGAAGGAGTTATTTTGCCAGAAAGGAAGAAATTTTGTAAGAGAACAACAAACCCAGTTTGAGTCTGTAAAAATGATGGTATTCTCAGTTCCATGCTGGATGATCTTGAGGGCACAGGCCACTGCTGCCATCTCTGCATACTGTGATGATACTACACTGCAACGTTTTGAGATTTTAACAGTTTTACCATAAGGGTAGATCACTAACATACCCATCCCTGCAATTTGTCCTCCCTGGTAGTAGGAGGCTGAACCATCTGTGAAAATACAACACAAAGAGGTGCTGTCAAGTATTTGTGGTGTGGCAGGGAGGAAAGGACCTGGATCTGGAAGATCAGGTGATTGCAGTGTACAGTCATGGCGTTCTCCTTAGAAAAGGAGTCCATGTGCCAGCATGGATGGAATTTTGGTTGGGTGTACCTGTATGTTTTTATCCTGGAGAAGAAGTGACCAGTGTGTCAGTCTGGTAATAGAGACTGACACATCCTTCACTCTGTCTGATATTCTTGTAACAAGTGCATGACACACCTACTGGTGGACACCAGGGAGTGGAAAACACCCTCCAGAGACTCAAGACCACTGCCTGGTGGCCTGGTGTCACCAAAGATGTTAAACAGTACATAGACAACTGCCTTGTTTGTGCGCAAAACAACCACATCCCCACCAAACGAAACACCAGTCTCCTACCACAAAGACACTCTGGCCCTTGGCATGCCATACAGATTGATTTTATTGGCCTCCTGACCAATACTAGCAGAAACAACAAGTATGCTCTTGTGGTAACTGATCTCTTCTCTAAATGGGTCGAAGCTTTCCCCACTAAGACATGCACTGCTAAAACCACTGCCAAAATCCTGGTGGAACAAATTTTCTCCAGGTGGGACCTACCTCTTAAGGTAGAATCTGACAAAGGAACCAGCTTTACACATGAGTTCATGAAAGAAACCCTTGAACTCCTTGGAGTTCAACAAAAGTAGTTGGGGTGTGGTTGATGTTGATAATTAGTGGGACGTAGCCAATGATATACAGAAAGTGCTTGATAGCCCAGTAGGTTGCCAGAAGGTTCCTTTCACAAAGGCTGTACTTCTGTTCCATGGGAGTCAAGAGCTGTGATGCATATGCTATGAGTCTCAGAGTACCATGCACCTTCTGGGCCAGCACTGCTGACATGGCACTGTCAGAGGTGGCACATTCCAGATGTAATGGTAGTACTGGATTGGGGTTGACCAGAGCTTGAGCCAAGGCCAAGGCCTTCTTTAGTGATGTTACAGCCTGGGTGTGTATAGGACCCCAAGTCCATGGAATGTCCTTCTTTAGTAACTCATACAGAGGAGCAGCCTTCTGAGCAAAATCACAAATAAAATCTCTAGAATAGTTCATCATACCCAGAAACCTTCTAAGAGTTGCCACACTGGTGGGTAATGGCAGGTCTTGCAATCCTTGTATCTTCTTCCAGGAAGGGCTGCAGCCTTGGTCAGTTATTCTCAGGCCCAGAAAGAGTACCTGTTTCTGACATAGTTGTGCTATTGCTGGATTGCATTTGAGGCCTGCTCTCTGTATGAGGGTCAGTAGTTCATCCAAGAGATCCAAGTGTTGTTCCTGCATGGCTGTTGCCAACAGCAGGTCATCTACATACTGCAAGAGACACTGGGGAGTAGAGAAACCCTCAAGGTCATCCATCATGTGCAGGACGGGCTGTTATGGAATCCATGTGGTAAGCAGGTCCACGTGTACTGTCTACCTTCAAAGGTGAAGACAAACTTATATTGACTCTTGGGAGCCAATGGTAGTGACCAGAAACCATTGGAAATTTCCAGGGCACCGAACCATTTCAGGTCAGGGGTCAAAAGTCATAGCACATCAGGTGCAGAGGCCACAGTTGGAGCACAGCTGGGGGTGACCTGGTTCAGTTTCCTGTAGTCAATAGTAAGTCTTCAAGTGCCTGTAGGTTTTTTCAAAGGCCACACTAGGGAATTGGCAGTAGAAATTCATGTTCTGATTACCCCTTGGTTGAGGAGTGATTTTATTGTTTCTCTAAGAGAAAGCAAGGCCTCAGATGGAAGAATATATTGCCTTTGCCTCTCATGTGCTGGGCCTGGCACTTCAATGACAGTGTGCATTCTGCCACCATCATGCTTGTTGGTAGCAAATGCTTCCAGATGTCTTTGTATAATGGGAAGGAGCTTTGGAAAAAGCTCATGGTTTTTGAACAAATCTATGACGTCATACTCCTTATTGTTGGCAGATATTGTTGCCACAATATGTGAGTCAGGGATCAAGATAGTATGATATTGGCCCTGAATCTGTATCAATAGCATGTTCGCTAGATCCACCACACAACCGTGTAGTGCAAGGAAATCAATCCCAGTGATACTAGGATGATCATGCAATACCATCAGTTGGAAGGTGTTTGAGGCCTTTAGGTGTCCCAACTCTACAGGTAGTGGTAGAGAGCGGTATGCAGGTAATCTAGTACCATCTACTCCTGACATGTTGATCCTCCGTCCGGTGGATCAAGGAGATGTATCCAGGTGGTCATCATGTAATACAGACACAGCCGCGCCTGTATCCAATAATACTGTAAGTAGGTGGCCCCCTACCTTGGCCTCAGTGCAAGGCCTTCTGTTTGTATCCAAGACCAGCTTGGTTACAATCTCGACTGGTGCCTGTAATTGTCAATCTGCACTGGAAGAAGCATGGAGAGGTTGGGCCTGGCTCCTTTGAACCACTTAACCATGCTGCACTGACGCTATATAGGGAGGTGCTTCTGGGTTCAGGCCTGTATGGGCCTGAAGGCCTGTACTTCCTGTATCACCATGGCCCATTGGGGCCTAGGTTCCCAGTTGTATGGCTGCAAGGGACTGAGCAGGAACAGCATCCGCTGCAGAGCGCACTAGCCCCAGGAGCTCTCTGAACTTCCATTTCTCTTCGGCTAGCTCCCTATACGAAGGACCTGATCTTTGTTGTTGTTGTTTACCCTTATGATTCTTATGATGCTTTTTATTCTCATGATAGTTCCGGTTCCCACCCCATTGTTGTTGTTGTTGCTGCTGTTGTGGTTGTTAGGCCTGCTGGGGGTGTTGGTTGTCCGCGGGGAGGAGCTGATTGTGTTGGGCCTGCCCTTTCACCATGTAGTGTATCGTGGCCTCTTGAGTAGGCTTCATGGTGGCTACTTTCTTTGACCCAGATCCCAGATCACGGATGTAGAGTTGGTAAACTCTCTCGGTTTTCTGAAGGATGTCGGCAAACCTTTCCGTGGTGGGATAAGTGGTTGGCTCTACCTTTTTTCTCACTGCAGGGATCATGTTCATAAGGAACAAAGTCTTATATTCAATAAGATCTACATCTGCAGCTTCTCGTGTGCATTGTTTTCCTGCTTGGTAGGCCATCCAGAGTCTCTGGTGGTAAGTCACTGGACTTTCCTTTGTTCTTTACAGGGTGTGCAAGCATCACTCCTACTACACCTGGGCTGTGTGCAGAAATGAGTTCAGCTGCAACCTTGTCAAAGGTGGAGTTGTCGGCCTGGTTGGTGGCATTGGGGAGTTTGGACCACAATCCAGGCTTGATGGTTTGGCGTAGTATTTTGACCTGATAGTAAGCAGCGAGACTAAGCATCTTGCATTTAGAATGCACCTTCTCCAAGTGGCAGCTGAGGTTGTCAGATGGGTTAATCTGACCAATGCTGTCAGCTATTTGCTGAACAGAATAGGCCTTTTGTAGGGGATTATTGGGCCAATCCGGCAGGGGTAGGTTGCCTCGGGTGCCATCCAGGGCTGTCTAGGCTGTGGCCTCAGCCGCAGTATGAACCATGCCTTCCTGAGTACCAGCCTCTTGCAGAAGCTGCTTAATTTGGGCTTTAAGGACTTGCTTATTTCTCTCAGAGACAGGCTCATTTCCGATCAGGAGGGGGTAGGTTGCCTCGAGTGCCATCCAGGGCTGCCTAGGCTGTGGCCTCAGCCACAGTATGAACCATGCCTTCCTGAGTACCAGCCTTTTGCAGAAGCTGCTTAATTTGGGCTTTAAGGACCAGCTTATTTCTCTCAGAGATAGAAACATTCTTAATAATTGTTTCTATCTCCTGCCTATCTTTCACATTAATAACGGCCACCGGTGGTGCCGTTGGAACCAGGTCTGCACCTGCTCCCCCCATCATGGGGCCACCATGCTGGCATCTCCCATGATGTGCGTCACGACGTCGATGACGTATGACAAGGTGTGGGTGGAGTGGGGACCCGCCATGTTGTGGATGGCTGGGTGGGGTGTCTGAGCCATAGTAGGGGTGTGACGGGGCATTGTACTGAGAGATGTCATTATCTGAAACCTCCCCTTCAGATGATGTGTGTAAGGCAAGGGCTATGTCTCCCATTACCTTACCATGTCCAGCCAGAACCTCTCGCTGATGGCGCAGTTTCACCATCTTGGATTCACATTCTGCATGACTCACATTTGCGGCATCCATATCAACCTCATCTTGCATTTCTTTCTGCAACACTCTATACATGGTGCTCAATTTGCGATTGTCCCTAGTAGCCACTTCTAAGTCATTATGTACCTGGTTTATCTCATCCTGTAGCTGTCCCATATCCTCACTCAGCTGTTCATTCACTCTATTTAACAAGTCATTCATATTCAAAGCCTGCCCCTTATCCTGTCTCAAACATTTACACTCCTGCTTCAACATACAAATTTCTTGCTCTCCAGCCTGTGCAGAATGATACAAAAGTGAATCCTTTTCATTGTGCAGCGTTTGAAGTTCAGACTCCAAATTCTGCTGTAGTCTAATACATTCCATTTCCTGCAAACCCATCTCTTAAGAGATGAAATCTGCAGATCAAGGGTTCAAAACCTCGCTTCAGAAGCTTCTAGAGCAGCACAGAGAGCCACGACCAACAACCCTTTGGCATGATGCTTATTGGCTGTTTGTCTCATCTCACAGTACTGGGTTGAAATCCCCAGTATCGGGTTTTCTTATTGACTTGCATCCTGCACAAAGTCAGCCCATCCTCCACGAGAGGCAAGGAAGTTAGAGACATCAAGTCTCAGTTCTGCGCAGATATTTGCTACACTGGCCATTGTGTGGGAGGAAACAAAAAATCAAACTATGAAAAAGGTGCCATGCTGTGTATTAATCCACAGCAGGAACACTTTACACACAGTCGGGCTACTGTATACTCTGTAGGCTGACAATTCAAAGCTGCTGTGGAGGAGTCGAGTCAGCATGGACCACACCCAAGAAAAGCAGCCAGACTTTGCAAGTGACTACAAAGTGGTCTGTAAACGGGAAAGGTGATGCAGAAATGCATGCCTACAGTCCCTGTTGGGAAGGGAAAAGTTTTAAGCAACAAGTGAAAGCTTACAAATACCAAATATTGCCTGCATGCAGTCGACAATTGTCAGGAGGCCTAAACCTCACTCTCAGGTTCTTGGCAATATTGGGAATGCAAGAAATCACAGAGGCATTGCATAAGAGTAATAAACTTGTTTATTACTACAGAAAGGATAAATCACAGTTGCCCTAAGCAGTTCTTACCAATACGAACCGGGAGCCAATGCTAAGTGTTCCCTATACCTCAAGGCTTCTCTGTGTCTCTTGGGGTCTCCAAGGTATAAGACTCAGTGTGTCATATTATATACCTATGATAATTACTAAGGTTACTGTAAGATAGAAACATTTCTAGTTACAGGGATGAGCCCTATTGGTTAAATTAGAGGTGGCTCCATGGTCCAAGATAACATTGTACAATTTTGTAGTAATCATCAGTTTGTGAAACAAAAGAGCACAGTTCTTACACAAATCAGTGTGGTAGTACAAATCACCAAAAGATGGCAATGCCGACTTATATATCATAATCATTACAAGGACACAGATGTCCTAACATCTTGTAAATGAGAAATACACAGAAAATACATAGAAAACATATATATATATATATATATATTATATATATATATATATATAGCAAACAAAGTGTATAACAATAATATGCATACATATCCTGACATTTACTCTTGTACGGGAGATGCCCTATGTCCTATATGTTTGTATAACATATGCCTAATCACTAGCTGTCTACGGTGTACCTCTGGGGGTACCAATAAGGGTGCAGGGACCTCATGTAACAGTGCAAACAAATGGAACTAACAATATCTATGGATTAAACTTAATGCCCCCCCTAGGGAACAGTGACCATCTAATCATAGGATTTAATTACCGATTATGTCATATGGTAACCAAAGGCAAATTATTTTTTTTAAAGTACAGGAAAGCCAATTATAAGAAGATAAAGGAATATCTAACAAACTGGGACTGGCATAAAGATATCCAGACTACAGATTTGAATACTATGTGGAATAAAATAAAACTAGACTACTGTATAGATACATGGGTCTCAACTATTAAGAAATATAATAACAATAAAAGACTACCCCCCTGGTGGAACAGAGACATTAAGAAACTAATCAAAAAAAAAAAGGGTTATTTAAAAAATTCAAAAAACATCAAACTAGCTGCCTAAATTTAAAATTAAAACACTGCAACAGACAACTAAAAAGTATGATCAGAAAATCAAAAAGAAATATGGAACTAAAGCTCATTGACAAGGTTAATGATAACAAAAACAGTTTTACCATTATATAGGTTCACTATGTGGAAATCAAAAAGGGATAGGACCAATAATTACTAAAAATGGTACACTAACAAATGAGGTAGCTAGAGCAACTGAATTAAACACCTACTTCTTAAGTGTACATGAACCCAAAGAAGAAATACAGAAACCCTCAGTTATTTCAATGGACAATTACACACCCATTACAGAAACTGAAATCCTTACAATAATCAGGGGCTTAAATCTAATGGTTCAGCCAGCCCAGATGGAATAACGCCTAGATTTTTATAGGAGCTGTCAAAAGAATTAGTGGGACTACTGACACATCTTTATAATTTATCATTGCTAAGTGGAAAATCACTTCCGGAATGGAGACAAGCATTTATAACACCAATACACAAGACAGAAAGTAGATCAGAAGCAGATAATTACAGGCCCATAAGCCTAACATCAGTTTTAGGCAAAATATTAAAAAAGAGTTATACAACACAGAATACTGGTTCATCTGGCAAAAGAAAGAATAATAGACAGTTCCCAACCAGGGGTGTAGCCAGGAATTTTAAACTTGCACTCAAAACTGATGCACTGTTTCCCCTGCCCCCCTATTATGTAAATATAAACCAAAATATGTGCTGCTATGCCACACCATTACCCCCTTCCCCTTTGTTTGCCATCTCTGGGTTCAAGTACAGCAACCCGTTTCCTCCTGTAATCCTCCTTCCTTTGTTTTTCTGCCTGCCTGGTAAGTTGTTCTTGTTTGTGTATTTGGCTGGTGGCATCAGTGCCCCATAGTGAACAACAAAGGCAAAAGGGCTCACTGCGACACAAACACAATGTGACTCACAATGTCCTTGTTTTCCTCTTTTTGTTGCCCCTGTTTGATTTGCTGCCCCTGCCACATTGTTTTTACTGTACTCTGCAGCGTACAGTGCATATGCCTGCTGACACCCCTGCTCCCAACATGGGTTTACTAAGGGGAGATCCTGCCTTACCAATCTGATATCTTTTTTTGAACCAGTTAATGCAGCTATGGAGAAGGGGGCAGTGGTGGATGTCATATACTTGGACTTTGCAAAAGCCTTCGACAAGGTATCAAGTTAGAGCCTAGTATTGTGGACCGGATAACATCTTGGCTGAAAAATAGGAAGCAGAGAGTTGTAATAAAGGGGTATCAATCAGAATAGAGAGAGGAGACAAGTGGGGTGCCGTAGGGCTCAGTCCTGGGGCCCACATTATTTAACATCTTGGATAGTACCTTGCAGACATCAGACAATGCATGGTTAAGTAAGTACGCTGATGACTGTAAACTATGAGGCTTAGTACAAACTCCATCTGACAGACAGAAACTTCAGGATAACCTAGATAAATTAACAGCTTGGACCAAGAAAAACAAAATGCAGTTTAACATCTTTAAGTGCAAGGTGATGCATTTTGGTGCTAGCAATCCTAATTTCAGATACACCATAGATAACCAGGTACTAGAGACCACCACAAAAGAAAGAGATCTGGGAATAGTAATGACAAATAAACTAACCACAGAAGACCACACCAGAATAACTGTTAAAAAATGTCACAAAATACTGGGTTGCATATTATCCAATATTAAGACATGAGAATCAAAAATCATGATACCATTATACACAAGTTTAGTCAGACCTCATATGGAATACTATTCCCAGTTTACAGCAACAAACACCGTTAAAAGCAGAAAACTAAAAGGGGGAGTTCAAAGGAAATTAACAAAAATAGAAAAAGGGAGTTACAACACCTCATATACAATGACAGACTAAAACAAGCATTTGTCAATGCCGAATGTTTGCTTGCTGGCATTGGCATTGGTAGTGTAGAAGTTACAGAGCTGCATAATAGGAATGGCAGTGAAGTATTGAACTGAAGCTAACCCCACCACCACCCCCCTGCAGAGAGTGATAGGCATTGGGGTGTGCCTTTGGGTCATCAGGCATAACGGCCACGCCATTTCACCACACCCTATGCTGCAGACACTGACAAGTGTCATGGTGTGCCTTGGGGTCTTTGGCCCTTATGCGGACCCCATTCCATCAGGAAATATGGTGAGATGGGTGCGGTATAGGAGAATGGGGTGAACTTTGGGGCCGAAGAGTCCAATGGCATACCTCAATGCCTCTCACTGGCTGCAGGGTGTGGAATGGTATGAGCATTACAGGCAAGAATCCCAAGTCAGACCCCTGATGCCTGTCATTCTCTACAGGGTGGGGCGTTATGGTTGGAAACCCTAACACCTCAGGCATTCATTGGTATTTTCACTCCAAATTTTCAGCATGTTTTGTTTGAGAACACCACCTCATGAACAGTGACAATATCAGTTTGTTAGCCGAAAGCTGCTTATGCACAGCGGCTACAGCATTTAGCACCACAGGTGCAAAAACACATTCCGAACAGGATGTGAAAAATGACATCTGTACTGTTCATGGGGAGGTGGAAAAAATGGCAATGCTGCAAATCTGCAGTAAAAATATTAAAAAAACTGGTGAAGTCACGAGCGTGCATAGAAACTGTGCAATGCACACCCGTAATGCAACTAGTTTGGGGATTTTTTACAGCAGATTGTCAACTCAGGCATTTTGGGACCTCCGATCATGAACAGTGTCACTGTGATTTTCTTTATCTGTCCCGAACAATGATTTCCCACAGCGACCACGCATCTCTACTCTGAAAGTGTGAAAACACATTTTGGCCATGTTGTGAAAAATGACAGCTGTACTGTTCATAAGGAAGTGTGGAAAAATGCCACTGGTGAAAATCTGGACTGAAAATATTACAAAGTCATGAATTTACGAGGGTGCGTGGAAACTGCGCAATGCTCACTCATAACACAGTCATTTTATGGACTTTTGTCACCAAATTTTCAACATAGCCATTTTAAAACCTCTGCTCATGAACAGTGTAACTGTGATTTTCTTAATATGTCCCATACATTGATTTCACGCACCGACTGCGCCATTGTGCGCTACATGGGCGGAAACATGTTTTGGGCAAGATGTGAAAAATGACAGCTGTACTGCTCATAATGAAGTGTAATAAAATGGCAATGTTGAAAATCTGTAGTAAAAATATTGAAAATTCACAAACTTACGATTGTGCGTAGGAACTGCAAAACGAGCGCTCATAAAACAGTCATTTTTAGGAATTTTTTCACCAAATTTTCAATATAGCCATTTTAAGACCTCTGCTCATTAAAAGTGTCACTGTGATATTCTTAATGTGTCCCATACATTGATTTTGCACACCGACTGCACCATTGTGCGCTACATGGGCGGAAACACATTTTGGGTGAGATGTGAAAAATGACAGCTATACTACTCATAAGAAGATGTGGTAAAATGGTAATGTTGAAAATCTAGAGTGAAAATATTGAAAATTCGTGAACTTATGAGCGTGCATAGGAACTGCGCAATGCACGCTCATAAAACAGTCATTTTTAGGAATTTTTCCACTAAAATTTCAGCATAGGTTTTTTGAGAGCCCACCTTATGAACAGTGGCAGTGTCATTTCATTACTCAGTCCTGAAAGGTGATTTCATACAGTGACCGCGAAATCACCCTTCGGGCCCGATAAACGCCATGACAGTGCAATAATTTATGAGGAGGGGTCCCAAAAACCCCATGTTGAAAATTTGGGCCCAGAATTCCCAAAAATGCCTGAGATATGCAACAAAGTTGAAAAAACATATCTATCCCATTATACAGCTTACTGGCATTTTCTCAGTTCATGGTCTGCTTTTAAGAGTGCAGACGTGTTCCCGGTCCACCGAAGATTGTCGTGCCGGAGTCCGGAGGTAAGTATGGGGTGAGGGGGAGTGTGGGGAGGCAGGGTGCTCAGTGGGTGGGAGCAGGTGGGGGCAGAGACAGCGAGGGACCGTTTTTGAGTTTCAGGTTTTTTTTTTTTAATGATGACGACGCGGAACATTTGCCACGCTGGGGTGGGCTCCCAGCGTGGCAGAAGGATGGCTGGTTGGGGGGGCGTGGAGCAGATGGGGAATTGGGCACCCCCATCAGCCATAGCATCTGTTGCCACACTGGGGTGAGCTCCCAGCGTGGCACCCTGTACTCTGGGGGATACAGTGGAGCCCCCGTCAGCTATACAGTGTGTAGCCACACTGGGGTGGGCACCCAGCATGGCATACGGAACTGCATTTTGAGGGGGGTGCAGCACAGCTGACAGGGGATTGGGCACCCCCGTCGGCTATACAGTGTGTGCGTGGGGGGGGCAGCATGCAGCATGCATGGGTGTGTGTGTGTGTAGGGGGAGCGCTCATGAGCAGGCAATATCTTATCGCAGCTCACTGAAGTGTAGCGCCCCCTTTCAACTGTACTTCACTGCATTTTGGACTGCTGTCATAGACAGCTCCAGCAGGCACTGGAGAACTGCGGCTGCTCCTGCAAACACACTGACTGAATTGGAAGAGGGCTGCCACACCTCCGAAAACTCGGATGATGGCACTATGTTTCTTGCACATGCGTGCAAGCAAACATAAAAACTAGTCCTGTACTCAACAGAGTACAGACAATTGAGAGGTGATTTTTGCTTAATATTCATGGCTATACATGATGAGTGTTTGCTGGAAAGTATTAGTGTTAGTAGAAGCCAGGAACAAAACAAAAAAAACAAGGTCCCATGAATTCAGAATTAAAGGTGAAAATAACACAACAAAGAAACATTGTGACTTCTTCCCACACAGAATAATTCAAAGTTGGAACACACTCCATCATATATTGTTGAGAGTAGTTGCATCAACATATTTAAACATAGACTGGATCAATATATAGGGAAAAAGATACATGATCCACCTATAAGACTAACAGGTGGCGAGTTCACGAAGGACATGTTGTCCATAGAACTCGTAATAAACTAAGAAACTATAAACTATGAAAGTTGCATTGCATCCAGTTAAGAGCACCTTAATGAAGTCATGATTTCCATTAAAACAACTATAACGTGCTAAATAGTTTCCAAACTCATCCTGACCTGCTTGTGTGAGTGTATTCTGCCTATTTTTTTTAAAGCATCAGTGTTTTCATTTTATCTTCTGGGCTATACTGCAATCATGGCCATCATGCATTAGTTTGAAATCCCCCCCCCCCACCAAAAAATGTTTTACTTGCTCTCACATCAGTTGTTCACATCTATTTCCCTGCACACATCAGAAACAACTTTTAATATGTGTGTGTGTGTGCGTGCGTGTGTGTGTGTGTGTGTGTGTGTGTGTGTGTGTGTGTGTTTCTTTTTCTCAGACAACCGGGGTTCTGATCTTACAAAACACAATATATTAAAAGATCAGTGCCCCGCTCCAAACAAAAAGGGAGCATGACTTTAAAGGAAAACAGTGCAGAGTGCAAAAGGCGTCACACAGATGGTGGTTTGGGGGGGAGGGGTTAACTACTCAAAGGGTTCTCTCAAAAGGGATAGAAAAAGTTTCACATAACCATAATGAGTAGTCTTCTGCCCTCCACCTTGTGCTTTCTTTTTGCATATTCTAAGAAAGAAAGAAAGAAAGAAAGAAAGAAAGAAAACAGTTACAGAGAGTGTGGAGGAAGGCTGGTGTGGCACAGGTTCAAGTCTGTCTCCAGCTGCTGGCCCATTGCAGGAACTGTTACATTCATCAGGTTATGAACATGCTGATTCCATTCAGTAGCTGATGTAATGTTTCAGTGATCAAGTGACAGGCCGCTGTAACCTACCGTAATCGGTATTTATTTCTTTTTAGGGCTGCAGTTGGCAGAGCCATGCAGATCTGTATTCCTTGCATTTTTTGTGACCGAACAACCTGTTGGAGTTGCACCATAGTCATCTCCCCGTCCATGAAGCGCTCCACTCATTGTTGGTATTGCAAGTAGCATTGCACTATTTTGTTTCTATCGGTGGTCATGGGACACTCTGCTGTGTCCAAGATGGCTGCTGCACCTGAATGCATATGCGCTAGTGGTCGTGCAGGTGCAGTAATGTGTGGCAGTTATCTTGGTCACAGCGGAGCATGCAGTATTCTACCACGACTGCCTTTTTAAAAAAAAATTATAACTATTCCCCTCACCTGACTCTCCCTCTCAGCACTCACCATTCCACCACACCCAGAAGCATAACAATGACACTGGGGGTGTCCAATCTCTCGTTGTCATGACTGTGTTCCCTGTGATGGTCCCTTTCTTTTTTTTTAATATATCTTTTCTCCCCCACCCGACCCTCCATCTCAGCACCAATCACCACACCCCCTCCCAGAATCATAGCAGTGACAGTGGGGGTGCCCAATGCCCCAGTGTCACTATGGGGAATGCTCAGTTATTTTTCACCCACCCAATCCTCCTTCTCAGCACCCAACACCCCACTTCTACCCAAGAAATATAACAGTTGCACTAGGGGGTACCCCGTCCACCAGTGCAGGAATCCTCATTTTTTTTCTCCACCCCCCGCCGTGCACTACCACACATGTGTGGTTATTTTTGATTTTTTTTTAAATAAATTTTTAGTTCCATCCCCCCACCTGACCCTCTCTCTCAGCACCCACCACCCCACTTCCCCCAGAAAGGTAACAGTGGCACTGGGGGAGGGTACCTAATTCCCAGTGCAGGAATCCTCAGTTTTTACCTGTAAAAAAAAAAAGTCCATCAGAGCCTTTTGCGTTGTTACACTCCCCAACCCTCCCACAACACCCATCAATCCTCACCACCCTAAACTCCTTACTTAGCCATGGGGGGTCCAATGCTGTAATCCTCTATGGGCAACAGACACATCTTCACTGTTGAAAGCTGGACCGCAAATTAAAGAAACAGGTATTTGCTGCAATGTATTTTAATGGTGTTTTGAACTTAGTGGCATAACTTGGCCATTTTTTCATATTTGGGCCCAGATTTTCAACATGCCTTTTTTTTTGGACCCCACCCTGTGAACAATGGCACTGTCATTAGGCAAATCTGTCCCAAAAGGTGATTTTGCAGTCTCTGCATGAAATCACCTTTCAGGCAAGATTTAAAAATTTTCTCTGGCCTTCTTCATGAGGTGGGGTCATAAAAAGACTATGTTGAAATTTGGTGTAAACATATTAAAAAACAACAAAGTTATGAGCCTACACTGAATTTTGCTAATGCAGGCTTGTAACTTTGGTAATTTTCAATATTTTTTACCTCAAAATTACAACATAGCCATATTTTTACAGCACCTCATGAATGTGACAGCTTTCATTTTCCTAATCCTGGCCAAAATGATTTTTCACATCCCAAAAGGTGATTTTGCAGTCCCTGCACAAAATCACCTTTCAGGCAGGAGTTGGAAACTTTCTACATCCTTGTTCATGAGGTGGGGTCATAAGAAGGCTATGTTGAAAATTGGGTTTAAAAATATTAAAAAACAACACGGTTATGAGCCTATGTTACAATTTGCTAATGCAGGCTCATAACTTTGATCATTTTCAATATTTTTACCCCAAATTCCTTACCTGCAGCCCTATTGGCTCTGGCCACAATTTGTTTTCTGTGCTATTTCCCATTACTTTGTTTGAAGCTGATATGAGATAGATTCAACTGCTGATAGCATTTGTTGCATTAGCAAGTTTGCGATTTTACATGCATACATTTATGCTGTCAGTGTTATGCAGGTCTTCAAAAAAACCCAGTGCAGAAATGAGGAGGCAAGAAATATTTTTATTTTGCAGTCATTCCACATTAATCATTGTCAAGATCAGGAGCCAGGTCACAAAAAGCAGCTTATAAGCTGTCTGTAAATTTGCCCAGGGCAAGTATGACACTGTCTGTGCTATGGATAACCTGCTGGGTTTTGGGGGGGTTGGGGGTTGATTCACGTTCGAGGGTGTTAATCAGAAAACTTGTAGCATAAATGCATGCAACTAAAAATGCAAGCTCACTAATGCAACAAGTGAAATCAGCAGCCAAAACTTGCTCACATGGGTTCCACACAAGGAAATGGGAAGAAACATAGAAAAAAGCAAAATGACCAACCAGGGGTGCAGCAGCAGGTGCAAGACAGACTGTGACAACTTTCGTCTCAACCAGCAGCAACTTAATACACTAATAAGGCTGGAAATAAAATCCAAATTCTTGTATAAAATGGGATAACATTTATTCTCGCTATCAAGTAGTTGTAGTAGAACTCCATGATAGTAGCATGGCAGCAGCATATAGTGTATAGTGGAGTGTTGTTCTGTATAGAATTCCATCCCTTTCAAAATGCTGTTGTACCACAGTTCAAAGGTCATGGGATGTGATTCTACACTACTGTGACAGAACAGCATTCTAGAACCTCTAGACACTGCATGAGCTTCATACTGAAAGCAAAATACTGTAACTCACGAACATATATTTCACACGGTACTATACTCTATAAAAAATACAAGATGAGCAGCTCTATGTGCAACCAGTGTGGTCTGCCACAGAGGGGTTCTGATTCCCTCTGACCTCTCCCACTTGAACATGATTGTGTTTTAGAATCCAGCTCACAACTAGCCATAATTTGGGCTGGCAGTATAGCCTAGAGGTTAGAGTAATGAACTGTGAATAAGCTTAATACATCCAACAGACCAGACCTTGGTTTGATTCTTACAATCTCCACTTGCATACTTTGTGACTCTGAGCAAGTCACTTAACTGCCCAGTGCTCCCAGGTCGCCCCTTGAAACAGGCACTTGTGCCTAGTGGGCCTTACCTGGTTACCAAAGACTAAAAAAAAAAAAAATTTTTAAACTGAGACATACATCCATGTTGTAAAAGAAATAAAATTGTCGCTGTCAGTGTTGTTACAGACAGATATGTTACTGCCCTCAGATTGCCAACTTGGGGACCGCATAGCTGACAATGTGTCAATCATCGAAGCAACATACAAGGATTATGAAAAAAAATATATCATTGTATTCACAGTGCCACCACAGTGGTTTTATAAATTTGGGGGGCATTTGCCACTAGCAGTATTTTTTTACCACTAGCCAATAATGAATGATAGTTTAGAGAGTGAGTTTAAATTCTGAATACACGCCAACAGTATATATTGTGGCAGCGGTTGAATACTAGTAATCATTAAAATATCATTGTGCTAACTGATACACTACTGACAGCACAGCAGCAGTCCCAACATTGCTTCCCTAATGCATAAAAAACTTATTTTTGCTGCCTCAGACAAAACCAATATTGAGATGCCACTATTGACTGAAAATCAGGCTGACAGAACAGTTGCCAGTTTGATAGCACATGCTGTATACACGTTTACAGATGTGCATGTATGACACATGCCCCAGCTGTGTGCAAGAATGCACAAGCCTCCTGAATATATGTTGATCTGAACTGCTGCCTAATGTGAAATTGCTGACCAGAGAAGTGGCAATGTAAACAAAAAGGAGGCAGACTCATGCATTTCACTACTTATTTTAGCTGAAATACCAACAAATATAGACAACAGCCATGAGTTCACACTTCAACTTTATTGAAACAAATCACATGATAAACATGTACTGTGACCAAATATTAGGTTGCCAGTGACCCTTTAAGTGTTCATTTTAATGTTTAATGTTAATCTTTAATGGTAATGCTTTGTCTCTGTATTAAGGAAATTTCAATTAAACAATGTTCATGTTAAAAAAGCAAAATGTACTAGACTGCAATATCTCCATAAACACTAATTATTTTTCTTGTTTATCATTAAAGTTAAAAGGTAAACCTATTATTTGGTTTCTTCCTAGAATCAAAGGAGCATCACAGTGTACTGTTTAAGCAACACATACATAAGCAATTAGGGGTAATTAATGTGCAACGATATTCCCCCCACCGTTAGGAGCTATGTTAATATCCCTTTAAGATCGCCTCTTGACCTCTAGGGGGATGCCAGTTTCTTTGCCCTTGGAGGACTGGGTCAGCTTGTCTGCCCTGACATTCCAAAAGGGAGGAGTCAGTGTTCTCTGCTGAAGGGCAGAGATTCTGCTGATTAAGGGTTAGTGGGAGAGAGCAACTGGTATAATATGCCAGCTCTGAATACACTGCAAGTTTTTCTGTGGTGCCTGGTGTTTTGAAAAAAGAGCCCGATCATGGCAGCAGCTGTCCTCTACAGACTCTGAAATGGGGGACCCATTCCAGTAGCAGGAAAACCAATTTGAGGAGAAGTTAGAGGTCTGTCTGAGAAGAAGCTGATGCCAGGCAGTTCGGTGGATAAAGAATCTGAGGTGATGCTAAAGCTTTATTCAATGTGAAGTGCCTGTGTTTGGCACTCTGCTGTGCCCTCCCTCCAAAAGTGTGGGATAGCATCTGGCATGCTGCAGAATTCTTGTCTACCAACAGGAATTTAACTCAGAAGAATTCAGTGTGGGACATATTTCTCAAAGTTAAATGAAGTGTGGAGCCTGATGGCACCTTTAGCTGTGCTCTGGTGGGCACAATGTTGTGGTCTTCAAAATAAGAAAATATGTCTAGAAGTAAAGAAAATATATGCTCTGTGGGAGGACAGAATGGATCCCAGAATTGTGTCACAGGATCAAGGTGGTGCCAGTCCAGAGAGTCTATACTTATCCAAGTGGCTACCAAATGTCACAAATGGGCTAGAAGAAGCCCATGGAGTTCCCATCCAGGCTGCAGGTGTGGAGGACTCAGTGATGGTCATGGTCCCCTCAGACTCATACAGTACTTAAGTTATGGTACCCCACCAGGGTTGACTACAACCCAGAAGTCATGAGGAGAATGACCATCTTCCAATGAGCTTGAGTGATAAATAAGAGATCAGTTTTGTTTAAAATAACCCCATTTCAACATTTGTGTATTATGCCTCCAAGTTCTGCTACCCCTCTTTATTCATTGCTTCATTAGCCCTGCCATGTTCCTGTGGATGCCCAGTGATCTCCTCAGTGTTTGGGAGGTCAAGTAAGTGGACTTTGTGTTTCCTGGTTTTGGGCCTCTCCTAGTTGACCATAAAATCTTTATACTCCTAGACAGCTGAGAGGGTCACCCTACAGATATAAATGTTACATGATACATTATTACAAAAATGCCTTGTCAGACATAATTGCTTTTAGCCCATTGTTAAAGTTTTCTTGCATGAGGCTGTCCAGAAATTACATTATATAATAGTAGTAGGTGGAAGATGGTGATTGGGGTAAAGGTGTACATGGATATAGTTTATAATGGTTAAGACATATACAGGGTACATTAAAAAATCATATAAAAACCCAGTGAAATAAGGGATACTGAACAGCCAAAAAGCAATACTGAATCAGTCTGGATCAAAGCAGATGGAGGAGCTAAATCATTACTAGCTGGAGTATGTTATAGGCCATTACACAAGAATATACTCAGAAACCAGAAACTGCAAGAGGAAATGAAAAAGGCAGCCATTGAGGGGATATACTATTTTGTTAATTGAGGACCTGAACTTTAGGGAGATTAAAATGGAACTTTTAAAGGCATGGAGTGCAGTGGGAAGGGAAATTCTAAGCACAGTAAATGACTGTGTCCTGATGCAGTGTAGCATGGCTGGGACGAGAAATGGAGAACTATTGGACAGAGTGCTGAGTTATCTGAGTGGATCTACAAATAATTTCACAGTAAGTGAATTGCTTGGAAGCAGCACCCACAATACAGTGTTTTTTTAGGCTAATGAGAAAGTTGCTTTTGGAAACAGGAACCTCCATGTGACTCATTTATGGAATGACTGACTTTTGGAAAGTTCAGTTTAGAACTGAAAGAATGGAAGTGCTAAATGGAGTTGAATGATAAAGAGATAAATACAAAGTGAAATGTATTAATGGGCAAGATACTCCAATGCCAGGACAAATATATTTCAACAAGGATAAATAAAACAGGATGGGCAGATTACCAGTGTGGTTCAAAAGTAAAACGGAATATTAGATCAGAGAGAAAAGTGCAAGGAATTTTGAAGAAATAAAATAGTGATGAGACGAAGGGTGGGATATTCAGAAGGGTTGCACATGGCGCAACACAGTTGCGCCATGCACAACCCACTGATGCGCCCCGGTGCAATATTCAAAGGGGAATTGAGCCTGGCACAAATCTTGATGCGCTGGAGCACATCAGTAATGTATGCGGTACAGGTGGGGGTGTGTGCTCATGCTTACTCCGCACATTCCGATATTCAGCCCGGGACGTGCTGAGCCCATGCATGTGCAAACCCTACCTGAGCTGCACACAGGTGAGCCAAAAAAAGGAGCAACAGCTGGCCACCCACAGGTGAGCTGCCATATTGCTAGGCACAACAGCTGCCACATGGCGTTAGCCTGTTCAGCGGTACCTTATGGTGGCGACCCCCATGCCTGATCGCAGGCACATGTAGAATATAAATGTCCAATATCCCTGGTGGTCCAGTGGACCGCTCACAGCCCGATCGCAGGCATATATGTGAAAGAAAGGTCCAATATCCCTGGTGGTCCAGTGGACCGCTCGCAGCCCATTCATGGGCATCAGAAATTAATAATGACACCCCACTCCAACGCTGGTGGTCCAGCGTTACCCCCTCTCCCCACCTGCCCACTGACCCCCACCGCCTCGCTCCCCCCCGGTGAGCGGCGGGCAGCAGCACACCACCCACCTGCCGCCCTGCCGCCCGGCGACTGACACCGTATGGTAGGGCTGTACACCCATTGGTCCACAGCATGAGTCAATGGGCGTGCAGCCCGTACCATACTCCACAGTCCAGATATTACTAGTTGGAGTGTGTTATAGGCCATTACACAAGAATATACTCAGAAACCAGAAACTGCAAGAAGAAATGAAAAAGGCAGCCATTGAGGGGATATACTATTCTGTTAATTGAGGACCTGAACATTAGGGAGATTAAAAGGGAACTTTTAAAGGCATGGAGTGCAGTGGGAAGGGAAATTCTAAGCACAGTAAATGACTGTGCCCTGATGCATCATAGCATGGCTGGGACAAGAAATGGAGAGCTACAGGATGGAGTGCACCTAGTGCAACAGAACTTGTGCTAGCGCATCCCCTGCTCCACTCTGGCCACTTGTGCTGGCGCAGTGCCACTGCGCCATGCATACTGCAGGTGGCTAAGGTGCGATATTCAATGATGCTGTGCCATGGCGCATATCACCCTGTCAATGCCCATGCGTATCCCAGTTGCGCTGCACCCAGGCTTGCGCCACAGCCTGGTGCAGTCTGAATATCCTGCCGAAAAAGTATAGTAGGGAATAATCTAGTAGCGAGTTAAGTAATTTGCACTAGACTAAATAGTAGCTTTGGCTGAGCATATCTAGCCAAGCATTCAGAAGGTTTAGCCCTAAACTAATTTAATTATCTTAAAATTTGAACACCAAGTACATTCTTTCACCAAGCTGAATGTAGGTTCAGAACTAGTACTTCAAATCTGGAGGTATTTTTATGTTTTCTTGCATGCACCTGCAAAGCAAACATACTGTGGCTATTTGGAGAGTAGGAGCTAGGGAGGTGTATCACTGTAGCAGCCAATGCAGCCGAGTCTGCAGGAAGTGAGTGACTAACATTTCAATAAGGAACAGGTTGTTGATGATGGTGGTCATCCTGGTTGATGGGCAGAAAGTTTGTTTAGTTGAAAGAATGCAACGCAACTGTCACAGTGTGACTGCATCGTTTCATTTACAAGATGTCATCCAGCAGTCAGCTTAGTAGCATCATCAGCAGCTTGCTTCTTCCCCCAACCCCCTCGGAATATCCATATTTCCCTATACACACAGTGCAAATAACATACAATCCTGGGATGTCCTGTCCCCCCGTGTAGGCCCCTCAAAAGTCCGGTGGTAATTTCCAGATCCATCTGCCTGCCTTTGAGTTGGGAGCAAGTTTTCTAAGTAATGCCATCAGTGATTCTTCTCTTTTCTCAACCCCACTGCCTGCCTGGGGTTGGAAGCAACTGTGGCATATGACACCATTGGCAGCTCTTCTCTTCTTCTGACACAGCTGCTTACCCTGTGCTTAAGAGCAACTGTGGTGTGTGCTACCATTGGCAGCTCTTCTGCAACCTCACTGGCTGCAATGGTGTCAGAAGCAAGTGCTGTGTCTCCACTGGCATCTCTTTTCTTCTCCCAAACCCACAACCTCCCCTGGGGTCAGGAGAAATTGTTACATGTGCCACCATGATCAGCTCCTCTCTTCTCCTGACCCTGCTGCCTGCACTTGGGTTGTGTGCAACTGATCCTTTAAAAAAACAATGGCCCAGATATTCAAAAGGGTTGTGCCATGCGCAACAGGGTTGCGCCATGCGCAAGTCCAAAATGCGCCATTCTGCGATATTCAGCAGGAGGCAGTTACGCCACTGGCACCAGGTTGCGCCAAAGAGGCAATACAAATGAATGCATGCTCAGCGGAGGGAGGATCCATGCATAACCTGCATGGCCCGATATTCAGTGGGTTGCATGAAGTGCTGCATCAGCAACCTAACCCGCCACAGGCTTGAGCCAAAAAAGGCTAAGTCGAGGGCCACCCACAGGTGAGCTGCTGCATTGCGGGCGCAACACAGCAGCTGCCACCCCTGGCTGGCCCCAACTCGCTCCTGTGCCCCCCACCAGCCCGACTGCGGGCAGTACACGACATGTCCCCCACACACCTCCCACAGCCCTATCGCGGGCAGTACAGGTACATGTCCCCCACATCTCCAACAGCCCGATCGCGGGCAGAACCTGTATAAACCCCCAGTGCCCGATCGCGGGCAGGGTGTAACCTCCCCAACCCGAATAACTCCCTGGTGTGGTCAGTGGACCGTAAAGCCCGATCGCGGGCAGAATGTCTACAACAGAACCCCCAAACATCTCCCTGGTGTCTAGTGTCCCCCACCCACCCGAAGCCCCTCCACCCGCTCCCCCGCAGCGGCGGGCAACAGCATCACCGCCTGCCCGCCTGCGCCCGCCGACTGACTATCCCGGTGAGGGCTGCACACCCATTGGTGCAGAGCTACAGCCAATGGGCGTGCAGCCCATACCGTACATGACAGTCCAGATTTGTGAATTCTGTCCAATATCCCTGGTGGTCCAGTGGACCATTGACTGCCCAATTGTGGGTATTTGTTAAAAAAAATAACTATGTCCAATATCCCTGGTGGTTCAGTGGACCGCTGTCTGCCCGATTGTGGGCATTTGTATTAAAAATAAGAACTATGTCCAATATCCCTGGTGGTCCAGTGGACTGCTGTCTGCCCTATCGCAGGCCATGGTAATAAAAAATATTAATAATACCAATATCCCTGGTGGTCTAGCGGTACCCCCCCCAACCACCCACTGAGCCCCACCGCCCCGCTCCCCCCCCCGGTAAGCCCGGCGGGCGGCAACACCCACCCACCTGCCACCTGGCGCCAGCCACCTGAAAGCACTGTCGGTAGGGCTGTCGCCCATTGGTCTACAGCGTGAGCCAATGGGTGTGCAGCCTGTGCTGTACTTCCATTCCAGATCACATATCTGGAATGTGTAGCACGGTACTGGCTGCATGCCCATTGGCTCACGCTATGGACCAGTGGGTGTACAGCCCTACCGACAGTGTCAGTCGGCGAGGCGGCAGGCAGGTGGGGTGCTGCCTCCCGGCGGCTGAATGGGAGGGAGTGGGGCGGTGGGGCTCAGTGGGTGAGTGAGGAGGGGAGCTACCGCTAGACCACCAGGGATATTGGTATTATTAATATTTTTTATTACAAATGCCCACGATCGGGCAGGCAGCGGTCCACTGGACCACCAGGGATATTGGACATAGCTCTTATTTTTTATACAAATGCCCACGATCAGGCTGTGGAGCACATTGCCGGCTACAGGGGGCGTCGGTCCCTGATGGCTGCTGCCTGGCAGGGCGCCAGGCACAAGTCGCCGGGGATCGGCGCACCTGCATGCAAATGGGGCCATAATGACATGCAAATGGCCCATTTGCACCTTGCATACATTATGGCCCCATTTGCATGTCAAGTTTTAAATATCGCAGTTGCTGTGCATAGCGCAATGGAACTTGCGCTAGCGCATCCCCATGCTCCACTCTGGCCACTTGCACTGGCACAGTGCCACTGTGCCATGCACACTGCGGATGGCCAGGGTGCGATATTCAACAATGCTGTGCCATGGCACTGCTCCGTTGAATATCGCCCAGTCCACATCCCTGCGCAGCCATGTTGCGCTGTGCCCAAGCTTGCACCACAGCCTGGCACAGTTTGAATATCTGGGCCAGAATGTTTATTTGGAAGGCTCCGCCTATGGTTCAATCAACAAGCAGCCAGCCACTCCCACTTCCTCAGCTATATAAGCAGTTCCCCTCAGCCTCCTTCTGAAGCACTTTTTCTTTGCCAGCCGGAGGCTCTGACCATTTGTCCTCTGCATCTGTCTGGGGTTGCCCCCCCCCCCCGCTGCTTTTTTCTGCTGGACTTCAGTGTTTTGTTCTTCTGTTCTGCTTCTGGTTTGTATTTTGCCTCTGGCTGTGTGCTTTCTTTTGTCCCTTCCCTGTTTTTTTCTGTGTTTGTGTGTCTTAGTTCTGTTTAGTTTTGTTTTTGGGAGAACTTGGTTTATAAGCTCATACCATTTTGTTCATTTAGAGTTCAAACTACTTGCTTTCTGTTACTCATATTGCTATTGCAATCAGAACCTGTGTTCTACTAAAACTAAATCTGCTCCCCATGCTACATGCCTAATTGTTTTCACCTGATTCAGGCTCCCTCTGAACCCTTGCTATGCAGCTCAATCATGCTTTCTCAGCTTAATTTACCTCCCACATGGTTATAATTGCTTTTAGAGCATTGTGCTTTCTTCCATTCCATGCTTATAGAATACTACCACTCATAGCTGATGCTATTCCCTGTTTGTACACTACTGTTATACTCATGAGGTCAGCTAAGCTACTGCTGATAGTGTAAACTAGCTTTAATATCTGCATGCGGTTCTCAACCCCTTCCATCACTTCCTTGTTTTTCCTACGGCAGAGACTTGGAAGTGTCTGGGGAGTTGTGGCCCCATGTGGCAAATTACTTATGTACTAAATCC
Organism: Neoceratodus forsteri; assembly: GCA_016271365.2. Taxonomy (NCBI): domain Eukaryota; kingdom Metazoa; phylum Chordata; order Ceratodontiformes; family Ceratodontidae; genus Neoceratodus; species Neoceratodus forsteri. The sequence goes on from CM057452.1 coordinate 1,398,752,119, forward strand.
TGCCTCCGCAACTGAAAATTCTCAGAGTATTTGTCCCTTACATTGGCTTTTTTGAATGTCTGGCTGGCTTGCCTCACTATCATAGTGCTGCCTCTCCCACTTACATTCATGTCCCACCATTGCAACCATGTTTTGTAGACTCTGCATGCAGGTATGACTATTCCTACTGCTTACTGACCTCCATGCAGGTCTGACTATTGTTACCCTGCCCTATTGAACTACCCCGCCTTACTGAACTACATCCAGATCCACTCCTACTCATGTCATCATTGTTCAATACTCCCTGCCATCTGCCCTCTGCAAGGTCTCAGCACTCAACGCTCATTCAGATCCTCATCAGTCCCTGGGTCATGCCAGCCATACCATTCTGGCACAAGGTTCCCCTGCAGCCGACAGTATTGCTCTTAGTTAGAGTCTGCAGATTGAGCATGCAAAGCTTGGGGTAAGGTCCTTCTCACCTGGCCCATAGCTGGGAATGTCCTCGCTTTGGGTGGACCTTCAGTCATCAAATGTACCAACGGCACCTCAAGTTGTAGAATTTATGACTAAGCTGTGAAGGGAGGTTACAGCAATTTCCTTTAGCTCTAGTGGTTTCCACTATAATGGCTGTCCATTGGCTTTAGTGGTTCCCTAGCAAGGCACCTTCACTGCATTCACCCTACGACCACCTCTGGTTCACCTAGTTTTTTTTTTTTTATATTTTTGTTTTTTTTTTTTAGATTGGTAGGCTGGGTAAGTGCCTTGGGGGTCATTACTCTCCTCCTCCTTCCTTGGAGTGGCAGTTGCAGAGCTACCATCTCACAACCCTCCTCAGCATTCCTGTTAGAAGGATAGAGTGAGAGTTTCCTTCTAAATTGGAATATTTTTTAACTCCCTTTAATTGGGTTTCCAAGTCACAGCAGCAGAGCCAACACTAAATAAAATATCCCAAGCCTGGAAGGAAGGTGATCCAAGCCTTGGATCCCCAGAAATGTCCTCTACAAAGGGTTTTTTTCCTCTCCTCCATGTCTCCAGTCATAACTATTAGCAGGGCCCCTGGTGTTCTGAGGCAGCATTTTCTGATTTCTGCGGCATGATTTATTCATTTCTCTGGCAGAATGCAGTCCTGTCATTGGCTAAATATGATGTGATGTCATCGCTGAGCATACAGGAGGGGCTTCAGGATAAATGACGTGGGAAAGAAAGCCTGACACTATGGAAAAACAGTATATTTATATGAAAATTCACCAAAACAATGAATTCTGTGGCACTATATATATTCTGCGGCATGATGCAAATACTGCGGCAAATTCTGCAACCGCAGAACCGCAGAATTCCAGGGGCCTTGACTATTAGTTAGCGTTGTGGTGGAGGGGGATGTTGTCCCTATTGCTGCTTCCTCTTTCCTTAGGAGATCCCCTCATTCTCTCTTGCAACTCATCAAATCCATGCCATTGCTAACCTGTGCATCCCATTATGTTATCAAGCTGCCTGATGGTTTATCTAGTACTATGTTTCACAACTACTGATTGCCTATATGCTTCATACTACCACTTTCTTTTTGGGGATCCTTCCTAAGGTACCTTAGGCCAAGGGAATCATCCCACGGCACCTCTAAGGGTTGAACCCTATAGAGGGTTCCTTACCTTTGGTACCCCTACAGGGTGATAATTCGTTTGGAATAGACAGTGTGAAAGGCCAAAACCTAAGTAGTACAGTTACACAAGCATAACACTATACTGGCTGCATAGGCCTTTGAATTGGAAGGCTCTGTCTATGGTTCAATGAACAAGCAGCCAGCCACTCCCACTTCCTGAGCTATATAAGCAGTTCCCCTCAGCCTCCTTCTGAAGTACTTTTTCTTTGCCCTGCCATCCTACCCGCCTCCTCCAGCAGCATCACCTCTCTCCTTGGGATCCTTCCTAAGGTACCTTTTGCCAAGGGAATCGTCCCATGGCACCTCTAGAGGTGGAACCCTCTGGAGGGTTCCTTGCCTTTGGTACCCCTACAGGGTGATAATTCCTCTGGAATAGAGAGAGTGAATGGCCAAAACCTAAGTAACACAGTTGCACAAGCATTACACTATACTGGCTGCATAGGCCATTGAACCATAAATATGCTACTTTTTCAAATGTTGACCCCAAATTTTCAACATAGCCTTTTTTCCCAGCCTTATGAACAAGGCAATTGTACTTTTTTTTTTTTTTTACATCCTGTCCTAAACATATTCACACTCACGCAACAAAATCAGCTTTCAGCTGGGACTGAAAAAAATTCCACTTGCCTTGATCATAAGGTGGGGTCATAAAAAAATAGTGTAGCCCCCTTCCCCGGTGTCTAGGGGCATGATTGTGGAATGTCTATGGGGAAGGGCAACTGCAGCCAGAAACTGAAAAGATGACTTATGGTTGATTCTTCAGGACCAAGGTGCTGGTTACTCCACAGGGGTGCTGGGCTAGGAGACAATATTGATTAGAGACACACAGCAAAATGCAACAGGTGGAAGAAAATCACAACATCAAATAAAGAAAAAACTAGAATCCTTTATACTGAAATTGATACTCCATGGAGTGCATGGGATTTGATGACAAGCATCCCACTGTGGAAAACAGTATGGCACAGGGACCATGGGGTCCATTACATCAATGTCCCTGCATTGTCCATCTCAAGTCCAAACTTGCATAGTCTATTAGGGCATAACAGGGCATCCCACACTGGGTTGAGAAAGAAATTACCCCTCACTTCTCCCACACTCAGTAAAGTAGCTATACCTGTAAACTATGTGGCAGGCAGCTCATGTTTTCCCACACTCAGTACAGAAAGTTCTCTCTATGCTTCCCAGTGCTAAACACTCTCTCTGTCTTTTTTTTCTCTTCTCAGATTCTTGGGACTGGGATCAGCCTCATGACCAGATGACCCTTCTTCCCTTTCTCCACTGCTGGCTGCATACTATCATGGCTTATTCGGAGCATCCATGCTCCCTAATAAACTCAGTTGGCATACTCCCACAGGGCCACTCTCTCAGCATCCCCTAATGCCTGATTACGAACTCCCCTTTTACTCCTCCAGCTACATACTAATACTCCATGCTTCTGTTGGCTACAGAGGCCTTTTGATGGGGTTGGGTTGCCCCATCATGGATAAGAGGCACAAGGTCAGGTTTATGCCATGGACTAGGCAGTCCATCCTCCCTGGGTTCAAGTTTCACTGATGCCAAGGAAGAAGTTTGGTCTCTCTTTCTCTCTCTCTCCTCTCTCTCAGGGTGAGTCACCCCACAACGGAGTCTCAAAAGTGATGGCCGCTGCCAAATCCACTCAGAGTCTGTCTCTGACTTTGCTTCTCCAAAAAAAGAACCCAAAGGGCTTGTGCAGGAGCAGGCAATTGCCCCATTCATGCACTGAAACTGGACTACTTCCCACCCATGCTCTGTTCCCAGGCTGAGCAAGTCCTGCCTTATGGAGTGCTCCCAGCCAATCCCAGACAGCAGCAACAGAAAAGCTGAAAAGTTAACCCCTTAGGACTTAGAGGGATAATCTTTTCTAAATGGCTTCTACAATTCTGTCCCCCATGGGGGGGTTACAACTCACCCCCCTTTTAAATCACTGCATAAAGGGTATGTGCATGCCCCTCCGATCACAGTTCCAGGGGGGCCACGACTGTCTCACCATGAAGGTGGCAAACTCTGTTACATCTCCTGTTAATGGGGCCCCTAGATGTCAACACACCAGACTCACTCGAGCTCACCCTGGCTGCCCATCCTCCTGGGTCCTCAGGATAGATTGCCCAGGACTTCAGTGGATAGGGCCCCAGATCTAGTATATAACAAATGTAACTCTACCTTCTTAATAACCTGCCACTAGACTAGCTGCCCAACTACCTGCTACTTAAAGTCTCCCTAACCTCCCAGTTGCCCTCTTAGTAAATCCGTGGCATACCTCTTCCCAAAAGTTGCCACTTCTCCCCAATATTTCAGTAGATGAAATTAAACATTCACAAATCCAGTGGGACTCAAGGCAAATATAAAATATTACCTAAACAGTTGGTATTCAAATACAAATGTCAATATGTTTACCACTCTTATCAAATTTTTTTCCAAAAACCAACTAGAGTGCAAACATTTAGCTGTTTTTAAAGATAGCCATCTACTGTTTCTAATGAAATATTTTTTTCATATTTATCGTACAGCAATATAAGCATTACCAGCTACAGGTCATTATCAAATGTACCAAGAGGTAACTATAAAGGTTAAAACACAAAGTTTAAAGTCTCAAGCTAATGTGCTAGTCCAATACATTATAAGAAAATGAATGTTCTCACCCATTTGTTGGTCTCCAAAGGTCTTTCACTGACAGGTAACTTTCAGTTCCTGATGTTAATCTTCTCACAGTAATCAAAATAGTATGGGTGGTCTGGCTTGATACACAGGTGTCCGTATGAATCATGACTTTCTTCACTGTATCTGGATTATAATACTTCATCAAAGTCAGTCCCTCATAGGTGTGACAGGTGTAGATATGCTTTACCACTCTATGAGCCTCTTGCAACTGTAGAGTATGACTGTGGGCACCCAAACCTTGCTTCTGGTAAATATTCTGAAGAACTGCCTTAAACACCCATTCCTTCCTCTTGGACTCTATGATCTCCTAATTGTATTGTGGAAAGTCCTGTCTAATATGTCTCCGAACAATCCTCTTGGCTTGGGACCACTCTGTCAGACTCCTAATGGCCCTATGTGGAGCTTATCCTGGGGGAAGCCATATGCCCTCATTGTACTGGTTCTCTCACCTCGCTTACTCCCTGATGGGCCTGACTTTAAAGGATCCACACGGTGCTGGGCTCCCATGCGCTGCCTGGACCTCCGTATAACAGATCACAGGGATCTCTTTAAATGACTCTTCATGCTCTTCTTCCCATATGTCTTTCACATCCAAATCAGTCTTCGCTTCCTGACCCACTGTGACCTGGTCACCTGAGAGGTCAGGCTCCCTCTCCCTAGGCAAAGGACTCAGTGTCTTACTAGCAGCTGACACTTCTGATGATGTACCGAAGGGGACTGACTGCTGGAGGGCAACAGCTTCAGGCTGTGCTTGCTGTTCCACATTACTTTCTCCTTCAGGTGCAACAAAAGCATCTGGGGTAATTAATTTGTTTGAGGGCACCACCTTATGAACTGATGAGGTACATTCATGACTTGTGCTGGATTTACTGGATGGCAAAGGGCCAGCCAGCAAGGCTGTACTAGCCTGGTGAGTGGTCTCCATATTTCCACAGGATCCTGTGCTATCAGATTCAGCATTGGAAAGTGCAGCTGCAAGAAGTTTCTCCTATCCATCTGAAAGGGTCTCTTCAGACATCATGGATGTAACAGACTGGTTTTGGCATCTTCAGGGGCCAATAGGCAGCCACACTGAGTTTGCCTGCTGCCCCTTCCCACGGCATCAGACACATACTGGAACAGACTCAACCTCTGAGCATTTATATTTGCAAAAGGTCCATTCTTTGCTGGTAGCTGATCTTTCCACTGTCTCCCAGATCCATCCAAATAAATGCATGGGCATGTTAGTATTCAATACTGGAGGATTCTGCACCATTTTATACAGTGGACTCAATCCGTTCACCCCCTGAAATAATAACAAGCAGTTTATTTATTTATTGATTTAGTTTTTGTTAACCAGGTAGGTACACTATGCAGAAATTGCCTTTTTCAGGTACGACCTGTAAGATAACATCACAGACGAGCACACATATCATATACAAATCACATTATTACAGATCTCAGTGTACTGTATTGAAATAGATACTGGATTAGAGGTAGGAGAGCAACATAAGGATATACGACAAGGAACATGTGTCCGCATATGGGAGGCAATAACATAGAAAATTAAAAAATGTAAGGGCTATAGCCCAATAACAGTAATGTACATAGCAGCAGACACTGACTACAGGGAAAAGGATACAAATAGTAAGATTCCCAGTTCTCTTATTGTATATGTCCATTTCCTACTTGTGCCTCTATACAAGCATGATGCTCCCCAAATCAATTAACTTACTCTTAAACTAGGCCCCTCTCTCTCTGTCTGTCTGTCTGTCTCTCTGAGCAGCAGAATGAGGAAAAGTACTTACAAGGGTGCAATCCTTCATAAGTACAAGTTTGCGTGCCCAGGCTACCCAGTGGGGCACAAATGGAAGACGGGGGGAAGCACTTTATGGTTTTCCTTTTTTTTATACTTTTTTTTATTCAGAGAGAAATTCATTTTCATACAATTAATATAACTCAAAATACACTTCTTGAAAATACAACCAAAGTTAAGTGAAATCCAAAAGCACAAAAAACATTTATTTTTTATTTTTTGGGGGGTTATAAGCTTATTGTCCTTGTTAAGATTCTCAAGCATCTTAGAATAACATGATCTTTGCCCATCCCCTGCCAACTCCAAGCTTTAAACCATCCCATTTAAAGAACAAAATTAAACATTTATCATTTAGGGCAAAGTATCTCATCTTAGAAAACTAGCTTCCATGGAGTATGCTTCTGGCAGGTACCAATTTAACCATCTCCTTTAGACATTGGGATATACTGTATGTTATTCACTATATCTCTTCATCTTCATCTTCCTTGTCCAAATTGATTGACTTCTTTGACTGTGTCACTAAGACAGTAGACAGGGGCCAAGTGGTAGACATTCTCTATCTTGATTTCAGCAAGGTCTTTGACTCTGTGCCCCATGAAAGGTTGATCAGGAAGTTGGTGGATCTCAGGGTTGGTGAAAAGATGGCCAGATGGGTGGAAAACTGGCTGAAGTACAGAATCCAGAGGGTGGTTGTGGGGGGAGAGTTACCTGGCACAAGACAGGTAACAAGTGGGGTCCCGCAGGGTTCAGTGTTGGGGCCGGTATTGTTCAATGTCTTCATCAATGACATTTGAGATTGCATTAAGGGCAAAATGTGCCTATTCATGGATAACACCAAGCTCTATGAGAGAGTGGACACAGCTGAAGAGATACAGGATCTACAGGAAGATCTGGAAAAGCTAGGGAGGTGGTCCAGGATCTGGCAGCTTAGCTTCAATGCCAAGAAATGCAAAGTTATGCATATTGGAGCCAAGAATCCAAGGACAGAGTACTACCTAGGTGGAATCCAAGAATCTGCATCAGAGGAGGAGAAGGACCTGGGAATGATGATCATTAGTGACCTGAAGCACTCCACGAAGTGCAAGAAACAGCAGCAAAGGCAAACAAGATGCTGGGATGCATATCTAGGGGGATCAGTAGTAGGAGAGAGGAGGTTATACTGCCCTTGTACAGGTCACTGGTAAGGCCACATCTAGAGTATGAAGTTCAGTACTGGTGCACACATCTCAAAAAGGACATTAATCTGCTGGAGAAGATCCAGAGGAGGGTTACAAAGATGATAGCTGGTCATCAGGGTAAGGCATACGACGAGCGGTTGAGGGCACTGAACAAATACTTCCTGGAAGACAGGAGAGAGAGAGGGGACATTATTGAGACCTTCAAGTATTTGGAAGGGATAAATAAGGTTGATAAGAAGAGTCTCTTTAAGCTGAGTGGCAACTATAACATGAGGGGGCACAGTCTTAAGCTGGAGGGTGGGAGGTATAGGAGGGATGTCAGGAAGCACTTCTTCACAGAGAGGGTGGTGGACACTTGGAATGCTCTGCCAGAAGAGGTAATCTCATTAAAGACAGCGAGCAGTTTTAAGAGAGGCTGGGACAGGTATAGGGGGAGGGTAAGGGTCATGGGTAGGAAGGATGGGAGGAGTGGGGAGAGGGGAAGGGACAGTAGCTCAAGCTGTGGACCCTGCAACATGAGCAGACTTGATAGACCAAATGGCCTTTTTCTGCTGTCTTCCTCATATATTTGTATGAATCCAACTTTGTAGGCAGGGCTTCATCTACATTCATGAAAATGTAATCTTCATTTTGAAAAGTAACCTTCAATTTAGCTGGAGCCTGGAGAACAGCATTTACTACTGCTTCTAAGAACTCAGTTCTGTGTGTTATAAACTGCTCTCTGCATCATTGTGTAGTTAAGCAAAAATCAGGATATAAATGAAGTTTTGCACCCTCATAGATAAATCCCATTTTAGCTTGCGTTAGCTGCAACAGTATTTGTTTACAAAATAGTAGGGTAGGGACAGATCACATACCTTGCCCATATTTCAGCAGTATCTTGTTGCCTTCTAGCTTGTGGGTGAAAGACAGACTCTAGACAAACTGGCTGTTCGGGAGAAAGAGTCAAAGTCAAAATTCTTTTAATTTCTTGCTTAAGCTCCAAATCAGGTACTGCAGCAGGCAGCCCAATCAAACATAAATTTCTTTGGTGCAATGTATTCTTGATTTTCTCAAGCTTTCCCATAGTGTTAATTTGCTCATGCAGAGCAGCATTCACCACTCCTTCTATGGTCAGGACCCTTGCTGCAAGCTTCTCTGTGTTCTTCTCCGAGGCGGTGACCCGTTCTTCAAAAGCAACAATCTCGTGTAGAGACAAGGGTTGGAGGGTGGTAACACTAAATGCTAGGAGTCTGGGGAATAAAAGGGCGGAACTACAGGCTTTCTTGGAGGAGGGGGCCATGGACTTGGTGGCTATAACTGAGACATGGGCCACCCAAATCCACAACTAGGACATAACAGTTCCGGGGTACAGATTACACCTGAAGGATAGGGAAAATGGGAAGGGGGGGGGAAGTGGCACTGTAAGTAAAGGAGGGATTAAACTGTGTAAGGGAGGAGGGAGATGAAAGAGATACAGAAGCACTGTGGGTGCAACTACAAGATCCCAAAAACAGATCACTAAGACTGGGAGTGGTGTACAGGCCACCCTCTTAAACTGAAGGGATGGACAGGATACTGGCAGAACAGATCAAGAGGAACTGTGGGGGGGGGAGTGGTGATAGCAGGGGACTTCAACCTGCCGGGGGTTGAGTGGGACACACCTACCAAAAGGAGCAGAAGGGAGCAGGTAATGCTGGATGCCATCCAGGAAAGCTTTCTAGTACAGTTGGTCAAGGAACACCATTGACCTCGTACTGATGAACGGGGAGTGGGTGAGGGATGTGAGGGTGGAGGAACCACTGGGGGAAGTGACCACTAGACAGTATGGTTCCAGTTACAGATGGCCAAAGAGAGGATGGCATCTAGCACAAGGGGCTGGATTTCAGGAATGCCAACTTTAAGATGATGAGGGAAGTGGTACAGGGGTTTCTGTGCAAAATTCAACCGGGTATGGGCATACAGCAAAGGTGAGACCTGATAAGACAGGGGATAGTGGAGGCAACAGAAACTTGCAGCAGAGTCCAGACTAAGAAGGCTAGGGGGAAGAAACCCAGCTGGATAAGTAAAGGGGTGCTAGCCAAAGTGAGGAAGAAAGGGAAGCTTACAGGAGATACAGAAAATCAGGGAGGGAGGACAATAGGGAGGAAAGCCTGCAAGAAGCGAAGGAAGTGACCAGGGGGGTAAGGGTAGCCAAAGCAGCAAGGGTGCAGGGCATAAAAAAAGGGGAGAAAGATTTCTTTAGGTATATCAGGGAGAAAAGAAGCTGTAAGGACCAAATTGTAAGAATTAAGAAGGAGGGGGGATGGGTGGAGGAAGGGGGTGAAAAGGCAGAAGTGCTCAATGACTACTTCTGTTCAGTCTTTATGAAAGAAAAGGAAGGGACACTACCCATAGAAGGAGGAAGGATAGAAACAGATGTGTGGGGTGAGGGATGGATAAATCACAGTGGGAAGGGTGCTGGAGGGGTTAAGGGCATTGAGGGTAGACAAGGCTCTGGGACCGGATGGAGTACATCCAAGACTGCTGAAGGAGCTGGTAGAAGTCCTGTCAGGACCCTTGGCAGACTCATTTAATTCATATCTAGACACATGATGCATACCACAGGACTGGACACCTGCTCACGTGGTTCCCCTCTATAAGAGTGGACCCAAAGAGGAACCAGATAACTATAGGCCAGTAAGTCTAATGTCCATAGTGGGGAAGCTAATGGAAACCATCCTAAAGGATAGGCTAGTGGCACTATTGGAGGTGAATGGGGTGCGGGACGGAGGCAGCATGGCTTCGTCAAGGGCAGGTCATGCCAGACCAATCTGGTGGAATACTATGACTAGGTGACTAGGCAAATTGACAGAGGCCATGCAGTGGATGTCCTGTACCTAGACTTCAGTAAGGCCTTTGATTCAGTACCACATGGGAGACTTGGAATCAAGCTACAGGGCACAGTGGTGGGAGCAAAACTGGTGGGGTGGGTGGAGAACTGGCTAAAAGATGGGCAGCAGAGGGTGGCGGTAGGTGGGAACTACTCATCCCCTAAGTCTGTGACAAGTGGTGTTCCACAGGGTTCAGTTTTGGGCCCAGTGCTGTTTAGCATATTTATTGCAAACAACTCGGAGGGCATCAGCAGCAAAATCAGCCTATTTGCGTATGACATCAAGGTGGGAGTGGTGATGGATGACCAGGGGGGATGGCGGGGGCTACAGGAGGATCTGGCAAGGCTGGAGGCATAGTCTGACAGATGGCAGCTGGGGTTCAATGCAAAAAAATGCAGGGTGCTGCGCTTCGGAACAAAAACTTCAGGGAGAAGCTACCATTTGGGGGGAGTGCAGCCAGAGGTAACAGAAGAGGAGAAGGATGTGGGGGTGCTCATCACGGGAGCAATGAGCAATTCTGCATAATGCAGAAAGGCAGCAGCATTGGCCAACAAAATGCTGGGGTGCATTGCAAGGGGAATTTCCATGAGAAGAAGGGAGATTATTCTACCATTGTACAGATCGTTGGTTAGATCCCACCTGGAATACTGAGTGCAGTACTGGTGCCCGTACCTACAAAGGGACATTAGGCTGCTGGAAGGGTTGCAACAAGGGCAACAAAGATGATTCAGGACCTGGGGAAATTGCCATATGAGGTCAGACTAAGAGTTAAACATGTACACTCTGGAGGAGAGGAGGGACGGGGGGATATGATTGAGACCTTCAAATACATGAAAGGGAAAATCAAAATGGACACAGAGGGTCTATTTAGGAGGAGGGTGAGGAGACAGACACTAAGGGCCATGACATTAGATTGGAGGGGTGGATTCAGGAGGGAGGTGAGGAGGCATTTCTTTACAGAGAGGGTGGTGGCAAAGTGGAATGCACCACCAGCTGAAGTGGTGACATGTACCACAGTGGAATGCTTCAAGAAGGGGTGGGATAGGACAAAGGGGAGGGTAAAGAGAGGTAAGGGGAGGGGGAGTGGGGCAGCTGCTGAATAGGGAGCTAGCTGCATTCACAAGCAGCCTAGATAGACCATGATGACCTTTTGCTGCTGACAATTTTTGTATGTTTGTATGTTTTCAGTGCTCTTGCAGCAAAAAACCATGTCGGTGAATGAAGTCGTTATTTTGGAGATAGTGTTTTTAGTATCTGCCTTAAATTCCATTAAGAATGACTGCAATATGGCTAAAGTAGGCTTCTGAGGGGCTTTAACCTTTGTGCCCGTATCAGGATGCATTGAAGCTAAAGTAGCCATTTCTCCCAGTGGGAACAGTACACCAACCATTCCACACTGCCGAGCTTGCTTCCCGGCTACTGTTTTTGGGGAAAGAAATTGTTCAAAAGGCTCTGAACTTAACTCTGCACCTTCTTTCAACTTAAGATTTTTTGCCATATTTTACAACAGCAGAGAAAAGGGCAAATCAAGTATTGACACAGCTGAGCTTAGCAGAGTTGGACGCAGCCACTTTACAGCTTTCAATGAGAAAATACTAAATCTGAGCAAAGGAATCGATGCTCTCATCATTGATCAGCACGGTTCTCTCTCCATAGGTACACCCCAGCAGAACGGTAAATGGTCCATGCCACACTTCCTTTTTAGTTTGTGGTCCAACGTCCTCTTCCAAAGGAGATAGTTTTCCCTCTATTTTCATATGCCTCACATGTTGCAGCAACAGGTTTTCCTTGTAAGGGGAAACATCCGTCACTTGAAGCAAAATTCCTCACTGTCCCAGGCACCATCTTGGAGTTTGCAGTTGCAACAGCAAAGTCCCAAAGAGTCCATAGCTTCACCCAGCTACCTCCCAGGTGGCCAATCCCTTGCGAAGCACACCCCAGATCCTTGATGAGCCCCAGTTGTAGTCCTCCTCATTGTTGTCTTTGGGTATGATAGTAGAATGCCTGTGGGGAGAGGTGACCACAATCAGAAACTAAAAAGGTAACTTACACTTGATTTTTCATGACTGGAGCACTGGTTACTCCATGGGGGTGCTGGGCTAGGAGGCAATATTGATCAGAGACACACAGCAAAATGCAACAGGTGGAAGTAAATCACAACAGCAAATTTAGAACAAAATAGGATCCTTTAATACTGAAGCTGATACTACATGTAGTGCATGGGATTTGATGACAAGCCTCCTATTTGGAAAAACAGTATGATACAGGAACCATGGCAGTACATTATATCAATGTCCTTGCATTGTCCTTCTCAAGACCATACTTGCATAGTCCATTAATGCATAACAGGGCATCCTACACTGGTCCAGAAAGAAATTACCCTCACTTCTTCCACACTCAGTACAGTATCCAGACCTGTAAACTATATGGCAGGCAGCTCATTTTTTTTCACACACTTGGCATGGTATTATGACACATATTCTAAATGGCAGGCAGCTTGCTCTTCCCACACCCAGTACGGACAGCTCTCTCCAGTGCCTATACTTCCTAGTGCCGCACTCTCTTTCTATCTTTTTTTCTCTTCTCAGGCCCTTGGGACTGGGATCAGCCTCAAGACCAGATGACCCTCATCCCCTTTGTCCAATGCTGGTCGTATCCTCTCACAGCTCATTTAGAGCATCTATGCTCCCTAATAAACTTGGGTGGTATACACCCACAGGGGCACTCTCTTAGCATCTCCTAATGCCTGATTGCTAATGCCCTTTTACTCCTCCTGCTACATCGTAAGTCGCCATTCTCTGTTGGCCACAGATGCCCTTTGATGGGGGTGGGTTGCCCCATTGTGGATGAGAGATCCATGTTCACGTTTATGTCATGGACTAAGCAGTCCATTCTCCCTAAGTTCAAGTCTCGCTGATGCCAAGCAAGAAGTTTGGTCTCTCTCTTGGGGCAAGTCACTCACAACAGAGTCTCAAATATGACAGCTCTTGTCATGTTCACTCAGAGTGCTGTCTCTGAGCGCCCATCTCTGAAAAAAAACTAAGGGCTCCTCCAGGAGTGGGCAATCACCCCACTCCGACCTTGGTACTGGACTATTTACTGCTCGTACTCTCCTTCCTTGGCTGAACAAGTCCCACCCTCCAGGGGTGCTCCCAGCCAATCCCAGACAGCATCCCCAGAAGAACTGAGAAGTTAATTTCTTAGGCCCTGTCCACACTGTACTGAAAATCTGTAACATTTTGAAACCGTTATAGACTGAAAGAACCTGTCTACACTACCCTTGGAAATCCACTCTGTAATGTTACAGAGGGTCCAAATAGTTACCGTAACGGTTTGTGTTTACACTGGAATTGTAACAGAAAGTTTTCTTAACCGTTACAGAAACCTGTTGTGAGGTGGTTTCAACAACAGTTTCTGTAATGGTTTCAAAGCTCTGTTTAACCCTGTCCACACTACACCTGTAAAATCCTATAACGTTTTCAAAACATTTTCAGTGGTAGTGTGGATGCATTGTAACGTTTTCAGTCTGTACCGGTTTTAAAATGTTACAGATTTTCAGTGCAGAGTAGACGGGGCCAAAACATTACAGTGCATCCACCCTACCATGGATAGCATTACAGGATTTTACTTATGTAGTGTAGACAGGCCCAAAATATCAGTTTTCAACAACGGTTTTGAAAACGCTTTCTATGACGTTACCAGTATAAATGCGAACTGTTACGGTAGCGGTTTGGACCCTCTGTAATGTTACAGAGGGATTTTTCTGGTGTAGTGTGGACAGGGCCTAAGGGATCAGCATTATGTTCTGCCAGAGTGATTGACCTTTTCTAAATGGCTTATATGATTCTCCCCACAAAAGGGGGGGGGTGGTTACAAGAGTGAGTTAATACCTTGCAATAAAAAATTCACAAAACAATGAAGTTATGAAGCAATGTTGAATTTCCTTTAACATTTGCTCATAACTTTGTTATTTTTGGATATTTTGATTCCATATTATCAACATAACCATTTTTTACCCCACCTCATAAACATAACATCATTTTTCAAATCCTGCTCAAAATACCTTTTTTATGCTGTGCTGGACAGGAATTCATAAAGGACACATCATGTTCATAAGGTGGTGTGATGAGAAAAATATGTTGAAAATTTGGGATCAAAATCACAAGCAAACATCAAAGTTATGAACAAATATCAACATTTTGCGACATTAATTCATAACAACTTGAAAAGTCAAGATAAAGGTCACAGTCTAAGAAAAAACAATTTTATGTGTAAACCTGTTCATTTCCCAGTTATAACAATTTCACAATTAATGGGGACTGGGACTGAGGCAATGTTTTGGTTCTTGTTGCCCGGGCAGTGGTTCTGCACTTTTTTTGGAAAGTCTCGTGGCACTGGGCAGAAGCCAATTCCTGGACATTGGTGGCAGTGCTGCTGTTGCTGAATAGTGCTTTGCCACCCCCCAAACACCAACAAAGTGTCACAACATGCAAGCAAACATTCGGCATTCTCAAATGCTTGTTCTAAATTAAGTATGAGAATAACTCAGGAATCACGTGATGCCTCGCTTGGTGTAACAGCTTTGTTGCAGAGCTCCATCTGGACCTTTCATTAATTTATCTTTTTTCTGTCTACTGTGCGTTTACTGGCCAAATTAATCATCCCAGAGGTGGCAGTTCTTCTTGTTCAATGGAGAGTGAAAATAGATCACCAAGACGTGGAATGCTTTCTGCAGTCAGAAGAATCTGATGGGGACCAGGACAACATAACCACCTTAGAAGTGAAGAGGCCCTGCCAGAGCAACTGTTCCCCCACTCCGCATAAGGAATCCACTTCTATGGCTACCACTGAACAAGTGTATGCTGAATTGCAAACAATTAAAATGGCTTTCCTCTCACTAATCAATGACTTCAAAGAGATTAAGCCTGCTGTGAAGGAGCTTACCCGGAGGGTTTCTGACCTGGAAGCCAGTGTCTCTTTCCTAGAAGACCACCAGGTGAAGATGGACCCAGAGATTTCAACACTCCATTGTATTGTGAACAAACTATAGCAGAAGATCAACGACTTGGAAGGGAGGTCATGACGCAACAAACTAGTGCCTCTGGGTCTGCCAGACGGGAGGAAGGTCCGAATGTGTTGGACTTTACACAATAATTCTTTATTAAAATTGCTGGACCCTCTCCAAATGGACCAAATTATAAAACTGAGAGGGCCCATAGATCTTTACATCCAAAACCCACTGCTGGGGAGCCCCCACAACCTCTGATCTTTAAGGTCCTCAACTATTTGGATCGGGACCACCTGCTCAAAGCTTCAAGGAATATTGAGGCACTACAATCTTAGAGGAAGCATCTTAGATTCATCCCTCATTTAACATTTAAACTGAGACAGGAGAGAGCTGCTTACCAAGGTATCCAGTCCAAGCTATGGGCAGCCAAAATCAAACATTGGATGTTGTACCCCACTCAGCTTGAGGTACAGACTGTAAAAGAGACCTTTCATTTTGACTCTGCTGCTTAAGCCCAAACAGAACTGGCCCATCTCTTGCTCGAGTTATTTGGCAAGGTGGGATGAGTTGACTATGTGGGGTGGTGAAAGTTGTGACTGAGTGTTGATTATCTGGTTCTAATCACAGTTTGGTATGGAAAAAACAAATATTCACTGATGGTAATTCAGATGGACAGTGATCAAGGTTACTAAAATAACTTAATTGTTGGTTTTAAATTTTGTAATAGACTGTGGTTTTGTAAGCTAGTTCTATCTGTATTTAGTACAGTCTGCTGCCTTGGAGTACAGCTGTGCAGAGAAAAATTTATCTATCTTCAGCTGGACACACTGCGGCATGAGTCAATGATTATACCTGCACCTCAACTTGAATTTGTGACTTTACTGTCGTTAATAGATATGGTTACTCTTCTGTACTGTTTTCTTATGAAGGTTCACTTTGGGTATTTGTTGTGGTGTATTTAAATTTTTATTGTTCCCGATCTTTCTGGTACTTTTGCTTAGATTTAGGTGCGGCACCCCCTCTAGTGGTGGAGAAAGGATAGTAAGTATTAGTGGCTGCCCCTTCTTCACTCTCAGTTGCAAAGGTTATTTTGTTTTATCTTTCATTAGGATAGAGAATATAGGGGCTCTACTTAATAGGGTATCAAGGATGGCTCACGATCTATCACTTCACTACTAGTAAGCTGCTGTCTATACCATCATATATTGGTGGTCTTTCCCCTTCGTAATTCTGTTGTCTCTGGGATCTCTGTACTGTATGATCCAGACCTTCTTGTCCTTTGAGGGGACTAACTTAATGAAAGGCACCATACTATGTTGATTCCTGATGTGTTGAGGACATTCTATTTCATTTTTTTATTGTCCTTAGTTTATTCACCAATGTCTGGACTCCAAATATTTCCCTGGCTCTCAACTAAGGTGGGAGGGTGGCTATAATTGTCTCCTGCAACCTATGGCCCTACTTTAATACTTCCAGCCACTAGGTTAAAGGGGTAGCCACCTTATATGTAGTTCATTTTGATACTGCAATTGCGCAGGATTTATCTGGGACAGGATAAGGTTCCCATGAGTTAGGGGATGGCTGTTGAGGGTTGATATTTTCAGGGGTGTGCAAAGGGAATTGTTTGAACATTCCTTTTTTTCTCCCATGGAAGGGGACGGGGATGCTCACTATGGGCAGGGTTGGGACAGTTCAGGATGGGACTCCCTCCACATTGGCAGCTATGGTCCACACGGATAGGAGTGGGGCTTATGGCCCGGGTAAGGATGATTTTTAATAAGAAGAAATGGTTTTCTAACTGTTTTGGGGGGAGGGGTATGTTAATGTGTATGTGTGTTTTTTGGGTTTGGGGTGGTAGGGTGGTGGGGAGATGCTCATGTAGGCAAGTGATCTATGGGGCTGTCATAGATATATTTTATCTCTATAATAAGTGTTAATATGACACAGTCTTGGAATTTTCTGTCATGGAATATTAAGGGGGGAAGGATAATTCAAAGAAATATTGTTTATTGAGGCACTAAAAATGTTTTTATCCTCATTTTGTTTTGCTACAAGAAACTCATCTTCTATCATACCAAATCCACCAGTTGAAAAAGCCATGGGTGGAACAGGCGTGTGAAGCGGGACCTCATGCCAGGCAAAGGGGAGTGGCCATCCTTATGAACAAGTCGGTATCTTTTCAACTATTTACTGACTCAAAAGACCTAGAGGGTATGTACATATTTGTACATGGGAGATTTGCGAGTACAGAGATTATAGTAGGTTCAATTTATGGCCCTAATGCAGATACACCTTCCTTCTTTCCATCCCTGGCTTTGGTTCTCATTCCCTACATCCATCTTCCTTGCATATTGGGTGAAGACTGGAATCTGGTCCACTCCAATGATCTAGATAGATCATACAAGAGGAGAGTAGGCCTCTCCCCAGCCCAACAGGCTTTGAGGGAGTTTATGGAGACCCTGAGGTTTGTTGACCCCTGGACAGTGCTGCATCCTGGGGGAGCAGTCATATACATTTTATTCACCCCCTCACAGAGCATATTCTCATCTGGACTATTTCTTAATTAATAACTTTTGCAATATGTATTGGGCTCTATTATTGAGGCCAGGGTCCTTTCTGACCACTCCTCATTGCAGATTCAGTTAGCTCTTCCTCAGAGGCCCACCCATGCCAGCTCTTGGTCTTGAAATCCCCAACTACTATCTGATAATGTGTTTTTAAAATATATGAGGGATTGTATACCCTGGTCTATCCAGGAAAATGCTAATTCCATTCTTGCAAAAAATGTGCTAAGGGGGTTCTTAAAGGCTCTCTGAAGTGGGGAATTTATTAGATTAGCCATGATTAAGAAATAAAGGAACCAGAAGCAGGTTGAGGCTAGCTCTGATTAAGCCTTTAGAAAATTCCATCTAGAAATACAGCCAAGAACAAATGGTTAAAATTGAGTCAGCTGTGGGCCCAATACTCATCCTTTGTAATGTGAAAGTGACTAAAGTGGCGGCTAGTATACATGTGACATGTATAGGACAGGGAAAAAAGTGGGTAAGCTGCTGGTTGTGCATCTTAAACAGAGGCTGCAATCCAGATGGGTGATGGCTCTGATGGACCCTTCCTCAAAACAGTTTGGTGTCTGACCTTAGACAATTGGTAGGGATATTTCAGCAATTTTATTAAGCCCTCTATATGGCACTGGCAGAAGACCCAACATCATACACAGCACTGGAACATTTCCTTTCAGATATAGACTTGTTAAGGCTCGCAGAAGAGCAACAGAGGTTGCTCATGGGACCAGTATTGGAGGTAGAAGTGGTAGAGGCAATTGAGTCTCTGTTGCCTGATAAGGCCCCAGGGCCAGATGGGTTTGTCCCTCTGTTTTATAAAGTTTTTAAAACAGAATTGACTCTCACTCTTACCTCTCATTATAATTACCTGTATGGCTCAACAATCCAGGAGACTACTCTTTTTGGAGCTAAGATCATTTTGCTTCCGAAACCAGGTAAAAACCTTGATGTCCCTGATAATTACAAACCAGTTTCACTGTTGAATATGGACATTAAGTTGCTGACCTCAATTTTTGGTCCCAAGGCTTAAAAAGGTGTGGTCTAGCTTGATTGGCTTGCAACAGGTGGCTTTGTTTCTGGTCGCCACTCCAGTGACCACTTCAGGAACATTTTCTATCTTTTCTCTGCATCCAGTCAGTCCACATCTGATGTGGTGTTGGTCTGCATAGATGCAGAGAAAGTTTTTCACCAGGTCCTCTGGCTGTACTTATTTAATCTTCTACCTAAATTTGGAATACCCCCATACTTTGTGAGGTACATAAAACTCTTGTACACTATTCTCTCTGCAAGAGTGTTGTGCAATGGTGAACTCTCACCACCATTTTTATTGACTAGGGGTACACAACAAGGGTGCCCTTTGTCTCCTATGCTTTTCAACTTATATATTGATCCTGTAGCTCATAAATTAATCTGTTCCTCTCAGGTTAAGGGAATACGTAGTAGTAGTAGTACAATTTTATTTATACAGAGAAATTTGCCATTAGGATTCAAAAAGTCCCTATTTACAAGGCAATCCTGTGTCGTAAAAATTTTTAAATAATCACAAAATGTACAAAAACGTATCATTCAGAATATACATAACACTCAATGCACATTATATCAAAGGATACAAGACATAAGTCAAACCTCCTAAACATATAACTACCTATTACACAAACATCTAAAACATAATTCGTGTTTTATTGCAGTTTTACATTCTGTAAAAGACAAGTCCGGGTCTCTAAGGTAAGGAGGAAGTCTGTTCCAACTTGTAGAAACTTTATATTGGAAGGTCATATTACCAAAACCATTTTTTATTTTTTATGTTTGCCGATGATATGTTACTACACATTTCGGAGTGGCGCACATCACTCCCTGTGGTTCTGCAAATACTTTCTGATTTTGGATGGATTTCTGAGTATAACTTGAAGAGATTCACTAAGTTAATACCTTGCACCACATATAGTGGTGCCTTACCCCTGCGATATGTGTTTGGTGGAGATGGTACCAAAAAGAACACTGTATTTTTCTCATAAAATCACTCGTAAAATTGCACCCACCGGGTCCTGTTATTTCCCAGTATATAGCGCCACCCCCTTGCACAGCCAAGTTATGATGCAAGGCCAGGGAGAGCATGGGAATGAACTCCATTTCTAGCCTAAAGGGCTATTTTTTCAATTGATTTATATATTGTAATGGTCGACTGGTTATCAATCCAGGGCACTGATCAAAACATGGGCCTTGTTAGTTGATCGGTGCCCTTGAGTGATAGCCAGTTGACCATTACAATATATAAAATCAATTAGAAAGTAGCCCCCAGGCTAGAATGGAGTGTGTCCCCGCGCTCTCCCTGGTCTTGAATCATGACGTAGCTGTGTGCAGGGGTGGTGCTACATACCGGAAAATAACAGCACCTGGTGGGTGCAACTTAACGAGTAATTTTACAAGAAAAATACAGTGTTCTATTTGGTATCATCTGCACCAAACGCTTATTGCAGGGGAAAGGCACCACTATATTTGGTGCAAATCTATATTTGCATAACTTGGTAGATCTGTTTAAATTTACATAAAACTATTGTTTTTCCTTTGACCCCAGGGTGTTCCAAGGTGGTTATCATGGCAATGGGACTTAACTGGGCATCCCAGAAGTTATCATATTTAGGAAATAAATTATCCCTGGATGTGCAGCAATTGAAAAAAATTAAATTTGGACCTGATATTACAACAAATGGAACTGGACCTGCAGAGACAGCAACATCTACTGCTGTCTCTATGGAGCCGAGTTAATATCATCAAAATGGCTATCTTACCACAATGATTATACCCTTTATCCATGTTAATAATAATAATAATGAACTTTATTTCTTTTGTGCCTTTCTAAAATCAAGGCTCATTACAAAATAACAGTCATAAAAACATCATAAAACAAATTAAAATCCAAGCTAAAATATA
The DNA here is from genome assembly GCA_016271365.2 of Neoceratodus forsteri. Classification (NCBI taxonomy): domain Eukaryota; kingdom Metazoa; phylum Chordata; order Ceratodontiformes; family Ceratodontidae; genus Neoceratodus; species Neoceratodus forsteri. The sequence continues at coordinate 1,398,772,759 of CM057452.1, forward strand.
CAACATTAGTTAATATCTATGTCCTCACCAAATGCCTTTTTCCATAGAAAGGATTTTAGGCCTTTTTTAAAACCCTCTACCATCATGCACTCTCTAATCCAATGGATTAGAGAATTCCAGAGGGTCAGCGCCACAAAACTAAAAGCGTGGGTGCCAGAAGATTTTAAAACTACCCTCAGAATCTCTAGCAACCCCTCGCTGGCTGAGCAGAGTGGTCACATCGGAAGGTAAGGCACCAGAAGATCTTTCAGGTAATCAGGGCCCAAGCCATGTAGGGCTTTATATGTCAGTAATCCGACTTTAAAGGTGATCTGCCACTGAACCGGCAGCCAGTGCAGATCCCGCTGCACCGGTGTAATATGGGAAGAACGTGAGGTCCCCATTAACAACCGGGCCGCTGAGTTCTGCACTAGCTGCAAGCGGTGGATATCAACCCCAGGAAGCCCAAAGTAGAGGGAATTGCAGTTCTCCAAATGGGAGGTCACAAAGGCATGGATCAGTGTAGGCAGGTCGCCAGATGGAACAAGGTGCCTGATCCTAGCGATGTTCCTAAGATAGTAAAAAGATACCTTAACAACCGCCGACACTTGCGCACACAATGTCAGCTGACCATCAAGGATCACCCCCAGGTCTCGCACCCATTCAGAGGCAGGGAGCTCCACATCCCCTAAGAATAAACCTGAGGTTTGATTTGCCCTCTGCCCCTCAATCTGGTGGCCAGGATCATCAACCATCACCTCCATCTTCCCAGGGTTCAACTTCGACCAGCTGGACTTCATCCAACCCTGGATCTCGCTGAGACAGTTGTTAAACACTGAGAGTTCTCTATTCTGGTCAGGTGCAAAAGACAGATAGAGCTGGGTATCATCGGCATAACAATGAAACTCCAGCCCATATTGTCTTACAACGTCTCCGAGGGGAAGCATGTACACCGCAAACAACATGGGAGACAGCACAGAGCCCTGAGGCACCCCACAGGATGGAGCAGTAGGATCAGAGAAAAATATTTCTGATACAACCCTCTGAGTTCTACCTGTGAGGAAGGAGGTAAACCATCTGTGTACCAAACCTGACAACTCACAGATGCATCTCAGGCGCTCGAGCAGCACCCCATGGTCTATGGTGTCAAATGCTGCTGACAAATCCAGAAGGACCAAAATGGACCATTTTTTCTTGTCTCTCACCATTTTTCTGGTCTCTCACCATAAATATGGTACTTTGCAAGGCCTGCTTCTATAAGATTCAATTGAGTTGGTCTAAATTTATTTGGTTAGTGAAAACTCCCCATAGAGCCATTCATAAATTATGTAGACCTAAAAAATTAGGTGGGCTTCAACTTCCCTACATATTACATTATTACTTTGTGCTACACAGATCTAAATATTTTCAGTGGGGAATATCTCTAGAAGATCAACAATCTATTCCAGACTGCCTGCAGATTGAGCACACTTTGGCCAAACAACATGGCACCTCCCTGCGTTCCCTACTATATAGTCTCTTTGCTAAAATTCTGACTGCCAAAAAAAAAACACCCCGGTAGGATGGTCAATATGGACCTACTTGCAGTTTTGCCATTCCTTATGCCTAGGGTATCAATCAGATCTCAGTCAACCCATTTTTAATAATCTGAACATATTAATGGCAAGAAACCATTAGTGCCGTATCAGTGGAAGGGTATAGATATTGCCTCCTTGGACAACCATGTTAGGAACGTCATCATTCTGTCTTTGGACACCTTTAGATCAAAGTTTAAGCTCCCATCACATAAATATTTACAGTATGCACAGATGCATCATAGTGTTGTGCAATTTCTGGGCTAACCTTGGCATCAGGAGGCTGGTTCCCTATTTGGGAGTGTGTTCCTCTCTGGTGGCCCAAAGAAAACTGATCTCCAGTCTCTATAAGGAATTCAGTAGATTGACCTTGGCTAAATGTGGTCCTACAGCCTTTTATTGGCATCAGGCTCTTAAGCTTACTTATTATCTCAAAGAGTGGGCAGGCATGAGGAAGCATTTATCTGCATTTTTAAAACAGCATAGAATGTGTCTACTTCAATTTAATATTATGCATAACCTATATTTTACTTCCAATAGACTATACAGAATGTGTAGAATTCCTGTCCCCACTTGTCCCAGATGCTTGAAAGAAGAAGGCATGTTAATTCATATGATTTGGAAGAGTCCAAAAAGGTTCCATGTCAATCGAGCGATGGAATTAAGGCGACTGCAAATCCAGCGAAGGGCAATTCAGCAAATGTTGAAAAAGGGATGGTGCATATGGGCACCCTACAGTAAGGGGTGACAACTGTATTGCTGTTTTTCTGCAGGGGGCTTTGCCCCCACACCCCCTTACTTACATAAATAACTCCTAGGTCGTAGCACTTCGGGGAGGGGGAAGCACGTGTCGCCCATACTGTAGGGTGCTGAAAAGTTACCATCGCCCTTTTAACATTCAAAGAATTGACATTGCTGAAATTGCCATTGCCGTAATTCTATCACTCAGTTGACATGCTACCGTCCAAAAGTTGTAGCTTGCTTTCAAATGGTACAGAACTTGGCATTACCTCTTTTCAGCAATACCCAATATTTCACTCCTGAAATGTGTATTATATGTAATTATGCTGGGATTGTCTCTTCCGATAGAAAAGTCTTATATGGATCCAAGTTACTGCTGATGAGACACTGGAAAGATTTTCAATTGCTCTCTAAAGTAGAATGGGTACAGGAAGCTCTAGTAACCCTAAATACAGAAAAGGCTATTGCCCAGGCCAATCATACCCTTCAGAAATTTCAGAATTTCAGGGAACCTCTCATCTCTTTGTTGTCTGGGAGGTGAAGATCATTCACTGCTACCCCCCTTTATAAGGGAACTTTGGTTTAAGTTCAGATATTTTTCCAGTTGTAATAATAAGATAATCAGTGCCCTATTGTCAATGCCTTCTTAAGATGGGTTTGCCTAGTGTGTAATTGTTCACATGGGTGGGGGGATGAGAAGGGTTAGGGGGGATGGTGGTGGTGGGGGTTGTTGTGTTCTTGTTTTGATTTTAATGTTTGAATATTGAACTGCTTACTAGCTGTTCAGTTTTTTAGTGCTTTGGTGTTTCTGTATTTTCTATTTTGGTTTTTCTTCTTTGTTTTATTTATTGTTGTATTATGCAATTTAATTGTTTTGTGATCTCTCTGTGTTGTTGTTAATGTTGTTAATTCTAATAAAGTTTATTAAGTTGCAAAAAAAGTATTAGAATAACATTAGCTAGGCTTAGAAAACTAATTCTAACAGAACATTCTAACAGGACAGAGCTATCTGGTTTTAGTATTTTTATAATTGAAGTACTGGTGATGTTGCTGGCCCATTGGTGCAGTGGTAGGGCTACAGCTTATGATGCCAGTGACCCAGGTTTGGGAGTGAGCCTAGGTCATTGAGGGCTGCTGGAGGAAGGAGGATCGAGTATCCCAGCAGACACTGTCCTTCTCCTGGGGGGGGAGGGTGCTGCATCACACTGCACTACTGTCACCTGTAGATGCACGGGTGGCATCATGGAACACAGGGAGGGACAAGCTGTACTGTGTATCGTGTGAGCATGCTGACACATTCTTATATTGGGGACTATGTCCCAATACCAGTATCTTTATGGGGCTCAGGGACATGGCACAAAAAGATGAAGAAACTAATAAAAAAAAAAACCTCCTCCTCCTCCTCCGGCAGCTTTATAATGTCTGGTGCATCCAGAATGAAGGCAGGCAAATCCACCAAGCTGGAGTGGAGGAGGCATATAAATAATTATTTATTTATTCCAGGTAAGGCCCACTGGGCACAAGTGCTTGTTTTCAAGGGCAATACAGGAGTACTGGGGTGGTTAAGTGACCTGCTCAGTCACACAGTATGGAAGTGGAGGTTGTAGGAACCAAACCCAGGACTGCTGGATGTACCAAGCTCATTTACAGTTTGTTACTCTAACCTCTAGGCTATACTGCCAGCCCCAGAAATAAAATAAAATTACTGGTGATGTTTATGGTTTTACAGTGTGAAAGAAACTGCAGTATGAGTGTGAACAAGAAATGAACTGTGTTTAATACATATCAAGCATCTTGTACTAGCTCACCATAACCCTAAAGTACTCTTTTTTGAGGGGTTTATATATAAATGTGGACCATTCACGACTGTGGAGAGCAAAAATTCTGAGAACCACCTTGCAAGTTAAGGCTTAGTGGAAGCACTTTAAAATTATAAACTACAGTACATGTGATTAGGTAAACAATGCTTCATAAAGACAGAATCTAATACACAATATAACCTAAAGGAAAACTACTGTACACCCTCATTTCTTGTAAATTTTGTTTCCATGTCACCAGACAACTCTTTTCATGTAACTGTTAGGGATATACATGATTGCTTTAGCCTATTTTCATTGTTCCTACTAGCCACTGTAACTATCCTGCAGGTCTTTATTCGCTGACTGTTGAAATCTTATTGTTCATGAAAGATGTATCAGCACATAAGAGTATGATGCGTCATCACCTTTTAGACTCCACAGCATGCCTGCCTGCTTGATTAGATTTCAGCAAAACATGTTGCACCAATGTCTTAAATACCTCATTTGCCTTCAGTTAGCTTTACAAACTGTCTGAATTGTAATGCAGTGTTTTCACTTTAAATTGCATTTGGTTTCTGGGTTTGCAGGTTTAGTTTTTTCTTTCAGGATATTTTTACTTTCAGCATAGAGATGCCTGGTATGAATAGGTGATGTGACATCATGTTCCCATATCCTAATGTAGCTCTCGTGGACAATGAGATTTCAGCAGCCATAAAATGGAGCCCCAGAGGATAGTTACAGGGACTAGCATGATCAGTGAGAACAAACTGCAGTAAACACATATGTCCCCATCAGCTGCAGAAAAAAGAATTTTCTATTGACATGGAAACAAAATTTACAAGATATGAAGATATAGTTTTCCTTTAGCAGTTTCTAATCTAATACAGATATAGTCTTATATTTCAAAACATTTTATATTTTAAATTTGAATGGTACACGAGAGTTCAGTCTGAAAAATTCAGAACAGTTTGAATGGATGATGGGGCTGCACACTGGAGATAGGATTGATGGGGGCCGGCCGAAGCAAAAAGCATACCAAATGGAAAAAAAAATCAGAACAGTTTAGCACTCCAGCCTGTTCTGTGTTCTGCTCCAATAGTATTTTAACAAGTCCAAAGATTCCATTCATTAACCTTGCTACAAAATGGTCATCTCAAAGTGGATGAACTATCTTTTTTTCAAGGTAACATTTAAATTCACACTCAACTAGTACTCAACATATATATTTACGTAAAGTAGGGATACAAGAAAACATAAAGGATGTAAGTGAATTATTAGGACAGAAAGCAAGATTCGAAGAACAATGAATAGCACTGGCAAGAGCAATGGCAATACAAAAATTCATGCAGTATATTAACTGGATCAGGAAAGCAAATAGAACAGTTGAACTACAGGTATTATCAGCAATAGGAAAGGCAAAAATTGACCGGTGAGAAGCAGCACAAGTACAGAATTAGCGTTCTGCTCCATTTTCACCAGAAATAAAAATGAGGAACTCATGACATGACTGGAAGACATGTACATGTGAGAACACACTGGAGCTAGGTATGTGAGATAACAGGAAGCACCAAGATATCTTGTCGGCGAGAATGCCGACCTCCCCCACAGTGACAGCACAATACCATTGCAGGTATTGTGCCACATCTTGCTACACTGTTTTCTGTGGGGGGCTCCACCCCCTGCACCCCCCAGACTCTAGGATTCCAACTCCAGGTTGGAGTTGGTCCAGGGAGGGGGTGGAACACTGGGGGAAGGCGAAACACAGAAAAAGGACTATTACCGAGAATGTCGCTGTAATGGTCTTTTTCTGTGTTTCGCTGTCGGGGTGTCTACCACAACGGGTGATATGGAGATAACACTACAGCAGGTAAGGAAAAGGTTAAAGAAACTGGATAATTCCAAAACAGCGTCTGGATGGACTTTCCCCAAGATTGATCAATGAGCTAGCGTGGTAACTTGTAAAGATAACATAGCAAAACAGTAAGATATGGAAGTTACCAAAGGATTTGAGGTATGCAGTAGCTTTTCCAATCTGAAATGGGGGTGAATGGGAGAGAAGACTACGAACATATGAACATACGAACATGTGAACAAATGAATTTACCAGCAGAAACAGGCCACATGGTCTATCAAGTCTGCTTGAGTGTGCAGCTAGAACCCTTACTTTCCCCTCCCCCTTCACAATTACCCCCCCTCACCCTGTCCCATCCCCTTTTGAAACTACCCACTGTCTTACAGGATATCACCTCCTCCAGCAGAGTATTCAGCTCACCCACAACCCTCTCCATGAAAAAGTGTCTCCTCATTTCCCTCCTATATCTTCCCCCCTCCCAATCTGAGACCATGCCCTCTCGTATCTCTCCCCATCCTTAACTTAAATATCCCTTCAGTACCTATCTTGTTTATCCCCTTAAAGTACTTAAAGGTCTCAATCATATCTCCCCGATCCCTTCACTCCTCCAGGGAGTACATATTCAACTCAATCAGCCTGTCCTCATGTGGCCTGTCCTCCAGTCCCTGGATCATTTTAATTGCTCTGCACTGTATCCCTTCCAGTAATCTGATATCCTTCTTTAGATATGGGCACCAGTACTGCACCAGTACTGCATGCAGTACTCCAGGTGTGGCTTGACCAGTGACCTTTAGAGAGGCAAGATCACCTTCCTGCTCCTAGAGGAGATTCTTCTTGCAATACATCCCAGCATCTTGTTGGCCTTTGCTGCCACCTTCCTGCACTTCTCTGCATTATTCATTTTCCCCATTGCAACCACCCCTAGATCCTTTTCCTTCTTGGTGGTACCTAGCTGCACTCCTGCAGCTGGTAACCCCTTCCTGGGTTCTTTGCTCCACAATGCAGTACTTTGTACTTTTTAACACTGAACCGAAACTGCCAGGCTTCTGCCGACTCCACCAGTTTGGTCAGGTCTTCTTGCAGCCCCTACCATCCTGCTATGACATCCACCACTGCCCCCAACTTGGTGTCATCAGTGAATAGACTCATCTTATTCCTGATGCCATGCGAGATGTCCGATATAAATATCCAAAACAGCACTGGCCCCTGTACCGATTCATGTGGCACCCCACTCATCACAGCCCTTGGAGATGAGAGCCCCCCACCACCACTACCCTCTGCTGCCTCCCCTGCAGCCAATTCTCAATCCATTTAACAATCTTAGTCCTCACTCCTACGTATCTCAACTTTCCCCCCAACCTCCCATGCGGCGCTGAATCAAAGGCCTTGCTGAAGTCCAAATATATGATATCCACAGTGTCGCCCCTGTCCAATTCCCTCGATACCCAGTCATAATACTCAACTAGGTTAGTCTGACAAGATCTTCCTGAGACAAACCCATGTTGATGACCATCCTGGAGCCCATTGTCTTCCAAAAAGGTCACCAGCCTCTCTTTCAGGATTATCTCCATCAGCTTCCCCACAATGGATGTTCAGCTTATTGGTCTGTAATTGCCCTGTTCATCCTTTGGGACATTTTTATGGAGGGTCACCACATGGTCCATCCTCCAGTCATGTGGTATGCACCCTGTGTCCAGGGAGGTATTGAATAGGTCCACCAGTGACCCAGGCAGGACTGCCACCATTTCCTTCAGTACCTTGGGATGTATGTCATCTGGTCCTTGTGCCTCATCCACCCTCAGAGCCCTTAGACCTTCCAATACCCTGCCCTCGGTAATCACCCCATCCGGGAACCTTCTCCCCCCTGTCCACCCTCCCCACTCCCTGTGGTAGTTGCCACCCTCATGAATACAGAACAGAAGTATTCAGTTAGTGCTTCTGCCTGTTCCACCCCTTTCTCCACCCACCCCATCCCTCCTGATCCTCACTATCTGATCCTTGCAGCTACTTCTCTCCCATATGTATCTGAAGAGGTCCTTCTCCCCATTCTTGATGCCCTGTGCTAGTCTCAATTCCCTGGAAGCCTTGGCTAGCCTGGCTCCCCTGTTAACTTCTTTGGTCTTCTTCACATACTCCTTCCTATACTCCCTGTTCCCGGATTTCCTGTATCTCATGAATGCTGTTTTTTTTTGCACTCACCTTTTCTAAGACTTTCCTACTCATCCAGCTTGGTTTCTTAGACCTTGCCTTATTGCTCTGCGATTTGGTACAGGTCTCAGAAACCTACCCTAGCACCAATTTGATGTTTTCCGATTTCTGGTTTGCGTCCCAGTGTGGCTGATTCATGTCAAATTGCCCCCAAGATTTCACACGGAAGCACCAAGTTAAAGGCGATAATAAAACTGCTGACCCTCTCCACACGTGATGGCACAATACTAGCTGCAAGTATTATGCCATCCAATCCCCTTAGTAGTGCAGGGGCTGTACCACACCCCCATGTGGGGAGCTCTGCCCCCGCACCCCTGGACTTTAGGATTTCAACTCCAGGTCAGAGTTTGTCAGGGGAAGGGTAGAACACTGGGGGGGAAGTGAAACATTGAAATGGACCATTACAGCGACTGTCACTGTATTGGTCTTTTTCCATGTTTTGCCATCAGAGTGTCAGGGCAAAAGGGGGCCACCCAGATTCCACCCATCCTTCCATAATCTGCCTGTCTGAAGTCAACCACCCTGGTACCTGTACCTGCCGCTTCCCTGTTCACGTTGAGTGTGAACCACATCGAGTGGTGGTCATTCCCAGCCAGAAGGTCCTCCATTGCCACCTCCTTTACAGCCTCCCCATTGGACAGTACTAGATCCAGTGTATTTCCCTATCTAGTCAGCTCAGTAACCATCTGTGCCAGGAAAGCTTCCAGGAGTATCTATTCCCTAGCACTCGAAGTGGCTGGAGTACCCAAATCCACTCCTGGCAAATTGAAGACCCCCACATTCACTGTGTTACCTTTCCTGCACACCTTCCTAATTTTCTGTGCTCGATCCCTGTCCAGGTCCTACTGCTGAGCCGATGGTCTGTATACCACCCCCATTCTGAGTGTCCTATTTTTCGTGTCATAGAATTGCATCCACAATGCCTCTGTTCTGCCCTCCTCCCCCACTTCTCTTGACACTTTATCTCTTCCCTCATGTACATTACCATCCCTCCCCCTTTCCCTTTGCCCCATCCCTCCTATAAATCCTATGCCCTGGGATCATCTGGTCCCAGTCCTGGTATTGGTTGGCCCATGTTTCAATGATGGCCGCTATGTCCACCTTCCTCTCTGCCAATAGAGCCTGTAGTTTGGTGGTTTTGTTCCCTAGGCTTCTTGCGTTTAAGGAGACAACCCTCCAGGATGTTCCCTTTCCCTCCTTCTTACCCCATTTCCCATCCATCTTCACCCCACCCTTCAACCTTTCCCTAATTCCTTCCCTGTCTGTATGGTGGGTAAGCTTGTTTGATTCCCCTCTCCGGAGATCCTAGCTTCCCACTCACCACCCCCCCGACTAGTTTAAATTTACCTTTGTTGCTATGTACTCCTCTATCCTCTGGTTTAACACCCCCTGCCCTTCCCTGCTCAAGTGTAATCTGTCCCCTGTGAACAGATCACTATTGTCCCAGACCCTGCCCCAGTCTCCCACTATCCCATACCCCTTGGATCAACTCCATTCCCCCATCCAAATGTTGAACTCCTCTATCCTTCCCTTCCTCACTGTACTTGCACTGGGAGTACCTCAGAGAAGGCCACTGATCCCCCTACCTCCTCACACAACCTTACCAGTTCCTTGAACCTCTCCCTTACCACTTCTACTGTTTTCACCTGCCAAGTCGTTCGTACCCACATGCACCACAACATGCGGTCTCTGCCTTCCCCTCCTTGCGCACTTGAGAATAGATTGTCCTACCCTACCTGCAGTCAACCCAGGTATGGACACCACCCATCTGCAACTATATCTTTCCCCTTTACTTCCCCATCTGATCCCTTTTAGTATGGAGTCTCCCAGCACAAGTACTCACCCCTCTTCATTTCTCTTCCCTCCCCCGATCCATTTCCCCTTGTACCTGTTTTGAGTGTCCACCCTGCCCTGCACATTTACATCTTTATCCTTACCCGTTGTGTCACCCTCCCAGCCACCACCCTTGTGTTGCTCCCTCTCCTAATGCTCCCCGTGTCCAACTTGACCCTCTTCCCCCAAAGCTCTCCCGCTAATATCACCTTCCCTTCCCTTTGCACTGGGCCCCCTCTTCTCATCTCCCATCTCTGCTGTGTATCCCTTGTCCACCCTTTTAGCTGGAACCCTCTTCCTCTTATTATTGTCCCCTTCCTCTGGTGAATGCTGTCCCCTTGGCATTCACTCTACCTCTCCTCCTCCTCCTGCCCCCTCTCAGAAATCCCCTTCCTCCTCATCCACCATTGTAGCCAGCACCTCAAACCTATTTCCTGTCTCCACTGTACTACTGTGCATTGGTTCTTTCCTACTGTCCTGAGGCTTCCCCTTGTTGCTGGCCCCTCTGTACTTTTTGGCCCTCTACCCCAGCCTCTTCCCCTCACCTGGTTCAAAGCTCATGTTACTTCTTGGTTCTGAACTCCTGTTACTCTTTGGAGGTGGCCATCCTGCTCCTGTTTTCTCCCCCTTCCCCCACCTTCTCTAACTCCCTACCAAGCCACTGCACTTCTTCCTCCAGTCTCCTCAGCCTGTGGCAGATTGGATGCCCCCTAGCTTCCATAGTATGTTCATCCAAACAGCTGCCCCACATCCATTACAGCCAACTATTCTCCCCAAATTTGTCACACTATCATCCTGCTTCCCCTCCTACCATTCTCCCTTCCTCTGCCACCAACCCCCCGTTGGCCAACCCCCCCATTGTAACATTCACTAGCATGCCCCATTTTTATACTTCCAGTTCACACCCTATTGCTCCTAAATGTCCTTAATACTAACTATAGTGAGATGGTTCCCCCTTAACCTTCCTTAAGATTCCTTAAGCCTCCTTAGATGTGAGTATAATAAAAGAGTACTCCCCTAACATTACTGAAGTTTTAAATTCTGGACACGTTAGTGGATGCACCTGGTTGTGCTATCCACCAATCCCAATGCAGCACCACCCCAATAAATGTTAATGAGCTTAGGGTGGGAGGGATGGGGAGGTGGAGTTGGGCCTACCCTGGCTCCTGTGAGGGTCAATTAGCCTCTTGCACAACAGCGTACCTCAGCCCCTTCCCTCAGGCAGGAACAAACCCTATAGTTCTTCCACCTTCAGCATCTAGCTCCAAATTGAATCACTTAGTTAAAGTTGCTCTCAGCTAGTTGCCTCTCTCCCAAGTCTAAATCAGTTTGAAGTTTCCTGTGTAACTGCTATAGAACAAAATTGTGCTCCCAGTACAGCTCCAATCCAAAACAGCACTGATCAAACATCCAAACACATATCACCCTCCCAGTACAAGCTATTTGAACAACAAAAGCAAACTACAGGAACAAATACTTCCGTTTAGGTCATCCTCCTTCAAACATCAGGAACAAACACTGTAGTTTTTCCACCTTAAGCCTCCAGCTCCAAAGTGAATCTCTTATCTAAAATAAATGGACCAATAAATTAGACTAGATAAATAAATGTAATATCAGTACTCAGGTAGCTAATGGGAGGGAATAATGTATGTGCAAAGGGACATTCATGTTTGAATAGTTATTGTGTTTTTTGAACTAGTAAGTTAAAGCCTAGATTAAGAAATACAAGTAGGCATTGTGTACCTGGACTTCAACAAAGCAATCAACATGGTACTGCACAGGAAACTTTCAGGGAAACCATAACAACTGGGAATAAGGTGATGAATCTATTCTAGATTAGAAGTAACATCAGTCAATGACAAGAATGCAGTTGGTAGGAGTAAATAGATTCAACTCAGAAAGTGGTATCATGATGAACAGGGGAAAATTCTGTTTAACATATGTTACTGTAGTGATATTGATTATCTGCTAGAAGTATATATGGCAAAGTATATGGATAGTTATGTGTGAAGTCCATTAAATTTGCTCTGTGAAATATGTAGCAGATTGCACTCAATTTGCGAAGTGAAATTTGCGAAATTATATAATTTGTGGAGGCATGAATCGAATCTGAAGTGTGGAATTTCATGGGTTAAATTCCACACTTCATGCAAAAACTACTGGACTGTCTACTAGGTGCCCCCTTCCTAAATGATTGCCAACCCCCAGTGTAGAACAAATATATAAATTGAATTCTTGGTGTCTAGTGGGCTCCCCTCCCCACCGATTGCCAGACCCAATGTAAAATAATATTTATTGAATCCCTGGGCCCAGATATCCAAAAGAGTTGAGCCATGCACAATAGGGTTGCGCCTGCGTAAGCCCAAAATTGCACCATTCTGCGATATTCAGCAGGAGGCAGTTGCGCCCCCAAAATCATGCTGAGCAACAGCGCAATGATAATGAAGGCATGTGCAACCAAAGGGGGAGGAACCATGCATAAATGGCACAGTGTGATATTCAACAACTTGCGCCATGCGCAATAGGGGAACAAGCGGAAGTTGTGCCATAGCGGAAATGAGCCAAAATAAAAAGGAGCAAGGGAGAGGTGCAAGAACGCTACAGGGAAGCCACATGTGTCAGAAGCATAGGCAGACAGACAGGGCAGGAGGCACAAACAGGGCAGGCCAGGGAAAGGGCAGTCTGAACAGCCAGGCACAGGGAAGGTGTGGGGAGCCACACAGCACAGAGGCCAGCACAGGCAGGTGTAACCGGTGCAGGGGCGGTAGCAGCCAGGACAGCGGAGGGAATACAGCAACAGCTGCCAGAGGGGGTGAACACAAGCCAGGGACATGGCCAGTGCCACCTTCCACATGGAGGCCATAATGAGGGGGGTGAGAAGGTGGGCAGCAGGGGGGCGTGGCCGTGGACGGGGCCCGTCGGCGGTATGCCCCCAACAGGCAGTACCAAGCCCGCACCAGCTTTGAGCTGTACACTGATACTGAGATTGTGGGCTGGTACCACCTGAATAGGGCAATTCTGAGGCAGCTTTGTGAGCTGTGCAGTGATGTGATGCAGGCACCCACACAACAGAGCCATGCCCTGTCAGTGGAGACTAAGGTAACAGCCTTCATGTGCTTGCTTGCCACGGGTACCTTCCAGAGACCAACTGGGGACACCACAGGTATAACCCAGTTGGCCACATCACGCCACTTCACCCAATTCCTCAGCACACTGCTGCCACATGCTGCAGAGTACATCCATTTCCCCAGCACAACGGCGGAGCGCACAGCAAACATACAGGAGTTCCACAGGGTAGCACGTATGCCTGGCATGCTGGGGCAATAGACTGCACCCATGTGGCCATACGCACACCACCTGGCCCTGACGGGGCCGCATGCATAAATCGCAAGGGCTATGCCAGTATCAACTGCCAGGTGGTGTGCGATACCAGGGGGTGCATAATCAATGTCTGTGGCATGCACCCTGGGGGAGCACACGATTCTTTCATCTGGCACCAGTTGGCACTGTGCCACAGATTCGAGAGTGGGGACATCCCCACTGGACACCTAGTGGGTGAGTATGCAAACCACATGGACAATCATAGGGCCTGGGGGGGCATGGCCAGAGGTGGCATGGGTAGTGGCCTACATGGCCTGGGGCAGGGCAATGCTGATCACAAAACTAACCTCCACCATCTACACACAGGTGACAGTGGATACCCACTCCGTCCCTGGCTGCTCACACCCTACCGGTGGCCCACGTCCCCATCGCAGCAATGCTACAATGAGGCACACGCCACCACTTGTAATGTCATTGAGCGGGTGTTTGGGATGCTGAAGGCATGTTTCCTTTGCCTGGACACCTCTGGCGGTGCCCTACAGTACAGCCCCTCAAAGGCCTGTGGGCTATTCCTGGCCTGTTGCATCCTGCACAACATGTCCAACAAATGTGGGATAGCCGTACAGGTTGAAGAGGGGGACAGTGATGGGGACGATGGGGATGCCGGTGACAATGGTGATGGGCAGCCCCCCCTTGGCCGACAGGACCCCTGACTGCTCCGGCTGGTACAGCTGCACCGGGACACCATCATGAAGGAGCACTTCAGCCAACCCAGGTAAGTCATGGGGCCATGCGCAACCACCGGTGGCTAAGACACAACCCACAAACATGCATGGACACACACACCAGGGGTGCATGCCGTCAAGGGAAGTGGCAGGGCACAGAAGCACACACACAACCAGGGATGGGTGAGGATTAACATGCCATGCCGAAGGACACACACACACACACGCTCACACACAATGCAACAAACGTGCACAGAGGGCAGGAGGCACACTGACCCAGAACGCACACCCTAGCAACACACATATCCACAGGCCACCACGCCCACTGCCTGTCCATGTGCATGTGTCAGATGCAGAGCACCATTGAACATTAGTGTACAGCGCAATGCAGGCATCATCATGCATACGCAACTGTGGACAGCAGCTGGGAGGGTGTGCAGGTGGACTGTGTGTCTGCATGCAGGGCCGGATACCCACCCGTGCACTGCCCACTGAAACACACAATGCACACAGGGCAGCACCAGACAGTAGCTGCACTGGGAGACAAGTCAGTCACGCGACACAGTGCCACGGCCACCACAGATGTGTGGGCAGCCCTGCTGAGACCTGCCAGCACTGACAGGCTGACCACTGGCCTCATGGGGTGGCACCAATGGTCCCCCAGGGGTTCCACTGTGTGAACGTGACCGTGCTCACGCAGGGGTCTGCAGTACACTGAACATGCCTTCACCAGTAAAGCTCAGGATGCCCACAGCTGAACCCGGTGTCGACAGGGTGGGAGTCGCACGACGCGGGGAACAGGGGGGTGGATAGTGCACTGCGTGGTGTCCACGATGCATGGGCATCTGACTGTGTGCCTATTGTGGCCATGACAGCAATGAATGCCTGTGCATGCCTGTCAGTGGCAGCGGTCACATCTTCCTGCAAATGGTCCATCCCTGCCAGGATCAGTGCGGTGTCCCTGCTGCGACGCGCCTCTGCCCATTCCAGAGTCACACGCAGTGCATCCACGTATGTCGCAAGCTGCATCTGCTGCTGGACTGATGCTTGCAGTAGGTGGGTGTGCTCATCCAAGAGGTCATCAGCCACCTCGGCATCCTGTCCCTCAGGGTGTGCATGGCCCCGATGTTCAGCACCCCTTGAGGGTGGGTGCTGTGCACCAGGACCAGGTCTGGGCATGTCCACAGGCTGTTCACAGATGCCGCCACTGAACCCTGTAGCCCCAAGTCCATCGGACGTCTGCTGATGCTGCCCCTCCGGCTGCCACTCCCCAGGGCTCAGTGGTGCCGCCGCAGTGGCTGCAACAGTCCCACTGTCCTGAACAGACACCAGTGCTGCCCCACTGGTGCTGACAGGCACAGCCTGGGACTGTGCTGACATGCAGGCCTCCATGGCGGCACCACCCACAGCCATGGGCCTTGGTGCCCTGCTGTGTATCACTTGGCACACCGTGTCACTGCCATGGCCAGTCGTGTCATCATCACTGGTGACGGACTCTGCACCGGCCACAGCCACAGCATGCTGGCATCCGTGGATGCCAGCATGCTGGGACACAGGCAGGGCTTCCTCCACACCTGTTACAACGACATCAGTGTGGACAGCCAGGTGACCCCACTGTCGCAGTGATCCACATATACCTGTGGATGTGGATGGTCCCTCCTCCAACTCTAGCCGACTGTCCGCAGTGGACAGGCCCACCACCGCTGACCCATGCAGATGTTCAGGATCTGTAAGGGAAAGCAAAGTCGCATTAGTGCGTGTGACCAACCCTGCCCCCCTCCATAGACAGACCATGACTTACCATGCAGTGATGGGACACCACCCGTCTGGATGCCACCACCCGGAACACCCTCAATGGCACTGTGCTGCATGCTTCCAGCAAGCTTCTCCTCCTGTGGGGTCAGCTGTACCATCTCTGGCTGTTCTCCACCTGTTGCAGCATGTGTTGCCCTGATGGCAGCCACCTTCTTCTTTACTCTCCTCCTGTCCATGCCCATCTTTTTCTTACATTCCTGCACGGAGCACTGGTGGCTGCCATGCAGGTTCACAGCACGTGCCACCTCCTCCCACGCAGCAGCACAGGCTTGAGGTGTTCCCCGCTGTCCACAGAGAAGTGGCTCCTGATCCAGGTAGGCCTTGAACAGGGCCTCGGTTTCAGCCTTTGTAAAGTTTGGCCTCCTCTTCCTCCCACCACTGTTTTCCTCCTCTCTAACAACCTGCTCAGTCATTATGTAGCCTGTAAGCATGGCAGTTGTTACCTGTGACTGTGCAGTCCCATGCGTGTCCCTGAATCCACAGTCTACACTCCCAAACAGCATGCAACTCACCAATAAACTGCAGTAACCGACTATGGCCACTGCAGCACATTGTCGCACTTTTATAGCACAATCCATGCAAATGAGGCGAGGAGCAACTTTAAGTAGGTGCAAATTGCAGTGCTGCGCCATTGAATGGCTGATTAGATGATTTGCATATGATGGCTGAATATCGCGCTGTTGCGCTTTGCGCAATTGTGTTGAACGTACTGAGCCAATGGCGCAGTTCTGTGACATGCGCAGTACACCTCAATGCGCATGCCCAGGTTGCTGACACAGGCGTCTGCCGCGCTGATGATGTGCTGTGCATGGTAGACAATGCAGGGCATGGCCACCATTGTGCCAGTCGTGCTATAGCGATGGTCACTACATGGCGCCGTGGCACTGGGCCATCATAGGTGCAATGGCCCAACTGCTCGGTAGTCCGCTATGGTGCTGGCACACAGGCATCCAATTGCGCTACATGCATTGTCTTCCAATGGCGCGGTGCGTGGCCATGCGCCAGAGACCCTTGACCCTGTGCCCGACCTTTGCCCCCTAGGCGCCATGCATCAGGCATGGGTGCACCTCTATCGTGCTGTTCTGTAACAGCACGATAGGGAATGGTAGTACTGTACCGCGCAGCATCTGCACATGGGGAGCTGTGCTGCAGAGCACAATATTGCCTACTATAGCTGTAAGGATGGCACGCAGATGAGCAGCGCAGTGGATAGATATTGAGTTAGCCAATCTGGTGGCAATTGTTGAGCTACACCATGGGCCTCTCTTTGGGGAGATGCCCCTGGACAGGGCCAGGACCCAGATGTGGAAGGAGGTGGCCACTGCCCTGGAGGAGGCCACCGGACAGGGGAGAAGCATGGAGCAGTGCAGGCACCGCTATGGGGACCTGCAGAGGAGGAAGCCAGAGCTACTGGCATGACTGCGGGTACATGCCAGGAGGGGCATGGTGCCACGTCCAGGTAGGGGTTCCGTCAACACACTTTTATCATCCATATGGGTCACAGTGTTGTATGTGTCCAGCACATAGGGGAGGGACCATCTGGGGTTGGCTGTGGCGGTGTTCGCAGGATGTGGGGTGGGTGGGTCTGGCTGGGTGGGAGGCACACACCTTGGGGCAGGGGGACTTTGCTTCAGGATTGTACTGATGTTCTTCTCTCCTTATTTTCCCCACAGGCCTGGACGAACACCGCAGGATGAGAGAGGAGCGGCGGAGGGAGGAGGACGGTGCAGCCAGGCGGGGTGAGGGTCATCACCGCCCACTTGACTGACCCGATGAGTGTGAGTGCCATACCTCCATGATTACTATTGCATGCTGTGTGACAGGGTGGGCAGCGGGGCATGGCCACCATTCATCGACACCACTGCCATGCATGCAACTTGTTATAGTCAACACTGTCCAGTAGCAATGCATGTCTGGGAGTGCATCAATGGTGGTCCATGCGTGCACCAGGTGCATGGTTGTGCCACTGCCTTTGCACCACATAGCCATGTCACTAAACGGCCACGGTGGTACTGTGAGTGACTTGGCTGGTGGGTGTGTGCAGCATTCCACATGGCTGTATGCGCCTGGGTGGGCAGGTCCTGTGGACGTGATCACTGCGGGTGGTCACACACCATCGCAGTGGTATGTCCCATGGCCGTATGCCATGCACAGTGGGCGGGCGGTATGGGGTTGTGCATTCACACCTATTGACTGTGCTCCCTTGTCCTAGGTACCTGCCATCTATGGGACATCAGGGAGGCTGTGTGGGAACTTCTACTGCTGGCCAAGGAATCCCTGGAAATCCTCCAGAGATTGTATACAACCGGGGTACTGAGGAGGCACAGAGGCCGGAGGTCGCACCACAGAACGGCGCTCCCGCTAGGGATCCCTCAGTCCCTGAATTCCCCTACCCCCTTGGATCCACCCTCACACCCCTCCTATCCCATCCCATTTGTCCACCCCTGCCCCTACCCACCCCCACCTTGTTTGTGGCCCCAACCTTGTATATAGTTTTGTATTTTTGTAAATAGTTGAATATTATATTTTTGCAATACATTTGATTTTGATATGAATACTGTGGTGGTCTCTGATTTGCAGCTGACTATAGGTGCTCAACTGCAGTGGTGTGCATGGCGTCAGGGGTGGTGCAGTCATGGGTATGTGTGTGTGTCCATGTGGAGGTGACTGTGGTGTGGGGGTAGCTATCAGTCAGTGTCTGTGGTGTGTGTGTTGTGCCCTGTGCACTGGATGACTGTGTGCAGTGGTCCATGGCGCGTGCTCTGTGTCCATGGTGCACCCATCGGCCCGTCCATGACCTGTGCAGCTGACACACATGCATGTCTGTGACTTTCACGGTCCGCTGGCATGTCAGTGGTGGCAGTCCCTGCAGGGTGGCCACTGTACCCGTCACTTTGCTGGGTTGCCCCTGTCACTGGTGTGGTGAATGCCTGGCTCGGGTGGCACTGTGGGCACCACAGTCGTTGTCCCACCTCCATGCTGTACCTTGTGTGTGTTTCAGGGGATGTGCCCCACTGTCTGTGACTTGTGCTCTGGGCAACTGCTGGTGGTGTACGGGTCCACAGTGCCTGCGCAGGGTGGCTGGCACTCCAGTGCCATGGAGGACTGTGGGTTGTGTGTACACAGCTTACATGGGCCCACAATGGGGGCTTGGTTGCCCCACCACTGCGTCCCTGTGTTGGTGTGCCCTTGTGTATGGGTGGGTGTCTGTCCATACACTGTGTGGCATCCGGTGTGGTGCATGCTTCCATGCACCACTGTGGGTGTCTGTGCTGGCTGTTGTGGCCAGTGGTGGGTCGGGGTGTGTCACTGGACTACTGTGCAGGGTGCTGTACCACTGGTGGTGGTGTCAGGGGCACGCCCTGTCCCGTGTGGGGTACCTCTTCTGCCAACGCATGGTCGGTCTCTCAGCAGTACCTCGGGGAGACTGTGTGTGGTGGCAACATGTCTGCCATTGTTGCATTGCCATGTGCTGCCACCCACTGATGGGTGCTTGTGGTGGGACTGGCTTGCATGGTTCTGTGGTACACAGGGTTGCAGTGTCACAGTGGGGGTGGTGGCATGCATGGGGTTTTTTGCAGTGGTGGTCACTGCTCATGGGGGGGTGTCTGGGGGTCACGGTGCAGGGTGTGCTCTGCATTGGGGGGATGGCATGGCACGGGGTGGTCTGCCCTCCTTGTGTGCCAGTCACAGCTTGCCGGTAGGTGTGATGGGGCACCATGGCCCGGCTGTGGGTTGTTTGCTTGTCTCCATGGGCCAGTAGTTATTCCAGCCCTCCCCCAGTTGTGCTGTGCTTGGCGTGTGGGGGGATGATGTCTGTTCTGCTGTGTGTTCCTGTGCCCCTCTGTGGCATGGGTGGTGGGCCCCCTAACTCCCTGGTTGAGCAGTTACATTGCTCTGCTGATGGGGTCTCCCTAGTTGCACTATGGCGTCTCTGGACTGCTCAGCTGAACATCCCTTGTTGAGCTATGGCGCATCAAATCTGCTCAGCTTCCCCTCCCTAGTTGCACTATGGAACAGGTGGTGCGATATTCAGTCGTCAGCTGTAGGCACAATTTGGCCTGCTCCGTTTTTGAATATGGCATCTCTTGCGCATGGGCGCAATAGACTTGTGCTTGCTCCTGCTATTGCTCACTTTTTGGGCGCAGTTTGAATATCTGGGCCCTGGTGTCTAGTGGCCCCCCTCCCACCAATCATGGCAACCCCAATGTAAAATTATGGTTGTTAAATCCTGGTGTCTAGTGGTCCCCCATCCAGCCGGTCACAGGCCCCAATGTAAGAATATTCATATAAAATACCTGCTGTCTAGTGGTCTTTCCCCCCCTCCACTAATCGCTGGCACCAATGTAATTTTAAAAAAAAATTAATGAAATCCCTGGGGTCTAGTGGATCCCCCACCCTGTCATTTAGTGCTCCCCCACTCCTTCCCCACTTGGACCTCAAAGAGGCAACTAGCATAGCCCTCCACTCTCCACTATGGCTGGCTGGCCAGCTGACAAAGAATGAATGAGCATGTGCTTGTACAACCACGCGCTCATTCATTTTTTTGTCAATTGGGTGACCAGCCATGGTGGAAAGTGGAGGGCTGTGCTGTTCTCCCCTTTGGGGTTCGGGTTGGGGTTGTAGGGGAGTGAGGCACTATCTGATAGGGTGGGGGTCCACTAGACACCTGGGATTTCACATATTTCTTTTTTATTACATTGGGCCAGCGATCAGTGGGGGTGTGTGTGGGGAGACCACTAGACACAAGGTGTTTTATATGAATTGTTTTACATTGGAGCTGGCAATCTGCAGGAGGGGGGACCACTAGATACCAGGGATTTAATAACTATAATTTTACATTGGACCAGCCCAATTGGTGGGGGGAACCACTAGACACCAGGGATTTAAGAAATATTATCTTACATTGGGGCCAGCAATTGGAGTGGGGGCACTAATTCCAGATTTTTTATAAATATTTGTTTTACATGGGGCTGGAGATCGGCCCGGGGGGGAGGGGCACTGAACACCAGGGACTTTGGCGAGTTGCAACTTGTAACTTCTTCATGCTTTCGTTTTTTTTATGTGCACTTAAATAAACCCAAACACAAGGTGAAGTTACAAATGGCAAATTGGAATTCAAGGTGACAACTTCACAAATTGATCCGTGGAGGCAAATTTTGCGGCTTCGCGGGCAATTCGCTGGTGAAACAAAACTTTGCTGAATTTCTATTTATGGATAATTCGGAAGTAAGGGGGAACTACAAATGGATTAAAAGGCAAACTGTTTACAGAGCGATCAAGACAGAATTGCAGTATGGGCAGAGAGAAGCACGATAAGGTATAACCTAGAGAATTGTGAAAAATGCATACAGTCAAGAACCATACTTCTCAACTGTTTTCAGTGAAATGAGGGATACTGTCACACAAAATGAGGGACAATGAGGGATGCTGACCTTCACAATGTGGGGCACATTTTCAAATATGGAGATACATGCTCAAAACACTGTGGACATAATTGTGTTTACCTCTACAAAGTTTAAGTTTTATTTAACATAGTTAATAATATGAATTTCAACTTCAAAGTCTGAATCTGCAACACATTCTCTGTGTAGGCAGCACCATTTCTATGAGGGATGGATGAAGGACAGAGCAGTTTTGAGGCGTAAAATGAGTAATGTTCCTCATAATCAGGGACAGTTGAGAAGTACGGCCAAGAACAACAGGAATTTCAAGAACATTTTAACAGTGTAAGCCTAAGAAAAACAGATGGAAAGGGATACAGGAATTTTCATTGAAACAGGAAGCATACTGTGAAGTGGCAGAGTGAAATGTTAAACGATACTAGGTTATGTGCGGTTCATAGCTCAGTGCTTGTGCTATGCACTGTAACTGAATAATGTAGGTTTGTGCTTGGATACAGAGGCCAGACTAGTAAGTAGAACAATGCTTCCAAGGTATTAGTTGTATGAAATGGTTAGCGCTTAGATACTGCAGCATAGGCAGGAGCAGGTCAGTGATTATAGTACATGGTAACTGAATAGTATATATAGAAGGCGCTTAGATGCATGGACTGATGAGTAACTTGTTATGACTTGATGTTTTGGCCTTTCTCTGTATCCCACCATATGAAGGATGCCTAGTTGAGTAGGATGAGACCCCACTGGTGGGTTAAGAGTGCCGGAAAAGGAGGAGGTATAAGGGGAGGATGGAGGGTGAGTATGACTCGCTCTAAGCAGAGTGACTGTAGCCTGCATGTTTAAGTAGGATGTGGGGGAGGAGCTCTTCTCCCACATAACTACAGGCATAGCCTTTCAATTATGTGCGGTTCATAGCTCAGTGCTTGGGCTACGTTCTGTAACTGAATAATGTTGGTTTGTGCTTGGATACAGAGGCCAGACCAATAAGCAGAACGATGCTTCCAAGGTATTAGTTGTATGAAATGGTTAGCGCTTAGATACTGCAGCATAGGCAGGAGCAAGTCAGTGATTATAGTACATGGTAACTGAATAGTATATATAGAAAGTGCTTAGATGCATGGACTGATGAGTAACTTGCTATGACTTGATGTGTTGACCTTTCTTTGTATCCCACCATATGAAGGATGCTTAGTTGAGTAGGATGAGACCCCCAAAAGAAATAATGATATCATATGATTACATCCTCCAGCTCCAGAGATTGTGGCCAGTAGCATGCAGGAGATGAAAAACCCCTTGGGGGAAACCTCTGAGGACCCATGGCTACTGACCTCCCCGTCCTTATGGGCATACTAAAGGAGAATAATCCTAAATTAATGAGACTTCCAGAGTTGCAGATCCTGATCCAGTGAAGCGAGGAAGCTGAATTCGAAATACAGATGTTGAATGTCAGATGAAGATGGCAGAACATCCTTCTAGTGAATTCCTAGTCCAATGATATCCATATCCAGGGCAGACGAGTGGATTTAATTCCATGTTTGAGCATAAGAATTCAAAGCATTGAAAGTTGCATTAGTTGAACAATCCTAATGCAAGGAAGTCTTCTGAGAGAACCTGTAGCCAAGTGACTATGTCTCTGAACCCAGAATATGAAGAGTGGTAATTGATATTCCAATTGGCAAGCTTTGCGATGAAGGCCTTGGTGATGCAGCTCAGGAGCTAGATGCAGGCCATGCAATCTGGGGAGGGTGGAGCAGTAGGAACTTCTGGTCTGGAGTGGGTGAAGCAGGTAAGTGAATTAGGAATAGATCTTAGTGCGAATAAGTAGATGTAAGTTAGATGGACCTCCAGGTCCCGAGGGGCAAGTAGGTTGTAGAATAGGCAAGTCATTCTTTAATGAACCTCTAGGCCCTGAAAGGGTGAAGCAGGAAGTATGAACAGATAGTGTAAATAAGTGGACCTGTAGATAGGTCAGCAGTAATAGTAGTAAAATCGAACCTGCACGATGCAGACATAGTAGCAGAGGAGTAGTATTGAACAGATTATGTATAGTATACAGTGGAGAGCAATGAGGAAATATAAATAGCATGGAAATTGAAGCTTTCATTGTGTGATCAACATAGTTGTATAGAGCGCTGTAGATATCCACATTTCAGGAAGCCAGAATGGTACAGCAGCTAGAATTATACTTGTGAGAATGGTCTAATGAGTTCTGAATTGACGTACTTCTAATAGTCGGGGATGGTAATAGCTGATGAAGAGCACTGAGTAGGAAGAAGTAGAGTTGTAACAGGATCCAATAAACCTTACAGCACTGAAGTAGAGTTATGTTGAGGTCCAAATCACGAGATAGAAGGTCTTTCAGATAGAACTAGCTAAGCGTCCTGGCAGGAGTGGAGTAGTAGAGAATCCATTAACTAACGCGGTATGGCAGAAGCATCCAAAGGAATTGATGGCGAATGTAAAACTGAATCCAGATGTAAGACCATAGTAGAACAAGGAGCTCTTTGAAGGCTAGCAGACTGAAAATCTTCATGGATAGCAGGGAGCAGTGAAGTGATGAACAGGCGATACCCTCGCATGGCCGGCGAGTACAGCCAGACTCCACGTAGGCCAGGTGAAGAAAGAGTGTGTGAAGTTAGACCCCATGTAGACTAGATAACTAAGGCACCACCATGGAGGGTAGCCAGGAGCAGCATGCATCCCAGAGTCAGAGCTGACAGGATGAAGCATGCAACAAGAGCACTAAGCAATATAAGGTCTGGCTATACAATAGAAATGATTAGACTCATATGGAAATCCTGAGACAGCTGCTGGTGTGAAGCTGAATGAGTCATGTAATAATGCCATATCTGGAACTGCAGGTAGATCAGTGGCAGCGAATCAAACTCCCTCAAGAGGGGAGCCTTCAAGGCGGCACTGGCAAAGTAAAACATTATTGCAACAGAATGAAGTTAGACATGGCACACTATCAATAGAAGGTTATAAAATCCAGTTGACAGCATAGGCTTTAGCTGCGTGAGGCAGATGTAGAGTAAATAATTGAACCTCCAGGCCCTGATGCTGGGCGAGGCAGGCACTATGGAATAGAGCTCAGCTGAGAATCCTGGCAGGAACTGGGAGAGGTAGGATTCAAACAAATTGAAGCATCCTGGTAGAAAGCATCCAAAAGGGGAGTGAATGTAAGCTAGGCCCATATAAGGTGTTAGATATGCGGCTGGACCACACATAGCACAGCTGGTGGAATGAGTAGAGCAGCAGCTAGACCCCATGAAGGTTAGCAAGACCATGAAATATTGTGCTGGCAGCAAACAGCAGGGATGCTTGTCAGGTGAAGCCCCTGCATGGATAGCGGTATGGCCGGACCCCACATAGGTCAAGAGGAAGAGGAGAGAGAGTCAAGGCCAGTGTTATAAGCAGGATATAACCTGGGGTTTAGAAATGGCAGGGTTCTGAATGATAACAATGTGGGCAGAAGTGGTCTCTGGTAGCTGTGCTAGTATACTAGTCTGTTGAGTATGTCTATATGACTGCTCAGTGGCCTGAAAGTTCTTGCAAAGTGATGTCCATACAAATTATATAATAAAACCACAGTGTGCTTGCATGAGGGACTAACAAGTAGCAGTAGCTGGCACCATTAGGAAGAGAAAGGCATGGAAACTAAGATGCTGATCAACCTGTCCGTTAAGCTTATTGAAGCCAGGCCCTCCATGGATTAAGCAATGAATGAGTGACATACTAAACAGTTGCTGGAGATAGTCAGGCCACAGGAGTTACCTCAGGTCCTTAAGTTAGAGAGTAGTTAACTGGTGAAGAATGCTCAGAGCAAGTCATTATTGGTAGGGGTAGAACTGATAAATATAAAGGAACTTTTACGTCGTTTTTGGTTTGAAAGCTCCAAATGCGTTAGTGTTCGGAGGAGTTACAGTAGCAGGAAAAAGAGAAAGAACAGTGAAAGGATTACCAGAACCATAAGGGATGCTAAGCTGTTGGGAGTAGCAGAAGAAGCAGTTGTCAGTTCCGACAGGACACTAAGCTTTCAGCAATTAAAGTCTAAGCTTATAAAAGATCCAAATGAGGGCCGTAACAATAAAACAGTAATATGGTGTTAGATCACTCAGACATCCGTTACCCATGACTCATGGTATGAATGTTTTCAGTTTTTGTGCCAAGCATAAGTAGTGCAAAAGTAGCATTCCAACAGCCCAAAGAAATAATGAGCAGCACACTGCAGACAGGAGGGAATCCAGGCGAGGCCATGGAGGACATACAGGAAAGGTGTAAAGCACAGACATCTGGCTTAGAGAAGATGGCAAAACAATCTGCATGAAGGAATCAGTCCCCATCTCCCAGAGACTGCAATGAGGAAGTACATTCAATACACTTAGGAGTATGCTGCAACCCTATAAGTAGTATCTGCTGTCACTTTAAAACAGTCTTGAAAATAAGCTTCAGGGCAGTGCACGAGATAGTTCTTGGTGTGTGCAACAAATGTATAAATGTTATAGCTAGTGCACCAGTCATGAGCGTGTGACTGCCAGAACAGCCCCTGAGGGAAACTACGACTGTGAAAGCGGTCACATCCATGGCAAGTAGGCAATGTCAAATAATGAGGCGCAGCTGTGGCCACCGAAGAGGTAGCCCAGTAAGGACGGTACAGCAATGGGACAAGGAAAGCCCAGCAGGCAGTAGCAGCAGACAGCTGCAAAAGATCCCAGTGGAAGCAGGCTGCGTGGGTTGGAGTAGCTCTAGGATCAGAGCAGGAGCCCAGGGTAAAATCCAGGAACAGCTGACAGCAGCGAGGTACGAGTGGCCGCACCTCGGCTGTATGGCAGTTGTGGTTCTAGCCTGCAAATTGTGCTGGAATGAGGTGTCGGAATGCCAGAGCACAGAAGACGCCAGCTACAGAAAACAACAACTGGAAAGGTAAGGGAGCTGCAGCAGACAAATTTAGGCACGGCCAGCAGAGAAAGCCCCCAAAAAAGAAAGAAACAGCAGCAGAGCAGCACAACAGAGGGACAGGAGCATGGGGTGGGGCATGACACAGAAATGAAGGCAGGCAAGCCAGGCAGGCAGGCAGGCAGGCAGAGAAAGGGGAGAGCAGAAGAACAGAACAACAAGGTAGGGAAGGGGGAGGGGGCCGGCCGGCTGGCCATGCCGCCGAAAACGAGTGCGACTCGCTCTAAGCAGAGCAGCTGTAGCCTGCCTGTTTAAGTAGGATGTGGGGGAGGAGCTCTTCCCCCACATAACTACAGGCATAGCCTTTCAATTGTATAAAGCAGAACACTGAACAGATCAATGGATAAATATTTCTGCTCTAAAGGCCCAGGTGAGGCCATCAAGGAAAATTACTAAACTGGAACACTCAAAGAGCCAAAATACAGCATATTAATATATGTTTTTTAGACTCTGGTTTTACTCTGAACTCCACGTAGCTCCCTTGAGGAATAATTTCTCATCATCCTGACTCCTTGACTAATACTTCGGGTTCATCACCCAGCCTTTCCCCAGTGATTTTCTACCTGTACCCTGCCAGGCTACCATTGCTTAACTCCCATGGCAGGGCAATCAACAATGTTCTTCAAGCCCCTCAGGATTCCATCCTACAACCAATAGGGAAGATGTGCCTGAGAGCATGAGTGGGTTCAGGGCTTGCAGACAGGTTGACGTCCTTCACTGTGTGTGTGTGTGGGGGGGAGTTACCATTTTTTTTCAGTTCTCTCTCTCAGGATGCCATGAAGGACATCATTGGATGCATGTGAGCACAGTGTGCACACATATATGCCAATGTCAGTAACATTCTTCCCTTCCCATCTAATGGTCACAGATGTACCTCTCCTTGTGGACACCCAAGGGGTGGTGTGGCAGAAGAACATAGCAACCTCTCTGGGATGCACAACCTTCCTCCCCCAGACAGCCATCCAATGAGTTAAGCATGTTCCTAAAATCAGGTTACCTGTGCCACAAGCAGTAGCCCTATGGTGGTGCCAGAGGGCTTGTTCTTGCATATTAATATATTTTACACATTTTTTGTATCATATACACCTTCTCGGTTTCATTTCAGAATACTGTACTGTGGTGACTAAATAAGAAATTTTCACAATTGTACTTTTTGACATGAAAGTTAGGGTTGAGTGCCATTAAATGCTTGGGTACACTGGATGCCTTTTAATGATGCATTCTGTGTCAAACCATAGTTACTAGCATCCATGTGAGAAACAATAAGTGTGTGATGTTACACTCAGTCTCTTTAAACCTGAAGTCATGTTGACTGTTGCTCCACTCCCTGAGGAAGTGTCAGTGCAGCACAAAACACTAATCTGTTAAGCATTTGTTGTGCCCTTAATAAACCATAGAAATAAAGACAGTGATAGCAGAAAAAGACAATTAGTCCATCCAGTCTGCTGTAACACCATATCATACTCCCAAACCTTCTATCTATACAGGGTTTTTGTCTACACTATCCAACCCTTGCACCCAGGTAGTCTTATTATCGCCCCCCACCCTGAGTAAATACTAAGCCCTTAACTCTGTTCCAGCTGTGTTTGAAACCAATAGTTTTGGCACCCACTACCTCTGCTGGCATGCTGTTCCATGGCTCAACCATTCTCTTTAAGAATTAAAATGTTTTATGCCCTATCTGAACCCCCTACTACCAGCTTCCACTTGTGTCCTCATGTTCTAGATTCACTTCACATTTTGAATAGTTCCTCGCAGTTCACCTTGTTCATTCATTCAGGAACTTGAATGTCTCTATCATATCTCCACTGTCTTGTCTGGCCTTGAGCAAGTACATGTTTAGTTCCCTAAGCCAATCCTTATAAGATCAGTCCTGCTGGCCCGAATCATTTTGGCTACCCTACATCACACCGGTATCCCATGATAAGGACAAAACAATAATAGCGAGGCCAAGAAAGGCAAATGCAAAACAGCACGGCCACGTATGATGACTGGTACATGACAGCTATCACCGAAATGGCGACCTACAGCTTTTCACCCTCAGTGAGTTACATCCCTTCCTGAGTTGGTTATTTTCAGTAAGGGGGTGAAGGGGGCAGCCCCCCCCCAAAGAAAGCCACCATGCACTTTGTCACCGTTTTGGCGATCACTATCATGTGCCAGTCGCTGAATGTGGCCATGCCATTTTGTGTTTGCTTTTCTTGGCCTCGCTAATACTGTTTTGCCATTATTACATAGAACCCTTGGCAGCATGTTCAGCCTGTCCTTGTCTTTCCTTTGGCAAGGACTCCAGAACTGGGCACAGTACTCCAGATCTGGTCTCATCAGTGAGCTATAGAGAAGCAGTAATACCTCTTTCCTCCTGTTGTCAAATCCCCTCCTGATAAACCCCAGCATCCTTTTTTTCTTAATGTAGGCCTTGTTACACTGTCTAGATTGCTTAAGGGAGTCACTTATGATGACTCCTAGGTCTCTTTCCCTAGAGGCAGGGCCCAGCTTAACTCATCCAATCAAATCCTCTGTTTGGGTTTTTTTCCCACAATTATTTAACCAGGTGAGACACCTGGTGTTTTTGTTCCCTATGTGCATCACTTTACACTTTTTGGCATTGAAATTCACCTTCCAAACCTTAGACCACCTCTCCAACTTATGTAGTTCTCTTTGCACCTTCCATACCCCTTCTATGCTTGCTGCACTACCACAGAACTTATGTCATCGGCAAATGAAACACATCTTGCCCTGAATTGCTTTTTCTATGTCACTGATGAAAATATTAAAAAGGATTGGCCCAGGATAGATCCTTGTGGCTTCCCACTGGTGACCTCCCTCTCCTTGGATCTGACTCTGTTTACCACTACTCTCTGCTGTCTTCCTTTTAACCAACTTCCCACCTGCCTAATTGTATCCTTTGATGCACCCAGATCCCCGAGTTTCTTCAGCAATTTTCTGGGAGGCATTCAGTTGAAGGCCTTGCTGAAATCAAAGTAGAGTAAATCCACTGCATGACCCTTATCCACTGTCCTAATTAACAAGACAAAAAATGCTAATGGGTTGCTCTGACAAGACCATCCTGCCATGAACCCATGCTGCTTACTATCCTGGAGCCCATTTGTCTACAGGTAGTCCACTAGGTCCTCTTCAACTAGTGTTTTCATCAGTTAACCCACAACAGAGATAAGGCAGTGCCAGCCTAGTGGCACTGAGGGTTGAGGCACTGGACACCACATCTTGGGTTACACTGGTGACCCAAATTCAGATATGTGCTCGGGTCACCATGGGTCAGCTGGGGGGGCTGGGAGTCAATTGAGTGGCCATCAGGAAGCTCTTCTATCCTGGATTGGGGAGGTTAGCTTTCCCAGTCCTTGACTGCCACAGAGTGGAGGCTCCATGGTAGTGTCCAGCAAGATTGGAGCTGGCACTAGGCTGAGTGGGTGGAACGGTTTCGTTGCTGGTTCTAGAGCACATGCATTCCTCAACACGCTTGTGCAACTGTGTCTGCTAGGATCCCGGGAAGTTAAGGGAAGAAAATGGGAAAATGCTTATGTCCCCCCATCACCATATGTGATGGTGCTTCCAAGGGCCTGATGGCAGCAGTAGATGGTGATGGGTGGGCAAACAGCTCTATAAAAAAAAACAACAGAGGTAAGACTTACAGATCTGTAATTATCCAGCTGCTCTTTTTCCCTGCCTCCTCGAGTGGAACTATTTCTGCTACCATCCAGTTTTTGGGAACTACCCCTCTCTGAAAAGAGCTATTGAATAGCACTACCATGGGCTCAGTTAAGTCCAATGCCAGTTTCTGGAGCACCATCAGATGCATCCAGTCAGACCTCTATGCCTTATCTATCTTTAGGACTGTTAAACATTTTCTGACCTTTTCACTAGTAAACATCTATTGCTCCATTTTTGGGATTTCCACTGCAGCGGCCTTTATGATGCCCACTGGCAAAGGCACGCTGTCATCCCTATAGAGTACTGAGCAGAAGTAGTTGTTCAGAATAAGTGCTTTCTGCTCATCCTCCTCTTTTACCCTGTCTCCCTCTGTTAGCCTAACAATTCTTGCTCCTGTCTTTCTTTTATCTCTTATATACCTGAACAACTGTTTTCCTTGCCCTTGACCCCCTCCACAATACATAGCTCTGTGTTTGCTTTGCTTCCCTGACTTCCCTCTTGACCACTCTATTTCTTATTTTTTACTATCCTCATCATCCCCTGGCAACCCTTTGTTACTGATGAAGGTCTTCTTTTGGCCCTCACTGCCTCCCTGACATTTTCATAGAACCATATTGGTCTCTTGTGCCTGTTTCTCTTGGTAACCATTCTCAAGCATGACTTTGTTGCCTCAAAAATGGCCTCTTTTACTTTTCCCATCTTTCCTCCATTGCTATGATACTGTCTCCTCCAGTTAACTCGCCCAGACTTATTTCCTCATCTGATTGAAGTCTGCACTTGAACTTCAGCCTTTGACAAGGACTTACTGATGCAAATTGCCAGCTCTAAGCGTATGATGTTATTGTCACTGGACCCCAGTTGTTCCCCAACTCACATTCTGGCTACCCTTTTTGAGTTGGTGAGTACCATGTCAAGAATGGCAGCCTGCTTTGTGGGTTCCTTGACCAGCTGCACCAGCATGCAGTCCTGTAATGTATCTAGCAGGGCCAGACTTCTGGTTTTCCTAGCTACTGGAAAGTCTTAGTTAATGTCTGGCAGGTTGAGATCCCCCACTACTACCATTTTCTCTCCTCTTCTTGCAACTATCCTCTCTACTTCTGTGCCTAGTTCCTGATCACTCTCATCCCCCTGCCCTGGTAGTCTATAGACCACCTCATATGCAATTTCTTACTTGATGCCACTGTGAGATGATCCCACAGTGATTCGATTTCTTTATTCCTTCGTCTGATGGAATCATTCTCCACTTCCCCAGTGACTTCCGTGACATAGAGGGCTACCCCTCCTTCAGTACCTTCCCCCTATCTCACCTATATATGCTGTGTCCTGGGACCATTAGGTCCCAGTCATTTTTCTGTGTGGCCTCAGTTCCCATAAAGGCTACAAGGTCCAGCCCAGCATCTGTTACCATCACCTGGAGCTCAATGATTTTGTTTCCCAGGCAGACCACTTTCCATCTTGTGCCTAAACTAATTTTGTTTTTTTACAGGTCCTCTTCCTTCATCTTCCCCTAGCCTCAATAATTTATTTTTTCCCAGCTTAGTGAGCCCACCTCCCTGGCATTTTTTCCTACCCTTTTATGAACTTGTCCCTTGCTGCCTTCCTCCCCAATGTTTCTAGCCCTCAGTTCAGGGGGAGCCCTTGATAGGTCCTTCACTTCATTTCCCTTCTCACTGGGTTCCCTCGCCTTAGTCTCCCCTTCAGTCAGTTTAACTGTTCACAAATGTATTAGTCAAAATCCTTCCCCAGCCTCTTGTCCCAGAAGTCCTCCAGTGTCCCAAAAAGTAGTACCTCCCCTGCTTCTTAACACCATTTTTCAACATCCTCCTATCTCCTTGTTCTCTTCCTTCCTGATTCAGTTCTTCCCAGTCTTCCTTCCCCGACACAGGGGAGACCTTGGAAAAGGCCAGAGAAGTGGAATGTGCCTTCAATCTATCACCAGCATTCAGAAGTTATTCTTCACTGCCTCTAAAGGCTAGTTCATCAGATCATTGGTACCCAAGTTTACCAGCTCTGCCACAACCTTCTCGACCATCCTCCCTATGCTATCCATATCCTGGATGGCCGATGTTCCAGGAATGCATCTAACAACACTCTTTCCTTTATTCATCTGCCCACCACCTTCTCCACAGTCTAATCATGGAGTTTCCTACAACTCAGATACTCCTTGTTAACATCCTCCTGCTCTTACCCCCAGGTGCTAAGTTGTCCTGCCTTCTTTTCTGACTGAGAAAGGAGTGGGGGTGTGGGATGTGGGCACCATCTCAGCTGGTGTCACAGCTGAGATATCACACCTCGGGTTGCTGCCAGTTGAACATGTAGCTCCCCAATGGTCCTGTGTATGGGGCAATGTCCCCTCTTCCAGAGTATAACCCTAGAGATGAGCACCCTACATTCCCTGCAGCTGACAATCTCCCTAGTGTACCTTTGCTCCATATTGTCAGCTGTCACCCTATAGACAATAACAGCTAGTCTTCCAGTCTTAACCTTCTTCCTTTTACCTGCATGTTATCTTTTAACCGAGACCCAAACTGGCCTACCCTATATAGGTGGTTTTGTCAAAGGTATTTCATTGCATAGTTATGTACCTGGAAAACCTGTGGATGCTTCCTTTTAACCCATACCCTAAATATGTAGTTAGCTAGAGATGGGTACTTAAATAGGGGGCCTGATTTTAAAAGGGTGGCACAGAACTTGCATTAAGCCTGGCACCACAACCCTTTGAATCTGGCGCTGCACCACACACTTATGCCGCAACTGTGTCCAATCTACAGCTGTGTCTAATTTTAGTAGGTCCGACACAGTTGGGACAGTTTATCTGATTTATGGCAGCCTGCATGAAATTTCTGGTGCATGCACCGCAAAAAAGGGTCCTTAGAATTAATGGAAGCTAGACCACAAAAAGCTGGTCTAACTTGCTGCAATTTCCACACAGGATAGAAAATATCATTAGGTTACCACAAACCCAGTGCACCATGACTACGGTTCAACCGAGACTGGCAACAATCTGGCCTCTTTGAAAATCCTACCCAGGGTGTTTGTCCCTTAACCTAAATACAGATCCACTTCCACAATATACTATGTTGGGTTCCCCAGATAGAGAATGACCTTGGTTCCCTTTGCACAAGCTGCCTAATGACTATCAAGTACCTGTACTGACCTCCAGAGACC
Organism: Neoceratodus forsteri; assembly: GCA_016271365.2. Lineage (NCBI taxonomy): Eukaryota > Metazoa > Chordata > Ceratodontiformes > Ceratodontidae > Neoceratodus > Neoceratodus forsteri. The sequence goes on from CM057452.1 coordinate 1,398,805,801, forward strand.
ACTGTGGTCCCGTGGACTTCCTGCTGACTGCCCTAGATCTGATGCTCCACTCCTTCTCTTTACAATTCTCTCAATGGGGACACCAATGCAATGTATGCTTGAGTAGGTTTGTATATGAGGCCTAAGGCTTTACTTCCTGCTACCACGCCTCCAATTACCACCTAGCTCAGAGGCCCAAGGTCAGACAAATCTCACCCAACCCCTAAACTAACAGAGCAAGACAAAACCCTTTAAAATGGCTCTTAAATGTGGGCTACTGTAGCTGCTCTCAATTTACTCTACAGACACAGTAATTAAAGGTGCTTTTATATTCAGTACTTACTTGGAACATTGCCGTCTGAATCGGCTTACTTGCTCCGTTTGCTCTTCCTCTTCTTTTTACATGCTGTGGCTGTGCAGCATTCCTGCTGGCCTTCCTATATATAGGGGCATTTCTGGCAGAGAGGTCTGTGAATGGGAGTGGCACCAGTGCAGGCAAAGCAGAGTTTTTACACACTTGAAAAAAATGCCTGCACCGGTGCACTCTGCTCCATGTTCTCAACAAACCAGGGAATGCGTTTTGCTACGATGCAGCACAGCAGAGAGGCTTTCAGTGCTCTGGCAGTTCATTACATTGACAGATCTGCACCAGTTCAACTGATTTGTACTGCTGGTACAGGTGCAGATCCGGTAGTGTAAAAGCACCTTATAACACTCCTCCAGCAAGTTTTCCCACAACTTACCCCGCCTATTTTGTCTCAGAAACAAAATCCTCCTCAGTTCCTGTCTGTGACAAAAACAGACAGCCTTTGCTTTAATGCAGCAAGCTGCAGGAGTGAGTCCTTATATACTACAAATCAGAGTTACTGCTTTGACCCAGGGGTGTAGCCAGGAATTTTAAACTTGTACTTGAGAGCTGGCAGAATTGTTGCCCCCCCATACACACAGACCAAAAGATGTGCTGACCCACCACACGCCACAAACATTGCCCCACCACCGTTTCAATCAACAATATATTCTAAGCCAATGATCCTAGTAGATTCAAAACATTTGTATGCTATCTAATACACACACACACACACTATCAATCAGACAGAAGTTGACTGGCTTTTTGTTACAGTGTTTAGGATACATTGTGATAAGCCTCTGTACCACATCAAGGAAGCCAGTCTTACAGAATTCCATTCATATCAGAACTCATGCATACCTGCTTGATCAGGTCACTCATACAATCATGGCCTCAGAGTTTAGCACCCACACATCCTCCAAAGAACTTTCACAAATCCACACTAAAGCATCCAAACAGGGGAAAAAAAACAGTTCTTCAGGTACATCAGGCTGTGTTTGTGTTTGTTGCCCTGGCCCGTGGGACATATTGCACCTGGATTTTCCAGATTTTGCTGTACTCAGCAAAGAAAGTACACTGAGTGTGCCTGCCAACACCCATGCTTTGATCTCCTGAAGTGCTTCAAGTTTGTGATTTTTCCCTGATTGCGTATCTTGATTTTGAAGCACAGACCTGCAGTTGTGTGGGACTTCTTTTAGGAAGTTTCCCTGGTGATTCAATACCTGTAGTACTAACGCTAGAGTTGCAAACTTCACTATTAAAACAATATTGAATTAAGAGAGTCCATGCAAGCCAAGGCAATGCAGTTTTATTTATTTTGCAGTTAATCATTTTGTCCTTCGGCAGAGCCTCCCCAACTCCATCACCCAGCGTCCCAGGGACTTACCTTCATCCTGGTGCTTCCCCCACGGCTTGCCCCCCATGGTGGGGGTTGACGACAGGTGCATTACCGCTGACAGAATGAATCCTGTGCCAGTAGAGGGCCCTGTAGGTGGTACAGAGCCTGCAAGGGGTTGGTGTCACTGTGTACTGCACCCTCTGGCCATTTTACAGTTTTTACCCCAGGAGGGATGGATGTGCAATGCGCCCACACATGCCCACACATGCTGCCATACATGAGACATCAACAAGCACTGTTCCTCAACCCCAAAGTGGTCTCCAGGGCAGTCTTCCCCCAAGTCTCCATGATAGGGCAGACAAACACCGGGAGCAGCAACCCTTCCTCCCCAGAGGAGGAGAGCAGTCCTCCAGATGCTCAATCCTCCTCTCTCCAGCTGACCCTTCATGACCTGAGTCCATTCCCAAACCTGGGTCACTGGCATGGGAAAAGATAAGGTGCCCAAGGTTCCCCAACCCTCTTCGCCACAGGACCAGACACAATTTTATTTCTATAGTATTCTACTCCAATGGATCAGGGCACTTCACATAGAAGAAAACATTCACCAGTTACAATATGAACATACAAGCAATTAAATGCGTGAGTAAATAAGTAAATAAATACATAAATGCATACATATATAAATAAATACATAACCACATTCTACAAGGACATCTCTTAAAATAATTGATCAGTGCAGAAAGCCTTCACATAAAAGTAGCATGTCATCCCCTTAAATGCCAATACTGAGGGGGAACTACTAAGATGGGAAGATAATGAGTTTCAGATGGATGGAGCTGCCACTGAGAATGTCTTACCATCAATTGATTATTTGTTTTTCTTTTTTTAGTCAAGGTTGTATGCTTCCAGGCTGGGGCAGGCTTGGCTCCCGTCATCCCTATTCCCATCACCCCACAATGGGGCCCACCTCCCCAGAGCTAACCCGTCCAACTCTCATTCCCCATTGGATTGTCCTCCATGGTAGGGCCTGGAGGGGAAGGGACTTCCTCCTCCTGGAGTCTATCATCCAGATTTGGGTTGGCAGGGTCCTGATGTTGGAACAGGTGATGGGTCAGTGCACGGGTCATCATATATGCCTGCCTTGCCTTCCTTTTTCCTCCATTGTTCTTCCCTTTCCCTCGGTGGGATGCACGTCGGTGCACACAGCTCCCTCCTTTCATGCTGCTGCCATCCCACACTGCCGCTAAGCTTCCATTTAATGGCAGTCTTGTGGTGGAGGAAACAGTCCACTCTTCCTCCCTGGCAGAGGAGAGCAGTCAGTTGTATACACACTTCTCTCCCCCAGAGCCATCCCCCAGTAACTCAAGACAGCCACTGATCTAGGGTCACCAGCAAGGTGGGTGGTAGCTCTGCTGTCACACCACTGGGTCAGCTTTGTCTGGTTATTTCAAAGGAGATCTCAAGAAGGCCAGTTTTAACTACCCAGCTGAGTGAAGTGGGTGACCAAGATTATACCAAGCCAAGAGAGCATTGGAGTAGCCATGGCCTAACCTGTCCAGGGCATTGTAAGTAAATAATGTGGTCCTGAAAGTGGTGCACCACCTAATAGGCAGCCTATGCTTGTGCACCAGCTACAGGAGACACACCAACCCTTCTGACAGCCTTAGGGATAGAGCGTTACAGTAGTCATTCCTTGTGATAACAAAGACATGTTCTAGGGTCGCCAGATCCACTTGAACCAAATAGGGTTTAACTTAGGAAATGTTCTGGAGCTGGAAAAACACAGCAGATCACTGCCAATACATGATATTCAGGTATCAGCCTATAAGCCACAGTGACCCCCAGATTATTTACCCTGTCCACAGCTGCCAATGTGGTACCATATAAAGTTGTGAAAACAATAGAATTCCTCTTAACAGCTGACCTGCAAAGACCTGGTTCCACTAGCAGCAGCTTTGTTTTGGCTGGATTAAGATTCAACCAGCTGGAGGCCATCCAGTCAATGCTTTCTTAAAGGAATTCCTAAAGCACCAAGACTACCTCCTGCCTATCTGATATAAAGAACAGAAACAGTTTAGTATCATCTGCATAGCAGTGGAAGCTCACACTGTACCACTTAATGACCTGCCCCAAGGGCAACGTGTATACCACGAAAGCATGGATAGAATCAAACTCTAGGGAACTCCACAGCTGACCTTAGATGCCTGAAACAAGAAAGACCCTATCACAACCCTTTACAATCTGCCGGACAGGTGAGACTCAATCGGAGTCTAAAGAGGAGCTACTAAGTAGGTATGGGAAGAAAAGGACAATATCAGTGAAGAAAGTCTAGTGGTGAAAGGGCTATGGAATAAAGGTGGAGTCAAGAAAACCTAATAAATGTTTCTTTTTTTTTTCCATTTAGCTTTTTACCTCATCGGTAGGCATGGGCGGGCTCCCGACTCTGTCCCTGACTCATCTCATCTGGTGTCTTGCCTCTCCAGTATCTCAGGCCCAAAATCCCCCATAGATTGCCCCCCATTGTGGAGCTGGAAAGGGGAGGACTGTCCTACCCCCACCCAAATAACCACATCCAGATTCAGCCTGGAGACAGGGCGATGCCATGAGATGGAGGTATGCAGGCAGGCAGGACTCTATGTAGCCCACACCAACCATTTTCCATTTACTGACTTTTTTACCCATTGCTGGGGCACTCATGTCAGTGTGCACACGTGGAAGCATGTGCACACCGCAGAGTCCGGCAGAACCCTCCTGTCTTTGGTTCTCCGGATGCGCACTACCTTCAGGCCTCCACCTGGTGGCAGTCATTTGGCAGGAATGTCAATCCACTCTTTCCCAGGACAGCAGAGCTGTCTTCCAGGCACTTGATGCTCTCCTTCCCTGGCCAACCCCCACCAACCTGCGTTTGCCACCAAACATTGGTTGCCAGTGTGGCAGGAGGAAAGATGCTAGTGCCTCAGCCCTCCACCCCAATGATCCAGCCCCAATAAATATTTCTAAGATAATTCAGAATGATAATTTAAAAGTTAGCCTGAATCTCATTGTGATACATAATGGGGTAATAGCTATGATCCACCATAACCAGTTTTGGGGCTATTCAGAGGGAGAGAGGAATGAGTATTTCTTAAGACAGAGGGTGGTTTACATGAGGGATGAAATACTGGAAAGAGTTGTCAAGGCAGAGATGCTGATTACATTTAATGTTGGAATAGATAGACATAAGAGGGACAGGGGAACATATGGTTAAAACCCCTAATGGTGCCAAGAGGTGGTCTTACAAGACCTGCTTCTGTCATATGTTCCTTTATTTTCTATGTGTCTTTCACACTGATAGAGGTTTCTGTGAGGAATGCTTGGGGTCCGATTCTCAAAGGGGGCTGTGTTTGGCACAAGCTGTGGCAAACAGCAGCTTGCCCCGAAGCCCCATACACCAGGTACCCTGCACCAGATTCTGATACAGGAGGGGTCCTGGCACCAAAGTCCCCTCACTTGCAGCAACCTCTCCCATGCAACACATGCCTAGCACATGGAAGGGTTATGCTACAACCTCCTGCAGACACTGCAGTCATCCTTGCCCCATCCCTAGTGTTCTAGTGGCCCCTCCCCCTGCCCCGAATATACCTGTAAATATGTGTAAAAAAATGTATTTATCCCTGGTGGTCTAGTGGTCCCTCCTCCCACCCTTAATATGCCTGTAAATATGTGTAATAATATATTTATCCCTAGTAGGCTAGCAGTCTCTCCCCTCAACCCTGATATGCCTGCTATCATGATAAGCAATTGTAGTGAATCCATCCTTCGCCCCAATATGCCCAGTATTGTGCACATAGAACACATAATGTACCCTGGTGGTCTAGTGGTCCCATGCCCCCCCACCCTGGCATGTAGTGTCCTTCCCACTACCCCCCGTGTCCCATACTCCGAGCCAGCACTGGCACACCCCTCCACACACCACTTTGGCTGGCGCCAACTGAACTGTCACTGAGCACTCATATTATAATAATGCGCACTCATTTTTGTATTGTATTTATAATACAAACATTCAGTGACAGTTCATTAGGATGCTAGGCTGTGTGTGGAGGTGTGTTGGTGCTGGCTCGGGTACGGTTTGGGGAATGGGGAGGACACTACATGCCAGGGTGGGGGGCACAGGACCACTAGACCACCATGTTCAGTATGTGCTATGTGCACAATACTGGGCATATCGGGTGAGAGTGGGTTCACTAAGGTGTTAACATGATAGCAGGCATATCGAGGAGGAGGGATCGCTAACCACCAGGGATAAATACATTATTACACATATTATGAGCATTTTCTGGGGTGGGGGGAAGGTCCTGTAGACCACCAAGGAGTAGTTCTTTTTTAAATATATTTACGGGCATATTCTGGGTGAGGGGAAGGCCCACTAGATTGCCAGGGTGTATATTTTTCATAACGGTATAAGGGACATAACAGGGCTGTGTGTGTGTGTTGGGTGAACATGGCACAGTGCCCCAACAGGCTACATTTCTCCAGAGGATTTTGTTCTAACTACCTTTAGACCAGCCCTGGCTGGTCTAGGTGTACTTAGAAAGTTGTCCTCTGGAGGAGTTCTGTGAATCACATTTTGGGGGTTGTGGCAGTTTGCATCTGCCACATGCCCCCTAGCACCAGATTGCAGCCCATATTTAGGTGCAGAGGTGGTGCAAGCTCCGTTTGGGGCAGGCAGCCTGCATTTGATGCAGGCTGCCTTTGAGAATTGCTCTTGATGTATCTTTCAGGGCAAGGTAAAAGGCACCTTGCACCATTCTTTTTGGAGCAAGCCCTTTGCGCCATGCCAGAAGCTTTGTGAATCAGGCTCTTGGTCTTTTGCTATTTTCAGTTTAGGTCTTGGAACCAAGACTACCATTCATTGGGAAAAACATAAGGATCATGGTGGCAAGGCAAGGCAAATTTTATTTCTTAGGTGCCCATTCCCAGAAGCTCTGGGCGCCTCACATTAAAATCATAAAAATCAGCAAACAAGTTTTATGTTAAAACAATAAATACACTAATAAAGCTAAAAAAAAATGGTTAGAAACAAGTTAGCTGTCTTTCCCTTGTATTTAAAGGGCTACATCTGGGTATGTCAAGGCAAATAGGTGGGTCTTAAGGCAGCCCTTGAATACCTCGACTGAAGGGGCCTCCTTGATGACTAGCGGGTGTGAATTCCATATGACGGGGCTGGAGATGCTAAAAGCCCTGTAGCCAGTGATTTTAAGCCTCATCCTGGGAATCACTAGAAGGCCCCTAGAGGAGAATTGGAGGGAGCGGACTGGGGTGGTAGGTATTAGGAAATCCAACAGATAACCAGGGAAAAGTTTATGTAGGGCCTTAAAGATAAGTAAACCCACCTTGAAGATAACCCTCCACCTGACCAGCAGCCAGTGCAGTTCATGCAGTACCAGAGTTACATGACAAAACCTTGAAAGGCCTGTCAGCAACCTGGCAGCTGCATTCTGCACCAGCTGCAGCCGGTGGTGGGTACCTCCCGAGACCCTGAAGTATAAGACATTACAGTAATCAAGCCGGGAAGTGACAAAGCCATGAGCTAGAGTGAGCAGGTCCTCCGGCTAAACTAGGGGCTTGATCATGGTGATGTTCCTCAAGTGGTAAAAACCACTTTGGACAATGGATGACACCTGAGATTCAAATGTCAAAACATCATCCAGGAATACACTAAGGTTACGCATGCTAGAAGAAGCCATCAATGGTGTTGGCCCAGGAAAAGCCCAGTTGCCACACCAGAGGCATTCCTATCATGCCTCTGGCCGGTTCCCACTACCAGGACCTCTGTCTTGTCTGGGTTCAGCTGCAACCAGCTGGAGGACATCCAATCGTTGATCTTGGTCATGCAGGAATTAAGCACATTCACAGCAACAGATGTTCCAGAGGCAAAGGATAGATACAATTGGGTATCATCTGCATAGCAGTGAAAACCCACATTGTACTTCCTAAAGAGCTCATCTGGGGGAGCATGTACATTGCAAACAACATCGGCAACAGGATCAATCCCTGAGATACTTCGCATGACAGGAGCTTCAGAGAGGAGGAGAAATTCCCCATCACTACCTGCTGCTTCCTGTCAGTGAGGTAGGACTCAAACCAGTGGATGACAGTGCCAGCATGTCCACAGTACATTCTGAGATGTTCAAGTTGCACAAAGTGATCAACAGCATCAAATACTGAAGAAAGATCGAGAAGGATGAGAACTGACCTGTCTCCTCAATCCCTAGCCCTAAGGAGGACATTGTGCACCCGAACTAGTGCTGTTTCCATGCTATACTGTGCTATGCCTAACTCAAAAACCTGACTGAAGATATTGAAGGTCACAAGGTGCTTCTCAAGCTGAAACACCACAAATTTATCAACAACCTTACCCAAAAATGGAAGGTTGGAGGTTACAATGGGATCCTCAAGCTGAAGCACCACAAATTTCCCAACAACCTTACCCAAAAATGAAAGGTTGGAGATAGGTCGATAATTCGCCAAGACGTCCGGATCAAGAGATAGTTTCTTTAAGAGGGGCCTCACCAGAACCTCTTTCAAGGAATCCAGGAAGACCCCTCTGACAATGAACACTGGACAATCAAGGTGAACCCTGGTCCAACAGAATCAACGCATCCCATTAAGAAACATGCTGGTACCCGGTCCAGTTCACAATATGTGTTATTTATTTATTTATTGAAGAGTTTCACTAGGAATGGCACACTGAGCAACAGGTTGCATGTCTCATGGTGCATCCTAGGGGGAAGGGTAGTGGAGTAAGCATACAATTATAACACAAACAGAGCAGCAAGATGACAATATACAGTAATAACAGAACTAATATGTGCTATTACTTCAGTATCAAAGCAACCTCAATGACCTCAGCCACCTCCACCGGTTTAAACTCCTTCCCGACAGGCAGAGTGCCTCTGCTATCCTCATGGTGATCACTGCGAATCATTGAATGACTCACTGAAGGAATTCTATGCTGGATTGAGGACACTCTGTCCGAGAAGAACCCAGCAAACCCATCACACAAAGTGACAGAAAAAATCTTTTTCAGCTGCAGACACGCTGGATGTAATAGCCTGTCTACAGTCTGAAACAGTACTGCTGGTCAGTTCTTCCCAACAGCAATCTCCTTGGACAGGAACTCTGCCTTCTTATGGTTGCTTTCCCCCTGGTACTCACCAAAGTGGGTATGCAGGGCCAGCTTGTCCACCTCCAGCCTGGTCCTCTGCCAGCAATGCTTTAACTTCTGACCTCTAATCTTCATCATCTTGAGCTCCCCATCAAACCAAGGAGACCTCAAGTGAGAAGATTTGTGCCATACATGGACCAATACAAGTGCATTGAGTGCCGTGGACATCACCTTATTATAGATGGCAACCGCCGGACCGGTGACACTTGTGGAACACAGGGACTCTCCTTTTCACTTATTTCTCATTTTAGGATGAAGCAACTTCCTACTTACAAATTGAAGGGAGTAAAATACAATTCTCTAATGCAGTTGTGTGTATATAGATGTATAGAGATAAAGACAGAGCTAGAGCTAGAGACAGAGACAGTGATAGAGATGGAGATGAAGATGGAGACAGAGACAGAGACAGAGACAGAGAGACAGAGACAGAGATAGACATAGACATAGAGATAGAGATAGAGATAGAGATAGAGATAGAGATAGAGATAGAGACAGTGATAGAGATGGAGATGAAGATGGAGACAGAGACAGAGACAGAGACAGAGACAGAGACAGAGACAGAGACAGAGACATAGAGATAGAGATAGAGATAGAGATAGAGATAGAGATAGAGATAGAGATGGAGATGAAGATGGAGACAGAGACAGAGACAGAGAGATGGAGACAGAGACAGAGACAGAGACAGAGATAGACATAGACATAGATAGAGATAGAGATAGAGATAGAGATAGAGATAGAGATAGAGATAGATATTCTTTACTAACAAATTTCATTAATGCACCAGTTATGGTAACTTAAGACCACAAAAGCAGGCAAAAGTGGCAATAGGGTTTCAGCTCTATCTCCCTACCCCCAAACCCAAGCAGCAAAGGAAAAAACACTAGGGTTTGGGGTCTCTGGAGTCTTGGCGAATCAGTGGTGGGGTCTTCCTTGGGGCTGTCATCCCTAATGCTCCCCCCTTCCCTCCAAGCCCATAGCCTGTATTCTGAAACACAAGGAACAGCTCCAAGTCAGTGCCTTATAGTGCTTCACTCTTCAAAGGTAGAGAAATATGGCTTGCCACTCGCTGCCAATGCAGTTTGTTGTAACTTTCCTCATACAGGGCCCACAGGACCTTGATGAAGAAAAGAGATTATGTGGGATGTTGTTTGCTCAGGGAATGGGTTGGACATTAGGGTTGACAACCACAAGGAAGACCCCACTACTGATTCAACAAGACTCTGGAGACCCAGAACCCTAATTTTTTTTCCCCCTTTTGCTGATTAGTGGTGGGGTGGGGAGTAAGTGTTGGAAAACTATAGCCACATTTCCAACTTTGTGGTTTGTTACCTAACTGGCATTAACAAAGTTTTTGCAAAGAATTTCCTTTCTTTTTGAGATAGTGGAATTGTATCCTCATTCATGCAGGTCCTTTTGGGGCCTGAGTGAACAGATGAAGATGCTCTGCACCAAGGGAAGACTCTGTCAACCTACAGAAGTGCAGGGGCCCTTACAGGTCCTGCTCTTCTGTGCAGCAATGGATGTGAAGAATTCATGGAGCTGTCTGGTGGGCTGTGGAAATTTAGGGCCCTGTGGTCCCTGTGCTTCTGTATGGCTACAGATACAGATGCACAGGACAAAGACTTCATTTGTCAGTCAATGCACAGGGCCCTCTGACACCCATGGGTGGAGAGGTGCAGGGCCCTATGCCAAGAGAACAGCTGTCTTCACTATATGGTACCCAGGCACATGCGGACAACCCTGCACCCTTCATTCCCTGGGTGGGGGGGGGAATGTAGAATAACAATGTCATCTCCCCAGCCTCATACCATCCCACTGGGTCACTGTGATCACTGCCAAACTCAGCTCATTTGCACATGATCACAAAATATACCTGCTGTGGTAAAGACTGGCACTACAAAGTTTGTTAACAATTATATATATATATATATATATATATATATATACAGTATATATATATATATTTAATTTTGACCACAGATTTTCAAGTTACTTGTTTTATGATTCGCCTTATAAACATGACATGTACCATTTATAGTATATTGGAGGAAATGTCATTTCACACCAGAAGTGTGAAAAGAGGTCTCATTCAGGATTTAAAAAATGACATGTGTCATGGTTCTGAGGTAGTGTAGAAAAATGGTTATGTTGAAAGTTTGGAATCAAAATATTTAAAATTAGTGAAGTTATGAGTAAACATTGAAATACTGCAATATTTGTACACCAGATTTTAAGCATTGCCTTCTTGTTACCCACCTCATGAACTCAGCAGGTGAAAATTTTCAAATCCCCACCAAAACATCAGTCCATACCACTGAAACATCAATCCTTGCAACAGGTGCAGAAACACATTTTGGCCAGGATTTGAAAAATGGCAGGTGTCACATTCATGAGATGGTGGGGGGAAGAAAAGACTATGTTGAAAAAATAGGGGTCAAAATATTTAAAATTACCAAAGTGATGAGTAAGCATAGTAAAATTTCAACCTACACAGATAACATTGCCATTTTTATACATTATGACCCCATCATCATATAGTGAAGACAACTGTCCTCTTGGCACAGGGCCCTGCACCTCTCCACATATAGAAACATAGACAATGATGGCAGAAAAAGACCAATGGTCCACCAAGTCTGCTCATAACAATCTATCATACTCTGAGACCTTTTGTCAATACGTGGTCTTTGCCTGCAATTTCCATTCCCTTGCTTACTATTTTACCACTGCCCCCCTGAGTAACTACTAAGCCCTTACCTTTGTCTCAACCATGTTTGAAACCATTAATAGTTTTGGCAAGCATCACTTCAGTCGACAGACTGTTCCATGGTTCATCTGCTGTCTCTATAATATATAACTTTCTCCCATCCCTCCTGAACCTCCTCCACCAGCTCCCACTGGTGACATCATGTTCCTGATTTGTTATTCATGTTTAATAGTTCACAGTTCACCTTGTTCTATTATAGCAAGCCTCTCTCATCTGGCCTTTAGCAAGTACTTGTTCAGTGCTCTAGGCTGATGCACGTAGGATCTGCCCTGCTGGCCCTTAATCATTTTGGTTACTCTATGCTGAATCATCTCGAGACTTTCCTTGTCTTTCCTTGGGTGAGGACTCCAGAACTGGGCAAAGTACTTTAGATGTAGTCTCACCAGTGATTTATACAGAGTTAACTGTACCGCTTTCATCCTGCTGTCAGCACTCCTCCCAAGACACCTCAGCATTCTGTTTGCCTCACTATAGGTCTTGTTATACTGGCTAGATTGTTTAAGGGAGTCATGTATGATCATTCATTTATCCCTTTTCACAAAGTGGTGTCCAGCTTAACCCTTCCAATCCAATAATGCATTCTTGGGTTCATTTTCCCTATGTGCATCATGTTGCATTTTTAGTGTTGAATTTCAGCTGCCAAACCTTGGACCAGGTCTCCAATCTTTGCAGGTCCCTCTGTATCTACCTTACCCACTCCTCACTATCTACCCTACCACATAGCTTTGTGTCTTCTGTGAAGAAACGAATGTAGTCCTATATTCCTTCTTGTATGTCACTGATGATCACATTGAAAAGGAATGGACTCATGAATGATCCCTGAGGCATGCCACTTGTGACCTCCCCCTCCTCGTATCTGGCTCGGTGTACCGCTATCATCTGCTGTCTCCATTCTAACCAGCATCTGCTCAATCTATGTCCTTTGCTGCACCCAGATCTTCTAGCTTCTTCAGCAACCGTCTGTGTAGCACTGACTGGAATGTTTGCTGAAGGTGAAGTAGACTAAATGCACTGCATAAACCTTATCCACTGTTCTAGTAACCCAGTCAAAGAATACTATCAGGTTGTCTGACAAGACATCCCTGCTGTGAACCCATGATATTTACTATTCTGGAGCATGTTTTTCTGCAAATAGTCCACTAGGGCCTCTTTGCTATTGTCTCCATCAGTTTAGGTACCATGGAGGTATGACTGACAGGTCTGGAGTTACCTGGCTGCTCTTTGTCCCACCCTTGTGTAGCAGCACTATGTCCACTACCCTCCACTCTTTTGGAACCACCCCTGTCTGATTAGAGATATTGAGCAGCCTTGCCTTGGATTCAGTTAGCTCTGGTGCCAGTTCCTGCACACCCTTGGATGCATGTTGTCTGCCTCCTTTGCCTTATCTATCTTCAGGGCTGCTAGTCTCTTTACATCCCTTTCACTAGTAAATACATGTCTCATTTCTGGGACCCTTTTTCAGCAGCCTTATGCAACTCTCCTGCAAAAGCCTACTGTCCTCCTTGATGAAGTAACCATTCAGAATAGTTGCTTACTGGTAGCTATACTTTTCTCCTTGAACCTGATGAAGGCCTTTCTGCTGGTCCTTTATACCTCCCTAACTTTTTTAGAGAACCATACTGGTCTCTTGTGCAAGCTGCACCAGCACACAGTCCTGTAATGTATATAGCAGGGCATGGCTTCTGGTACTCCTAGCTGCTGGAATGTCCTGGTCAATGTCTGGCAGTCTGAGATCCCTCACTACTACCACCACCTTCTCCTTTGTTTCCTCCTTCTCCACTTCTGCCCCTAGTTGCCTATTGCTCTCACCATAGAAACATGGAATCATTCAACAGATAAGGATCATTAGGCCCATCCAATCTGCCATTTTGTCCCTGCCTATACTGTCCCTACATATCCTACTTGATCTCCAGCTGCTCCCCTCCTCCAGCTTTCTTTCTAAGATTCCTTTGTGCCTATCCCATGCATTCTTGAAGCCCACAACTGTTTTGCCCCCTTCCCCAAATCTCCACTGGAAGAGTGTTCCAGGAGTCCAATAGTCTTTTGGGGAAGAAGTACTTCCTCACATCCCTCCTAAATGTCTCCCTTCTAGCTTCATTGCATGCCCTGTTGTTCTCGTACATCTTATTTTCTGAAAAATGCTCCCCTCCTGTACATTATTCACCCCAAGAGCTATTAATAGGTGTCTATCATGACCCCTCTCCCTTCTAACTTCTAGGGTGTAAATATTGAGATCATTCAGTTTCTCCTCATAATAATTCTAATGCAGTCCCTGCACCATTTTAGTTGCCACCCTCTGGAAAGCCTCTACCCAGTCAATGTCCTTCCTGAGATGTGATCTCTAAAACTTCTGGTCATCCCCATGTCCTGGTGGTTTGTAGACCACCTCCATGCACAATTTCTTACCAGATGCCTCAGTGAGCTGAACACACAGTGATTCTATTTCCCATTCCCTTCCCTGATGGATCCGTCCTCTACTGCCACAGTTCCTTCCCTGCCTTTGACTGCTTCCCGCTTTCTTTACCTTCCCCATCTTGCTTATACATGGTGTATCCTGGCACCATCAGGACTCAGTCATTGTTCTTTGTTGTCCAAGTTTTGTAATGGCTCTGAGGTCCAGTCCAGCATCTGCTACAGTCACTTGGAGCTCACTGATTTTGTTTCTCACATTCCTGTCTTTTAGGAAGGAATACATCCCCAATGTTGGCATTTTGACAGAGGAGTCCCCTACACAACAACAGTGCCACATCACTGTAGGGAACCCGCTGGTACCCAGCACTGTCTGTTGTGGGTCCTACACCCTTCCCAGACTCAATTCGGACTAGGAGTTGAGAATCCTAAGTGGGGTGGGTTGGGGCACAACCCCCTGTGTGGGGTGTTCAGGGGGCAAAGCACCCCAAAGAAAACACTTGTGGCTTTTGCAAACCGGCAGCTGACTGCAAAATGCAGTCAACCTGCTGGTTTCGCTGTCGGGTCGTTCAACAAATATTTTGTCGACGACCCTTCATGGATCCTTTTAAGAAGATCACATCCATCTTGTGCCTCATCACATGTGAGGCAAGAAGGGAGAGAGGGAACTTGATTGAAGCATACAAAGATCTCTAGGAAGTAAATTATGTGGATAAAATTGTGGGTAATTGTTCAGGTTGAGTGGACACATGAACATTAGTTCTAAGATGCTGGCTGCGGAAAAATTAAGAGAGAAACCAGGGAGTAATTTTTCATGGAGAGCGTGATGCAGGTGTGGAATGGGCAGCTAGAGGATGTGTCTATGTAAAATCAGTGGGGGGATTCAAATGAGTGTGGGACTGATGCAAGTGCTAGGCAAAGGAAACACCAAAAAGGGAAGGGTGATAGGAAGATGAAGAGCCTCTTAGGATTTCCCATTCAACATTAGTTATGCTGGAATAGGTTGAAATGATGGGCCAATTTGCCTTTTTCTGATAAAAACATGCTGTTTCAAAGTTTCTGTTACCATATTCTCTCCAAAGTTCTTGGATGAGACCCTTCTACCCCATGGACCAGAGCCAGTGTGACAACCTGATTGGCTTAAGGAAATTAGAGTACAGAGTGGCCATCATCCATACAAATATTGTAAGAGACCATTCTCATGCAACTAATGATGATGGTTTATCTCCAGCATGGCAAAGGAAATATTGTAGTGCCTTGTTATGAAGGAGAGAAAAAAAAATCCCTGGTGAACCAAATGTCTTGGCATCCAAGCCCTTAAAAGAAAACAGTTAAGATCTGCATTTTAGGGTAGTTGGTATCTTATTGCATTTTTGATATAATTTATATGGAATGGGAAATGCTTTTTCAATTTTTTACATGATCATTATATACCAAGAGCCATTGTTGCTCTTTTTAGTAGTTACATTTTCATCCACACATCCATACTATGCTAATGTACAAAGTTCATGGGGAAGTTTACATCCTTATTAGAATGAATATCGAATACTCCTCTTTGCTTGCTCTATCATATTTGGAGGGTGTGCTATTTGGATCTGTTTTACACTTTAGAAAATCATATTTAATAAATAATTTATAATAAAGTCACTGTAATACCTTTTTTAACCCGTCCAGTTTAGAATTATAAACTCACCTGCTCGACTAAAAACTGTCTTGAGAAGGTGCACAACCATTCAGCCAGATCAGTTTCTTCAGAACATCAACATACTGTAAGTAGTTCTAAAGATTAGTATGTGTTTGTGTGTGTGTGTAGGGGGGTCAACTGGACTCAGTGAGGAGCTTCCTCCTCCAGTTATTTCAAAAGGAGCAGCTGTCCAGACTATAAGACGATGTAGTAGATGTTCTGACTGTGTTACAATTTCAAGTGAAAGAAAGACACAGTTGCAGCAAAAAGTGGTGTAAGTTGTATTTGCATCATATCTTTTTGTTCAAATGGTTGCCTCTTTTGAAAATAGTAGCAGGCTGCTGGGACACAGTTGGTCAGATGCAGATGCAGCAAGTATTTGCTTTCACATCCAACTCCTTTGAACCCCATCAAGATATCCCCTTCAGAATTTTTAATCAGATTTGTAATGTTTTAGCTATTATGGCCAGCCACAAGTTACATTTTTATGTTCACTTTGCATGCGCAGTGCACAAGAAATATATTGAGGTAGTAGAGCATTGCAGAGGTGTGGCAGTGTTGTGGCCAATTCAGTGAACGCTTTAATGGGCATGTCTGTTGGCCACCAATTAATGCTGAAGCTGCTGATGACAGCAGTTTCAGAGTGAGCACTGCACTTGAAAGAAATTCGCTGCTGCAATCGGGGGCAGTTTCATTGTTACTGCGGCAGTCCCCCCTCCCTCCCAACCAGTCACACATCAGGACAACAAATTAGCTCCCTCCCACTGCTGCTGCCCACCCAGCACCCTCCATGAAATCTGCTACTGCAATCAGGGACAGTTTCATCATTGCAGCTGCAGTCCCCCCTCCCCCCCAAACAGTCACACAGCAGACAACAAATTAGCTCCCTCCCACTGCTGCTATCTGCCCCACACCCTCTGTTCTCCATCCCCTGCCGACATCTGGGTGCTCAATCACCATGTCAGCATGTATCCCCCCTTCCCCTCATTAATGTGGCTCACTGGGAGCCCACCCCAGTGTGCCATAAAATACTTCTTTGATGTTTCCGACACCAGGATGCCCACTCCCAGTGTTGGATGTGAGCCCCCCCACGCCCCTATGTTCTCAGCTGACCTCGGAGTGCCCAATCCCCAGGTTGGCATTGATTCCCCCCCCAGTACTCTGGCACACTGGGAGCCCACCCCAGTGTGCTCAAATCCCTTTTGTAATATTTCACCTGTAAAAAAGGAAACAGTCCCACGACACATTTTTTTTTTTAAACCTGAAAAAAAGGAAAAGGTCCTTCATCGTTCCCGCCTGCTCCCCCAACCTGCACCCTCTCTCTGAGCACCCCACCTCCATGCACACCCCTCACCCATACTTACCCATGAAGGTTTGGAGTAGCGATCTTCTGTGGACTGGGAACACTCTTCAAAGACCAACCGGGAACTGAAGAAAAGATGGTAATCCCTATAATGGCAGTCAATGGGGAGGTTTCAATTTAGGTTGATATCTCAGCCAATTTTTGAAGTTTTGGTCTCAAATTTTCAACATGGGGTTCTTGGGACCACACCTCATGAACACTGTCACTGTTATTTCGTTTCTCAAGCCCTGAAAGGTGATTTCGCGGTCACTGCATGGAATCACCTTTTGGGACCAATTAATGAAATGACAGTGCCACTGTTCATGAGGTGGGGTCCCATAAAGCCCTTGTTGCAAATTTGATGAAAAAACTCCATAAAATGACTGCATTATGAACATCTATTGTACAGTTTCTACACACGTCATAACTTCATCAATTTTTAATATGTTCACTCCGAATTTTCAACATTGCCATTTTTTCACCCCCATGAACAGTATTGCTGTCATTTTTTGCATCCTTCCTGAAATGTGTTTTTGCACCTGTGGCACAGAATGGCATGGTCGCTATGCAAAATCAACTTTTGGGACAGATTAACAAAATCCCAGTGCCACTGTTCATGAGGGGAGGTCCCAAAAAGGCCATGTTGAAAATTTGGTGAAAACATTCCAAAAAATGACTGCATTATGAGCGTGCATTGCACAGTTTCTCTGCACACTCGTAACATCTCCACTTTTTCATATTTTCACTACAGATTTTCAACATTGTCATTTCTTCACACCTCCTTATGAACAGTATGGCTGTCATTTTTCATATCCTGCCTGAAATGTGTTTTCACACCTGTGGCACTGAATGACACACTTGTGTGCAAAATCTCCTTTTGGGATTGAGTAATGAAATGATACTACCATATTGAATATTTGGAGCAAAAATACCTACAAACACCCAGGGCATTAGGGTTTCCAACCGTAACACTAGCACTGTACAGACTGACAGGCATTGGGGGTGTGACTTGGGGTTGTTGGCCATATTGCTCACCCCATTCCAACCCCACCCCCACCCTGCAGCCACTGACAGGCATTGAGGTGTGCCTTGGGGTCTTCAGCCTTAACATTCACCCCATTGTCCTATACTGCACCCATCTCAGTGTATTTATTTATGGAATTGGGTGAGCGTAAGGGCCGAAGACCTCAAGGCACACTGCAACACTTGTTGGTGTCTGCAGGGTCTGGTGAGGTGGAATGGCATGTGCTATGGCCAACGACCCGAAGGCACACCCCCAACACCAGTCAGTCTCTTCAGGGTGGGGGTGGGGGTTGGCGTTACTTCAATACTTCACTGTCATTCCTATTATGCATCTCTCTAACTCCTGCACTACCAGTGCCAGTACCAGCAAGCAAGCATTTGGCATTGACAAATGCTTGTTAAATGTAAATTGCCTTTTCCTGTTTTCAAGCACATATTAGTAGCTTATCAAAGATGTCTATATAAAAAGGGTTGACTGCCGCAACTGACCTCATAGTACTAGCTTAAATAGAGAATAATATATGGGGTGGTGTTCATTATGATAATTTAGAAATTAAGTTTGATTATGCACACCACCCCATCCTTTATTTTTTATAATTACTGGGGAGCAGTTTTTTCCAACCAAAAGCTGATGTTTCATAACTGACATTTGCAGTTTGAAATGTGCACTGCTTGTGCCTCAGTAATGACAACATTCAAGTTTTTGAGGAGAATAAAAAGTGCAAATAACACTTCAAAACAATGAAAATGGTAAAATTATTAGAATTTTTAATCAATAACTTCCATGGAGCTTGTCTGAACTTAGCGATCACAAGATCTGTTTCCATGGCAACTGTGCGTAAGGTCCTCGCTTAGTATGAACTGTCACCAGGAGCACCTGGAATTAAATTTGTTGTTTCTGGCTCGCAGTGCGTTTTGTGGGTAAACTGATTTTTTTTCTGTGACTATTATAGTATCAGGATAGTATTTTGTTTCATGTCTCTCAGTTTAAAGTGATCTGAGAACAAGCACTTCTGTTCTCACAGCTGCAGTGAGAAGTGGAAGTGAGAACAGCTGTGTGGCTGTGAGAACAGAACTTGTGCTTTCAGACTCTGAGGCAGTCCGTGTTTTACCATAATACTCGACTGGTTATTATGGCAAATATCAATTGGATGAGCCCATAGAAAAAAAATTGCTCAGCAGTTATTATAACATCATAACACATAACATGACAACAGTCTGTGATTTTACAGACTGCATGAAATTGTGGGATCATTTGGTGACAGAAAGATGCTTTCTAAAACACATAGTAAAATAAGTCCTGCACTGTATGACATAAAGTAACAAAAACTGTAAAACATTAACCTAAACATATATGTATATATAACCTTTTAAGACTTTCATTATAGTAGACATCTGGGGTGGGATATTCAAAAGGGTTGCACATGGCGCAACAGGGTTGTGCCATGCGCAACCCACCGATGCACCGCGGCACAATATTCAATGGGGCAAGTTGTGCTGCGCAACCCCAGATGCGCCAGAGCACAACAGTAATGTATGCTGTGCAAGTGCGGGGGGCGTCCCTATGCATATGTGGCACATCCCGATATTTAGCCTGGGATGTGCTGCCCATATGCTGGCACATACCCACCTTGCGCTGCTCAGGGGGGCTTAAAATTGTGCCTGGCGAATCCAGGAACAAATCCTGGCCACCCACAGATGAGCTGCCATATTGCAAGGCTCAACATGGCACCTGCCTAATGTGGGTGGCCACCCGACCACACAGGACATAGTCTACATGCCCCCTGCCCGGGGTGGGGGTGTGATGCCCCCCCCCGAGCTCATCCACGGGCATCTGTTACATACATCCCTGGTGGTCCAGTGGACCGTTATCCATTGCCCAATTATGGGCATAAGTTAAATAAATCCCTGATGGTCCAGTGGACCACTATCCATCGCCTGTTTGCGAGCTTCGGCAAAGTATAATCCTGGTGGTCCACTAGAATCCCCCCAGCACCCAATCACAGGCAGAATGAAAGAAGAACACCATGGTGGTGCAGTGGTACCCCCTCACTGCCCACTGAGGCCCCCGCCACCCTGCATCCCCCCAGTCAGCAGAGGGTGGCAGCACCTGCCCACAAGCCCGTGGCCACCTGCCGACTGACAGCGTACAGTAGGGTCCATTCACATTTGGGGCCTGTTTAGTACAGTGCATGGTTCAGCATGCCCATTGGCCCATGCAGTGGACCAATAAGTGTACAGACCCTACTGTATGTTATCAGTTGGTGGGTGGCCAGGCGGCTTGCAGGTGGTGCTGTTCGCCATCGACTGGGGGTGTAGGCAGGGGCCTCAGTGGGCAGGTGGGGGGGGTACCACTGGACCACTAGGGTGTCCTTCATTCATTCTGCCTGCGATTGGGCACTCGGGGGGATTCCACTAGACCACCAGGATTATACTTAATGGAAGCCCGTGATCGGGCGATGGATAGCGGTCCACTGGACCACCAGGGATTTAAACAATTTATGCCCATGATCAGGCGTATGGATGCAGAGCCCACCTAGGGTCAGCGGGGTGTTGGTCCCCGACGACTACAGCCTGGAATGGTGCCAGGCGCAAATCACCAGGGATCGGTGCACCACATGCAAATGGGGCCATAATGACATGCAAATGGCCCCATTTGCACCTTGCATGCATAATGACCTCATTCGCATGCCCAATGCTGAATATTGCAGTTGATGCACCTAGCACAACTGCACTTGTGCTGGCACATCAACCTGCTCCCCTCCTGCCACTTGCACTGGTGCAGTGCCACTGTGCCATGCGATGTGCGTGCACCCTCCATGCCGTATTCAATGGTGCTGAGCCACGGTGCTGCACCGATGAATATCGCCTGGTTCATGTCCTGGTGCAGCCCAGTTGTGCTGCACCCAGGCTTGCGTCCCTGCCTGGTGCAGTCTGAATATCCCACCACTGATATTTAAAGAATTCCCCAAAGAGGTGTTTTGGAAATAACAATTTTGAATCTAGTTCTGCAGAAAATAGACAATATGTTCTAATGGATCCAGCAGGGATCCACCAGTCTCCATTTTCAAAGTCAGACTGCTGTCCAAACTGTAGTTATTGACATTTATCTGAATGTTGCTTTCAATAAAATACACAATTGTGGCAAACAAATTATGCAAATTGCATTTGTATCAATTTGTTCCTGCAAATAGTGACTTTGTTTCTTGCAAACAAATGCTTCATTTGAAAATAGTTTCAGAGGCTGCTTGGATGCATTCAGGCAGATGCAGACACAGTCAAAGTGTAGATTTGCATCTATGTCTGACCCTCTTGAAGATCCCACTAGCTGGCTTTTAATATTTGCCATGTGATGGGTCTTTAGGTTCACTGGTGGAGCAACACAGAAGTAGCAAACTGCCCCCCCCCCCAAAAGATCTAATCAAGACGTGCAATATTCGGCCCCTGAATCTTAGAGGCAATGGACCATCTGGCTCTCATAGCCTTAAATTGCACAGAACCCTATCTGTGAATCTGATAATGCACTTGTATAGTACCTCCACTTTATTTGCTCACTTTTTCCACTCCATCCCCCCAGCAAGCTACATGGCTAGTCCAGTGCATGACATGCCCTGTATGTTAAAGCTGCCCTTTACACTTCCACAACATCACTGTCCTGTGGATAGAATCTGTTTTGAAGGATGAGACACAACTGCTCTGCTTTTAACCAACTATCACTTATAACCCCTTGTGATGTGGACCTACCCTTCAATTATGGCTGATTGTTATCTTCACATTTCTTGGGCTTCACCTATAGTCTATCCATGCATGGTCCATTGTAACATAATGTCTCTACAGCACTGGAACACTTTGAAAAACAATTGTCAGAAATGTTCAGCTTGTAATTCATAAGAATGAGCATTTCACATATTTTCTGTGTAATGTAGCCCATTGAGAGGATCTGGCCAAAGACATCAGGATGATCAGGCCAAGGTTGTTATGCTACCACCTCAGTAGAAATATAAGGGAAGTACTCAAGTATCAGGAACCCTACAATGCAAACCATAACCTCCAGTGTTGCAGTATTGGTGGAATAGACATATGGAACTGGTAATAACATTGGCAAAAGGAGAGGGAGAAAGGTAAAATGAAGGTTATCAAGGGTCCTCAAAATCAACACTAGTTAGGTAGGGCTGGGCAGACTTGATGGACACAGAATATTTTTTTCTGCTGACAAATTCTATGTTTCTTTTAATTTAAGTTTAAAAAGATAGAAAATTGGATTTTTCTATAGAGTTTGCAGTAGTTTGGAGTCACATACTGTGGATTCCAATAATGTTATGGAAATAAAAGTGACAAAAATGATACAAGGGTTATACCAGATGACATATGAAAACAGGTTGAGGGAATTAAACGTACTCCCTGGAGCAGAGGAGGGGGAAGGGAGACATGATCGAGACCTTCAAATACATCAAAGGAATCAATAAGGTGCAGGTGATAGAACTATTTCATAAGAACATAAGAATTTGCCAGCAGAAGGAGACCATGTGGTCAATCTAGTGTGCCTGGGGTTTCTACCCCCACTATCAATTTGTCTCACTAAGGTGACTATACTGTCTATCCCATGCCTGTTTGAATTCACTGACCATCTTGGCTGCCAGTACCTCTGGTGGCAGGTTGTTCCAATGGTCCACCACCCTCTCCATTCATGTCAAGGGAAGCAGTAGAACAAGAGGGCATGATCTGAGACTAAAAGGGGATAGGTTCAGGACCAATAGTAGGAATTTCTTCTTCACAGAGAGGGTGGTGGATGTCTGGAACAGCCTATCTCTAGAGGCCGTGGGAGCAAAAATGGTTGAGGGGTTTAAGAGAGCTTGGGACAGGCACAAGGGTATCATTCACCAGGGGGCAAATGGGGGAGGTGGGGTAGAAAGTATATACCATGGGCAGATTAGATGGACCTAGCAATCTATTTCTTCTGTCATCTTTTTAAAACAAAAATAACTATTATCTGCTTAAAATCATTAGATTTTACTAAAATATCAGTATTAGGACATACACACAAATCACTGATGGGACTAGCAGAACTGAACTACATAGCATTCCAGTATAAATTGCAATCAATTGCAGGTGATTCCATTTTTTATACCTAAGGATATTTGAGTAAAATCAGCATCTTTGCCATTAGAGTTTATCTGGTTTTGATACTGAAGCCATATCAGAGAGGAATGGATGAAAAAGACCTTTGGGCATATATCACTCTATTATGTTGCTGTATAGTTAGTAATTAATGTAGTATTCTGCTGAGGACAATAGAATCTGTTGCTCTGGTATTACCTGTGATTTCACAAGCAGGAAATTATGACCTCTGCTTAGAAAGAATCATAGGAACGTCTAAGGAACAAATATCCTGTTTCCATGCAAATACCCTTAAAGAGTAGCTGATGCCTCAAAAAATCCTTCAGAAAACATAATGTTAGGCACAATTTAGCTTGCATTCCATATATATTTTATAGACTTCTCCTCCCTGTTATTTATTACTGAGAAAATCTGCATGAATACATTACCTTTATCTCTAAGAGTTCATCTGCCACCATAGCTTACTTCCTACTTTAGATCATAGTCCTCTGTTGTGACATCACAATCTTTTGCCACTGGAGTAACTGTGATGTCACAAGCAGTGTATTATGACCTCAGGTAGGGAGAAAGTAATGTAAACAGATGAACTCTTCAGGAGCAACAATCCTGTTTTCATGAAAATGACCTCATTAATAAATACTGAAGAGGAAAAATAAAGAACTAATGTGAAATACAAGTTGGACTGTGCCTAAATATTATGTTTTGTGAAAGTTCTCCTGAAGACACCAGCTGCTCTTTAAATAAAAGAACAGTTTGAAATTGGAAGTTTTGAAGATAGCTGTCTAATTGAGCAGAGGGAATTGTACTCCCTATATTTTTGTATTGTATATTTTTATGTGCTCCTTCCCACTAGTCATGACTTGAGAATAAGAGCTGCCCTCTGATCTTTAAAAGTTTTATGCAAGCTTTTGAAAGCATGTTTGTTTGCAGTGGTGTGGCCATGAACCATTGCCACAAAATGGTCCCAATTAAATGCCATTCCTCTAATTATGATACTTTAGGGTACATGGGGTATACACTTGCATATGCCTGCAGGCAACTTTGCTCTATCATGCCTCTCTGGGATTATTACCCTGACTAGTGCTGTGCAAAATTGACAAATTTCACCCTGCAAAATATTTCACAGAATACAGACATTTTGTGAAATATTTTGCTTGGTGAAATGTGAAATTTCACCCGCGGAGTGAGTGAAATATTGCCCACTAACTGGCGTGGAATTCACCGCTTGTGGATGAAATTTTGCAACCCATGGCAAAATTCTGCAATTCACCACTAACATTCCCTGAGTCCCTGGTGTCTAGTGATCCCCCCACCCACAGCCACTAACTGACTAAAAATATATATATATCCTCTCCTGGTGTCTAGTGGTTGCCCCCCTAACATAAACATAGAAACATAGAATGTGATGGCAGATAAGGACCGCTTGGCCCACCTAGTCTGCCCATTTTTCTACCTAACAGATAAGCTGCAGATCCTAGTTAACCAACACCTTACTTCCTCCTACCCCCACTAGGACTGCCTTATGTCTGTCCCATGCATTCTTGAATTCCCCCACTGTTCTTGACTCCACAACCTCCTCAGGGAGACTGTTCCATGCATCCACAATCCTCTCTACAAAAAATACTTCTCATATTACTTGAGCCGTCCCCTCTATCTTCAAATTGTGCCCTTGTTCTTGCACATCTCTTTTTCTGAAAGATGCTACCTCTTGGACTTTGTTGATTCCTTGAGGTACTTAAAAGTTTCTATCATGTCCCCTCTCCCTCTTTCCTCAAGGATATACATATTAATCTCCTTTAGTCTCTTCTTTTCAGATGTCTTCTGGTGCAGACCCTGCACCATTTTGGTTGCCCTCCTCTGGACAGCCTCCGCTCTGTCTATGTCTTTGCTGAGATGGGGTCTCCAGAACTGCACACAGTACTCCAGATGGGGTCTCACCAACTGTCTGTACAGAGGGATAACAACTTCCAGTTTTCTACTATTGATGCCTCTCCCTATGCATCCCAGTATCCCCCCAGCCTTCCTTACTGCCTTCTCACATTGCTTGCCCACCTTTAGGTCATCTGATATAGTTACCCCCAGGTCCCTTTCCATTTTTACTGTTGTCAGTATCTCACCCCCCATTGTTTACTCTTCCTCTGGGTTTTTGTTTCCCAGGTGCATTACCTCGCACTTCTTTGCATTGAATCTGAGCTGTCATACATCTAACCATTCCTCCAACCTGGCCAAGTCCCTTCTCATCCTTTCCACTCCATCTTGTGTATCAACCCTGTTGCAGATCTTTGTGTCATCTGCAAAGAGACATACTTTTCCTTCCAGTTCCTCTGCAATGTCACTTATAAAGACATTAAAAAGGACCGGTCCTAGTAGTGAACCCTGCGGTACCCCGCTAGTAACCCTCCTTTCTTCACTGTGGACTCCATTTACTACTACCCTTTGCATCCTGTTGTCTAGTCAATTTTTTATCCAGGTTACCACCTTGGGACTCACTCCAAGGCTGGCTAACTTGTGTATTAATCTTGTGTGTGGGACTGTATCAAATGCCTTGTTAAAATCTAGGTAGGCCATGTCCATAGACCCTCCCTGGTCTACTACTTTGGTCACCCAGTCAAAGAAATCTATTAGATTCATCTGACATGACCTTCCCATCATGAATCCATGCTGCCTTGGGTCCGGTGTCCCACTGGCCTCTAGGTACTCAACAATTCTTTCCATCAAAAGTGATTCCATCATTTTTCCTACGACTGAGGTCAAACGAACTGGTCTGTAGTTTCCTGCCTCTGTCCTGCTCCCACTTTTGTGAAAAGGAATCACATCCACCCTCCTCCAGTCCTCAGGTACCACCCCATCCTTCCATGATTTGTTAAAGATAGTAGTCAGCGGTGTCACTAGTTCTACCCTTAGTTCCTTTAGAATCCTTGGGTGAATCCCATCAGGCCCCATTGCTTTGTCCACCTTCAATTTTATTAGTTCTTTCAGAACCCTTTCTTCTGTAAATGGACTGGTATAGACCCCCATCTTCAGAGTGTTTCTCTTGTTTGGTTTAGGTACCTCCCCCTCCTCTTCCTTTGTGAATACTGAGCAGAAATATTCGTTCAGTATCCCTGCTTTTTCACTGTCACCCTCTACCCACATTCCCTCCCTTTTATTAAGCCTCAGTATCCCTCCTTTGGTCTTTCTTTGCTCCCTAATGTACCTATAAAAGGTCTTATCTCACTTCTTAACAGAGTTGGCTATCCTTTCCTTGGTTTGGGCCTTTGCTATTCTGACTGCCTTCCCAGCCTCTTTCTGCTTTAACTGATAAAGTTCTCTGTCCTTCTTCTTCTGTGTTTCCTTATATTTCCTGAATGCTATCCTTTTCTCCTTAACCTTCCCTGCCGCCTCTTTTGAGAACCATAGCAGTTTTTTCCTTTGTTGTGTTTTGTTGATTTGCTTTACACAAAGACTTGTTGCCTCTGTGATGACTGTTTTGATTACTCCCCATTGTTCCTCCACCCCTCTTTCTTGCCTGTTTGCTACTGCTTTTCTGAGGCACTCTCTCATTTTCCCAAAGTCAGCCCTCCTAAAGTCCAATACTTTTGCTTTTGTATGGCTTGATTGTATGGCTGTGTTTATCGTGAACCACACTGTTTGGTGGTTGCTTGTTCCCAGATGGCTACCTAGTTCTAAATCTGAGATTCTTTCTCCATCCCCATTTCAGAGTACCAGGTCTAAGATTGCTCCCTCCCGAGTGGGTTCCAATACTAGCTGTCTGAGTCGACATCCCTGGTGAATCTCTGGTCGAAATTGAAGGAAGCCCCTCTCCCCGAGTTACCCTCATGTCCTTCCCGAGTCCTGAGTCCTCCCAACTCTCTTTTAGTAAAAAAAAATGTATAAATAAAATGTCCAACTCCCTGGTGTCTGGTGTCTAGTGGACCCCCCACCCCTCCACCCTATCAGCAGATAGTGCCCACCCTGCTCCCCACCCAATACCCCGATCGGGCCACTGGCAAAGCCCTCCACTCACCTCCATGGCCAGCAGCCTGACTGAACGCTCTCATTCCTTGAAGCACTAAGTCAGTCTGCCGGCTGTGGAGGTGAATGGAGGGCTGTGCAAGTGGCCCGATCAGGGTACTGGGGGAGGAGCAGAGTGGGCTTTATCTGCTGACAGGGTGTGGGGTCCTCTAGACTCCAGGGAGTTGGACATTGTATTTATTTATTTATTTTTTTTACTAAAAAAGAGTTTGGAGGACTTGGGAGGGACATGAGAGTTACTCGGGGGGGCTTTATTTAATTTGGGCTGGAGATCAGCCAGGGGTGGGGAGGCAACCACTAGACACCAGGGAGAGGATACATTTTCTTTTTCTAAATTTTGGCCAGTGAGCAGTGAGTGGAGGGACCACTAGACACCAGGGACTGGGAGTGGGACTCTCAGGAGATGCCCAATTGTGGGTTTAACCCTTGCTGTGCCACGGACTGATATATAAGTCCAGAATTCCTATACATTCTAATTCTGTTGACCACCTAAGGGTTAATTATGGGTGAAATGTCACCATTTGACCACAATTTAGTGAAATATTTTGCATGGTGAAATTGACAATTTTATTGCAATTTCACAGGCAAAATTTTATTTGGCAACATCTCTAACCTTGACTCCATCTGTATTAATGCCGAGATTCATTCTGCCCAATTCAAGTATGTTCTTTTAACAAGATTTGTATCCTCCTTATAAGAAGGGTGACTGTCAGTTTCATCCCTGTGCACCATCAACCGTCCCACACTTCTCCTCTTGGTCTCAGACTGGGTTTCCCCACAGATTGTCCCCTGCAGCAGGGCCAGTGGAGAGGGCCATCTTCCTCTCTGAAGATTCACATCCAGAATCCCCCACTTGGACTTGTGGCGGTCGGGTGGGTTGTGGAGCCTCGGCTGAGGCAACTTGGAGACCTTATCCACCATTTTTCTCCTTAGTTTTTCACCCTATTTCCTGGTGCTGCAATGACACAGAGGACACATGTACATGGAGGCATGCATGGACTCCAGAACTGTAGCCCCTTCCACCCACCCTGATTTACATAAGGTTCATGTTTGTCAGTACTACTACTGGGCCTCCATCTGGTGGCAGCCAAGAGCCAGGAGGGCTCACCACTCCATCTCAGGAAAGGAGAGCTGCCTAATGGCCACTCAATCCTCACCCAGCCCCACCCACCAAACCCCGGCAGCCCAAGCTTGTTCACAAACTTGGGTCACCAGCATAGTGAGAGGTAAGGCACATAGTGTCTCAGACCTGTGCACCACTTGACCAGTTATTCATGTATGCTTTTGTTCAATTACTATATTACCTCACTCAGAGAAAAGCCAATTCTGAGCCAGTTTTGGCTTGTCACTGAGCATCTACCCTGACTTGGGTTTCTGTCAGAACATTCTCTGCCCTTGCAGATTTTGTTGGCTATAGCACTGGATGTGAGGTCACCTATAAACCTATCCATTAAATGTACAGTATCTGAAGCTGGGGAGGACATCTGGGTGAGGAAATTCTGCCCACAATACATTCCTCCCCATGGCCCACAGCCTGGAAGCCATTTACTGGATGTCACCGTATGTTCCTGTAGGCATTTTAAGTTCCCTTGGGCTGTACATAGTGTCTTCTTAGCTTGTCAGGAATTCTGACCTTTATCATTAATGATGGTCCTTCAAGGGGTAACATATTAGATGAATGAATTTGTTTTCAAAAAGAAATCAGTGTAAAAATAATAAACTTTTAAAAACATTTTTTGGAGTCTGCATTGTGTGTGTCTCATTTTTTTGATGTTGCAAAAATCCAGATGAGCAGAATTGCCCCTAATGTCTTTGAATGTGGGAACAAAGTAATTCCCTAGATTTTCTGGAGTTTGAATTTTTTGATGAACTTCTAAATTAAATTTTTGCGTCAATTTCACACCGCAGAATTTCCACCATATAAAATAAAATGTTTGTGGGAGATTGTTAGTAGAATAAAATATTGCGTACATCCCCACATTGCTATGTTAGCCACCTGGCAATTAGATTATATTTTTTGTTTTAATCTTTAAGTTATTTTCAGTTTGAGTTTTGAAATTCGTACCTCCTCACAGGTGGTAATAATATCATATTCCGAGTAAGGCCATTGTGTCCAATTGTTACAAATAGAATGAAGTATGGGCTGGTGTATATAATGAGAATTTTACACACAATGGAGGTGCTGGATGCCACATAAACCCCGAGAGCGAAGCTTGAGGGGTTTATTTCGGCATCCACCACAGAGGGTCTGTGTAAAATTTGAGTTTTTCATACCACCCCATATGTTATTTTATATAATTGCTGGGTTTTGATTTCTTGCCACAGCAATTATATAAAAAAAACACACTGGTTATGCATAAAGTTGTTCATCCTGTATTTTTTATAGTGTATATTATTATGTACAATTTGTGCAAGGTGTTTCTTTCACTTTCAGAATGAAACTGACTTGTGAAGTCTGTAGAGATTTCAAAATGCTATTGTACTGCAGAAGGGTACAATCACATTCCATGACCTTTGAACTGTGGTACAACAACATTTTGAAAGGGATAGAATTCTATATAGAACAATACTCTACTCTGCACTACAAATGGTTATGACCACACAGGATAATGATAAATTAGTTATCATCAATTTAAGTCTACAATCCATAGAAATAATTATCTGTAAGATTTCATTCTCACCTACAAATACAGTAGAAACATAGAAACATTGAAATTGTAGGCAGAAAAGGACTGCTTAGCCCATCAAGTCTGCCTAGATTTTCCCTGCCTATTGTGGCTCTGCAGACCCTACCTAGTCTCAGTCGAACCTCCCCCCTCCCTGTCTATTTGCCAATATTTCCTTATGCTATCCGATGCATGCTTGAAACCCCCACTATTTTTGCTCCCATCACCTCTGCTAGCAGACTGTTCCAGGTGTCCGCCAGTCTTTCAGTGAAGTAGCACTTTCTCACTTTCCTCTTAAATGTCCCACCTTCTAGCTTCATTGTATTCCTTCTTGTCCTGGTGAATTTTGTCATTTGAAATAGACTCCCTTCTTGTACCCTCTTCACCCCCAGGACGTACTTGTAGGTCTCATGTCTCTTTCACTCTTCTCTCTTCCAGGGTGTACATGTTGAGATACCTCAATCTATCCTTATAGAGCCTTTGATGTTACCCTTGCACTATTTTATTTGCCCTCCTCTGGACAGCCTCCACCCTGCCTATGTCCTTTCTGATATGCGGCCTCCAGAACTGGACATAGTGCTCCAGATGAGGTCTCATCAGTGGCTGATACAGTGGTAACATCATCTCCCTCTCTTCTCCTGCTAATGATACCTCTCCCTATGCACTCCAGCATCCTACTGGCCCTGCCCACTGCCTTGTCAGACTGCCACACCATTTTGAGGTCATCATATCTGACAACTCCAGGGTCTCATTCCTGCTTAGTAATTGTCAGTAACTCCCACTGCCATTTTATACTCAGCTCTTGGATTTCTATGCGCTAGGTTCATGATTCTACACTTTTTGTCATTGAACACCAACTGCCATGTCCTTCACCACTAGTACTCATTTTCTCCACCCGCTCATCAGTATCCACCCTTTTGGTGTCATCAGCAAAAAGGCATACCTTCCCTTTCAGTTCTTCTGCAAGTTCTCTTATGAAGACATTGAGGAAGACCTGTACCATTAGTGAGTTGTATGACACCACACTGGTCACTCTCCCCTCATTAGAGTGAGTGCCATATACTGCCAACCTTTGTCATCTATCAAGTAGCTATTTTTTTTACCCAGTTTACCGTTTTGGATCCCACCCTAGACTGCCCAATTTCTTTATTAGTCTGCTATGTGGCACAGAATAAAAGGCATTGCTGAAGTCCAAATAGGCCACATCCACTGCCCTTCCTTGATCAATTTCTCTGGTCAGCCAGTCAAAGAAATCAAACACATTCATCCGGCATGACCCCTCTCCCATGAATTCATGTTACCTTTGGCCTTCTAACCCTCTGTATTCAAAATACTCCTCTTGGCTTTCCATTAATGGGGTTTACATAAATTTCCCCACCACTGATATGATACTCAATGGCCTATAGTTGCTTGCCTCCTCCCTGCTGCCGATCATATGGAGTGAGATCACATCTGCTGTCCTCCAGCCCTCTGGAACCATGCTTGTTTACAGTGAGTTGTTGAAAAAGGCCATTAGTGGTGCAGCAAGCAGCTCCCTGCATTCCCTTAACACCCTTGGGTGTATTCCTTCTGGTCCCATGGCCTTGCTCACTTTCAGACTGGCAAATCCCTTCAGGACTCTTTCTTATGAAAATGGAGTTGTGTCCATCCCCTTCCCCTCAGTATGTAGCTCCTTGGTGGTTAGTCCCCTTCTACTTCCTCTGTAAAGATTGAGTGGAAGTACCTATTCAGGATGTCTGCTTTTTATGTTGATTGTGCACAGCGCTAGAAACATATTGGCACAGCTTGCTGAGAAGCAGGCTGTGGAGGCACGGCACTGCTGTGGCCAATGCCCCCACAGCCTGCAAAGGCTTGTCCCGCTTCCCCCAATGCCATTGCAGGCTGCTGGTGACACAAGTTTGGAATATTTGCACCAACTTGTGACAAATCAGCCGCTGCAATCAGGGGCTACCTTGTCATTGCAGCGTAAGCCATCTGCTACAATGAGGGAGCAAACTGTCATTGCAGGGTGGAGCTAGCATGCCTGATATTGTTTGTGAACATGGCAGTGGGTTGCCGCCCTGTTCACAAACAATATAACCCCCCCCACAATGTTTATCTGCCGACGGGGGAGCCCAATCCCCATCAACATAATGTGCCCCCCCATTTCAGTGTCTGCCAATGGGGTGCCCAATCCCTGTCTCCAAAAAGGAACTATCCCCTCCTTTGTTATTTGCCAATGGGGTGCCCAATCCCCATTGGCAGAAAGGATTCCCCCTTTGTTATTTGCCGATGGGGTGCCCAATCCCCATCGGTAGAAAGGAATCCCCCCTTTTGTTGTTTGTGATGGGGGTACCCAATCCCCCATTGGCTACAGCACCCCCCCAAAAGTGAGACTCCAGTGGCACACTGGGAGCCCACCCCAGTGTGCCAAATGCCCCTGTGAAGGTAAAAACTGCCTTGTGTTGTCTTTTTTTTTACCTGTAAAGAAAAAATGGTCCCTCGTCATCTCCCAGACCCCCCTCCCGCAACCCGCACCCACCCACTGCGTACCCTGCCTCCCCACACCCCCCATCACCCCATACTTACCTCTAGAGTCTGGCGTGACGATCTTCGGTGGACCAGGAACACGTCTGCACTCTTCAAAGCCGACCGTGAACTGAGAAAATGCCAGTAAGCTGTATAATGGAGTAAATAGGGGGTTTTCAACTTTGCTGCATATCTCAGGCATTTTTTGGAAATTTTTCACCAAATTTTCAACTTGGGGTTTTTGGAACCCCTCCTCATGAATGCTTCAACTGTCATGGTGTTAATCTGCCCCGAAAGGTGATTTTGCAGTCACTGTGTGGAATCACCTTTGGGGGCCCATTAACGAAATGACAGCGCCAGTGTTCATGAGGTGGGCTCTCAAAAAGCCTATGTTGCAAATTTGGTGGGAAAAATCCCAAAAATGACTGTTTTACGAGCATGCACTGCACAGTCGCTATGCACGCTCATAACTTTGTGAATTTGCAATATTTTGACACCAGATTTTCAACATTGCCATTTTGTCACACCTCCTTGTGAGCAGTATAGCTGTCATTGTTCACATCCTGGTGGAAATGTGTTTTCACACTTCCTGTGCAGAATAGCACAGTCACTGTCGGAAATCAGTGTTCGGGACAGATTAAGAAAATGACAGTGACACTGTTCATGAGTAGAGGTCCTGAAATGGCTATGTTGAAAATTTGGTAACGATACTCCATAAAATGACCGTGTTACGAGCGTGCATTGTGCAGTTTGCACGCACGCTCATAACTTCGCAAATGTATAATATTTTCATTCCAGATTTTCAACATTGCCATTTTCCCACACCTACTTATAAACAATGCAGCTGTCATTTTTCCCATCCTGGCCGAAATGTGTTTTCACATTTCCGGCACAGAATAGAACTGTCGCTGTGGGAAATCATTGTCCGGGACAGAGTAATAAAATGACAGTGATACTGTTCATGAGCAGCAGTCCTAAAATGCCTATGCTGAAAATTTGGTGATGATAGCCTATCAAATGACTTTGTTACAAGTGTGCATCGCACACTTGTAACATACCCTTGCAACTTTGCAGATTCTTAATATTGTTATGCCACATTTTCAACAATGGCAATATTTCACACCTCCTTAT
This sequence comes from Neoceratodus forsteri, assembly GCA_016271365.2. Taxonomy (NCBI): domain Eukaryota; kingdom Metazoa; phylum Chordata; order Ceratodontiformes; family Ceratodontidae; genus Neoceratodus; species Neoceratodus forsteri. The sequence goes on from CM057452.1 coordinate 1,398,839,331, forward strand.
GAGCAGTACAGCTGTCATTTTTCAAATCCTGTGTGAAATGTGGTTTCACAGTTGCGGCACAGAATAACGTGGTCGCTGTGGGAAATTGGTGTTTGGGACAGAATAAGAAAATGACAGTGGCACTGTTCATGAGCAGAGGTTCTAAAATCACTATGTTGGAAATTAGGTGTCAAAACTCCATAATATGACTGTGTTACAAGCGTGCATTCAACTGTTTCCATGCACCCTTGCAACTTCACAAATCTGTAATATTTTCACGCCACATTTTCAACAGTGGCATTCTTTCACACCTCCTTATGAACAGTACAGCTGTCATTTTTCACATCCTGGCTAAAATATGTTTTTGTACTCCTGACTTAGAATAGCACGGTCACTGTGGGACATCAGTGTTTGGGATAGATTAAGATGGAACAAGTGAGACAGGGGAGTGACCAAGCTCAACTGAGCTCTGTCGGGACTGCTCCGGATTTGTTTGTGGGCAGAAAAAGGCCCAACGCAAGAGGCCAGTACAAAAAGGCAGCCTGCAGCACGAGAGAGTGAGTGAGGGAGGGGGAGTGAGCAAACTCACCGGAGCACTATCAGGACTGCTGCAGATTTCTTTTTGGGCAGAAAAAGGTATCAATGCAGGCATGGGCCCAGTAGAAAAGGCCAGCCTGCAGTGGTAGGAGAAACAGTATGAGTGAGTGAGACAAGGGGACTGAGTGAGCTCAGGACTGCTGTGGATTTCTTTGTTGGCAGAAAAAGGTGCCAATGCCGGCAGGAGCCCCGTACAAAAGGGGCGCTTGCAAGCGCCACGACAAACAGAATGAGCACGTGACAGAGGGATACTGAGCGACCTCAATGGAGCAATGTCGGTACAGCTGCAGATTTATTTGTGGACAGACAAAGGTGCCAACACAGCCAGCAGCCCTGTACACAAGCGCAGCCTGCAGCGCCAAGAAAAACAGAATGAGTGAGTGACAGAGCGGTAGTGAGCGAGCTCCATGGAGCTGTATTGTGATTGCTGTGGATTTCTTTGTGGGCAGAAAATGCGGCAACACAGGCAAGAGCCCAATACAAAAGGCCAGCTTGCAGCGCAGGCAGAAATGGAATGAGAGAGTGAGACAGGGGGAGTGAGCTGTGTCAGGACTGCTTCAGATTTCTTTCTGGCCAGAACAAGCCAGCAATGCAGGCAGGAGCCCAATAGAAAAGGGCAGCCTGTGACACCACCAGAAATGAAATGAATGAGTGAGAGTTGGGGCTGAGCGAGCTCAATGGAGCATTGTTGGGACTGCTGCAGATTTCTTTGTGGGCAGAAAAAGGCACCAACAGAGCCAGGAGCCCAGTACAAAAGGACAGGCTGCAGCGCCAGGAGAAACAGAACGAGTGAGTGACACAGGGGGAGTGAACACCCTCAATGGAGCTCTGTCAGGACAGCTGTGGATTTCTTTGTGGGCAGAAAAAGGTGCCAACACAGGCTGAAGCCCAGTACAAAAGGGCAGTCTGCAGCGCTGGCAGAAATAGAACAAGTGAGTGAGAGAGGGGGACTCAGCAGGCTCAACAGACTGTTGGGACTACTGCAGATTTCTTTGTGGGCAGAAAGAGCCACCAACAGAGGCAGGAGCCCAGTACAAAAGGGCAGCCTGCAGCACCAGGAGAAACAGAATGAGTGAGTGAGAGAGGGGGAGTGAGCCACCTCAATGCAGCTCTGTCAGGACAGCTGCTGATTTCTTAGTTGGCAGAACAAGGTGCCAATGCAGGCAGGAACCCAGTACAAAACAGCAGCCTGCAGCACTGGGAGAAACAGACTGAGTGACAAAGGGGCAGTGAGCGAGCTCAACACACCAGCACTATCAACATTCGGCATTGACAAATGCTTGTTCCTAATCCTCCTCTCTGCAGTCTCCCTTTGCTTCCCCCCTTATCCTCACTATCACTTCTGTTGCCTTCTTCTTCTTGGTTACGTATCTGAAGAAAGTATTGTCCCCTTTTGCTATCCCTTTGGGGATCCTTTCCTCTTTGAATAGTCCATCTTTTTGAGTTATAGGTGGAGTGTTTTGTTTTATCATAATAAAATGAGCTGACTTTCATGACTCATCCAAACAGCTATCTATTCAGGGAATTATAGTAAGCTACACACAAAGGGAATATAATGACAGATCCACTGACCAATGATAAGAATGCCAGACAAGTGCATGCCTATTTTCAGGTTCAGTCTTTAAGAATACAGTGAAAAACAAGTTATCAAGATGCAAGAAGATTAAATGATATAGTACAACCTCCAAGTTTTGGGATATATACATTCTGTTTTATGGTATAGCACTTGAATTCATAAGAATTGAGCAGGTTAGATGTTTCTCAAACAATTCACATATGTGACTACTTTATTTCCCTTCCTGTGCATCCCTATTTTTTAATTTTTAGATGAATTACTTCCCTTATCAATGGTGGTTTATTTGTCAACCATTACATATGGTTGTAACAGTGAACACTTGCAAAACAGCTGAAATAAAAATGAATATTACTAATGAATCTTGAAACATTGTGTCTTTAATAGCAATAAGTATAATAAGAACAGGAACATAAACCTACTGATTTCCTGCAGTTACCTAGATTATGTTGAACACTAAATAGAGTTACTTAAGTTGAATTCTCACCAACTCTCATTGCTGAATGCTCATCATTCTCTGTCTAAATATTTACAGATGCGGTATGACTTATAAGATATACTGTTAGAATGAAATACTATAAGCAAATGAATATAGCACCGTTTTCAATGTACTGTATTTAACATATGCTCATACTAAATATGCCTGTTACCAGATGCTCTGAGCTTCAAAGTTATACCCTTAAAACAATTCTACTGATTTTAATTTTTAGCATGTAACAATTAAATTATCAAATTATAAACTGTGTTTGACAATGTTAAACAATAAGGAAGTTTCAAAATGGAAATAATCTATATATTGTATGAACCACAATAAAATGATGAACTGCTTATATAACTCTTTTCCTAGATAGAACATTTGATCTCAGTTGGCTCATCTAGGTAAGCTCTTATGTACATGCATTCCATAATATATTCAAATAAATTATACACTGATTAATGTAACTTGATTTCAAAATGGCTAATAACATTGAACTGGCTAGTTATTTATCATTTACACATAATTGTACTACATTGTATCAAGCCCATTTAACCCAGCTATTAATGTATTTTGTTTTCTAATCCTCATTAAAAAAAACCTTTATCTCTCAATGCTCAAGATTTAAAAACTAGTCTTCTGAATATTACTGCTACTTTCTATGCAGTCACGTAATGAGAAAAACAAGTGAAAAGGATACATAAAAGTTTCCTTACATGTTGGCTTTCACAAGAGTTCTAGAAGAGGTAAAAAGCAATGCATTCAGCAATCAAAGCAAGAGACATTCTAGACAGCAATAAAATATTGATTTTGAACTCGAACTACTCTGTGAGTTGGATAGGGAAGCCAAAAGACAGAGTTAGCTCCTAAAACAAATTTGTGCTACAATATTCATTGGTGGGTCCTTTTGGTAAGACTACAGGAAGTTGCCTGGGAGCTGTAGTCTTGAGGGTAGTTCCCCTGAACTACACACTCGCTCTGAGAGAGAGAGAGAGAGCTGTTCTGTATTTTAAGCTGAACAAGGATATACTTTTTCCTTTCTGTGTGTTCTAATGTATGTCTGGTGGAATTCTGTGCCATTTTTTGTGTTTTTAGTAACATGAGCATTCCATTCCGGGAGGGGGGTACTTCCCGGTCACGAAGTATAACTTAGGACAGCCCCTAGCGAGCAGGGCAATTTATTTTGAACTCAAGCTACTCTGTGAGTTAGACAGGGAAGCCAAGAGACAGAGTTAGCTCCTAAAATGAATTTGTGCCAAAGTATTCATCAAGGGGTCCCTTTGGTAAGACTACAGGAAGTTGCCTGGGGGCTGTAGTCTTGAGGGGAGTTTCCCTGAACTATACACTCACTGTAAAAGAGCTGTTCTGTATTTTAAGCCAAATAAGGCTATGCTTATTACTTTCTTTGTGCTTTGGTGTATTTCTGGTGGTATTTTGTGCCATTTTTAGTGTTTGTAGTAACATGAGCATTCTATGACCACAGGAGGTACTTCTGAGTCATGGTGTTTAACTTCGGATGCCCCTATAGAGTGGGGTGAGCTTGGGGGGAGGTGAGTTGTGATGCCACATGCAGAGACATGCACATCTTTATGCATGTCAAGCATGTCCAGCATGACCAGAGGAACTCAAGGGAGTCAATCTGGAGGATTGTTTGTGCCCAATGTATTGAGTAATACAGTTTATTAAAGGTAATTGTCCACAGTGAGCTAGTAGTTATTATTAACTATCTTCAACTTGAATCTGTAGCTTAAGGAGGGACAACAAAATATTTTTTGTAAACATTCATAATGGGGTACAAGACCTTTACAATGGATGGGAATTAGGCATTAGGGCCCCAATATTCAGAGCTGAACCTGCCAATGGCACATGTGGTAGTGCAGTGCAATTGAGTTGCGCTGGTGCATCTCAGGGATATATTCAAAAGGGATGAGCAATGGTGCATCTCCTCTGACTATATCAGGCAATGCACACTGTGCAAATGTGATGCGCCAGCACATTCCCCCCCCACAAGACAGGGCTGAATATCAGGAATGGGAACTGTACCAGCGCAACAGAGTTACACTGTGAGCAAATTCCTGATATTCAGTCAGTAGTATGCAAATGGAACCATAATGTATGCAAGATGCAAATGGGGCTATTTGCATGTCATTATGGCCCCATTTGCATATGTTGTGCAGGGCAGGCCAGTGACTTGCACCTGGCACCCTGCACAGCATGCAGTGCCCCATAGGATGTCTAGTGGTAGCCTCCCCATAGCCACAATCACCAGATATAAATGAGTGTAAATCCCTGGCAGTCCAGTGGTACCCCCTCCCTCCCAATGCTCTGATCACTGTTAAATATATGTTTAAACCCTCTCTGGTAGTCTAGTGGCACCCCCCCCAGATGATCCGATCACTGTTAAATGTATGTTTATACTCCCCTGGTAATCTAGTGGCTCTCCCATCCCTCCCAATGCTCTGATTCCCATTAAATATATGTTTAAACCCTCCTTGGTAGTCTAGTTGCACCCCCCACTCCACCTGTAGCTGTGATGGCCATAAAATAGCAGTTACTATTCCCTTGTAGTCTAGTGGTAACCCCCACCCTGCATGTATCCCTGATCATCAGTATGTGCAATGTAAATATCTCCCTGGTGGTCCAGTGGCATCTTCCCACCCCCCACCCACACAGGACCTCCTTTCCACTCAGCACCCCCCCCATCAGCGGGCAACTGCAATCCCACCTGCTTACTACCTGGCTGCCTGCAAAATGACAGCTTACAGTAGCAGCTGTAAGCCCATTGGTCCACACTGGCATAAACTGGCAGGAACTAATGGATATCACTGAATTTGAGAAAGACCTTTTTAGAGTTATAATCTCAAATGGTATGGACCAACTGGTCTTTAGCCCCACTAGGGGAAATAACATTCTTGACCTGGTTGTGACCAACAGCGATTGTGTGGCCGCAAGGGCCCCAAATCTCTCCCTGCCCTCCCCAAGCTGCTGGACACCAAGCTACCAGTGGTCATGTGGTCACAAGGGCCCCGAATCTCTCCCTGCCCTCCCCCGAGCTGTTGGACACCAAGCTACCAGTGGTCATGTGGTCATGAGGGCCATTAATATCTTCACACCCTCTCCCCAGCTGCTGGACACAAAGCAACTAGTGGTTGTATGGTCACAAGGGTCCAAATCTCTCCCTGTGCTCCCCTGAGCTGCTGGACACCAAGCTACCATGTACGAACTTCATTTGAAGCCGCAGTCTAAACAGGTGCACAAACAGCTACTGAGGAGCAAATTTCAAATTTTCGTGCCAAGAATGACTCAGGACTTCTACACTGTCTAAACTAATTTTTTGATAATATCAGTCACCACAACAGTTCAGATAGTTTTTGGCTCTGTGTTTTTAGTGATTCTGCTAGTGTTTATGTGCATTTCTTAAGGTTACTTTAAATGAATTAATCTGTATCTAAGTATTTATGTCTATCCTTAAGGTTATTTTAAGTATTAATCTATTTCATTTCAGCCGGGCTTCCAGAGGTGCCTTATGCTACTCAAGCTACTTAAATGAGTTAAAACTCTGTAGCCCTGCTCCGGAGTAAAATTTGGTTTAAGAGGAATCTGCATTAACCATGGATAAATATTCTAAATTAACTGCTCCACTGGCTTCCCCGATTCTTATTGTTGTGCCTCATTGTATCTCTCCCTGCCCTCCCCCAAGCTACTGGACACCAATCTACCAGGTACAAACTTTACCTGGAGCCACGGTCTCAGCTGTTGCACAAACAGCTACTGATGAGCAAATGTTGCCCCCCCGACGCTTCACGTGGGCTACCCCACCACCCTCACCACCACCCTTGGTGAACTACTCCCTATATACTGAGGCTCATGCTTATGTGACATCTAAAAAAACAGTCAGCCTAAACTTCCACCTGCAGCTTATCTTTGCTTGCCACTAGAGGTCGATCTCCCACATTTCTCACCTAACTCAAACTCGCAGCACCAATTCTGGATAGCACTACCTGTGCTACCCCTACTCTGTCTACAGGCCCTCACATATCCATCAGTCCTTCACACCATGGCTCTTTTCCACATCCCTGTCCTCATCCTCTGTATTCCCTTGGTGTCCCTACCTCCATACATCTACCCAGTGGCACCGGGCTTTCATTAACTAGTACATCCCATACCTCCACCCCCACCCAGCTCTGTCACCTCCAGTCACTTCCTGCCTCCCATCGTACACCCTCACTTCTGGGCACCTGGCCCCTCCATACTACCCCCTAGGTTTCATGCTGGCCTGATTGCTCTGAAAGTCCACCCACAGACTACCTCTCTGCCTCTAAACAACTCCGTCTCCTGACAGTGGCTCCAGGTTAGCCGTATCCAAGTTCCTGGTAACCATGCTGCTGCTGATAGCAGGGGACATTGAATCAAATTTGGGTCCAGTCCCCCGCACCTGCAGCTCCCCTGTGGCCTCAGGATGGCTCATTTAAACATCTGTAGTCTCCTCCCTAAAATTGCGTTGCTCCAGCCAATTGTCCTATCACTAAAACCAGACATTCTTATCATAAATGAGACCTGGCTAAAACCTCACACCACAGATGCATGCATCTCAATCCCTGGCAATGCAGTAATCTGTCATGACTGGTCTAGTGGCAAAAGGGGCAGCAGCATAGCAATGTGTATCAATTCCACCTTCCAAGCAACCAATGTTTCGCTACCTCTCCAAACCTCATAAGCTATAGAATCCCTTTTGGTAAAATTCTCCCTACCTCACACTATCCCCATCTACATAGCTGGCTGCTGCCACCCCCCAGTTTCCCCTGCATCCTTTATCAAAGAACACTTACCTAGCCTACCAGAAATACCATGCTTTTCAGAATGCATGCACTAGGCAAATCTGCAAGGTTAAAGCAAATTACTTCCTAGCCACTTTCCTATCAAATATAAACAACCCTACTGTCTACCTTTCAGTGTTCCTTATTCTGCTCAGGGGGAAAAATAGAATAGAAAGAGTACAAAGGAAAGCCACTAAACAAATTTGAGAGGTTAAATGTTTGCAATATCATGATAGAGTACAGTATTTACAATTATATTCAATGGATTACAGACATCTAAGGGGAGAGCTATGTCTGATTTTTAAGGCCTATAACAACCCAGAACTATTTGAGCTCATTGGTTTAAATAAAAATACACTTCATTATAAGAACACAAGGTCACATAATTCAAGACTCATAGGAGAAAGGAATAATACTGTTAAAAGGAGTCAGTGATTAACCCAGAGAATTGTTAGTACTTGGAATATACTACCAAGACATGTGGTAGAGAGTGGAAACATGACAGTTTTTAAAAATAATTTAAACATTTATATGGGTGAAAAAAAATTCCTATGATCCACCACTTTGGCTTGAATGGTGGCGAGTTCATTTATGGACTTCAGTCTTCTGAACTTGTTTCTAAAACTATAAACCCTACCAAATTTTGGAAAGTGATACAAACTCACTTGTCCCCACTGTCCCAACCCCTGTCATTAAGACAGGTGACACAACTCTAGAAGACCAGCTAGCAGTAGTAACTGAGATCAACTCCTTCATAAGCTGCACAGCATCTGTGCTCTCCTCTCTCTCTCCATCCACACCAGCCCAGCCCGCACCTCCATGATTTGCTCAAGTCACCTCCCATGCTTTCGCCTTCCAACGGGTCACCATGGCAGACATTTACAATGTCCTGTTTACTTTAAACCCCTCCAAAGGCAAATGACCCTCAGGTTTGGACGCTAAAATGCTCATCCTGTCAGCCCCAGCCTTTGTCTCCCCACTGGCCTCTCTTTTCAACCAATTCTTCTCTCTAGCTTCTATTCCAACAGAATGGAAGCACGTCACATTCATGCTTCTTCCAAAAAGTAGTGACCCCTCCTCCCCATGCAACTACCACCCTATCTCCCTTCTCCCTGCTCTAGCTAAACTGCAGGAATACCTAGTCCTCTCTCAGCTCTTCTCCTTCATTGACTCTGCCTTTCTTCACTCTGTACCAGTCTGGTTTTAGGAAGTCCTACTCCACTACCACCTACCTCCTAAGGCTCATCTATGCCATCCTCACCTGCATGAATCAATCCTACATTAACTCATCCATCTTTGTTTACCTTGAAAAGGCTTCTGACACTGTTTTGCACCCTCTCCTCCTTGCCAAGCTTTCCCTAGCTGGGCTCTCCAGCATAGCAACCAATTGGTTCCACTCTTATCTGGTGGGCCAGACTCAATCCATAAGGATTGGTAACTCCATCTCCTCCTCTGTCCCTGTCTCTTCTGGGGTTCCCTAAGGCTCAGTCCTAGGGCCACTGCTGTTCTCTATTTTCCTAAATGACCAGCCCTCTGCCTACCCACAAACATCCATTCACATGTATGCGAATGACACAGTCATATATATATCAGGCCCCTCTACCTCTAACGTGGCATCCAGATTGCAGCTCCACTTCAATGAAGTCCAGCTCTGGTTTCGCTCAAATCAGCTTTTCCCAAACACCAAGAAAACAGTCACCATGACCTTTGGCACAAGGCAGAAACTATCTCAGCTCCCCTCAACACCCACTTTCCACATCCTGGATGGGACAAAGCTGGAGGCTTGCTCTTCCTTTAGATACCTCAGGGTATGGCTCGACCAACATCTCAGTTTTTCTGTACACATCCATGTGCTCTACAAGAAGCTGCAGCCCAAGCTGGGGCTCTGTACTGGAACCGCGGTTCCGTCCCACTACCAGCCCGGTGGGAGATTGTACAGAAAATGATCCTCCCTATCTTTGACTACAGTAATGTAGTCTATTGGGCCACTCCCAAGACTACCTTAACCAAACTGGACACCCTTTTCCACTCCTTCTGTCATTTTGCCCTTGACTGTCCCTCCAGCACACACCACTGCTCCCTCTATCAAAACTTACACTTCCCCTCCCTGCAGGATAGGAGGCTGTCTCACTGTGCCAGGCTCATGTCCTAGTTCTGGACACAGTCCCTGTCCCCATACCTCTCTAGTGCCCTGTCCACACCTCCCCCAACTTTGCACTCCATCAGGAATACTGACACCCATTCGATGAGCATCCCACGTATGGCCACCACTTCAGGGCAAGCAGCATTCTCTTATTATATGCCCAAACTGTGGAATTCTCTACCACTGGCCATTCAGTAAGCCAGTTATGCCAATCAACTTAACTCCCTCCTCAAAGCCCATTTCTGCTCCTCATGTGCATGCACTTGGACTACACACTCTGAACCAGGGCTAGACAGGGGCCCTTGACAGGGACAGGGACTATGTGTCTATGTTGTTTCTATGTTTCTATGTTTAGGCTATCCAGAGGAGGGCAACCAAAATGGTGCAAGGTCTGCACTAGAAGACATATGAAGAAAGACTAAAGGAGCTTAAGATGTATAGCCTTGAGGAAAAGAGGGAGAGGGGGGACATGATAGAAACTTTCAAATACCTCAAGGGACTCAACAAAGTCCAAGAGGGTAGCATCTTTCAGAAAAAGAGATGTGCAAGAACAAGGGGGCACAATTTAAAGATAGAGGTGGAACGGCTCAGAGGTAATGTGAGGAAGTATTTCTTCACAGAGAGGGTTGTGGAGGCATGGAACAGCCTTTCTGAGGAGTTGTAGAGTCAAAAACAGTGGGGGAATTCAAGAATACATGGGACAGACATAAGGCAATTCTAGTGGGGGGTAGGAGGAAGCAGGCTGTTGGTTAACTAGGATCTGCAGCTTATCTGTTAGGTAGGGAAATGGGCAGACTAGGTGGGCCAAATGGTCCTTATCTGCCATCAGATTCTATGTTTCTATGTTTCTGTGTTTCAGTAGTCATCGCTGCCAGTGTGAAGCTGGCTCTGGCCCAGCTGCTAATCGGGCCATCTCACTCCACTTGGCTAATCCCAACTGCCCATGTGTAGGCTATGCTATGGATCATTTCCTGATGTATCTCTGTGCTAAATGTGCTATACCTTAACTTTTGCTGCTGTGTTTAAATACTGTTGTTTTATATTCCGTGTTATCTCCACTGCTAGCATGCTTAATATCTCCAAATATGCATTAGACAATGTATAAGCTGTCTGTATCAAAATTCACCCGCATTTCTGTACACAATATACTAACATACTAATTGCCAGCAGATTAGGCCTTACAGTTTATTGAGTCTGCTTGAACCTCAGATCCCTAGTTGGGTACTGAGGCCCTCTTCCCCCCATTGTGTTCCAGAAATTCCTATCATCCATCCCCCCCCCCCCCCGGGCCAGGCCATCATCTGATACATCCGCTTTTTGTGTCTGTCCCACCCTCTCTTGAAGCCCTCTACTGTGGATATGTCCTGTACTTATGCATTGCTGATTGTACTCATGTATTATTGTTGTATTGATACTTGGCATTGACTCCCTTGCTCTCCTCCCCCCAGGTCACATCTGGAATCGAGCGGTTGTCTGCTCAGTACACTCACCTGGTGAAACTTTTAATTAAATAAATAAATGTGGGCAATGGTATATCTGACATAATGGTGCACCACCCTTTGGGATCGAGCGACCGTTGCAAACTTATGGGTTCTCTAGTGGCAAGGAAAGATCCCTTATCGAATCCCACTACTTTTAGGAACTACGAAAGATCTAACTGGGAAATTATTAAAAACTCCTTATCCAATATTGACTGGCAGATCCTTCTAACAAACAAGGATGTTGACACTATGTGGGAAACTATTAAGAACATAATCCTAGAATTAAAGGAAAGTTATGTATCTGTTGTTAAGAAATATAACGATAAAGTCCGCATCCTGATATGGTTTACCAAATCTGTCAGGAAACAAATTAAAGTTAAAGAAAAACTATACAAAAAATCCAAAAGGTATCCTACAGAGGAGAACATCTGATTGAAAAAAGAGAAGTCTAATTTAGAGCATAGGCTGGCTTTTTCAAAAGACAACAACAAGGCCTTTTTTACTTACATAAACGGTAATAGAACAGCATCCAATGCATTAGGGCCCTTAACTTTAACTGAATTCGGAGAGATGGCCCAGAAGTTTAATAAGTTTTTGATTTCTGTGTTCAATAATGACAAGGGAGGCTGGCCTGGTGGTACTTAGGGTTGAGGAGCTGGATGCCAGACCTAGTGCCATGCCTGGGAGCCAGGCTCGGGAACAGAGTAGGGCCACTGGGGGTCTGTAGGCGAAGGGAGGGAAGGGACTGAACATCCGGGGGCCTGCTCTCCCTTCCCTGGGAAGGGATCAGGGTCTTGTGACACTGTATAGTGGCTTCTGAGGAAACTCAGGGGCAAGTGCAGGGTTGCAGTGCTCTCATAGTGGGGAGGAGCATTGCTAGATGCTGGCGCTTAGTGCCATGATATCATTGCATGTCCTCGCTTCTGTGCAGGAACTCAAGCCGTGAAATCCCTCATAACATGCAGGATGATGCCACTGACAGAAGACCATCTGCTGGTCAAACAAAGCCCGAGATAAGCTGGGGCAGGGGCTACAGGGTGATGTGGTCTTCTCTCCCGGTTCACCTCTCCTCACTGAAAGGGGCCCCTGTATGGGGGGGTAAGCAACAGTCCTCCCTGCTCTGTGATCATGGTGGAGGCTGGCCAGTCAAGGATGTTGAGCACCTGCGTACATGGCAGACGTCGGGTAAGTACACCCTTTGCTGTCACTGAGGAGCGTAAACAGAGTCAACAATAAAAAAAAAATAATGACAAGGGTCCAAGTGATTGTATACCAAATACTAGTCTTCCCCCATGGGCTTCTCACTAAGTCAGGTTCTAAATTAATTAAAAGCTAAAAATGATAATACTTTATCAGGTCCCGATGATATATACCCACTCTTCTTGAAAAATGTGTCTGACTTTCTAGCTCCTGCACTATCGATTTTGTTCAATAAATTTCTGAAATCTGGCACTATTCTCCAAGACTGGCTCAAGGCAGTAGTGATCCCCATCCATTAAAAAGGAAATCAAAACCAGTGGGGAATTATAGACCAATCAGCCATACTCCCATATGTTGCAAAATAATGGAAAGATTACTAAAACGTTTGATTGACAAAGAAATAATAGCTTTAAAATTACAGGACATCTCTTGGCATGGATTTAAGATAGGCCTTTCATGTAACACCAACCTGATAACCTTTCATGAGCAGGTCAGTAAAAGTCTTGATGGAGGTACACCATATGATGTGATCATGTTATATTTAGGAAAGGCCTTTGATATGATAGCCCATGACCTTCATCATCACATGGATTAGGAATTGGCTCTCCAACAGAACCCAAAGAGTCGAAGTGAATGGTGTCCTATCTAGGAAGGGTGACATGTGTAGCGGAGTGCATCAGGGCTCTGTATTGGGGCCAGTGCTATCTGGACTATTTATCACAGATATGGGTTCTGGCATAGGCAGTCACCTGACGAAGTTCGCTGATGACACCAAAATTGGGAGTGAAGTGGATAGCCTTGAAAAACATACAGTTCTAGTTATTGACCTAACCTTAGTACAAAAATGGGAAAACAATAATAAAATGTCCTTTAACCCGGAAAGTGCACAGTGTTGCATTTTGGAAGGAACAATCCAAAATACAAATATTTCATGAATGGGGTCCTTTTAAAATTAGTATATACTAACATACTAAGAAGCCAGCAGAGTAGGCCCTATGTTCTATCGTGTCTGCTCGAGGATCAGTGCCTATTCAGGGTCCTGTTGCAGCCTCCCCCACCCACCCCATGGAGCCCCCCAACCCAATCCACTGACTGTGGTTCTCCTCCAATGCTGGCCCTTTTCAGACTCACCCTCCCCTTATACCTGTCCCAGCCTCCCTTGAACCCCTCCACATTATCTACAGGCACGAGTTCTGCAGGCAATGCATTCCAGGGTTCCACCACCCTCTCAGTGAAGTAGAGTCTCCTAGTCTCCCCCCTGAGTCTCCCGCCAACCAGCCTCATTGGGTGCCCCTTGTTGCCACATCCTCTCTTAGCTGGAACACCCTATCCAGGCTTACCCTGTTTACCCCCTTAAGGTATTTCATGACCTCGATCATATCCCCTCTGTCCCTCCTCTCTTGCAGGGAGTACGGGTTGAGCTCCTCAAGTCTCACCTCATAGGACCTCTACCCCAGACCATGTGTCATTCTTGTCACCTCCTCTGGACCCTCTCCAGGAGTACAATGTCCCTTTTTAAGTACGGATGCCAAAACTGCATGCAGTATTCATTGTGTGGTCTAACCAGGCAATTATACAGAGGAAGGAGCACGTCCCGGCTTCTCTAGGTTATCGCCCTGGCTATGCACCCTAGCATTTTGTTTGCTTTGGCTGCAGCCCTTCTACACTGCTCTGAGTTGTTCATCTTGGCATCCACAACCACCCCTAGGTCCTTCATCCCACTCGAAGCCTGCAGTGTCTCCCTCTCCCAAGGTGTACACATGAGTTGAGTTCCTAGCCTCCAGGTGGAGAACCCTGCATTTCCCAATATTAAACCTCAGTTTCCAGGTGCGTGACCACCCCTTCAGAGTTTCCAGGTCCCCCTGTAGGGCTAACCTACCCCCCCCAGCTTCGAGTCATCGACAAAGAGGCTCATCCCGCTCCTGATACCATTCCTGATGTCTGAGATATAAGCATTAAACAGGAGTGGGCCTAGCACCAATCAATGTGGGACCCCGCTGATGACCCTCCTAGGAGATGAAACCTCCCCCCCTGACCACCACCTTCTGAAAATGCCCAGCCAGCCAGTTCCCCTATCCATTTGACCATCCGCACCCCCACCCCCATTTCCCTTGGCTTTTCCAGCAGCCTGGGATATGGCACCGAGTCAAACACCTTGCTGAAGTCTAGAAAGAGGACATCCACTGGCCTGCCTTGATCCAGTGCCCTCGTCATCCAATATGAAGAACTCCACAAGGTTGGTCTGACACGATATACCCTGAACAAAGCCATGCTGGTGATCATCCAGGTGGCCACATGCCTCTAGAAACACCCCAGCCTTTCTTTTAAGATGACCTCCATCACTTTGCCCACCACTGACATCAGGCTTACAGGCCTGTAGTTTCCCAGCTCCTCATGTGAGCCGCCTTTGTGAATAGGCACAATGTGGGTCTTCCTCCATTCCTGAGGCACCCATCCTGACTGAAGGGAGGAGTTAAAGAGATCTGCCAGAGGTGCAGCCAGGACATCCGCCAATTCCTTTAGCACCCTGGGATGAAGGCCGTCTGGGCCAGCTGCCTTCTCCGTTCTTAGGGCCTTGAGAGCTTCCCACACCCTATTGACAGGGACTTCAACATCCGTGGCCCTCCCACCAATCTGCAGGTCCCACCTGCTCCTTGTGCAGTGCTGCCCCACCATCTTCTCAAGTGAAGACCAAGGCAAAGTAGTCATTAAGCACCTTTTCCTGCTCCCCTGCCTCCTTAGCCCGCCCACTGGCCTACCTCAGTCTACTAATCTGTCCCTTACCTTTCCTCCTTTCCCAGATATACCAGAAGAACCCTTTATCACCTCTCCTAATCCCCTGAGCCAACCTCTGTTCCATCCTTGCCTTGGCCAACCTCACCACCCTGGTGACCTTTCTGGTTATCTTATCATACTCCCCCTAGTGCATAACGCCACACGATCACCTGTGTCAGCTACAAGCAGTCTTTTTTTCCCTTACCACATCCTGGACCTCCCTTATCCACCAGCTCTGCTTCCTGGCTCTACCAAACATGCGTCACTCCTTCGTGCAGCCCTTGGTAGCTTCCAGGAGCCCCTTCTTAATCATTTCCCATCTGCTGTCAGTGTCCATACCCAGTCTGATCCCTTCCAAGTGACCCCTAAGGATCCGCTCCATACCCTTGAAATCTGCACTCCTGAAGTCAACCACTATTGTTTTTGTGCGATCTACTCCCCCCCCCCCAGGTCTAGGGAAAACCAGACCATGGCATGATGACTTCCCACCAGTAAATTCCCTACTACAAGGTCCCTGATGAGATTGCAGTCCAACAGGACCATATCCAGGATGCAAAACTCTCTCATCAGGTCAGCCACCAGCTGGGCAAGGACAGCATCCTGGAAGATGTCCAGCAGATGCTGCTCCCTGTCTAATGAGAATGCCATAGTTCCCCAGTCAGTCCCTGGCATGTTTAGGTCCCCTAGCACCACCATGCTACCCTCCCCCTGACCACAGTGATCCCTAAGATTTGACACCAGACCTTCCTCCAGATCTTCTGCCTGCATGGGTGGCCTATATACCATCCCCAGCTTCACCCTCTTGCCCCCATGTGCCTGTAAGGTGATCCATGATGATGCCTCCATGTGTTCTTCCACTTCCTCAACCCTGCTTATCCCTATGCCATCCTTAATTTTGAATGTTACTCCCCTCCCCTGCCCATAGCCCTGTCCTTTCTGAACATGTACCCCATTAGGTTTAGGTCCCAGTCATGCCCTGGAGTGGCCCAAGTTTCAGTGACAGTCACCACATCCACAAGTCCTTCCAGTAGCAGTGCCTGGAGCTCAGGCATCTTGTTCCCTATGCTCCTGGTGTTTATTAGGACAACCCTCCAATGCGTCCCTTTACCCTTCCTCCTTCTCCCGCTCTGAGAGCTCCCAGGTAGCTGCCTGCTCGAGCTCCCTTATGCAAAATTGGGTGCTTCTGGTCTGCAATCTCTATCTCCTTGCTTGGGAGAGAAGGCCATGTCCATCCTGGATGGGCATGCTAGGGTCTACCTCAAGCCCAGCCCCCCACACAGTTTAAACTCCCACCTACCTTGGATGAATCCGGCCAATCTTTGTTTCAAAACCTCCTTCCTCCCCAAGCTGAGGTGGAGCCTATTCCTTGCATATAGCTCCTTGTCCTCCCAGGTTGCACCCCAGTCCCCTACCAGTCCATACCCCCTGGCCTCACACCACTCTCTGAGCCATTCATTAATCTCCCTAATTTTCTGTTTATTCCCCACACTGGTTCTAGGCACCAGTAGAATCTCCAAGAAGGAGACTGAGCACCTTATGGCATGGCTGACTCTGGCTAGCTCCTGGAACCTTGCCTGAATCTCCAGCACACTGTTTCCCTATATATCATTAGTGCCCAGGTGCACTAATATATCAGGAATTCCTCCACAGTCTTTCATCAGAGCATAGACCAAGTGCTTGGCCTCATGCACAGTCAAGTCAGATATAATCTTGACCCTGACACCACAGGATTTCTTCTCACCCCACCCTTCCCACCTAATACCCCTAATCATGGAGTCCCCCAAAAGGAGCACTCTAACCACCTCCTTTCCCTTAGACCTACTCCCTTTCTTTGTTGCCCTCCTCCCACCCCCTACCTCGCTGGTTTCCCTGGCCACACCCCCTATCTGTGTGCTGGCCATACCCCCCCCATCTGAATGCCATTTGCTGCCCTCCCTTTCTCTGTTGCTCCCCCTTCCCACCCACTCACTACCTCATTGGTTTCCCTGGCCACACACCCTATCTTTGTGCTGGTCACACTCCCCATCTGAATGAAAGGAACTTGATCTGGGGATTACTATCAACAACACCCTTTCCCAGTCTGATCATTGTGCCTTCATAGCTGGGAAAGCTTACTACCTAATTCATGCAATCAGGTGCTCATTTGTGATGAGACAACCCCATTGCATAATGCAGATTTACAAAACATTTGCAAATTCCAAACCTAGATTATGGTTCTCACTTCTGCTGCCATCATTTAAAGAAAGATGTAAAATTACTTCAAAGACCCCAGAGAAGATTAACAAAAATGCTACAGGGCTATGGTAACATGTGCTATGGAAATAGCCTGGATAAACTGGGTCTGCTTAGCTTACAAGACAGGAGAGAGAGAGAGAGAGAGAGAGAGAGGATCTCCTATTTCTCTATAACATAATTAGGAATGAGGATCTAATGAAAGAACTGAGTATCAAACTCAATGAAAGAAACGCTCAGTGAAAATCCCATAAGAAACAACTAGAGGTACAACGGGCTAAGACAAATAAAAGGGCAAAGTTTTTCTCTATAAGAGCAGCCCATTTGTGGAATTCATTACCTGGTTTCTAAAGCTACAGTAGATGGATAGCTTTAAGCGGGAACTAGATACATTTATTATCCAGTTTAGATCCATACAATAACCCACTTAATGGTGGGAGACAATCTCAATGGACCTTGGCCTTCTTTTGTCTCATTGTACCAAGATAACAAGATACCAAAAAAAAGACCAGGAGTAGAAGAATTGTATTTGTATTTATAATGTATTTACTACAAGTAGACAGCCATGCTACAAATGATATAACAGTATACAGTAGATTAAATGCAAACACGTTGCCAAAAGAATGAACTCATGCTGTTATATCTGGCATGTCCAAATATTGGAAAGATCTGGCCAGATGCGAATCTCCCAAAGCAAATTAACTCCTAAATGTAGATTTGGAGATGGTAACAGCTGTTCTGTTTCAGTGAATGGAAACATTGCTTCCTGTGATGATTAGGCATTTTTCAGGTAGACAGACATGTGATAAATAGAGGAGATGTACAGTAATACAGTAGTACAGATAATATAGTAGCACAACCATTGCAGATGGTGCAAGCAAGATACATATACAAGACTTGTTATAAAGCAAATGGAGTTCTCTGGAAGTGGTTGACAGACATTGATGAAGCAGTCAACACATTCTTATGGACATGAGCATTAAATTCTATCAGTTTAAAGTGAAAAGAGTGTCAAGACAGACAGTCCCATGTCCCTACCAATTTTTGTCTTGATAGCTGCATGGTTCTTCTATAATTGAGAGGAAGTAAAGAACTCAAGGGCATTAAAATCACAAACATGGAGCATAAGATTGCTGTTTGCTCTGTTGATATAAACCATGCTGAAAAACATTGACTAATCCTTTACACAGGATAATTGCCTACATTCTGGAATGGGCGGGGGTGGGTGGGCAATTGTACCATAGATCAGGCAGGGTCTGCAGCAAAAATTGAAGATAAAAAAAAATAAAATGGGTAGACTGGGAGGGTCCAGCGGCTCTTATCTGCTATCATGTTCTATGTTTCTGTGGGTCTATTACCTATAGTGTTAACACCAACTGACTTTGTCTTGACTAACCTTTTTCAGCAATGTGCCATATAACAACATGGGAGATCACTGAATCAGGTTCGTTTAGACAAAGTTAAGTTGTGCTAATACTGGAGGTAATGTTTCTGAATATATAATAGCCTAATGTATCTGAGCAAATATTAGGCTATATAGTTAATATTGACAACTTAGTCCTGGTAAGGCCATAGCCAAAGCATAAGTTGATCATTGGGATTCTGTTCTTATTTTCATGTTTTTTTACTTTGTGTTCTGCAAGAATATTTGCCAGATTACTTTAGCAAATGAGATCAACGTGAAGTTTTAGATATCAGTAAAGTTTATTTTTTGGCTAAGAAGCCATTACAATATATAGACAAGTACAAGCATTCCATATAGAGCACCATATATGAGTCCAATATCACTGAGCATACAGTATAGTTCAAGATACACCCAGATACATCCAGATACACAGTTTTCAAGTATATAAGTATAAAAATATATAAAAATAATATATCCTCTCCATAGTCAAACTTATAACAGGCCCCAATCAGCATCCTTTAAGGCCATGAAATCCATTAAGCCAGACGACAACATGACGGTTCAGTCTAACCCAGTAAATTCCCTTCCTCCAACCACATCCTGTCCCATCTGTACCAACTCAGTAGGCAAGAGGGCACACTGCAGTACTGGAACAACCATTATGGTATTATGCAGACAAACTGCTCTGTACCTTGCAGACCACTTTCTATCTGACCACTCTGGTTGGTGACACCCAATATACTTATTGATACCATATTTCAAGGGGGGGCCCCATCTGATGACATCATGTCCTCACCAAAGTCCACCAAGAAGCCTAGTGGAGTATGCTGGCATTGAGGGCATATCCCTTAGGGCAAAATAGTATACCGTCTGCAGCTCTGGTTTGCCCCTCATCCAGCTACACCTGACAGCCTCTTTAAACGATAGCAGGACTCCATGTCACAGTTCGATCCTCTCCATCCAAAAACAGCAGCACAACTGCATCTCTTTGTTAACCAGTTGGACATGTCGGCCTTGAAGCATGTCCACTAGGGCACCATGGAACTCTTGCTGCCCTGTGCCCCACTGATTACTCCAGCTTCAGTTACTCCCCTTAGCCACTCCTGTAGCACTTAATGGAACTCCATGCTATTGGAAAAGCTACTCACAGTAGGTAGACCTATCCTCCCTGATACAGGATGGCCACCGGACAATCCCTGAGCTCAACAAGGTGCACAATCAGACCTGAATAATTTAAATCTCAGTAGATATTATCAAAGTCTCCAGTACTATAGTGATAATGATATCATTAAACACACAGCACACTCATCAGTACCAGAATAATAGGACTTTAACTATCATCCCTTAAAGGATAATGAGTTTAATCTTTGGGACATTTAACCATATGTTTCTCACCAGGTTTAATTTGCCCTGAATAGTCTTGCCCCTATTATAACAATTACATACTTAAACTCTAAAAATACACACAATTTTCCTTTAGGAACTCTAATAGGCATATATAATATAATCAGACGTATAAAAGTATAAACACACATTCAAAACACTGAAGTCCATACTCTTACCAATAATGCTCATAAGAGCTCATAAAAGCTTTATAATATCTAACAAGTTTTAACCCATAGACTCACACAGTATCCCACAATAAAACTGCAGTAAATATTGAGAGGTAAATTAAACTCTTTTGGAACTTTGGAGTCCATACCCCTATAAATAATGGTCATGGCTCATAGGAGCTCCATGTAATCTGATATAATTTAAACAACAACGTTGTTTCTACAGAGATTCAGTTGCCAGAACAAAATGCACACAGAAAAGCAATCAATCCAGAGTTCCTCCAAGTTAGAAAGCTAGTATATTACAGGCCCAATAAAGCACTACAGAGCTCTTCAATAGGGAGTCCAAGGTTATTAAAATACTTTGATTCCCTTAGATATCGGTACTCATGGTAAACATGGTAAACATTAAAATTAGCTGCTGTCTGTCAGAAGAGCAATACATGTAAAAACCAAAGTGCTTTTTACTTAGTGTCCAAAGTGAGAAAAAGTTTTAAACTACCTATCAAAAGTTTTAACTCCACAAACACTCAAATAGCATTCTTGAGTAAGATAGTTAAAGATGAAATCCCTTTTCATGTCTTCAGCATAGAGGGTCAGAACCTTCTCTCTTTATAATTAGCAGCTGCACCCTGTTCTCCAGCTTTTCAGCATTCCATTTTGCATAGGAAAGTGTTTACCTGGACATCAACTAAAGGAGAATACAGTAACTTCTCTGGTGGGGAGAAACACCCCTCTGAGCCAGACTCCTGTTGTCTCTACCAAACAGCTTTTTCCAAGTGACCATCACTCGCAGCCCTTGTATAATTTCTCAAGCCTCCCTATCCTTTTTTCTCAGTTGGGAGGAGGAAGTGGGCCAAAAGAGGACCAAACATTACAAAAGTCAATCTGGCTCCCATATTCAGTAAGTACTAGCCACAGGTCCTCCTCTTCATCGATCTAATACACCACCATTCCCTTGAAATCAGGCGAGCTGCAAAACAAAACCAAAAAAGTGCTTTTCTAAGTGCAGTAAAACACACATGTCAGAGAATATATGGTACCCCGGCCCACAGGCAAAAATGGCATACCTGTTATGGGCTTTAGCAAGCCTATCAGCACATAAAGTGTTTCCACAGCCTCCTTTAGAGTACTCCTTCATCTTCTCTCTATGGGAGGAAAGCCAATTTTCCTTGAAGAGTTCACACAGCATTGCTACTCATTTTCTCCAAAACACATATATTTTACCTCTTGCCACTTTCTCATTCGAAACTGCTCCGGACGGGAACATGTAAAGCGTGGAATGAGGCAGGTAATCTCTAGTAAGCAAAAGCACTATTTATTTGCAAAATAAATACAGTTCCTCTCTTGTCCCAATTAATTGAGACAAGCAAACACCACTCAGGAAGCAAAATGCCAGGAATATGTGGTCACTTTGCAAAAAAGTTGTTTGAAGTCTCAACCTAAAAAACGCTAGAAGCCTAAAATAAACGGTCATTTGGCAAGTTGCTTAGAGTCTCCTGAATGGAATAAAGCAACCTACAGAGCACAATTAAGCTAAAAATAATCGAGGTTTCATTCATAAAAATGATTAAATCTTCCAGTGAAAATTTCAGAGCGAAAGACAGAGCATAGCAAGAAGCAGCCAAGTTTTAGATATCAAAATTCACTCTATATAACCAATATAAGTAGATATGTAGCTCTTGAAATTATAACTACCACATTTATGTCTGTGGATAGAAAAAAGAAGATTTTGCTCAAGACTAGAATAAATGCCTAAAATATATGTTGACTAACATTTCATTTTTATGGCTAAATAGAAACATTGCTGAAATAGAAATCGTTAGTGGAAGGGGAATTTTCTAATCTGTAATAATTAAGCAATAATGACCAAGGAGCTAATCTTTTTTTGGGGATTAATTACTGATTGGGTTAACTTTGGAACCTGAGGTCTAGAAACTTTAATTCATTTAAATGAAAGTCTGGAGACAATTAACTATTCATTAACCATATTGATACAGCTTCTGTATGTTTATGCATGCTGCTCAATGTCAGTCTAAATCATTACACTTTTAAATGTGATTTGATACATACAGTGGTGATTGTATAAAAGTTTTAAAGTGCTGAGGTATACCTAGAGGTACCACTGAGGCACTCAAGCTCACGTGGTGATCATATAAAAGTTTGGCAGTGCTGAGGAGGTACCTGGTTCTTCGAGGTATACTGAAGTATAGCAACTATACACTTTAAAACAAGAGGCATTAAGGGTTATATCCATTGGAGAATTCCCGTTCAAAGCAGTTTTGAATGAGAAAGCGGCAAGGTCCATCTCCCCACACAATGCACACGGGAAATGCCAAACTTTACCCAACAACTAACACACCGAAATCTGGCCAATAGAAAATCATGTACACAAATGCTCACAGCCTGGGAAATAAGATCCCAGACCTTCAGGCAATAATGTCAGAGGCTAAACTGGACATAGTAGCAATTAGTGAGATGTGGTTTACCAGTAACCACACTTGGGAGACTTCAGGACCTGGCTATGTATTGTTCAGAAGAGACCGAGGTGCAAAAAGGGGGTGGAGTGCCCTGTATGTCAATGAAAATATCAAAGCTACAGAAATTCAGAATACACATAAGGAGCCAGAAGAACTGTGGGTCACGCTTGAAACAGGAAATGGGACAGCCATAAGAACTGGGGTTGTCTACAGGTCCCTAGACCAGAGGGAGGACATAGACACATTACTGCTAGAAGATATACAAAACATGACAGCTAAAGGGGAGGTTCTGATAATGGGAGACTTCAACATGCTGGATACAGATTGGTCAATACCAGCAGGAATATCTGCCAGAACTAGACACATGGTGGATTCCCTGCAGGGGGAGGGCCTCAAACAACTGGTACAACAACCCACAAGAGACAGGGCTATCCATGATCTAGTGCTGACTAACAGGGAAGGGATCACAGATCTCCAGGTAGAAGGTCACCTGAGGGCCAGTGCCCATCACACGGTATGGTTCAATTTTGCCACTACATCTAAATCATCCCATTCCAAGGCAAAAATATGGGACTTCAGAGGAGCTGACTTTGATAAGCTGGCCAACAGAGTTAAGCTAGCCCTGGCAAAAAGAAACACAGGTGAGGGGGTACAGGCAAAGTGGGCAAGCATTAAGGATGCAATACATGAAGCAACATCCCATTGTGTTAGACAGAAAAGGAAGTGCAAAAGAAGAGAAGAAAACCACTTTGGTTCTCAAATACAGTAGCAGAAAGGTCAGAGCCAAAGGTTGGCCTTCAGGAAATATAAGGGAACACAGCGGGATGAAGATAGGGAGGCATACCAAACTGCCCTAAGGGAAGCAGGGAAGGCAGTAAGGCAGGCAAAGTCCCAAACTGAGGAAACACTAGCACGAACAGTAAAAGAAGGTGACAAGACTTTCTATAGATACATTAGTGAAAGGAGAAAGTCAATAGGGGGTATTGCTAAGCTCAATGGAGAAAAGTGGGCATGTGAGAAGAAGGACTCTGTAAAAGCATTTATCCTAAATAGATACTTTTGCTCAGTATTTACTGAAGAGAAGGTAGGGCAGGGCCCACAGCTCAGCACCATGGACACAGGGGGAGGGAGGTGAGCACTACTCCCTTCATAAAAGAAAGGGTCCTACAAGAGCTCGCTAAGCTCAGGGTGGATAAGGCAATGGGACCTGATGGCACACATCCCAGGGTACTTAAGGAGCTAAGGGTAGAACTAGCAGAGCCATTAGCAGAACTGTTTAGTGAGTCTCTGAGCACAGGAGAGGTCCCGGAAGACTGGAGAATGGCTCATGTGATCCTGCTCCACAAGAGTGATAGCAGGGAGGAGGCAGGGAACTACAGACCAGTCAGTCTTACCTCAGTAGTGGGCAAGATTATGGAGGCACTCCTTAAGGAAAGGATAGTGCAACACCTGGAATCCATAGGGGCACAGGATCCAAGACAGCATGGGTTTACAAAAGGAAGGTCCTGTCAAACTAATCTCATAGATTTCTTTGACTGAGTAACCAGAGTGGTGGACCAAGGGGGAGCAGTTCATGTCACCTACCTTGACTTCAGCAAAGTTTTTGACAATGTTCCACACAGAAGATTGATAAACAAGTTGGGTAGGCACGGGGTGGGTCAGAAGTTGGTCAACTGGGTGGCAAACTGGTTGACAGGCAGAAAACAGAGACTGGTGGTAAATGGTATACAGTCAGAAGAGATGCAAGTCACAAGTGGGGTACCTCAGGGATCAGTCCTGGGGCCAGTCCTCTTCAATATCTTCATTAGTGACCTTGTAGATGGACTAGAGGGTAAGGCTTGTCTGTTTGCAGATGACACCAAGATCTGCAACAGAGTAGATGATCAAGATGGGCTGGGCAGAATGAGAAGAGATCTGGATAAACTAACAAAATGGTCAGAAGAGTGGCAACTGGGATTTAATGCAAAGAAGTGCAAGATAATGCACATAGGGAAGAGAAACCCTGAAGCCACCTATAGGCTGGGAGCGGAGTTGCTGGCAGTCACAAAGGAAGAAAGAGACTTGGGCATCATCATCACTGATGACCTGAAATCATCCAAGCAGACCTATTAAAGCAGTAGGTAAGGCTAGGGGGATGTTGAGGTGTATTAGTAGGGGTATTACAAGTCGTAAGAGGGAGGTAATAATCCCTCTTTACAAGACACTGGTTAGGCCCCATCTGGAGTACTGCATGCAGTACTGGAGGCCACACCTTCACAAAGACATTAACCAAATTGAGGCAGTCCAGAGAAGGGCAACCAAAATGGTGCAGGGACTGCATCAGAAGACATATGAGGGCAGATTAACGGAGCTCAACATGTATACCCTTGAGCAAAAGAGGAAGAGAGGTGATATGATCGAGACATTCAAACACCTTAAGGGCATTAACAAGGTGAAAGAGTCTAACATGTTTCTGTATAAGAAAAATAGCAGGCCAAGAGGACACAGCATGAGATTAGAGGGAGGCCGATTAAGGGGGAATGTGAGGAAATTCTTTTTCACAGAAAGGGTGGTGTATGCATGGAACAGCCTACCTCAGGAAGTGGTGGCTATGAATACAGTGCAGGGCTTCAAACAGGCATAGGATAGGTATAAGGGAGCAATGCAGATAAGTATGAATCGATAGGCCACTGACAGAGCAAAGGCCGATGGCACATTTATAAGGTAGAAAAAGAAATGGGCAGACTGGATGGGCCTTGCGGTCCTTATCTGCCGTCAACTTCTATGTTTCTATGTTACTGTATATAATAAACTTCAGCAGTATGCTCTACTTGTGTGCCTTCCTATGATTCCTAAATACAAACATATGAAAAATGTATTAATATGCTCTAATTAAATCAAACTATCTCCAAGCTTTTATTTCAAATGAAAATTAAGTGCTTAGTCTAACAGTTTTAAAGTTGCACCTTCCTAAAGATAAATTGCCAGATTTTCAAAGGTCAGAGAATGTCCCATTGTGCTAGCATAAAAAAACCAAAAAGTCACCTGCCCGGTGGTGCTGAGGGTTGAGGTGCTGGATGCCACACCTTGTGCCACGCCAGTGACCTGGGTTCGGGAACAAGCCCAAGTTGTTGGTGGTCGACAGGCGAGAGGGAGGATTGAGCATCCATAGACTGCTCTCCTCTCTCTCGGGAAGGATTCAGGGACTGCCTGGTGCAACAGCGTCCCCCGGTGAACACCGGAGGACATGCACATGTCTGGGCACTAAGTAGAGGGGCGGAGTTGCGGCACACATCTTGAGACATCATTGCATGACTGAACTCTGGGGGGAGGTAGGACAAGGGATGTAAAACAGAAAAAACATCTTCTGGTGGATAGGCGATGGCACCACTGCCTGCACCACACTCCCAACACTGGGCACCTCACTCTCCCCGTGCCCCACACTCCAGCCGGCACTCAACATTGTAGATAGAACACCCTGGGAGGATAGGGCGGCCCTTCCCCATGGGGGTTTAGACCTGGGGGAGTAGCTGGTTAGGGTGAGGGAAGCAGATGAGGTTGTCACAGAGGGAGGTAGAGCGCAGGTTAGGGGGTTGCCGGAGAGAGTTCCTCCAGTAGGGGAGCAAAAATAGAATTAAAAAAAGAATTACACAAGAAGCACAATGTGTCAACACTTGTGTCAGTTCTGATTTTGTAATGGTGCTTGCATGAAAGACAGGTCTGCATGTACCAGACAGGCTTGCCCCATGCTTGCATCAATAAAATGCCTCCCCCATCAGAAGAGATGCCATCACAGAAATGAGGCACCATCTCCTCATGTGGGATATAAAAAAAATGTAGGTTCTGTCATTGTGTCTAAGATGCATGCTGCTGTTAGACCAAGCAGAGCTGGTCTAATGGACACTAGGGCATATACAGAGGCTCACAGCAGGTAGGTAGACCTGACTGTGATACTATGAAGGGCATTCTGCTGCAAGAGTCCCAGTGCAGACATTGTATTGCTTTCTCAAGTACTATAGCATGTAAATATTGCTTCCAGAGGCCATTTCATCTACCATCATTTTTGACTCGGCTTGCATCATTCTCGCTCCATGCATTGTATTTTTGACTCAGCTTGACTCATTCTCAGCTTGTGTCATTCTTGCCCTATCGTATGTATCATATTTTTGACACAGCAGACCTCTTGCACCATTTTTGGAGACTTTGCCATAGAAAACACTTTTCATGCAAAATATGGCACTCAGTATTTGGCACACCTGGATTTAATGCAAGGTGGATGTTTGATGCAGCTTGCGTCAGTCTAAGGGCCCTATTGAAAATATGGCCTAAAGTCTTTAAAAAGGGCTTATGTTGCAAATGTTAAAGCTAGGGACTTAGTTATTTTTTAATAAAAGCTTGGCATCAGCAATGGTGATATATAAATAAATTATGCTGGCAGTTTCTATATTTCAATATACATATATAAAAATGCAAGATTTAAAAAAAACTTTATTAGAAAAACATTTTTTAAACTTTTTATGAATTTTGGTAATACTACATCTCATAATATCAGGAATAATATAATTTGCAACCTCCTATCCATTTATCTTACAGAGATGTGCGAAGTTGGCAAACTTCAGTTTGAGAAATAATCTACAAAATTTGCAAATTTGCTAACTGCAAAATTATTGTACCAGGAATGTTATGGTTTGCAGCTGCCTATCAATGTATTTTACAGAGATGTGTGAATTTGGCAAATTTAATTTCACAACATAATTTGGTACATTTGTCAAATTCTTCAAATGTGAAATCCTGAATCTGCACAGTCTTCAGCAGGTGAAATTACACTTTTTCAGAAGAAGTTATGCAAATTTGCTTGCAAAATAACAACTTTGCCATAACTTCATCTGACTTCACCTGAACCTAGGAATGGTTGGAGGAAAGGCACAGGGAGTAAGAGAGGTGACTTCAATGCAGTATTTAATTTTCAATTGGGTCCTGCTTTAGCATATCTTTGTACTGTATTTACCCAGGATAGCACAGATTAGATGCTATCTTATTTACAGTGGACTGCTTTTTTTTACCTTTGAAATTCAATATATTTCATTGATTTCTACATTCGGCCTTAAATGGCCACTTTACTGATATACATAGGTACAGAAGACAGGACAAGAAAGTACAATACAAACAACCTAAATCTACCCCTACCCTCCCTTCCCCAGCCCTCCCCACCCATGGTATCAAATATGATGTATAACAGTCAACGAGGGTGCAGCTTCCTATGCATTCACCGTGCCTGTTAAAGGGAGTATAAGGTTTGCAATTTGCTCCAGTATCTCTCATACTTGGGTATCTTGTTGTGTATGCTAGCAATTACCTTCTGAACCGAAAGACTGAACAAGAGTTCTTGCAGTCACTCAGTGTATGATATGGTGTCACTGTCTAACTACTGTTTGAGTACTAACTTTTTAACTGACATTGCCATCATTGGTAGGTGATATTTCCTTTCAGTGACACCTATATTGGAGTAGTCACCCACCAGGCACGCCCTCGGTTCTTTATGGTTAGTGATGCCAAATAAAGAATCAGCTCTCATTTTTATAAGCGCCCATGAGAGGGCTACTTTGGGGTAGTTCCAAAAGATATGGTATAAGGAGCCTATATCCTGCATATAGCGTCTGCAGTTTGGGGAGAGGGACTTATCCATTCTGGATACCTTAACTGGGGTACAATACATATTGTTAAGAATCTGAAATTGCATGATACTTAATCTGTCCTGTGATATAAAATGACGGGTGTCTCTCCAGACCCTCTCCCAGTTGAATGCTACTTCAGGGAATTGTGAGCTCCAGTAATGAGAGGATCCATTCTGATTGGGAAAGGCTTTTTCTATTAAGAACTTATATATATTAGAGACTGCATACAGTTGGGTAACCACTGCGCTGAGTGATTGCAGGAAGCTGTTTCCATGCCCTGCTAACTGTATTATATGGGAGGCAATTAGCATGTGTCTGAGTTGGAGTACCTTGAAGCTTGAGTGGGGGCCTAAGTGGAGTCTGTTGAGGATATCTCTTGAGGAGGGCAACCAAAATGGTGAAGGGTCTGCACCAGAAGAGATACAAAGAAAGACTAAAGGAGCTTAATATGCATACCCTTGAGGAAAGAAGGGAGAGAGGGGACATGATAGAAACTTTCAAGTACCTCAAGGAAATCAACAAGTCCAAGAGGGTAGCATCTTTCAGAAAAAGAGATGTGCAAGAACAAGGGGGCACAATTTGAAGATGGAGGGGGATGGCTCAGAGGTAATGTGAGGAAATATTTTTTCACAGAGAGGGTTGTGGATGCATGGAACAGCCTCCCTGAGGAGGTCATGGAGTCAAGAACAGTGGGGGAATTCAAGAATGCATGGGACGGGCATAAGGCAGTCCTAGTGGGGGGTTGGAGGAAGTAAGCTGTTGGTTAACTAGAATCTGCAGCTTATCTGTTTGGTAGGAAAATGGGCAGACTAGGTGGGCCAAGCGGTCCTTATCTGCCATCAGATTCTATGTTTCTATATTTCTATGTCCTGACTTGACCTTCTTGCCATAAGTCGGTAACCTTAACATGTGCTAGTTGGGGAAGCCAGGAGACAGTCACCATTCTCCCACCTATCTTGAGGTTTGGATTGCCTACTAAAGGTTCTAACGGGTCTCGTGTATGTTTGTAATTGAAGGAAGCAC
This sequence comes from Neoceratodus forsteri, assembly GCA_016271365.2. Taxonomy (NCBI): domain Eukaryota; kingdom Metazoa; phylum Chordata; order Ceratodontiformes; family Ceratodontidae; genus Neoceratodus; species Neoceratodus forsteri. The sequence goes on from CM057452.1 coordinate 1,398,868,718, forward strand.
ATAGTTGGGGGTAAACTCTGATTGAAGTGCCAATCGGGGTACCAACCAATACCTGGGGCAGCAATTTGGGTGTGGTAAGGCAAAGGGCTGGGGTAGAGATGTTTGCTGAGGGGATGATCTCACTTTCCAGCTTTAGCCAAATGGGTGTGTATTGATCTGGAGGAAGATTATCGAGCCATGCTGACCATCTCATACATTTTGAAGCGTGACTGGCCCAATAATAAAATTTGAAGTGGGGGAACCTCAGGCCTCCCTTTATTTTAGGGACTGTGAGTTTCCCATACGCCCTGCGAGCCTGTTTGCCCTTCCATAAAAATTCAGTAATCAGCGAGTGAAGTTTGGAGAACCAGGCCTGAGGTAGCCAAATGTTCAGCATGTTGAGGGGGTAGAAGACCCGGGGCAGAATGTTCATTTTAACTAAGCTCACTCTCCCCCATAGGGAAATAGGCAGCATCCTCTATCTATTTAGGTCCTGATGAATTACTTGAATTAATGTGTCCAGATTGTGATGTCTCAAGGATTTAGGGTCCCTGGCCAAATATATACCCAAGTATTTAATTTTTTTATGTTCCCACTATCACCCTAATCCTTCAATTTCCTTGCGGTAATTGTCATAGTTGTGAGGGAATACTATGTTTTTTTTCAAATTAAGTTTGTAATTTACCAGGGCTCCAAATTCCATGGTTAAGCTCAGGACTCTGATGATTGACGCCCTCAGGTCGAGAGGTGGAGGAGGAGGATATCATCAGCATACGCTGAAAGTTTGAGTTCCTGACTCCCCACTCTAACGCCTTTAACTACCTGGTCCATTTTAAGGCATATCAGGAGAGGTTCCAGGTACAGATTGAACAGTAGGAGGGATAATGGGCAGCCTTGTCTAGTACCTAAATAGAGGGGGAAGTAAGAGGAAAAGGTTCTGTTACAGTATATACGGGTAGTAGGGTTAGTATACAGGGACTTTATCCATTGCACAAAGAGAGGAAGGAAATCAAACCTAGCCAGTGTCCTAAAAAGGAAGGTCCAATCCACTCTATCAAATGCTTTTTCTGCATCTAGAGACATCAAAATGGCAGGGACAGTATCAGCCTGGGATGCAGAGAAGATGTGGTCTAATTTCCTCACATGGTCCGAGGCTGATCTGCCTTCCATAAAGTCCACTTGTTCTGCACAAATCAGGCAGGACATCACCTTACCTAGTCTGTTAGCTAAAATTTTGGCTAGTATTTTAATATCATAATCCAAGAGTGAGACAGGACGGTAGTTCGATACCTGTTCTGGGTCCCTCCCTTCTTTGTGCAATACCACTATCAGGGCTTCAAAGAGGTGTAAGTCCCAGCAGTCATCCTCCAGGATGATTTTCAACAGACGCAGTAGCTATGGAGTTAGATCCCCCTACAGTGCCTTAAAGAAGTTAGCAGAGAAGTAATCCAGGCCTGGGTCTTTATCAAGTGATAGGCTACGGATGGCTGACCTGATTTCCTCCTCTGAGAGCAGGGTAATCAGAAGGGCTTGCTGTTCCCTAGATAAAACTGGTAGGCCAACTGTACTCAGGTAGTCATCTATCCAAGCTACAGAGAGCAGGTCCAGTCTAATCTCATATAGATACTTATAGAAGGAGTGGAATTCAGCAGCTATATCAGTCGGCTCGATCAGGAGGAGGCCTATGCCCTGGACCGGACTGCATTTATCAGCTGTGAGCTTCCTTGTTTCCTTACTCTCATAGCCAACAGCCGACCCACTTTTTCTCCTTGATCAATGTAAGTGGATCTTGTTTTAAGGAGTGCGTATTCTGCCTTGACTGCTAGCAGGTCATTATATTGCACCCTGACATGGACCAATTCTTGACATTGCGTTTCCGTGGATGTTGGAGATATGTATTTCTCCAGGTGCCGAATTTTATCTAGTAGCTCCTTCGCTTAGCTTTCCCTTTTGTGTTTCTGTACTGAGGCAATCCTGATTAATTCCCCTCTAATACAGCACTTTAGACACCCCATTCTATATTGGAGTGACCCATGGAGTTTAAGTTAACTTGTGTATATTGCGCAGTACAGGCTTTTAGTCTCTCTGGGACCCACTTGTCCTTCAATAGTCTGTTATTTATTTTCCAAACTGTGTCCCCACATTGAGGTGGGGTCAGGGAAATGGTACAGGACACTGAGGAATGGTCTGAGATGACCTCTGGGGATATTTGAGATGCTATAAGGCCTGGGAGCAGTTGCTTACTCACCAAAAAATAATCTATGCAGAAAGAAGTCTTGTGAACCAGAGACCGAAATGTATATTCCTGTAGATTGTTGTGCAAAACCCACCATGGGTCACACAATCCCAGGTTGTCCATCATATCCTTAATGGCCCTTTGAGCCGGAGATAAACCCCACTTCTGCTTACCTGTCTTTTCTATGTCCAGGGATAAAGGGAGGTTCCACTCTCCACCTAACAGGAAAGGGACTGAGAGGAAGGGCAACAGAAGATTGAGGATCTTCGTAAAGAAAGAAGGGGTGTCTGTATTCAGACCATATACAGATCTAAGAAGGATCTCAGACCTCCCCAGTGTCCCCACCACAAAGATATATCTACCCAAGGGGTTTACCATGCATTTGCTATACTTAACAGGGCCGTTGCCAGGATTTTCACAAGGGGGGTTCTTTTTATGCAGTCTGCAACTTTTAAAAAAAAGCTGTGGGTCTTAGGGCCGCTAGTAACTCGGAAGCCATGGAATCCTAGAATTGCTCTGTGGTGCATTTTGTGGCTTGTTTTGAAGCTAAAGAAGTCATATCTGAGATCTCCTACACTCCTTGCTCTAAACAAAATTATTATCTGGCTGGCTGCAGGGTGAATACATATGTATTCAGTACCAGAGGGCAGCAAGATGCTGTTAATGTAATATACCTAAGACATTGTCTCAGCTACTGTATATTACGTTATGAGTTTTAATATCTGCAGCTGTACTGGTGTGTAGGAAAGGGGTCTGGGGGCTGCTTGGCCCCAGAAGCTTTGGGGTACTAGATACTCTGTGGATAATTTTGTAGATTATTTTAAACCAGAATAACTCATCTGTGCGCTCCCTTCCACCTCCTGCTCTAAGGACAATTATTACTATCTGGGTGGCTCAGATTGTGTGTGCATGTGTTTGTGCGTGTGTATTTATAAAATGGGAAGCAAAGTAAATAACAAATCCAGCATTCTGATTGTATAAAACACATCACATGACCATGCATCTATCAGAGCGCGACCGCACACCTGCACTTTTAACCCCCTCCAAAACAATTTTGCCATTTTATAAGATAGATAACCCACTCTAGGATGTGCAGTCGCTCTCTGATATACACACGCCTTGGGTGGTTGAAGCACTCGGCCTGCAGACCTATGCTTAACAACGCACACCAAGGCATGCGTATATCAGAGCTCGACTGCACACCTTAGAGTAGGTTATCTATTACATATGTAGATATATAGATTGAGATATATAGAGAGAGCAAATGCTAATGCACTGAACCTCAGTACAGAGTCTGCAGCTGGTTTTGGCTGGGTATTGTACACTACTAACTTACTGCAGTGCTGGCTTGCTACTAGGGCAGGGGTCTGGGTCTGATAGACCCCAGAAACCATGGGCTATGGTATGCTCAGTGGTGCACTTTTGTGGCTTATTATAAGTCTAAATAACTCATATCTGAACTCTCTCTCCCCCTTGTTGTTACTCCCCACTATCCACAACTCAATATACCATTTAAGTAATTGAGTCAGTGCAACATGGCCTATAGCAAGGCTAGCAGGATGCTTGGATGTATTGGTAGGGGTATTGATAGCAGAAGAAAGGAGGTAATACTTCCCATCTACAGATCCCTGGTGAGGCCTCACCTAGAGTACTGTGCCCAGTTCTGGAGTCCTCACCTCAGAAAGGATAAGGATAGGTTGGAGACAGTGCATCGCAGAGTAACTAAAACGATTCAGGGACAGCAGGGCAAATCTTATGAGGAGTGCTTCAAAGCACTAAATATGTACTCATTGGAGACCAGAAGGGAGAGAGGAGATATGACAGAGATCTTCAAGTTCCTGAAATGAATTAAAGTGAACTACGGGGTACTATTTAGCCTGAGTACCAATTCGCGGTTACATGGACACTAATGGAAATTAACAGGAGGTAGAGCCAGAAGAGATGTGAGGAAGTACTACTTTATGGAAAAGGTGGTGGAACTTTGGAACAGTCTGTCAGCTGAAATGGTGGGTGTAAAAACAGTTAGAGGATTCAAACAGGGCTGGGACATAATGAAGGGAATAGTGGTTACCGGAGACAACAGGACCAAGGAGGTGACTTGAAAGAGGTCAGGGAAGGTCAGTACCCTGGAGAAATTGTAGGTTCCAGGGATTATACAGAACTTGGGCAGACTGGATGGACCTCTGGTCTTTTTCTGCCATCATTGTCTGTATTTCTATGTTTCTATTCCAGGCACCCTGCTTGGAAAAAAATCTGTAACATAAGTCTTAGTTCAATATTAAGTACAACAATAGTTGCCTCCACTTCATTCTTCAATGTGGTAAGTATGACAAAGGGAGTGAGGGGAAAGGTAATTTGACAGTGGCGGGGATTTTCAGTGCAAAGTTACCATCTTCTAAATGCCTACCCCCCAACCCCCACTCCACCCCACCATGCTTCCAAAAGTACAGTGGGTATGTTCAAAACAGTGAACTGTACCAACAGATGTCATTCTACTGGCACGTGGTCATCTGGAGAAAACACATCACAACTTATTTGATTTAATGGCATCTGGCACAGATGACACAGACCAAAGTGGTACTGAATGTCCACGAAAATGGGACCACAGTGAAGACCTCTCTGAACAGCGCAATTAATGAGGTGGCAGTGCAGATCCCAGCCAGACCCTTCCAAACACTTGCATTGCCTTTCCACTGTGGTACCTCTTTTGCTTTACTTATGAAAAGTTAAAACAGGCATATGAAACATGACAACTTTGCTTTTTGTGTAGAGGTGGATTTAAATAATTTATTTCTACATTTTCAGCCCACCACCTGAAAAGCTCTCTTGCCCAACTGCACAGCCTATCCCTTATTTTTTATTTTTTTTTTATTACCAATTATTTTACCAGGTGAGACACACTAAGCTGAAAGCTTGTTTGCAGGTGCAACCTGGGAGCACGAGGAAGTTAAGTGACTTGCTCAGGGTCACACAGTATGCAAGTGGGGGCTGTGGGATTCAAACCCAGATCTCCAGATTTGCAGCTCAGAGCCTTAAACCACTGTGCCATACCCATCCTTAATATACAGTTATTAAGCGACACGTCTTCAGCAATAGTGGCCAGCAAAATTTACCTGCCTGTGACTCGTAATATTAAAAGTAGAGGTCCTCTACTTCTTTTTTGCTCTCCTGGTGACGTCATCTCTGAGCCTGCTGCCATGCTCCATCTTCCTCTAGTTCTAGCTGACCATGTGAATTGTAGGCAGTGGCCGTGCTGTATTGAGGTCACATTCACAATGTTGATGTGAGCTCCAATTGGCCAGCCAGTCATAAGAGGAGGGTGCAGAGAAAGACTCACAAAGAAGCTCCAGTGATCTTACTAGTACTGAGGGAGCTGACTGGCAGCAGAAGGAGGGAAGGGGCACATGCAGAGAGAAAGTGCTGGGGTTCATCATGTGTGCATTAGCATTCTGTAACAGTAAAAAAATAAACAGAAATGATGAAACTTTTTTTTACAAATAATGAAAAATAAAGGGGGCGTTTCAAAAGGGGGGTTCTTTCGAACCAGACGAACCCCCCCTGGCAACGGCTATGCTTAAAGTCCAGATTCCTAGATACCAAGATCGCTACCCCCTTACTCTGCGAGCTCGATCCAGCAGCAAAGACATGCCCCACATGCAACCTTCTTAACCAAATGGCCTCCGCTTCAAGTAGATGGGTTTCCTGAAGGAAGGAGATTTGACCCCAAACTATTTGCAAGTATTTCAATATTTTATATCTCTTCTTTTTATTTCATGCCCCTTTGACATTTCAAGACACAATATTCACTTGACTAGCCATATTTCTCTGGGCATCTGTAACTATTGATATAATCTCCAAATCTCTGTACTGAACCATTTGTACAGATACCGTGCCCCCCCACCACTGTCCCAGTATATAAAACAAGCAATTTCTGCCCCCCTTTTAATCCCCTCCCCTCCAAGTGAAGACACATATAATGTGTGTGAAAATATACCCTCCACCCCAAACCCAAATAGTACAGATTTTACTGTTAATACTGATAAAAGGTCTGTCCCTCCCTTCAATATGATACGCAATGCTGCCAGCCGGAGCATATGAAGCCCCCCCTTTTTAGAGAAACAAATTAGTTCTACCTATAAAGTTATTCAACATCTTTCCAATCAGCCTGGAACTAAGAAAACAGTATAACACCATTAACTTTAGAAAAAAAACTTTCCCTCATGTAGTCTCAAACAATCCCAAGAACTCAGATGGATTGAAATGCACAAGAAACTGCTGGAGTAAGAAGAATTAAAGTTAACTAAGTCCCCCCACTTTCTGCTGCTTTGTGATAATTTGTGTAGATGATACTAATGGTTGAGCCCCAGATAATGTAGTAGGGGGCTGTCAAACCAAAGTAAAATAAATGAGGAGAGACCCTCCCAACTTCATTAAGCAGCAGTTAATAACTAGAAAACAATTCTGTAGGTTTGAACTTAAAGGATCGGTGTGTAAGAGGCTGCAGCGAGACTGCATGGCACTGAATGCCACTCCACAAACGTTCATGCATCTGCACTGTCATTTCACTGTAGCTTGAGCTGCTGCGCCCTCTTGATTATGCGTATCATCGAGGAGTGCCCTCCTTCTTACTCCGCCCAGCTGCCAACCACAATAAGGAAAGGAAAAAGTAACCACCATACAGGCGTGCATCTTTAGTGCAGAGTACACCAGGGTAAGATGAGGAAACAGTCTGAGAGCCAGTTCCTATGGTTTTAATTTGCATTGTGTTTCGGATATATGCATTGACACTCCTCTGATTTAACCGTGGGCTGTGAGATTCTTTAATGCACGGCGTGAGCCCTTGTGAGGATATGCGCCCACTCAGCTCCGAGGTCTCAGAAACCAAAAGACCCCTCTTACCTCAGTGTCTACACAGGGAATTGAACACTAATCCGGGAGATATGTGTTCAGTAGGTAACATGTCACTTTTTAAACAGATCGGGCAGCAGCCTTTGTGGCTCCCTCACTGCCAGCTCATTTTTCTCGAAGGAATGCCACTTCTCTTGCACCCGAATGTGAAGTTGTGCTGGGTACTGCATACAGAACTGGATCCCTGCAGTAATTAGGTGAGATATCGTGGTGTGGAACATTCCTCTTTTTTATCTAATGGACGCTGGTAAGTCTTGTGCAATTCTTATCTTGTGCCTTCCCACATCAGGGCTTGTATGCCCCTTAGTTTCGACAATATATGCTGCTTATCAAGATAATTAAGTAATTTCAGCAAGAAGGGCCGTGGAGGTGAGCCGGGGGCTGGTTTGGGGCAGAGAGCATGGTGGGTCCTCTCCATGATGTATATGGACCCATTAGGTGAGGGGCCAGCGACTTTGTCCAGGAGCTTCTGGGTGAAGACAATGGGGGAGGAACCCTCCTCTTCCTCCAGCAACCCGATGATGACCAAATTATTGCAGCGGCTGTGGCCCTCGAGATCCTCCAACTTTAGTTACATTTTGTGCATTTGCTTTTTGATGGCTGTGATCTCTGGGTCTGCAGCCACTCGCCACTTTTCCAATGAGACAGCTCTTGTTCTGCGTCTCTCGCTTGTCTCGAGACATCTTTCTGGTCTTGTTTTAGTGTGGCGATATCTGTCATCAAGGTTTGTAAGGCCACCTGGAGCGATTTCATTTCCCATAAGAAAACGTTCCTTTGTGAGTGGGTTTGTGGTAGATTTGGCTGCTGGAGGGACCGCTGGCTTCACAGGCTGCTGTCTGGATTTCTTTGCAGCCTTGTTGGGAGAAGCTGGAGAAGTATGGTGCGGTAGCTCCTGCCTCATCTCCGCCTCCATTCATAGGTTGGCGTCTGTTGTTCTCAGTGGGGTACTGACTGATTATCCAGTAGAACAACTGCCAAGACAAGTAGGAGCTTTTCCAGGTGATTTTGCAATATGTTAGAACTGAAACACTGTGGTATAGCGGGAGAGAGACGAGTGCGCTGCTTCCCCTTAGCCAGTCATCACATGGCTCCTGCTTTTTTTCAGTTTTTACTCTGTATTTACCAAGGATAGCAGAGCCATGATGCAATATCTCATTTTCAATGGAGCACTGCTGTTACCCATTTTTATACTGTATTTTCCCAGGATAGGCCAGCTGAAAGGCATGTTATAGTCAGGAAATGGTAGCACTTGAAACCTTGGAATAAAAAATAAGTCACAAATTGTATTAATATTTCAACCTTTAATAGGTCAAAAATCCAATGCTCACAGTACAAGACAGCTGCACCACTGCAGACCCCAGCACTTTGACTACAAAACGAATCTTCCTCAAAGAGCCTGGTCAGGATTCATTTTGGAGTGAGCATTGGACTTTTGCCTTATTTAAGGTTGAAATGCTACTACAATTTGTTTGGGGCATGCTGCCCCATATTGGTAAGCACCAGCCCTCCCTTGTTGTTCATGGTGAGCTTTCTTTGGATTTGACTTTTGAAAGGCAGGTTACATTTTTAGTGGGATCCAGCTTTTACAATGTACTTTTTCCAGGACACAGCAGCACAGATCTACAGTTCAGTAGGGGATTTGTTGTACTGGGGTCCTGCTTTTACACATTTTTACACAGGATAGACCAGATGATATGCAGTATCTCATTTTCAGTGATGTCCTGCTTTTGCACATTTTAGATTGTATTTACCCAGGATAGGCCAGCAAAGAGGTAATATCTAATTTTCAGTGGGCTCCCACATTTTGACCCCAAATTTCCAGCAATCTTTTTATGTACTGACGTTATGATCAAGACAGGTGGAATTTGTTAAATCCCATCCAAAAGGTGATTTTACAGTGTGACTATAAAACATGTTTCAGAGGGGATGTGAAAAATTACATTTGTCAAGCTCAGGATGTGAGGTAACACAAGGGATATACTGTACTGCATGTTAGGGGCCAAAATTAGCAAAAATAAATTTAGGAGTAAATACTGGAGCAATTTAGCATTTCTTCATAACTTAGTTGTTTTTTCACGTTTTGACCCCACATTTTCAATTTCAGTTTTTATGACCCCTCCTCATGAACATTGCATGTACCATGTATAAAATACTGGCCAAAACATCATTTCATGCAACAAGTACAAAAACACATTTTGATCAGGATTTGAAAAATGAAACCCGTCACTTTCTAGAGGTGGTGTGAAAAAATGGATATGGAACTAAGGGAAGAACTAGTGACACCACTGACTGCCCTTTTTAACAAATCATGGGAGGATGGTGTGGTACCTAATGACTGGAGAAGGGCAGATGTGATTCCACTTCACAAAAGTGGGAGCAAAGCAGAGGCAGGACACTACAGACCTGTTAGTTTGACCTCAGTGGTAGGGAAAATGATGGAATCAATTCTGAAAGAAAGAATTGTTGAGCACCTAGAGGCCAGCGGGGCACGGGACCCAAGGCAGCATGGATTCACAGTGGGAAGGTCATGTCAGATGAATCTAATAGAGTTCTTTGACTGGGTGACCAAAGCAGTAGACCAGGGAGGGGCTGTGGACATGGCCTACCTACACTTTAGCAAGGCATTTGACACAGTCCACACAAAATATTAATTAACAAATTAGCCAGCCTGGGAGTGGGTCCCAGGCTGGTAACCTGAGTAAAAAACTGGCTAGACAACAGGACACAGAGGGTAATAGTAAACAAAATTCACTCCAAAGAAAAGAGGGTTAATAGCAGGGTACTGCAGGGTTCAGGACTGGGTCCTGTTCTTTTTAATGTCTTTATAAATGACATTGCAGAGGGACTGGAAGGAAAAGTATGCCTCTTCGCAGATGACACAAAGATCTGTAACAGGGTTGATACACAAGGAGGAGGGGTGGAAAGGATGAGAAGGGACTTGGCAAGGTTGGAGGAATGGTCAAAAGTATGGCAGATTAGATTCAATGCAAAGTGCAAAGTAATGCACCTAGGGAAACAAAAACCCAGGGGAAGAGTACGCAATGGGAGGGGGGAGGTGCTAACAACAAAAATGGAAATGGATCTCGGGGTAGTCATATCAGATGACCAAAGATAAACAAGTAATGTGAGAAGACAGTAAGGAGGGCTCGGGGAATACTGAGATGTATAGGAAGAGGCACCAGCACTAGAAAACAAAATGTTGTTATCCCTCTGTACAGACAGTTGGTGAGACCCTATCTGGGTTACTGCATGCAGATTTGGAGACCCCATCTCCACAAGGACATAGACAGGATGGAGGCAGTCCAGAGGAGGGCAACTAAATTGGTGCACGGTCTGCACCAGAAGCCATACAGAGAGAAACTAAAGGAGCTTAATATGTATACCCTTGAAGAAAGGAGGGAGATGGGGGACATGATAGAAACTTTCAAGTGCCTCAAGGGAATCAACAACGTCCAGGATGGTAGCATCTCCCAGAAAAAGAGATGTGCAAGAACAAGGGGCACAATTTGAAGACAGAAGGGGGATGGCTCAAGGGCAATGTGAGGAAGTATTTTTCAAAGAGAGGGTGGTGGATGCATGGAACTGCTTTTCTGAGGAGGTCGTGGGGTCAAACACAGCGGAGGAATTCAAGAATGCATGGGAAAGACATAAGGCAATTCTGGTGGGGGGTAGGAAGAAGTAGGCTGTTGTTCTGTCTATGTTCTATGTCTATGTTTGTATGTTAAAAATGTGGGGTCAAAATATTGAAAATTACCAATGTTATGAGTGAATGTTGAAGAATAGTCAACATACCTCCATAACTTTTCTTTTAATATTTTGCCCACAAATTTTCATCATAGTCTTCATATGACCCCACTTCATGAACCCAGTTGGTGAACATTTTCAAATCCTGCCTGAAGGGAGTTACTGTGAAATCATCTTTTGGGACAGATTTGAAGGATTTCATTGCCCTTGTTCATGAGGTGGGGCCCAGAAAGGCCATGTTAGAAAGGCCATGTTGAAAATTTGAGGGAAAATCTTAATCAATGACTAAGTTATGAGCACAAGTTCAAAATGTATTGAAATACTTTGAACCACAAACCAGATTTTCTCAGTTTCTAGTCTGGTGTTCAAGAGTGAAGACTTGTCTCCAGTACATTGAAGATTATAATATTAAACTCCCTGTAGATAAGTAAGAGGTGGGTGTGTGGCTGGTGGATGCTAAGTAGGGGGTTAGGCGGGGGGGAGAGTAATTGCATCAGGGGGCGGTGGTGACAGCAGACATTGATAAACTATTTTCTTTTTTACAGGGTGCATAAAAAAAATAATAATAAGAAAAAACACTCTGAGGATGGTTTTCTTTACTACAAGTACCAACACTGAGGATTGGGAACCCCAGTGCTGGTTTAACCTCTATGGACATGGGAAGTGACTGGAAGGTGGGGGGATATTTGGCAGAGGGTGGGACTACATGAATTAATAAAAAATAAAAAAGACTTTAATGATTTAATGTTTGGTGGCACTGAGTGTGGGTTCCCCAGTGTCACACAGTGAAAATGGATGGGGTGGGGATACAAGCCAGCAATGGGGACTGTGCACCCCGGTATCAGAAAATTAAGAAGGAAGGGGGATGCAATGGGACATGGGAGGGATACTTGGCAGAAGGTGTGAGAGATTGTTTTTACATTGGAGGAGAGGACCACAGCAGGCTGATCTTGACACTGATCAGCTCTACTTGCTGGGAGGCATTATGCAGATCAAAGGACATAGCCGCTCTATGAGTAAGATGGCTCTTATCTTTGAACTTCACCCAGTTTCCACCCAGCAATCCCAGAAGAGTGTCATGCAGACTGCCCTGTTCTGCACTGGACAGACAGTTACACACCTCTCAGAATTCACTGTTATACAAACATGTTTTCCCTTAGCTTGTGCAAGGGCGGACATAAAAATGACATTATCAGCACATTGCCTTAAACTGCTAGATTTTCAAACTGTTCTTTAACAGAGCCACATTTCTTCAAGAGCTCAAGCTCTCATCACACAAAAAGGAGCTCACTAGCTCAAACACTCAGGCCCCTCTTAAGAACAGGTCTTCCTGACATTTAGTACCTGCAGGCTATCTTACTAACAGAAACATTATCTGCATGGATTGCAAGTTCACCTGGATTATCCACATTGTGTTAAATCATTGAATGCAGTTGGCACACAAACATTTGGTGAGTATTCATAGGGTACATAATCATGTGTTACATAATCATTTCCCCAGATAAAAAACACATTTTTTTCTCTTCCCAACAGTCGCATACTAAAGCAACACAATTAAAGTCTTTTGGGGGGTGAACGAGTAATACATTTTTTAAGTCTCATCACTCCCAACAGGGAGTTTGCAAACATGACAGCTTGCAACAAAGCAAGATTGTCCCGGTGATTATCCATGTGGGAGCTTGGGAGGGCAGTGAGTGCAGCTAGCAGCATCGGGGGACAGGAGAGAGCTACATCTGCAGGCTTAGCTGTGCGGCAGAAGCCAGATGAGCGGTTGGGTGGGCAGTGAAGTGCCACTAGCAGCGTCAGGGGAGCAGGGTGTGCACTTCGGCGTGTGGTGAAGTGCTGCTAGCAGTGTTGTGGAGCCAGGAGCTGCCGTTGAGCAGCAGGAGCAACAGCAGAGAGAAAGTGTTAAGCAGAAGGAGGGTTTTCCCTTTTCACCTCAAAGGTTTCCCAGCACCAAAAGAACCAATTGGGGGCACTAGGGAAACCAATCAGGATGCAGGCTTGGGAGCCAATCAGGGTGAGCAGCACCTGATTTGAACAAGCGACTGGGCTATAAAGAGCTAGGCCCAGTCGCTGTTCTAAAGATCATCCATGTGGGAGCTTGGGAGGGAGGTGAGTGCCACTAGCAGAGTCAGGGGACAGGAGAAAGTCACATCTGCAGGCTTAGCTGTGCAGCAGGAGCAGGGTGAGCATTTGGGCGGGTGGAGAAGTGCCGCTAGCAGCATCAGGGGAGCCAGGTGTGCACTTGGGTGGGCAGTGAAGTGCCACTAGCAGCATCGGGGAGCTGGGAGCTACTGTAGAGCAGCAGTAGCAACAGCTAGGAGAAAGCTCTAAGAAGAAGAAGGGTCTTTGTACTGCCCACCCTGGCCCAGACCTCTATTAAATGGTCAAGGTGGGAGGAGCCAGTTTCAAGAAGCAGCAGGGAGCCAAGGGCTGGAGTGTAACAAAAGATGCTGCCTTCTAGGGGAAGGCGTGTATGCAGGAGGGGACCACAAAGGAGCTGAATGCTACATGGACATCATGGACTCTGGCTGAATACAGATGGTGAGTCTGTCTGGCACTACTATGTTTACAGAGGGGGAGGGCAGGAGTGGTGCATCTTAAAGTGTATTTTTAATTTTAGTAAACTTTTAGGTTTCCTTAATCCTGCTTGAGACATTTTCTCATTTTGAATGTGAATGCTGGGATAGTGTTGATAATCTTGGCATAACTGTTAAAGTGCTTATAGTGTGTCACCATATGCAGCAAGGTAAGGAAATACCTAGGTCTCAACTGAGTCAGAAGGGGGATTGTGAACCAAGTTGTGTGCATGATGGGTTAAGTTTTGCACTGCTTTCCCTGAAGATGGTGTGATATTTGGACCTGTTACCTGGGTGTGCTAGCGAAAAAGGATTCATATTTGGCCCCAGGACTCGAGACTGGCAGTTGCTCGGACCCCAAACAGACCGGAGGGTTTCCCTGTTTGTCTCCTGTTCACATATTGCACTTTGATGTTGGGCACTGTGGGAGCAGAGGGCCTGACCCCTGGAGTGCATTTGTGACAGATCTGGTTGACAGTGGTGCCATCTAAGAAATTTGGCTTGCAGTGCTGCAATCAAAAAGATTTGTTTGCATACTAAGAAATTATTTGGTGACATGAGCATTAACAGTCCAGTGTGTCTGATTGGTAAACTGTAACAGTTCACAAATAAACAAGGCAGTGATTTAAAAAAAAAAAAAGAAACATATAACTTTGGTTACAGTCAAAGTTTCCTACCTATTTTTTTTTTTCAGGTACAAGCTAATATAGCCGTAGATTAGGGAAGAAGATGGCTTCCACCAACAGCGAGTACACTGCAGAATACCTGAGGCAGTTGTGCCAGGAAAGAGGAGTCCATTGCGAGGGGAGAAACAAACAGCACCTCATGGAGACTTTTGTGGCAGCCAATGTACAAGTGACTGCCAAGATCTTGAGTCACAGTCAGTGACTGAAAGGGACCAGACCTTGGACGTGGAAGAGTCAGGGTCCATCGCAGTGTCCAGTCCCAGTTAGGCGGACAGCAGGACCAGTGTGAACCATGACCACAGCCACAGAGGAAGGTCACAACCATGCTAGAGCCAGAAGGGATTAGGCTGCAGCTTGAGTTGAGGAAAATGGAGCTGGAATTCAAGCAGAGGAAGTTCCAGATGGAGCTGGAGAAGCAAGAAAGAGAAAACCAACTTCGGAGACAGGCAAAGGAAAAAGAGTGACAGCTTCAGAGAGAGGTTGAGTGAGAGGAGAGAGATCATCAGAGGAGGTTTGAACTGGAGAAGCTACAACTCCAAAGACCATTGCCAGAGCAGATATGTGGCATGGATGAACCGATTTTACTATTCTGCTGGGACAGCGCTCATGCCGACATCCCCGACAATGACAGACACAAAGCCGAGTGTCAGCATTGCACTGTAGGGAATGTCAGTGTGATTCAATCAGGGGCTGTGCCCCCAAACCCACCATGTGGAGAGCTCCACCCCCACATGCTACCATGCCTTAGCAGTGTCAGTGGCTCAGTAGGTAGCACACTCGCCTCTGAGGCTGGGAGAACAGAGGGCTGTGGGTTCAGTTCCCACATCTGGCACTTGGGTTAATATCCCAGTACTGACACTGTAGTGCAGCATGAGAGGGGTGCTGCACTTCTGAGGTGCTGTCTTTTGGATTAGGTGTTAAACCGAGGTCCAATCTGCCTGGATTGGTGGTAGTTCAGGTGGATGTTAAAGATCACATGGCACTTATCAAAAAGAGTAGGGGAATTTCCCCGGTGTCCTGGCCAAATTTCCCTCATTCACTAAAAATTCCACCAACAGCTTAATCTGGTTCAAGGTCAGCTGGCATTCATCTGTATCCCCCTCCCCCGGGTCATGCCTGAAAATAGGCAGGATTTGTCTAGTGCACTTACCCGGTCAACAAAAGCTAAATAAATAAAAAGAAAAGTCTCCAGATATCTAACTCTGAGTCAGAGTTGGACAGGGGGTTGGGGTGCAACACCAGGAGCCGCACCGCTGGTTTCTGCTATGTCCAGCACAGTGACTCACCACATCCAGGTGAACTCTGTCACTGAGCTGGACGTCATGGTGGTGGATTCAACCTCATGTCGGTACATCGGGTGAACCTGGACCTCCAGGACTGGTTGCAAATTAAATTCTAAACTGATAGCTGAATTTAAAGAGGTGGAAGATATGGATGAATTTTCAAATTCATTTGAAAAGATATGCATTCAGGTAAAAATTCCTAGAGAGTTCTAGAGCTTCAAGCTATCCCCGCTGCTTACTGGTAAAGCTCATGACGCACTGGGTCAAATGGACTATCAGAACAGTAATGATTAGTGCAAACTTAAAGCTGCATTGTTAAAAAAAATATGACTTAAAAGCTGAGGCATACAGAGTTAAGTTCTGTAAGCTCAGGAGAAACCCTGACATGAGCTACGAGGAACTAGCCACAAAATAAAGTCAGTTTATGAAACGTTGGTGGGAAGAGGTAAAAGCAGACTCTGTAGAGAAAATTGAGGATGTTGTACTTTTGGAACACTTCTTTTGGGCTTGCCCAGCAGAGCTGAAAACCTGGCTAGAGGGCTGAGATCCAAAAACAGTGCAGGAGGCTGCTGAGCTCTCAGACCACTATGCCAGGAGCAGGCCTGCTCTGAAAGGAAGTGGGTCGGGTGTGGCAGCGCCGAAAGGGAAAAGTGTGCCTTCAGGGCAGCTAAAACACTCACTGCCTCCCCAGAAACTGGGCAGCCCCTGGTTACAAAGAAAGGATTTGCCTGATAAAATAAATGATGGTTGATTTTGTAAACAACCTGGGCATATTGCTAGACAGTCTCCTAAAAAGGCATAGAGTGCACAAAGTGGTGCTGGGAAAGAGGTGTTTTTTTGTGCATCCCAGAAAGCATGCCAGTTAACACGAGGGAGCACATACACTCGGTTATTGTGAATGGGGTGCAAACCTATGGTTTAAGGGACATGGGGCATCCATTACTTTGGTAAAAGAGGATTTGGCTGAGTCTGAGCATCGTATACCCAATCAGTTTGTTACAATATGGGGATTCACTGGGGAAGAGAAAACCCTGCTACTAGCTAGTGTTCTCCTGGACTGGGGTGAGACAAGAGAGACTGTGCAAAAAGTTGCAGTGGCAGAAAGTCTGGCCCTGGATGTGATTATGGGGAACAATCTCCAAAAGGGGGTGGTGTGTGCAGTTACCTGAAGTCAGATGGCAAGGTCCAATTGTGGTTCCCTGGACCCCATGGAAGCCCCTGAGGAGAACACTGGGAGACTGGTTCCCCAGCCTGTGTCTCCTGATATGGAGAATAATGAAAGAGGGGCAGAAATCCCTCAGATAGCAGTTAACAAAACAGCTACAGATGGTTACTCTGAGGAGGGAGGTGTAACCAGTGGTCAGAGAGTTAAGGGTGGCAGTGATCCTGAATGCCGTGATGCCAGAGTTATGGACCCCAGTTTAGAGGCTGAAGGGGACCTGTCCCATGTCTTGGGAATGTGTAAAGATTTTGCAGCTGCTCAGAAAAATTACCCTAATTTAGAGAGACTGAGGGCTTGTGCATAATCTGACGGGACACAGGGAGGTGACAAGAGACATAGAGTGTATTGGGGCAATGGACTGCTGAATACGCAGGTTGTAATGACAGAAGGAGGGATGATGGGCAAGCAGCTTGTTGCTCCCCAGGGGTACGATGAGTGGTTGCTCAAGCTTGCTCATGATATCCTCTGGGAATCACATGCACTATGCAGCAATTGGCCCAACTTTACCCAGCAGGTGAAGGAATATTGCAGGTTTTGTCATCTGTGCCAAGAAATAAGGAAGGCGGGTAGTAACATCCAAGCCACACTGATTCCCTTGCCCATAGTGGAGGAGCCATTCCAAGGGGTAGGAAAGGATATTGTGGGGCCTTTAATTACTCCCAGCTCCTCTGGGAAGAGGTTTATCTTAACAGTGGTGGATTATGCCACCTGGTACCCAGAGTCAGTAGCCCTATCATCACTGAGGACAGAAAAAGTGGCAGAAGCCTTGCTAGGGATTTTCTCCCATGTCAAGTTCCTGCAGGAGGTTCTCACCGATCAAGGAGGTTTCTTTATGTCAGACCTGATGAAGTGTTTATGGGAGAAGTTTGGGGTGGTGCAGATATACACAACACCTTATCACCCACAAGCCAATGGGCTTGTGGAAAGGCTTAATGGTACCCTTACATTGATGCTCCAAGCATTTTCTCAACTGCATGGGAGGGACTGGGAGAAATACCTTTCCCACCTGTTGTTTGCATACAAGGAGGTGCCCCAAGACTCAACAGGGTTTTCCCTCTCCAAGCTCTTCTATGGACACAGTGTGCGTGGGCCCCTAGACTTGATCCAATAGGACTGGGAAAGAAAGCACACCACCCAAAGAACTCCAATAGTGGATTATGTCCTTAAATTTAGGGAAAAGCTGAAGTAGCTTATGGGAACAGCCCAGAGCAACCTGGCAGCCTCCCAGCAGAAGTAAAAGGTATGGTACGACCACAGAGCCAAAGCTTGCTCATACACTGTGGGTCAGGACGTCATGGTCATGGCAGGGTCAGCAGGTTCATCTGGAAGACTAGCTTTTAAAGGGGCCTGACCCTTTGACCCAAAGTCCCTTGCTTGATGGAACAGCTGGCTGTAATAAAACTGACACATAGTTGCAAAACTTCCTGTAACTTTTATAAAATATTGCATTTTACGAAATCAGGAGGGAAGCCAGTTCTGATAGATGCCTGTGAAAATTCACACAGCTAAGAGAAGTGTTAGTCAGGAAATTTTTCTGAAGATCAAAGGGGAATGCTGTTATAAACTTATGCTTTGATGAAGAGAGACTATCTGTATAATTAGATATGGCTATCTTTGCAGATTTCAAGAAGCAATAAGATGACACTCTTTTGGGTATATTTGGTCATGTTGCAAATTAATTACAGGACTAAAAGTGACCTCATATGCTGTGACATCACAAGGATGTTGGGATTTTACTTTGAATATTGCCAGGCAGTCTGAGGGGACTGATGCTCACTGTTATTCCAACTTTGAAAGAACTTATACATTGGTGTTCCAGATGTAAGGGCACTTCTGTCAAGAATAGGTAACACACAACTGAAAACTGAGTTAGAACTAGTAATTCAGTTACAAAGCGTTTTGTTTTGTAATTTCCATTTCTTTTTTTTTTTACTGTAAGCATTAATGTATATATGTTCTGTGTTTTGTATTTATTTACTATTTTTAATTTTAGTAAATGTTTTGGTTTCCTTAATCCTGCTTAAGACATTTTCTCATTTTGAATGTGAATGCTGGGGCAGTGTTGATAATTTTGGCATAACTGTTAAAGTGCTTCTAGTTTGTCACAATATGCAGCAAGATAAGGAAATACCTAGGTCTCAACTGAGTCAGAAGGGGAATTGTGAACCAAGTTGTGTGCACACTGGGTTAAGTATTGCACTGCTTTCCCTGAAGAGGATGTGATATTTGGATCTGTTATCTGGGCCTGCTAGTGAAAAAGGGATCATATTTGACCCCAGGACTCAAGACTGGCAGTTGCTGGACCCCAAACAGACAGGAGGGTTTCCCTGTTTGTCTCCTATTCACGTATTGTATTTTGAGGTTGGGCACTGTGGGAGCAGAGGGCCTGACCCCTGGAGTGCATTTGTGACAATAATATCCCCCAAAAGAAAAAAAAAAAGCTGTACATTACAAAACTGAAAAAAATGAAATCTAAATGGAAACTCATTAAATATAGAGTTTTATATTGCACTTCACAATAATTTCTATCCATGGATGGATATTATTTTCATTAATTGAAAATTTGTTTTGATGCAGGCACTGCTTGTGGCAGCAAATGCAGTGCTATTTACTGACTAGAGGTCAGACTGGAGCATTTTACCATGCACACCTGTGAATTGTTAGTTAAGCCACATACTCCATTGCTATCCCATTCACAGTGGGTGGGCCTCATTAAAGTGATACAGGTTGTGTGCTCTGTGGCACACCTAATCATATTGGGCTTGTTGGTGAAGGCAATGAGCACATTGTTGTAGTGTCATTAGGAGGAGGAGTTGCACTGTTACTGTTGGAAGTGGTGAGCTGTATTGTGATGCCAGTACTTGTGCTACTGCCTAGTTCCAGAACTGTTTTTTGAACAATATTCCTAATATTGTATGCAGCAATTATTTTATAGGGGATGATTTTATCAAGAGTGGCCTTGTCTAATGTTTGCTAAATTGGACACCAGAGAAAGATGTATATTTAGCAATTGGCTGTCAATCAATGTGGGTGACCACTAGCACCAGGTGAATTGTACTATTGAACATCAGGATGGCAATCAGCAGGGGGGACCACTAGCACCAGGGATAGCTGTCTGGGATTGGGCAAGTGTGGGGTGGCACCGCACTAAATTGCCTTAGTACCGATGCAAATGAGCCCATAATGGGCATGCAAATGGCCTGTTAGTGCCTTGCATGCCCAATGAGCTCATTTGCATGGGTCTCTTGGAATATCAGAAATTTAGCATGTGCACAAGCCATTATGACACCCTATTTGTGGAGCCTTATCTGCTGAGTGCTAAGTGGCTTAGCACTGGGTGACAATGGACCTACATTCAGTCAAATAGTATCAGTGTGCTATTCCACTAAGTATAGCATTTTTAAACCCCTGGGCAACCACAAGGCAGAGCACAAATATTTGCACCCTGCTTTACCCAGTTTTGAATATCAGGCCACTGGTATCAATTAACTTACTGATAGTTCTTCTCTTGTAAGACAATCCCAGAGTTGTGTGAAACTGCATGCATGCAGGTCAAAAACACCCTGGCAATGTCTCTGACAGCATATGCATGCACAGTAACAATACAATAGCTGTATGGATAAGCTTCTGAAGAATTCAGCATATCACTACCCATTGGGCTACTCTTAAGACCCTAGCTGGACAGTCTGAGCAGATCAGCAGTACCAGTACACTACAACACAAGAAACAGACATTACTGTGCATAACTGAAAAGAGATGCAACACAGTAAACATTGTTGAAAAAATATGGCAAGATTTGAGTCAGTGGTTCTGTCCCTGTAACATCAAGCCTGGATTGACAAAAATCTGATAATGACACCAACATTTTGAAAGTTTTTATGGGTGTGGAAATTATGTGAAGTAAATCTCCACTGGTGAAGCTGGTGCAAACTGGCCACTTTGCACTATGTGACACTTTTTGTAGTTTTGCAAGGGGATTTTCTTTTTGTTAAAAGAAAAGGAAACCATCCCCCACCATCTAGACACCCTTTTCCTCCCTCCCCCTCCTACCCTTCCTCAACTAAAGATGAGCCAATGCCAAATTTATACTTGATGATATGCCAAAATCTGGAATTATGGAAACCTGTGAAGCAGGTCTAAAGGAATTGTTTCTCTCAGCACTCTGCATTTCCACTTCATGATACAACGCTTTTTACAAGCAGCACACACTGAGCATGTCCAATCTGCTAGCAAGGTACATGAGCTTCTGCAGCCAATCAGCAATGCTGAAGATGAAGACTCCCTTGCCCTGTGCACATCTAAGTACCAATTCCAGCTATTGCTCTCTCTCTCTCTCTCTCTCTCTCTCTCTCTCTCGCTCATGGTGGACGGTCCTAGTTACTGAGTAAGCTCCTTTCATGTGAGAAAGAGACAAAAATGCAGCAAAATGCAGGCTTGCACTGTGAAAAACTGCAGTGCTCAAATAAAAAAAATGAAGCAGGAATAAGTAATCCAGCACCCAGCAGTGAAAGGTCACAAAAACACATAAAATGTTAAAAAGCTTGTTATATTCATTGAGTATATTTGTGTGCAGACACCATGAGGCAAACTCTCATGAGCCAAGTGCATATAACCTGCCAGAATCAGACTGATGATAACATGAGAAAGTAATGCCTAACTTTTCACCTTGGCTACTAGGTTTTAGTACAGATATTTTGTCTGACTGTGTGGTTCTCTTTTATAAGTCCTCCTTGAAGGTACATAAATTTAATGTGCAAATGTGCTGCATAGGTTTGCATGCACACTTACATTACAGATCATATACAGTAAGATTTGTAAAGCATTCTGTGATTTTGCCAGTTTTTGCCACTGGGTGCTGGATTGCATTTTCCTGCTTCATGTAAAAAAGAGTGAAGTTTGATCAGCAAACTTTATAAATCATCAGAGAATCATGTATTGTTATTCCATTTGGCTAATTCTCATTACATTTAACTGTAGTTTCTGGCAGGTAGGCTAGTGAAATTGTGCTGAAGAGGAATGGAGAGAGTACACAGTGTGAGCCTGCACTGGCAGTTGCAGGCCCTGCCTTCAGCAGAAGGAGGGCTGAGTGAACTGAGCAGGCTGGGAAAGGTGCAGGAGGTTTTATGAAGGATTTTGTTTTTTACAAAAATGTTTAAACTCAGCATGGTGTGAAGGGCACAGATACTCATTTTTATGGCTGTGGGTGGAGCCTACAGCCATATCGCTTTAGCTAGAAAAGGGGTTTCCGAGGAACACATTTTTTAATAGTTTTCAGTGTATCCTTCCATAATACTGCAAATCCCTATGGCAGTTAAAAAATACTCCCTTCTTTCTGTTTAGAATGATGGACACAGAACTCAAAGCTGCTTTTCTCTGAGAGCAAATGTGCACAGCTTTCAAACAAATCTAAATATATTTAAAACTATTCAAAGTGCACAAAAACAACCAGTGTGAAATATGCTCAGGGCAAAAAGACCTTTCACATGAGGGTAGACACTAATCTTAATTCTTTATAGTTTGTAAAATATGGTCTTCCAAACAACCTCATTTTTTTTCTCTCTGAGAGAACACAGTAGGAGTCATGCCAAACAAATGTAAATATCTCGTAATGTATACAAGTTACCAATATACATCCAACATGAAAGTTGTTCAGGACA
This sequence comes from Neoceratodus forsteri, assembly GCA_016271365.2. Lineage (NCBI taxonomy): Eukaryota > Metazoa > Chordata > Ceratodontiformes > Ceratodontidae > Neoceratodus > Neoceratodus forsteri. Next base: position 1,398,891,015 of record CM057452.1, read on the forward strand.
AAATGACACTTCAAATGAGGGTAGTCACTAAGCTGAATTCATTAGATTGTTTTAATTATAGCCTTCTGAAAGGTGACAATTCTGATGAAAAAATGAAAATTCAGGTAATCAGATGGCCATAGTTTAAAACATAAAATTAGTTCAGATTAATGAATAGACTCATTTGAAAGGTATTTATGTCCTGAACAACTTTCATACAGATGGGTTATGAGTAGCTCCTATACTTCTAGAGATATTTACATTTGTTTGGCATAACTCCTATTGAATTTCAGACAGCCTGATTTCTGAAATCACTACGCTGAGACCAGGACATATGGTTTATATCTTGTCATGCCTAATTTAACAGCAGATCCTGAAGTTATTCTAGGAATATAGAACACTTCAATGGAATTCTTTAATTCTTAATATGAAGGAAAAAAACAGCTTGAAACAAAATGATTTGTTTATTGGGGGCACATTAGATCTTTTCAGAATGGGATCATGTTGAATATTTTCAGGAAAAAAGCAGCAGATTAGTTTTTGTAATTATTAGCCAGCAATATCTATATGTGAAGCTGACACTGACCAGATAGGGAGAAGAAGGAAGGCACAGAAGCAAACAATGGTACCACACATAATGAAGACTTGGCTGTCTGCAAAACTTTTAGAGGAAAATAGTTTGATACCTTTTAGGCATCTATGCTGCACCACTATTTTTTTTCTTTTATTATGACCTCTTTGGCAACTTCTACTGTTAAAAGGTATTAAATGTATAGTTTATTAAATTTTGACCTTGAGATAACTGTTGAATGACTCCTAAATACATTTTAAGCCATTCCCTTCATGGAAGGTCAAGACCTGCACAAAAGGTCAAGGGTTATTTTTCATATCTTTTTTTTACAAACTTCCAAAGTAAAAGTTTGGAGAAATAGGAAAGTATGTACAACCAATCTTCTATACATTTTCAACTCAGAGAGAAGTTAATATTTGCACAAAATCAAACCCAAAGTTTATACAGTTTTGTTTTAAAGTTATTTTATTCTAACTCTTATTGGACTGCTGAGTGTTTTTTCTTTATATTTTGTTGTTTACAAATTTCTGAAGTAAAAGTGTGCAGAAATACACAAGTATGTACAACTAATATCCTATGCATTTTCAACTCAGAGAGAAGTTATTATTTGCACAAAATCAAACCCAAAGTTTATACAGTTTTTGTTCTAAAGTAATTTTATTCTAAATCTTATTGGACTATTGATGAACTGAGCAAAGACACGTTTAGATAAAACAAATTGATGACTCCAGGATTGGGAGGTCATTAAAATTACAAAAGGTCAAATTATGAAACCTTAAATGCACTCATTAAGACCAACCATTCTTCTTCATGTGTAATTATAATGAATTAAAGACATTTGAATATAGACCTACAATTATACAACCATTGTGATACATATTTTTAGGATCAGAGTAATGGTGCAAGAAAAGGCTTCTATTTTCATAGCAATTATATTTTATTTTGATATATTTAATATTCTGTATCTAAGAAGACATGAGAAAAAAAGTTTATTGGGTATTTGGAAACTGGCAAATGCAACCAGACACGGAAGGAAGTCAAAAGAGAGTATCGGTTGCGGGGGCTAGTAACAAATCAAGGAGTTCGCTTGACCACTCCAACAGGGGTCACCCACTGACACTACTGACCACTGATGGGCACAGGTAGCAGAAGATACGCTGGGCAATTGCTGCAAGAAGTCAGTGTGGGAGGAGGAGGAGGTGGATGGCAGGCTGCCTGCCATAGTTCAGTTCTTGTTTTAAATCCCTGGTGGTGCCACCTGAGTGGCTGTAGCAATCATTTGTGCAACAGCCCTCCATCTGTAAGGATTAAATGGATTCAGTTTAACTGTCATGTTGTATTCAGACAGGCCCAAGCTCCATTACAGCAACAGGTCTGACTGCAGCCCTGGACTCCCAACTCTGCTACTTGTACAGAACTGACCGCTTGAGAGTAAGGGATCCTCTCTGCTTGCAAAGGAAGTGGGAAGGGTAGCAGTTGGTGTTCATTTGTGTGCTGGGGCAGGCAGAGGGGCTAGCTGGGCTGGGAGGAGTACCTTTAAGTGTAAGGATTGCATGTGTCTGAACTCTTGTGGATTGCATGGGCATAGGCAGGGAGGTGCTCAGGGTATTCACCCCCCCCCAAATTATTTTAGAAAATTTTAAATACCTGTATTTTATTTTTGGGCTGGCTCAGGCTCAGCTGCTAAAACCTCAGTGTCACTCAGTGTCTAAGCAGTCTCTATAGAGGCTGGAGCTAGCTGCAACACAGTGTGCATGCATGGGACCATTGATGACAAGGGTAGATAGAGACATCATCACCGGGAGAGAGCGGGAGAAGCCTGGTGAGAAATACTGGTGAGCACAACTGTTGAGTCAAGCCATACAAAGACAAAAGTACTGGACTTTAGGAGGGCTGATATTGGCAAAATGGGTGAGTACCTAAGGAATGCACTAGCAAATGGGCAGGAAGGAGGGGTAGAAGAACAATGGGAGAAAATCAAAACTGCCATCACAGAGGCAACAAGTCTTTGTTTGAAGCAAATAAACAAAACAAAATTAAGTAAAAAAACACTATGGCTCTCAAAAGAGGTGGCGGGAAAGGTTAGGGAGAAAAAGATAGCATTCAGGTACGACGGCAGAACTTGGTCAAGTCACAGAGCTGTGTGTCTGTGCTCAGTGCTCAAACGGACTCGGCCCTGCCGTCGCTGCGTTCTGGCTCCACACTGCCCCCCACCATCACCCTTGGTCGGCTCTTGAATTTATAGGCAGGGTTAGTCAGGTGACCTGGGTGAAATAACCTATCAGCCCACTTTTCCAGCTGCAGGTTATACAATTCTAACACTAGTGGCCGCTGTAACCTTCCTCTCACTTAATTCCCACACAATGTATTCCCTACTTATAACACCACTACTTACTTCCAGGATCATACTACTTGCTCTACAACCCCCCCCCCAGTGGCTCCCATACCACACCTCTATAGCTATTACTCTAATCTTTCAGCTATCATTGATAACTACTGGCATAGTCCCTCCAACTTCTCCCACTCTTGCCAAATTGATCCCAAAGACTTTTACTCACACACACCCACATTAACACGTACACTCACACAGGGTATGCATTGTACCTCTGCTCTCCCCCACCTCAGACTTCAGCCCCCCACCATCCACATTAACCAGACATTCGTTCCCCTCACTTCCCTCTCCCTTCTACCCAGCATTATCACTGGTCTCCCAGTACCCTTCTACAACAAAAAAAGCCCATCACCCTACCATTCCCAGCGTTTGTCACCCAAACTCTGCAGACTGGCCCTGCTGCGGCACACCCTCCTTCTTCTGCTACTATCTGGCAATATCCACCCCAACCCAGGACCTCCCAGCAAAAAGACCTCTCCAAAAAAACCTCAGGGGAGACTGCTGCTAACCTTCCTTAATATTTGCAGCCTACCCAAAAAGCACACCCCTCTGCAAGGCTGGATTGCCCAACATGCCCCAGACATACTAGCCCTCTCTGAGACCTGGCTCTCTGAAAAAATCCCCAATGATGCTGTCTCCCTAAGTAATTGTACCATCTTTAGGGCAGATAGGACCAGCAAGAGAGGCAGTGGCTGCGCAATTTTTATTAAATCCTCACTCAATGCCATAGAAGTACATACCCCCGCCCCACAATATGGAGCCCAGACACTAACTGTCAAACTCAATCTGGGTTCCAAAATGCTACACATCATCTCGGTCTATATCCCCTGAGAAACAAAAAACTCGCATTTGAGCCAATCCTTCACACTATCTCCCACCTACCTAATACTAGTGAAATCATATTAATGAGTGACTTCAACATCGACTGGCTATCCCCAGCTGCATCCAGCTACAAAGACACTGCCCTGGCATTTGATCTTACCCAACTAATCACCTCTCCGACCAGACGGGACATTAGAACCAGGACCGCCACCCTTCTAGACCTCATTTTCACCAACAGGCCATGTAACCTCTCCCAAACAACTGTGCTCCCTGACTCTATCAGTGACCACTCCCCGGTTACTTGCTGGTGGTCGGGTAAACTGCCTCCTGCCCCACCAAAAATCTCTTGGCAGCAGAGGCTTAAAAGAGGAGTCCTAGAGAACCTCAAAGACTATCTATCCAATAGCTACTGGCTCCCCATGTTCACCATGCGGTCAGTAGACATTGCCTTCACCCACTTTATAACCACCTTTAACAAAGCCTGTGATATATTCGCTCCCCTCACAAAGCAAGTTGTGAAAACCAGAACCACCCCCTGGATCACACCCTCACTTCTAAACCTTATGCAACAAAGGGACAACCTTTGGCACAAAGCCAGTGACTCCCAGCGCACCCAGGATAGACAGCTGTACAGGGAGGCTTGTAATAAATGTACATGGGCTGCGCGGCAGTCGAAAGCTAATTATTACCAACAAACACTTACTTCCTCCTGGGGAGAGGGGGAAAAAATTCTGGAGCAACATAAAAGAACTCAGTGGTAAATCCTGCTCCCCCCCACCCAACTCAATCTAAATGGGGACGTCACACAAGATATCGCCACTATAGCAGAAGCCCTTAACTCTGCCTTCTCTGACCTCTCCCATATCCTCCCTACTAATTTCTCCCACCCTACCACTACCCCCCCGAAACCCTGGATAATGTTAACTCACCTCCTTTCAGGCTTCAAGTCATCCCCTGCAGTGAGGCAAAATGCTATATGACCAAATCCATCACCAATACCCGTTACAGCAATGACTCCCTAGATCTTAAACTCATTAGGCTTACCCTCGATGTCACACTACCTCACCTTACAAAAATTCTCAACCTTTCGCTAAGCCTTGGCCAGTTCCCCTCAACCTGGAAGAAAGCCATAATCACTCCCATTCTGAAGAACGGTGACCCCACTAACACCAGCAACTATAGACCTATCTCAATTCTTCCTCCTCTCTCCAAAGCACTGGAAAAATAATTTCAGACCAGCTAACAGAACATCTAACTAAACTCAACCTTCTCAGCCAGGAACAGCATGGTTTCCAGACTGGCCATAGTGTCGTCACTGCACTTACTGAACTCACCACGTTCATCCACGAGGCCCTTGACCAAGGCTCAATTGCAGGGGAAATCTTTGTGGATGTGACCAAGGCATTTGACTCGGTCAGTCACAAACTACTGCTTTGTGTCCTTCCTCAACTAAACATGGTCACTGAGGCCACTGCCTGGTTCAAGGATTACCTCTCAGGATGATCATAGCATGTCAGGATAAACACCACCATCTCCACCTCCAAAACAGTTTGTTCAGGGTTCCCGCAGGGGTCTATACTTGGCCCATTGCTCTTCACCCTCTTCTTAAACTCTCTCCCTAAAGCATGCAGTGGTCATCTACTACTCTGTGCTGATGACACAGTCCTGTACTGGAAACACCCTCAACCAAGCACCCTCCAACTGGCCCTTCAGGGTTTTTTTTCCGGGAGCTAGAGAACTGGTTCAGTGATCACTGCCTGATCATCAACTATAACAAAACTAAGTCCATGATCTTTGCGCATCACCAAAGCCCACATAGTCAGATGGCACTCCTAATTAAGAACTCACTAGGCACCCAACTGGAACATGTTACAAACTTTAAATACCTAGGTATCACTCTGGATACCTCCCTCTCCGACCATAGTCACACCCATCTTCTCTCCTCCGCTGTCAACACTAGAGTGGGCATCCTCTACAGACTCAAGAACTGCCTACCTGCACAGGCCATGCAACTTGCAGTCACCTCCTCCATCCTCTCCCTAGTTGACTATGGGATAGTTATATATGGCTCAGCAGAACCCATCATGCTAAGCAGTATAAACACTGCACTGAATAAAGCCTGCCACCTAGTTACAGGCAGTGACAGACTAACCCACACCTGCAATCTTTATACACTGATTGGTTGGCTAAAATTCCAACGAAGACTAAAATACCACACCTGCATTCTCTCAAAAAAGATACACCTTCAGCTTACCCCCATCTGTCTACTCCCCATTATCAGTGCAGCCCCATCAGGCGCAATACAAGACTCACAGCCCACCCATCTTTTCTGGTTCCCCTCTGTAGAACAGCACTAGGGCAAAGATCTTTCCGCTACTGTGCTCCTCTCTGGCTCAACTCACTACCCCTTCCCCTCTCTCCCAGTCCCATAGCATCTCACTATTCAAATCAGGCCTTAAAACCCAACTAAAGGAGAGTGCTAAATGTGACTGTGGCTAATTCTGCCCACCCTCCTTGCTCCCAAATCCTCCACTTCTCCTTACACAGGGACTCCTTAGACCCTACGAAATGGCATCCTACAAATCTCTGTCTATGGACCCCAGGAATGCTACCAAATTACCTCACCTGCTAAATAAGTTTCTAGCCTAATTACCTCACCTGCTAAATAAGTTTTTAGCCTGGATTGCTCTATCAGTACTGTAACTTTTAATACTGCCTGTCTATGTTAGTCTTTTACTGTATCTGTTTACCCTCCACCCCCTGTAACCGACATGGAGACTATGCAAAAAATTGCTGTGCCAGTACTCAAACTGTAAATACTGCCTGTTCATGTATGTCTTTTGCTGTATTTGTCTACCCTCCACCCCCTGTAACCTGACATGGAGCCTTTGCAAAGGAGTCTGTGACTCAAAGGATTGTAATTCCGATTGTACTCAATAAATAAATAAATAAATAAGGAATCACAGAATGAGCAGGACAGAGAACTGTACCAGTTAAAGCAGAATGAAGCAGAGATGGCAATCAGAATAGCAAAAGCTCAAACTGAGGAAAAGGTAGCCAACTCTGTTAAGAAGGGGGATAAAACCTTTTATAGGCACATCAGGGGCGAAGGAAGACCAAGGAAGGAATGGTGAGACTTAATAAAGGGGAGTGGAAGTGGGCAGAGGATGACAGTGGAAAAGCAGAGATACTGAACGAGTACTTTTGCTCAGTATTCACAAAAGAAGAAGGGGGGGTACCTAAACCAAGCAATAGAAGCACTCTGGACAAGGGGGTCGATGATAGTCCATTCACAGAAGAAAGGGCCCTTGGAGAACTCCTAAAACTCAGGGTGGATAAAGCAATGGGGCCTGATGGGATTCACCCCAGAATTCCCAAAGAACTAAGGGGAGACCTAGTGATGTTACTGACTACCCTTTTTAACAAATCATGGGAGGACGGTGTGGTACCTGAGGATTGGAGGAGGGCAGATGTGATCCCTCTTCACAAAAGTGGGAGTAAGGCAGAGTCAGGGAACTGCAGACCTCTTAGTTTAACCTCAGTGGTAGGGAGAATGATGGAATCACTTCTGAAAGAGAGAATTTTTGAGTACCTAGAGGCCAGCGGGGTACAAGACCCAAGGCAGCAGGGATTCACAGCAGGGAGATCATGTAAGACTGGGTGACCAAAGTAGTAAACCAGGGAGGTGCTGTAGATATGGCCTACCAAGACTTTAGCAAGGCATTTGACACAGTCCCACACAAAAGATTGATAAACAAGTTAGCCACCCTGGGAGTGGGTCCCAGGGTGATAGCCTGGATAACAAATTAGCTGACCAACAGGACACAGAGGGTAATAGTAAATGGAGCACACTCTGAAGAAAGGGTGGTTACTAGTGGGGTACCACAGGGTTCAGTACTGGGACCAGTCCTCTTTAATGTCTTTATAGGAGACATTGAAGAGGGGCTGGAAGGAAAGGTATACCTCTTTGCAGACAATACAAAAATCTACAACAGAGTTGATAAACAAGGGGGGTGGAAAGGATGAGAAGGGACTTGGCAAGGTTGGAGGAATGGTCAAAAATATGGCAGCTTAGATTCAATGCAAAAAAGTGCAAAGTAATGCACCTGGGGAAAAAAAAAAAGAGTACACAATGGGGGGGGGCATTAACAACAACAAAAATGGAAAGGGACCTCAGGGTAGTCATATCAGATGACCTTAAGGTAGGCAAACAATGTGAGAAGGCAGTAAGTAGGGCTGAAGGGATACTGGGATGCATAGGGAGAGGCATCACCAGTAGAAAACAGGAAGTTGTTATCCCTCTGTATAGACAATTGGTGAGACCCCATTTAGAGTACTGCATGCAGTTCTGGAGACCCCATCTCCATAAGGACATAGACAGGATGGAGGCAGTCCAGAGAAGGGCAACTAAAATGGTGCATGGTCTGCAACAGAAGCCATATGAGGAGAGACTGAAAGAGCTTAATTTGTATACCCTCAAGGAAAGAAGGGAGAGGGGGACATGATAGAACATTCAAGTACATCAAAGGAATTAACAAAGTCCAAGAGGGGAGGATCTTTGAAAGAAAGAGATCTGCAAGAACGAGGGGGTACAGTTTGAAGACAGAGGGTGGATGACTCAGGGGCAACGTCAGAAAGTATTTTTTCACAGAAAGGGTGGTGGATGCATGGGACCACCTTCCTGAGGAGGGCATAAGGTCAAAAACAGCTGGGGAATTCAAGAATGCTTGGGACAGACATATGGCAATTATAGTGAATGGTACAGTAGGAGGAAGTAAGCTGTTGGTTAAGTAGAATCTGCAGCTTATCCGATACATAGGGAATGGGCAGACTATGTGGGCCAAGTGGTCCTTATCTGCCATCAAAGTCTGTGTTTCTATGAGCATGCTGCTGTGCTGCATCATCTGAACAGTGTTGAGCAAGTTGTGGTGTTTGGTTGACTGTCATGGTGGTAGAGTAGGACTGTGTGCTACTCTTCTCTAGCCTCAGCTGAATTGTGGGAGAACTTAAATTATGGGCTACCACAGACAGAACAGACCCGTCTGGGGACAAGCTGTGAGTAACATGCGGTGCATCTTCTTGACTGTGCTGGACACTGGCTGGACTGATGGTGTGGTCCAAAGAGAAGACAGGAGAGGCTGAGCAAAAATCTGCCCTGACCTAGTGGCCTGTAGTCTGTCTTGGGAGGTGAGTGACTGTTAAGGCAAGCCAACAGGAGGATAATCAGCAGAAAAGTGGTGAGTGGAGAAAATAATAAAGATTGACTCTTGGGAGGGGACTTCTCTCATTCAGAGAGGTGGTGAGGAGTATTGGCACCATCTTCATGGCAACCCACTCATTACATCTCAACCCTTCCGATGTTCTTTCCAACTTGGAGCTTATCATGTGGAGTGGGAATAGGTGTGGAAAGGCAGATGCCTGACTGACATCTTTGTCTCTGGCTGTTGCAGAGTGCTTCTATGTGCAAAAGTGGAATGGGGTTAGGAGTATTCTCTATATGCAGAGGTGGGATGGTGGTAGACGAGGAGTGATGCAAATGTGTGCAGGTGTCCCCATGTGTAGGAATGGAATGGATGGGGAGAAATGTCCCCCATGTAGGGGCAGTGGGATGAATGGGTGGATTGCTCCTCATGTACAGAGCTGATATAAAGTGGGAGGAAAGCTCCCCATGTGTGGAGGTTGAATGGAGGAGGAGAGCGCTCCCAATGTGCTGGAGGTGAGATGCAGGAGGAGAAGTGCTCTCCATGTGGAGAAGGTGAAATGTAGTGGGAGAAGCACTGGGGGGGGTTAAGGGATCAGTGCTCACAATGTATGGAGGTGAGATGGAGGTGGAGCAATTATACCTATGTGTGGAGATGGAATGGAGGAAAGAGTGCTCTCCATGTTCAAGTTTATTATGAAGGGATAACATCCATTGAGCAAGCTCATTTGTAAGGAGGTCCCTTGTACAAGCAATGATGAAGACAATACATGGTGTGAGATACAAAAAGTAAGGACACATGATATAAATTAAAAGAAAGCAATTTTCTTTACAATAGACAGATAAGATAGATAGATATTGATTTATAAAAGTGTCAATTTCCTGGGACTCTGGGAAGCTGTACAATACAAACATCAAACAACAACATAAAATCATAAGTCAAAAATGTATGCAAAATTCAACTAGAAACAGATTTAAAATGCATCTATCTATCCCACTAACATCAAACAATCAATAAAAGCTTGCTAGAACAGGTATGTTTTTAGGCCCTTCTTAAAGGCTTCTACCGAGGGATCCTCCTTTAAATAGACAGGAAAGGAGTTCCACAGGGTAGGTGTGGTCACCGAGAATGTCCTGTCCCCAGAATACCACAACCTAACCCTGGGAACTTCAAGGAGGCCTGCCCCAGTAGAATATGTACAATGTTGAATTCAACAAGGATTGAGACCAAATATAATTACATAAGACACTGTCCACCATGTGGAAGAGGGCTGGAGAAGAAGAATTGCTCCCCATATGCAAAGAAAGAAAGCATGGAGGGGAAGGAATGCTCTCTATGTGCAAATGTGTAATAGAGGGGGAAGGGGAGGTGTGCTCCCCATGTGTGGAGGTGGGATGATGGGGTGCAGTCACTTAGGGGCCACCACCCTAGACCCCACTACAGCCTGTGTGTGAAACTGTTTGAAATGGGCACAGTTTATGATGGTGCAGATGTGCAACCCACATCTCTTCTCTGGCTGCTGTAAAGTATTGGGTTGATAGATGGGGGTGCAAGAGGGGGAACCAGTCATGCAGGAGCACCCAAAGTATCCTGCCCCCCACCCGCCCAGCATAGTGGCAACAGTTGTGGAGGGGCAGATACAGGATCCACATTTTTATATCTCAGTACTTCAAAGTGCTCTCCATGGGAAGAGCACATAAGGTGTGAGAGCCTCAGGCTGAAACAGAGTGTTTTGCAAGTGTAGAGGTGTGGCATAGGGTGAGAAAGTGCCAGTCACCGAAAGCTCACTTCAACCTTCATGCTAGCCCTGGTGGAGCAGGGATGGATATGAAGGGGCAGATGTGCAACTTGCATCTCTATCCATGGCTGCTGCAGGGTGCCACCCTTGTGTGGAGGTGGGATGGGTGGATGGGGCATCATTCACCCAGAGCCACCTGCCTGGAGCCCACCCAATGCCAGTTCCAGATTTCATGGAACTCAGATGGGTGAAGATGGAGAGATGTGTGAACCACATCTGTCATTGGCTCCTGCAGAGTACTCCTCACATGCAGGAGCTGGAATGGAAGGAGAAAATGCTTCACATGTGCAGAGATGCGGAATGGTGTGTTGGGTGCTAATGGCCTCAGGCCACCCAGTGAATCTGGACCGCAGCCCCATTTCCACCTACCTGGAGCCCACCAGGCTAGATAGTAACAGATGTGGTATGGTAAATGTCTACCTCACATTTCTGTCTCTGGTTGGGGCAGCCAATGTGCAGGGGTGGGATGGTTGTGGAGGGGGCACAAATCACCAATTTCTGCCGGGCCACAGTCCACTATTTGTCTTAGGCTGCCCACCTGGTGGTCATCTTATCACTGTGCCAACCTGTGTGGAGCGGGATGGGTGTTGAGGGGAAGATGAGTAGCCTACATCAGTCTCTGGCTACTGCAGATTGTTCCATATGTGCTGATGTGAGCTTGGTGTGTAAGGGGCAGCAAATGCCCAGGGGTGCCCATCCAGTGCCCACCCTACACTGTGCTAGTCAATGTGAAGTGCCAGATATGTGATCCCCATATCTGTCTCTTTCTCTGATTGGGTGCTCCTCTTGTGCAGTGATGGAATAGATGCACCAAGTTTATTTTACACTGTGTCTGTCCTGGCCTCTCTCTCTCTCTCTCTGACCTCCGCTCCCCCACGGTGAAAGGAAAACTCTGCAGCACTGCTCTCTATCCTAGTCACAGCACTCCTGCTGCCACTTTCTCTGCCTCTCTGTATGTGCTGTCCACTTCCACTGGACTTCAGAAAGACAAACAGACAGTCAGACTGACTGCAAGGTGCCAGAAGAGTGAGTGGCAATAAAATCGATAGCAACCGAGGTCAGGCGCACACTTTACTCCACTTCTCTGTTTTAAGGGGGAGTTGACACTGTCTCTGGCTGGAAAGGATTGAACCTGCACATATATGACTCAATGGAAGTGTCTCTTGCTGTTGCTGTGTTTGTCTCAGGTGGGTGGGTGTGGGGGTGGGGAGGAATAGACACTGTTAGGGGAAGGGCCACCAGTTGCATTGAACGTTTGTTCAGTTACAGGTCTGGGAGCCACCTGTTGTCATGGTTATGGTCAATACATTGCACTGCCCCCAATTTCACACTGCCAAGGTGGTGCTACAATAGTGACAGCCTGTCACCTGTGATCACTCTCATTCCGCTTACTCGCCACATCTCAGCATGTTGCTGTCACTATTTGGGGACTCTCTCTCCACTCTGTCCCTGGCACTGGTGCCACTCACCACCTTTTTTGATCCTGTGCTCTCTTTCAGGGAAGGGGTGCTGCTGCCTCTCCTTCTCAGTGTTTGTCCCTGCAGTCTGTGTGTCTCTCTCCCCGCAGTCCAGGGTTAAGCTGCAGCTGTGCAGGCAATGCTGCCTCACTTCTCAGCACTCTCGCACCGATCCGTGGAGTGGGTCAGTGGATACCATCACATACAGCAATACTCAGGCCGGGCATTGTGACACAGATGAAGCACTGGAGAATGAGGAACTCAGGGACAAGAACACACACTCTCATTTACACAGAGACACAAACAAGTTCAACATGGATGTCTGTTGGAGGAAGGATAAATTATATTTATTTATTCTTTACTGCTACTGTTTACTGTTTATGGCACAGAGAGAGGGGGATGCAGCGTATGACTGGGTACCCGGACATCTGCAGGGTGGGTGGGAAAATAAACAGTAAGATCAGTAAGGGGATGATTGAAAGCAATGAAGCACTCTCATTGGAGCACTTCATTTCTTTCAACTAGAAAATGGCTTCCAGCAATGAAACTGTGACTAGTGTCACAGTCTGGTTGCATGCTCATTGGTCTATCAGGGACAAGCCCACTGTAGATTGCTGTGCATTGGACTCGTCCCTGACATACATAGAAACATAGAATTTGACAGCAGATAAGGACCGCTTGGCCCACCCAGTCTGACCATTTCCCTACCTGATGGATAAGCTGCAGATTCTAGTTAATCAACAGCTTACTTCCTCCTGCCCCCTGCTAGAATTGCCTTATGCCTGGTCCATGCATTCTTGAAATTTCCCACCGTTCCTGACTCCACAACCTCCTCAGAAAGGCTGTTCCATGCATCCACAACTTTCTCTGTGAAAAAATACTTTCTAACATTACCTCTGAGCCGTCCCCCTCTATCTTCAAATTGTGCCCCCTTGTTCTTGCACATCTCTTCTTCTTAAAGATACTACCCTCTTGTACCTTGTTAATTCCCTTGAGATACTTGAAAGTTTCTATCATGTCCCCTTTCTCCCTCCTTTCCTCAAGGGTATACATATTAATCTGCTTTAGTCTCTCCTCGTATGTCCTCTGGTGCAGACCTTGCACCATTTTGGTTGCCCTCCTCTGAACAGCCTCCACTCTGTCTATGTCTCTGAGGAGATGGGATCTCCAGAATTGCACGCAGTACTCCTGATGAGGCCTCACTAACTGTCTGTAGAGAGGGATAACAACTTCCTGTTTTCTACTGTTGATACCTCTCCCTATGCATTCCAGTATCCCCCCAGCCCTCCTTACTGCCTTCTCACATTGCTTGCCCACCTTTAGGTCATCTTATATAATTACTCCTAGGTCTCTTTCGATTTTTGTTGTTGTTATTAACTCACCCCCATTGTGTGCCTTCCCCTGGGTTTTGTTTCCCAGATGCATTACTTTGCACTTCTTTGCATTGAATCTGAGCTGCCACGTATTTGACCATTTCTCCAACCTTGCCAAGTCCTTTTCATTCTTTCACCCCACCTTGTGTATCAACCATGTTGCAGATCTTTGTGTCATCTGCAAAGAGGCATACCTTTCCTTCCAGGTGCTCTCCAATGTCACTTATAAAGATATTAAAGAGGACCGGTCCCAGTACGAACCCTGCGGATCCTGCTAGTTACCCTCCTTTCTTCACTGTGGACTCCGTTTACTACTACCCTTACATCCTGTTGTCCAGCCAGTTTTTATCCAGGCTACCAGCTTGGGACCCACCAAGGCTGGCTAACTTGTATATTAATCTTTGTGTGAGACTGTGTCAAATGCCTTGCTAAAATCTAGGTAGGCCATATCCACAGCCCTCCTGGTTTACTACTTTGGTCACCCAGTCAAAGAAATCTATTAGATTCATCTGACATGACCTTCCTGCTGTGAAACCATGCTGCCTTGGGTCCTGTGCCCCACTGGCCTCTAGGTACTCAACAATTATTTTCTTCAGAAGTGATTCCATCATTTTCCCTACCACTGAAGTCAAACTAACTGGTATGTAGTTTCCTGCCTCTGCCCTGCTCCCACTTTTGTGAAGTGGAATCATATTTGCCCTCCTCCAGTCCTCAGGTACCACTCCATCCTCCCATGATTTGCTAAAGAGAGTAGTCAGTGGTGTTACTAGTTATACCCTTAGTTCTTTTAGTATTCTTGGGTGAATCCCATTAGGCCCCATTGCTTTGTCCACCCTCATTTTCAAGAGTTCTTTCAAAACCCTTTCTTCTGTGAATGGACTGGTATCGACCCCCCATTCAGAGTTTCTCCATTGTTTGGTTTAGGCAACTCCCCCTCCTCATCCATTGTGAATACTGAGCAGAAATATTCGTTCAGTATCCCTGCTTTTTCACTGTCACCCTCTGCCCACATTCCCTCCCATATATTAAGTCTCTGTATCCCTCCCTTGGTCTTTCTTCACACCCTAATGTACCTATAAAAGGTTTTATCCACCTTCTTAACAGAGTTGGCTATCTTTTCCTCAGTTTGTGCCTTTGCTGTTCTGACTGCCTTCCCTGCCTTCTTCTGCTTTAACTGATAAAGTTCTCTGTCCTGCTCCTTCTGTGTTTCCTTCTAGTTCCTGTATGCTATCCTTTTCTCCTTAACCATCCCTCCCACCTCTTTTGAGAACCATACTGTTTTTTTCCTTTGTTTTGTTTTATTGATTTGCTTCACACAAAGGCTTGTTGCCTCTGCGATGGCTGCTTTGATTATTCCCCATTGTTCCTCCACCCCTCCTTCTTGCCCATTTGCTAGTGTTTTTCTAAGGCACTCTCTCATTTTCCAAAAGTCAACCTTTCTAAAGTCCAATACTTTTGTTTTTGTATGGCCTGACTCAATGGCTGTGTGTTATTGTGAACCACACTGTTTGGTGGTCACTTGTTCCCAGATGGCTACTCACTTCTAAATCTGAGATCCTTTCTCCTTCCCCATTTGAGAGTACCAGGTCTAAGATTGCTCCCTCCTGAGTGGATTCCAGCACTAGCTGTCTGAGGCATGCCCCCTGTAGGCCATCAAGAATGACCCTGCTCTTGGATGTGCCTGCAGCAAAGGCACTCCAGTTAACATCTGGCATATTCAGGTCCCCCATCAACAATATCTTCCCTCTGTCACACCTCTGAAATGTCATTCTATCACAAGATGTTTCTTGCGTACAAGCAAGGAAACATAAAAAACTACGATTTAGATTAGTGACTACTCTCATTTGAAAGGCCTTTTTATCCTAAACACAAAAATGTAAAATAATGCACTTGAAGCATAGAAATCCAGGGGCAGAGTACAAATGGGTAGACTGGTATTGACAAAATTAAGAAAGCACACAGTAAAAAAAGAGCTTTTACATAGAGTTGATTACTGTTTAACAATATTATGCATCTATGGCTGTCACTGTACATTTGATGCAAACCCATAATCATGTTTCTCACCTGAATCAAGGGGGGGTGGGTAGAGGCCATAACTGACTCCTTCTTTTTGTATTAAAGGTGTCAGTTTCTTTACAGCAAAAACAAGGAAAGGCAACATTTCTAAAATGTGCAGATGAGCATGGGGACAACTTATTTTCAGAGCATGCCATCACCGGCAGCTACCACTTCAAGACTGCTACTACACCTGCCAAATACAATCAGGCAAAAACCAGAAGTACAGTAGTATACCAGCACTGAGATCAATATGGTTAAGATACATTTGCCAGAGATTACTGTTTAGAAAAGAATGAGAAAGTGACTGTGATGATGAGCAAGTCCTAGACCAGATCTCTAGTTTGTTAATAGACTCCTCCTGAGTCTGACTTGTACGACTGTATGGGCCAAGCTCCACAGATGTTATGCCATCATCAGATTTGTATAAGAGCACTGTGGAAGCATGTTACCAGACCACTGTACGATGTGCTGCCACAATGCTCTGACATAGTTTCCAGTGATTCTGTTTATGCAGCTCTTCCCCTCCAAGGACTGTATAAACACTAACTTCCCAGCACACTATGTTTCCATTCTACAACTGCAGCAGTGACTGACAGTGTGTGTAACATGGTGATATTGACTTAAACTGCGCATACATAACTATCATGCATACATAGTTATGTCAGTATCTCCATGATGAGCAGGGCTGACCATAGGGCAAACTGCACATATGCGAGTATCATGCATGCGTGGGACTGTCATCGCTGCAGTATTACTTACAGCTGCAGCAAAAGCACCGCATATTCTTTTCCATGCTCTTGCCACTCCTTAAAGCTTTCCACAGCCATATCGGCTCTGACCAGAGTTTATTATTATTTTATTTGACTACTAAGTAGCAGCAGGACAATGTAAATTTACCAGAATGGAAAAAGTACAGTGCAGAGTTTTGAAGGATTTATTTGACAGACCATTTTTTTTACTAACTGACTGGTGGTGGTGTAGGGCACATAAATCCATCTATTTATTTTTTGCCTGTGTATGCAGGCCTGCCTTACCAACCAGGCAGTGAGTGAAAATAAGTAGACTCCTGTGTGAGATATAAGGTCTCTCAGTGGGGTGGGGTGTGGTCTGTCGGTGGGATGGTGTTGCTTGGTGATGTTTTTGTTTATAACTCACAAGTTATATGGCACTGAAGTTTGTGCATCAGATGGGCAACTAACAATCAACAGCTACTGTGAGTCAGCACTGTTCACATTTGGTGGCAGCTGTGTCATGTCTTCATTTGCCAATGATGTGCTCTTGATGTGTGTTGAAAACATGAATAAAAGAACACAATTAGAAAGGGATGTGGGTGGGAAAGGAGCAAATAAAGCTTCAACATGCCAACTCCACCAAGTACACATTTTGCAAACAGTGATTGTGGAGAAGGACCTGGTCACAGTTGGGCAGGGACCAGGAGTGATTTCATTGTCATGGGGCTATGAGCACAAGAGCTGGGTGTACTATGCACAGCCAAAGAAAGTTACCCAGTGCATCTGGTAACAAATCCATCCTCAGCAATCCAGACACACACCAGATTCCCCTATTCCTTTTTCAAGTGCTTCTGGTCACCCTACATGAGACAGGAGTGATTCATTGAGAAACAGAAATTCTAGTTCCCAAAAACAAATAATCTTGCATTTGCTACCCAATTCTTCAAAGTCCCACTCCCAGCAGCAACTACAGAAAATAGCATATGAGAAGGGTGTCATGCAGGAATCCCACATCATGACTTAAGTTTCATGATTCATAGTTTTGTAATTTACCTAAAAACAATAATAAATAATAAATAGAAAATTAATAAAAATAGATCATATATTACCTTACATGATATCATGTTATAGTACATTAAATCAGATTAAAACTTCTCATATATCAAATCATATTATAGTGGCGTGGTAGCACCATCATAGGGATGAACAGGTTTGTTTCTATGTTAAACCTCAAATTTTGCACTTTAATGTCTTCACAACAGTTCAACAAATTTGCACAAAAGTTTGCAAGCATAGTCTTTGGGTGCAGGTCTCTTGATGTGCTAAGTTTTGTTCTGGTTGGATGTGCAGATGTCGGGATACAGATGGTGAAAAAAGTTACAAAATTGCTGTTTTTGATGTGTTTTTTTTTGTCATTGCCTAGCACTCAGACGGTTTGGAATTTTGGTCTGAAATTTTCGGGGTAGAAATGGCTTGACCTACAGATTTACATTTTGCTGGTTTGGTGAAAAAATGTTAATCAGTTCCAAAGTTAATAAATTTTGGTTCTAAGCATGCTCAGTACAGTCTTTTGGATAGCTGCTTGGAACGAAAAAATAATTTGGTCCATACGAAAAGAGATCCTGACTGTTCGAACCCTAAAGCAGAAATGTAGAATTTACACAGTCATTTACACTTCAAGTACAGTCTCAATGTGAGACACAGTGAAACATCTGTGATACATATACTGCATGAAACGCTTTCGTAAACTCTTTGTTTATGTTTTAATTTTTTTCCACTTACACTAATTGTATGGCAACATGTGCACTGACACTTCATTTCTGTTAGAGGAAGGAAAGGGTAGTCAGCATGCAGTTATGACAAGAAAGACAAGATCCCACAGAAAAGCCTCAGTAATAATTGTTTTAAATTCAAATATTTACCCAGTGTTCACTTATGTCTGTTTAATCTAACATTACTTTAGTCATTCATGTCTTTTTGTCTGAAGTTATGTTATACAGTCAACATCTTCTCCTTCCTGTCATTGCTGAACAAATATAAATATCGATTAAAGAATGTTGCATATGAACAGTAAGAGATCGGGTATGTTCATAGATTTCAGTAGTAATACTAAACACATGATGCATCACATAATGCGGATAATTTTTGTGAAGTCATGTGGAATCAGTTTTTCTCCACAATATTTAAGGTCTCCAAAATGGGGAGTCAATCAGGCTTTCCCCCCATAATAGTAGAAAAGGAACAAAGGAGGGTTCATACAGTGCTGATATTAATAGTGTTCATAAGGGGAGGAGGAATGGGAAGGGCACATATTGGAGGGTAGTCTCCCTGAATGCAAGGAGACTGGGGAACAAAATGGCGGAGTTGCAGGCTGTCTTGGTGGAGGTGGAGGTGGGCATAGCTGCTATCACCGAAACTTGGGCCACCCAATACCAGGACTGGGATATGGTGATCTCAGGGTACAGGCTATACCATAGAGATATAGAAAAAAGGAAAGGGGAAGGGTGGTATTTTATATGAGGTGTACCAGGGAGGAGGGTGAGGAGGGTAGAACAGAGGCATTATGGGTACAATTCCAAGATTCAAAAAACAGGTCACTTAGGATGGGGGTGGTGTATCGGCCACCATCTCAGAAAGAGGAATTGGATAGGGAACTAGCAGAGCAGATAAGGAGGGTCAGTGAGAAGGGAAACACTGTGATTGTGGGGGACTTCTTTCTGCCAGGAGTGGATTGAGTCACCCCAGCCACCTGTACTGCAAGGAAGCAAGTCCTCCTTGAGGCCTTCCAGGACAGATTCTTGGTACAGATGGTAAACGAGATAACCAGGTTAGGCAACACTCTTGACCTAGTGCTGTCTAATGGGGAGTTTGTCTGAGAGCTGGGGTGAAGGATCTGCTGGCAGGGAATGATCACCACACATGTGGTTCTCACTCTCAATGGGTAAGGAGGCTGGGGAACAGGGACTAGGGTTTGGACTTTAGGGGGGCTGACTTTGGGAAGATGGGGGAAATAGTTGCCAGGTACCTAACCAAAATCCACCCACACATGGATGCTAGACAGAAATAGGAGATTATCAAGCAAGGGCTCACGAAAGCCACTAGATCCTGTACCAAGTCACAAAGCAAAAAAAAAACTAGGGCCAGGAAACCAAGTTGGTTAAGTGGTGAGGAGTTGGATAAGGTGAGAGAAAAAAAGGGTAGCCTTCAGGAGATTCAAGAGAACCAGGCAGGAGGAGGACAGGGAGGAGTACCTGAGGAAATCAAGGGAGGTGACCAGAGCAGTCAGGGCAGCCAAGGCTTCCAGAGAGCTTAGGCTGGCACAGGGAATCAAGGATAGGGAGAACGACTTCTTTAAGTACATAAGGGAGAGAAGGATCTGCAAAGATCAGATAGTAAGGATCAAGAAGGATAGGCGGTGGGCAGAAAAAGGAGCAGAGCAGGTGGAAGCCCTAAATGAATACTTCTGCTCTGTATTTACTAAGGAGAAGGATGGGTCACTGCACTAGGGGTTAGGGAGGGTAGACATGGAGGGGGAAGGAGGTGACAGAAACATAGAAACATAGAAATTGTTGGCAGATAAGGACCACTAGGCCCATCCAGTCTGCCCATAGGCCCTATATATTCTATGTAGCCACTAACCCTATGTGATCAATGGCTTTTCAGCACTCCATCCCCTCTCAGGCTTCCCATGTGCCTGTCCCAAGCATGCTTAAACACCTCCACTGTATTTGCTCCAACTACCTCCTGTGGCAGACTATTCCAAGTGTTGACTACCCTTTCTGTATAGAAAATGTCCTCACATTACCTCTTAATCTACCCCCTTCCAATTTCAAATTGTGCCACCTTGTTCTAGTGCTTTTTCTACACTGGAAAAGGTACCCCACCTGCACCTTGTTTATGCCCTTGAGGTACTTGAAAGTTTCAATCATGTCCCCCATCTGTCTCCTCTCTTCCAATGAGTACATATTGAGGCCCATTAGTCTCTCCTCATATGGTCTGTGGTATAAGCCCTGCTCCATTTTTGTTGCCCTTCTCTGGATAGTCTCCAAATTATCAATGTCCTTGTGCAGGTGTGGTCTCTCCAGAACTGCACGCAGTACTCCAGGTGAGGCCTTACCAATGTTTTATAAAATGGCATCACCACCACCCACCTCCTGCTAGTGATACCCCTGCCTATGCACCCCAGCATGCCACTGGCCGTCCCTGCTGCCTTTGTACACTGCTTTGGTACCTTAAGGCCATCAGAGATGATAACCTCTAGGTCCCTTTCCTCTTTGGTTACAGTCAGCTCCTCATCCCCAAACTGTAGCTCTCCACTGTGTTCCCTCTACCCAGGTGCATTATTTTGCACTTCTTTGCACTGAACCTCAGTTGCACATCTCCGACCATCTTTCAAGCTTCTCCAGGTCCCTCTTCATTTTCTGCACCCCTTCTGGAGTATCCATCCTGTTGCAGATCTTGGTGTCATCTGCAAACAGGCAAACCTTGCCTTCCAGCCCCTCTGCAATGTCACTAATGAAGACATTACATAGAAACATAGAAGATGACAGCAGATAAGGACCGCAAAGGCACATCCAGTCTGCCCATTTCTTTTTCGTCCTTATAAATGTGCCATTGGCCTTTGTTCTGTCAATGGCCTATCTATTCATACTCATCTGTATTGCTCCCTTTTGCCTATCCCATGCCTGTTTGAAGCCCTGCACTGTATTCATATCCACCACTTCCTGAGGTAGGCTGTTTCATGCATCCACCACCCTTTCTGTGAAAAAGAACTTCCTCACATTACCCCTTAATCGGCCTCCCTCTAATCTCACGCTGTGCCCTCTTGTCCTGCTATTTTTCTTATATTGAAACATGTTAGATTCTTTAACCTTGTTAATGCCATTAAGGTGTTTGAATGTTTCGATCATATCACCTCTCTTCCTCCTTTGCTGTAGAGTATACATATTGAGCTCCGTTAATCTGTCCTCATATGTTTTCTGATGCAGTCCCTGCACCATTTTGGTTGCCCTTCTCTGGACTGCCTCATTTTGGTTAATGTTCTTGTGAAGGTGTGGCCTCCAGTACTGCACGCAGTACTCCAGATGGGGTCTAACCAGTGTCTTGTAAAGTGGGATAATTACCTCCTTCTTCCGACATGTGATACCCCTACTAATACACCCTAACATCCCCTTAGCCTTACTTACTGCTTTAGTGGTCTGCTTGGATGATTTCAGGTCATCAGTGATGATGATACCCAAGTTTCTTTCTTCCCTTGTGACCGCCAGCAACTCCCCTTCCAGCCTATAAATGGCTTCAGGGTTTTTCTTCCCTATATGCATGATCTTGCACTTCTTTGCATTAAACCCCAGTTGCCACTCTTCCCACCATTTTGCTAGTTTATCCAGATTTCTTCTCATTCTGCCTACCCCATCTGGATCATCTACTCTGCTGCAGATCTTGGTGTCATCTGCAAACAGACAAACCTTACCCTCCAGTCCATCTGCAATGTCACTGATGAAGATATTGAAGAGGACTGGCCCCAGGACTGAACCCTGAGGTACCCCACTTGTGACTTGCATCTCTTCTGACTGTATACCATTTATCACCACTCTCTGTTTTCTGCCCGCCAACCAGTTTGCCACCCAGTTGACTAACTTCTAACCCACTCCGAGCCTACCCAGCATGTTAATCAATCTTCTATGTGGAACAGCATCGAAAACTTTGCTGAAGTCAAGGTAGGCAACATCAACTGCTCCCCCTCGGTCCACTACTCTGGTTACCCAGTCAAAGAAATCTATGAGATTAGTTTGACAGGACCTTCCTTTTGTAATCCCATGCTGTCTTGGATCCTGTGCTCCTATGGATTCCAGGTGTTGCACAATCCTTTCCCTAAGAAATGCCTCCTTAATTTTGCCCACTACTGAGTTAAGACTGACTAGTCTGTAGTTCCCTGCCTCCAGCCTGCTACCACTCTTGTGGAGCGGGATCACATGAGCCATTCTCCAGTATTCTGGGACCAGTTCTGTGCTCAGAGACTCACTAAACAGTTCTGATAATGGTTCTACTAGTTCCACCCTTAGCTCCTTTAGTACCCTGGGATGTATGCCATCAAGTTCCATTGCCTTATCCACCCTGAGCTTATTAAGCTATTGTAGGACCCTTTCTTTTGTGAAGGGACTAGTGCTCACCTCCCTACCCCCTGTGTCCATGGTGCTGAGCTGTGGGCCCTGCCCTACCTTCTCTTCAGTAAATACTGAGAAGAAGTATCTATTTAGGATAGATGTTTTTACATGGTCCTCCTCCTCCTCACATGCCACCTTATCTCCTTTGATCTTAGCAGTACCCCCTCTGTACTTTCTCCGTTCACTAATTTATCTATAGAAAGTCTTGTCACCTTCTTTTACTGTCTGTGCTAGTGTTTCCTCAGTTTGGGCCTTTGCCTACCTTACTGCCTTCCCTGCTTCCCTTAGGGAAGTTTGGTATGCCTCCCTATCTTCATCCCACTGTGTTCCCTTATATTTCCTGAAGACCAGCCTTTTGGCTCTGACCTTTTCTGCTACTGATTTTGAGAACCAAAGTGGTTTCCTTCTTCTTTTGCACTTCCTTTTCTCTCTAACACAATGGGATATTGCTTCAAGTATTGTATCCTTAATGCTTGTGCACTTTGCCTGTACCCCATCACCTGCATTTCTTTTTGCCAGGTCTAGCTTAACTCTGTTGGCCATTTTATCAATGTCAGCTCCTCTGAAGTCCCATATATTTGCCTTTGAATGGGATGATTTAGTTTTAGTGGCCAAATTGAACCATATCATGTGATGGTCACTGTCCCCCAGGTGACCTTCTACTTGGAGATCTGTGATCCTTTCCCTGTTAGTCAGTACTAGATCTAGGACAGCCCTGTCTCTTGTGGGTTGTTGTACCAGCTGTTTGAGGCACTCCCCCTGCAGGGAATCCAGCATGTGTCTAGTTCTGGCAGATGTTCCAGCTCTATTGACCAATCTGTATCATTGAACAGGACTGGTTCTAGTACTGATCCCTGTGGTAGCCCACTGGTCTCCCCCATCTCCCCAGCTTGTGCCCCATTTACCACCACCCTCTGTCTCCTGTCTGTTAACCAGTTCCTAACCAAGTTCACCACCTTGTCTCCCATGCCCCGACTAACCATCTTGTTAATCAGCCTTCTATGTGGGACAGTGTTGAAGGCTTTGCTGAAATCCAGGTAGGTGACATCTACCGCCCTTCCCTGAGTAATTTCCCTAGTTACCCAGTCAAAAAAAAAACAACTATTAGATTAGTTTGACGTGACCTTCCAGCTGTGAATCCCTGTTGCCTCAGATCCTGAGCACCACTGGATTCCATATGTGCCACTATCCTTTCTCTCAGCAGTGTCTCCATGATCTTTCCCCCTACTGAGGTGAGACTAACTGGCATGTAGTTCCCTGCCTCCTCCCTACTGCCACTTTTGTGCAGTGGGACTACATGTATCCTCCTTTAGTCCTCTGGAATGACACCCATGTTGAGTGACTCTGTGAACAGGACAACCAGAGATGCTGCTAGTTCCCTTCACAGCCCCTTTATGGGGTAATCACAGCGGACAGGGTGCTAGAAGGATAAAGGACACTGAGGGTGGATAAGACACCAGGACCAGATGGCATACATCCCAGGGTACTGAAGGAATTGGCGGAGGTCCTGGTGGACCCTCTAGCAGATTTGTTCAGTTCTTCTCTGGAAACAGGGGATGTACTACATGACAGGAGGATGGCTCACGTGGTCCCTCTACACAAAAGCAGCCCCAAGGATGAGCCAGATAACTATAGACTGGTAAGCCTCACATCTGTTGTGGGAAAGTTAATGGAGACAATTTATTTTTTTTAACTTTCTTTATGCTTCCAGTTGTGGAATTCTTTCCAGCTACCCCCGTGCCAATCTTTATCTCCCAGTCTGAAACCTTACCTGACAGGCACTCTGATTCTGTGGATCCCCTGACTCTGAGCCCCAGGAGTAGGGCCATCCACCCTGGTGTGCTAGCTGACAATATAATGCACTGGAGTCTGGGAGGTGGGTGAGTTCTGCAGCCAAATCCAATGCCAGGAGTGTGGACTGACATGGTAGATGCCTTCTCCTATCCATGCTGGGGGAATTTTTTGTCCTTGAGTGTTGCCCCAGAGCTCAGATGTGCAATGAAACCCTGCTTGATGTGCACACACTCCCGTGCACACTCAAAAGGCATCTGCCACAGCACCAATCCCCTCCATCTGCCAGCTGGGCAGTGCAATCCCCCAGCTGCCACCAGGAGCTGCTGCTGCACAGACAAGGGCTAAGCCCCCCCCGAGGAAGGAGAGCAGTCTATGGGATGCTCGATCCTTCCTCTTCCTCACTGAACCCCGATGATCCATGCTTTCTCCCGAACATGGGTCACCGGCATGGCGTGAGGTGTGGCGTCCAGTGCCTCAAACCTCAGTGCCACTGGGCTGGCAAATATAGAGATAATCTTGAAGGAGAAGTTGATAACCTTTCTGGAAGGCAATGGACTCCAGGATGGAAAGTATCATGGGTTTGTCTCAGGCAGATCCTGCCAGACAAACCTGGTTGAATATTATGACTGGGTGGCTAGGGAACTGGACAAGAGCCATGCAGTAGATGTCCTGTATCTGGATTTCAGCAATGCATTCAATTCAGTGTCACATAGGAGGTTGGTTAGTAAGGTAGGATACCAGGGAGCAGGGAAAAAGATGGTGAACTTGATCAGAAACTTTCTGCAGGAGAGGCAACAGAGGGTAGTGGTGGTGGGGGTGGACTCTCATCTCCAAGGGCTGTTACAAGCGGTGTACCACAGGGCTCGGTGCTGGGCCTGGTGTTGTTTGGCATATTCCTCGACGACATCTCACATGACATTAAGAACAAGATTAGTCTTTTTGCAGACGACACCAAGATTGGTGCAGTGATGGATGACACAGAAGGGTGACAAGGGCTGCATGATGATCTGGCTTTACTCAAGGATTGTTTAGGTGCATGGCAGCTGGGGTTCAATGCTAAGAAGTGCAAGGTCATACATTTTGGAGCAAGGAACTCTTGGAAGGGTTATCAGTTTAGGGGAGCAGATAGCTGCTACAGAGGAGAAGAAAGATCTTGGGGTGATGATAGCAAGGCAAATAAACCACTCAGCACAGTGCAGAAAAGCAGCAGCTAAGGCCAACAAGATGCTGGGGTGTATTGCTAGGAGTATTACCTCCAGGATGAGGGAGATGATCCTGCCCTTGTACAGGATGTTGGTGAGACTGCACCTGGAGTACTGCATGCAGTACTGGAGCCCATATTTGAGGAAGGATATTAGATTACTGGAGGGGGTCCAGCACAGAGCAACAAAGATGATCCCGAGATTGGAAAACAAACCCTATGAGGGGAGGCCAAGGGAGCTGAATATGTACTCCCTGGAGGAGAGGAGGGATAGGGGGGATATTATTGAGCCCTTTAAATACATGAAGGGTATAAACAAGGCTAATATGGAGGGGATTTTTATGTTGAGTGAAGGGAGGGACACGAGGGGACATGGGCTGTGATTGGAGGGAGGGAGATTCAGGAGAGAAATGAGGAGGCACTATTTCACGGAAAGGGAAGTTTCTAAGTGGAACACGCTGCCCGTGGAGGTGGTGTCCTGTAAGATGGTGGAAAGCTTTAAAAGGAGATGGGATAAAATGAGGGGGAGGGTCACTGTGAGGGGGGTGTGTGGAGTGAGGGGCAGCTGCAAGGTAATGGATTGCTAGCTGCATAACCGAGCAGACTTGATAGAACGTATGGCCTTTATCTGCTGGCAGTTTTGTATGTTCGTAAGTAACTGTTAGTCATGAATGTTAATTGCCATTTCTCATGATGGGGGTTTGCAGTAGTCAAACCTGTTGAGGCACTTAAAAACAAAGCATTTCACATATTTACACTAAATTCAACAGCACTGTCTTTTATACAAAATAAAATCTTTAATCAGAGAACAATTCATAGTTCTCAGTGTTAAAATGTGCACAACAAATAACACAGTGCCGAGACCAGATGAAATTGACGTGGGTGTTATTTTTTGTTACAAATACTACCCCTTTATTTTTTTTAATATTTCATCCTGTGGGGAAAAATGGCAACCACATACTGTACCTCTCTTTGGCATTATATACTAAAGTCCTATAGAGGTCAATACAAGTCTACTATCTTGTGGATCTGTGATATTTGAAAAACAGACTGGACAGGACTGGATATCATCCGCACTGCACTGTATCTGAATGGAGCCTGGGAAGAAACTGAAAGGGTCACTCATACTCGAGCAGCACCAACTGCATGACATATTCACTTGCTCCTCAGTAACAATGGCATGGCTTCTCTCCCCAAAAAAAAAATGAAGTGTGCCTGGCAAGCACACCAGCACTAAGGCTTAAAAAAATGGAAAAATAAACTGCACTGGCTCTTGGGGCCCTTCTCATGCTTATGGCCCTATGCAACTGCCCTTCCGCCCAATGGTTAATCTCACCCTGATTTTAGTGCGACACTGTGGCTTTCCCAGGTGTGGTCTCAGATACTCACTGCAGCCTTACCATATGCTTTGCAGTTAATGTCTCTAATGTTCATTTGTATTTGGATTCTGACTGTTTAAATATCCGAGGTGAAAATGTTCCCATTAAACCAAAAAAATTAAAATAACAAAGAGGATCAACAGGTATTTATTTTAACAGTTTGTATGTTTATAATTATTTCATATAATCCGTATAAGATGAAAGGAGAAACCTCTTTGAATTTTGAACATCGTTTTTGTACATTTCAGGTACAGTATTTACAGTTACAATCAGAAGTTTGGGTTCCAAACCTCTGACTGTAATTGTAAAAGATGTACCCCACCTGAAATGAAGAAAGAGAGTTATGCTCAAAGTTATTTATTGGACTCAGAAATACTAGGCAACACAGACGCAGAGAAAGTTTTTTCCATTTCAGACAGTCTCTAGATTTGATTTTGGAAAGGGTCTGATGATGGATAGTTGTAACATTTGGCTTGGGTCTAGATTGCTGTGTGAAAGGTCAGATTTAAAAGTGGTACTTTACTATTCGGAATTACAGTCTCTATTGATATATCTGTTTTGTATAGTATATTCATCAAGATCGCTGATTGCTACCTCAGTGGCTTTCTTCTTTTCTGTAGCTTTGCCAGTGCCAGACACTTTATCTCACAGTCAAGCCTCCCAGGTCCTTGTAAACTGAAATTTCTCCAGGATACAAAAAAAATACATTAGAAAAAAACAAAACAAATAAAAAAATGTGTTTCCAATTAGATTCTTTTTCTTTTTATCCTGGAGATATTTCCTATCAAGCATATCCCTATCCCAAAAGTGGGGAGCTAAATGGCAGCTGCAGATTAGGTATAACCTAGTGCAACATGCCCATTTTTAAATAGCTGGGGACAGATATTCAAAACGTTGTGCTGGGCTCAAACTGATTGTACCATAGTTGTGCCTAGTTTGCACTGGGCTGCACCAGCACCAGTGCAATGCGTTAGCACCTGCACTAAAAGATAATGTACGCACAGGGCAGAGTGAGGGGTGGGGACATGCATAGAGGTGCAACAGTGTATTGAAAACTATAGTGCCATGCAATGTGAGGTAACGCGACATGTAGCATGATGCTAATTACTGCCTATTATGAAAAGGTAGTCTTAACTCCAGGCAAACCAAGGATGCTGGGTGTGGACACAGCAGCAACCTGCTGCAAGGCTGTCTGCAACAATAGTGGTATGGTGCACCTGCTGACTGCAGCCAGTGAGGAGGGAGTGAGGGTAGATGCCCACTTCTGTACTTGGACCCACACTGACCACATAGTTCAACTCTGCCTTACTCCAACTCTGTGTGCACTGGGCTGCTGTTGCAGTTTGCACTGCCTGGTTGCTATATTCAGAGGTGTCTTGTTTGCCAAGCAATTTTTGCACTGCACTTTCTGCCTTGTTAGCCTGTCTTTGTTTGCCTACTATATTCAAAGGGATTTGCTCCTGGGCTACTCCTTTGAATATAGCGTGCAATTGTATGTAGGCTAATTTAGCACACCAGGCAGTGCAAATTTAGCTCCCGGACAAAGTTTTGAATATTGGCCCCTTGGCATCCTACCATGAGTGAAGTTCTAAAGTCAATGAGACAAAGTATGAGTTACTCAGAGAGCTGGCAGCTATGGAGATGCTTTGAATGGAGCAGTGCAGGTTTAATCTGCTTTTTGAAACAAATCATTAAAAGTGTGTGTGTGTGTGTGTGTGTGTGTGTGTGTTTGCATATGTGTGTGTGTGTGTGTGTGTGTGTGTGTGTTTCTTCACTGCCCTTCATTTCTTCTTTCTGGACTTGTGGACTAGTAATATGTACCCAGATAAATTGTCCCACAAACTTGTTTTGATAGGAAACGTTATTACAATGCAACATTTGTCTAACAAACTACAGAACTGACTATAATGTCAACTAAGCCAACTCAGTTTACCCAGGTGCCTTCATAATCTGTTGCTACTGTTACTATTGTACTATAGTTATTTTGACAGTAATATGTACCTATCCAAATTAAGTCAATGTACTAAAACAGAACACAGTGTGAACATACATATACTTTACAACATATTTCATCATATATTTTAGAACACACCTTCTAACACACTAAGCTTTCAGCACATTTTGATTTCACCATTCACCATTCTCCTATCACGTTTCAGTGCAGGCATTTGTGCTTCATTTTGCCTAATAATGCATCATTTTACACCTCACACCATTCATAACGTGCAGCTTAGGATGCAATTGAAAGTGTTGTGGTGTCAGACAGCATGGAGAATTTCAAGAGTGCATTTGTTTCCTTGATGTTCTGTAGGGAACTCGCCAGGAGTATTGTTAAACACTATTAGGGTTCTGCTTGGGTCAGCCCATAATAAAAGCTGAACTGTATGCAAAACATATAGAATAGTGGATGGGTGACCATCCACAACAAGGCTGTGTTTCCATTGAGGGAGTTGATGAAATCAAGAGACCTCGAGAGCGAACCTTAGTTGTGGATGGTCGCCCATCCTGCCCTGTATAATACATGGTTCCCCAACACTGTTAAACATTTATTCACAAGGTTTCATACCTTGTGTTTATAGTCCCAGTTAGTTCCATTGGCTTTTGCACAGTCCCTCAGTCGGCCCTAAACTGTTTCACTTCGATGTCCTGTTCTGCTTTTAAAAAAAAAAAACACTCATTTTGAATCGCTGCTTTCCCGACATTAAAAACATTGTCGGTGGCACTTTTTTTAACGAGGGAAAAAACGGCCAAATCCATTGATGCCATCTCATGAAGTAGCCGCTAAGCGGCACCGCCATGTTGGGTTGAATTTTTTTTCTTACGGAGCAATGTGTCCACCAATCAGGTGGCAGATCAAGGGGGAAAAGTTGTTGTAGTATCGTTGTGATGTCAGAACGATACTTCAACAACTTTCTGAGACCTTTGAACTGCCCTACAACAGGATTTTGAATGCCACTGATTTTTATCCACAATAAGCCCTAACCATATACTATATATAGAATAGTGGATGGGAGATCATCCACAACAAGGCTGTATTTCCATCGTGGGGTTGATGACATCATGGAGACCTCGAGAGCGAAGCTCAAGAGGTCTCTGATGTCATCAACTCCTGAGGTGGAAATACAACCTTGTTGTGAATGGTCTCCCATCCACTTTTTTATATAGTATATGTTTTTTTGTGTGATTTTACTGCTTTGAGATCCTTTACCTTATTGTTTGCTACTGCTCCCACTCTTGCTTGCTTATGTGCTGCTTCCACTCACTGTGGTACCGCCTGTGCTCTCTCTGACTTCACTTGTCTGTGCCTGTGGCTGCAATGTTTATTTTTACATTTGGGGAAAAAACTAATTGTCACACAAAGATGTGTGTGGTGTGCTCCCACTCACTCGCTCTAGTGTGTACCCTGGTAGGCTCTCGCTAAATCCCATTGCCATGTTTACACTGATTTTCTGGGATGTCCCACTATGTCAACCAATCAGGTGGCAGGTAAAGACTAAAAAGCTGTTGTACTATTGATGTGACACCAAAATTATAGTACAACAGCTTTTTTGACCTTTGAACTGCCCTACAACAACTCTCTGAGAGCCTCTGATTTCAGTGCACAATAAGCGGTAACCATATACTATAATAGTGTGTAGTGGGCATGTATCAGAAATACTGACAAAGCTGTTTGAAACAAACTGACTTTATAATCATTAATAAGAAAACTGATGAGTCCAATTTTTATTTATTTTTAATTTTTTATTTATTTAATTTACCAGAAAGGTGACTGGGCAAAGCCCAATTTCAACCATGTCTGGGGAATGGGTAATAACAATAGGGTTACATACAAAATTATTTAATACGACACTTTTTTTTCCTTCTTTTTTTATCCCTTCTATGTGCTACCATGTCTGCCACTCTTTCAGGCCTCCTCTGACCCACCTGTCCCCCTAAGCCTCTGACCTCACATAGCAGCCACCCCCAGGGTAACCCAGTGTAACCCTTCACTGGATGGGTCCCCCTCCTCCAAGGCGGAAGGTCAGTGTAATACTTGGCCCGGGGTGCTGCTGAGGTGGGCATAGCTGACTAGGGGTATCGGCAGCATTGGAGAGCCGGGCAGCTGTCATCCGGCCAAGTGTGCATCATTTTTTTTCTGGTTTTCTGGTGTGCTCCCTCAGTGTGCTGCCTTGCAGTGCTCCTGGTCTCCACCAGAGGCCGCTGCATAGTGACGCCATCCCACATCCCACCCCAGGAGAGGAGAGCAGTCCCATGGACACTCAATCCTCTCCTTCCCCTGCCTGCCTCTGGTGTTCCGAGTCCATTTCTGAACCCAGATCACCGGCATGGTTCGAGATAAGGTCCAGCGCCTCAGCCCTCTGTGCCACCAGGCTGGCTAATACAACACTTTTAAAGAACATATGAACATATAAAAATGCCAGCAGAAGCAGGCCTTATGGTCTATCGAGTCTGTTCAATTGTGCAGCTAACCCCTCAATTTCCAGCTGCCCCACCCTCCCTACCCTTCTTCATCACAACCCCCCCTCACCCTGTACCAAGCCTTCTTAAAGCCGCCCACCATTCTAGAGGATACCACCTCCTCAGGCAGAGCATTCCACCTGTCCACCACCCACTCGGTGAAACAATGTCTCCTGATTTCCCTCTTGAATCTTCCCTGCCTCCAATCTCAGCTGATGCCCTCTCATATCCCTCACTCTTCTAACCTGGAAAATCCCTACTGCATTAGCCTTATTTATCCCCAAGAAGTATTTAAAGGTTTCAATCATATCCCCCCATCCCTCCTCTCCTCCAGGTAGTACATGTTCAGCTTGCCCAATCTATCCCTGTAGGATTTTCTCTCCAATCCTTGGATCATCTTGGTCACCCTATATTGCACCCCATCCAACAATTTGATGTCCTTCTTCAGGAATGGGTGCCAATACTGCATGCAGTACTCCAGGTGAGGCCTTACCAGAGACATGTACTAGGGAAGGATCACCTCTCTATTTCTGAAGGAGATTCCCCTCGCTATTCACCCCAGCATCCTGTTGGCTTCTGTTGCCACTGTCCTGCACTGAGCTGAGTTGTTCATGCTGCACGTTATAAGCACCCCCAGACCCTTTTCCTCCTTTATGCTTTTCAGCTGCACCCCTCCCAGCTGATAGCTCCTCCCCTGGTTCCTAGTTCTGAAATGCAGTACCTTGCACTTCTTGGTGTTGAATCCCAGCTGCCATGTTCCTATACACTCCTGTAGTTTGGTCAGGTCCTCCTGCAGTCCTATCCACCCTTTGATGTCATCTACCACAGCCTCCATCTTTGTATCATCAGCAAACAGACTGACCCTACTCCAGATCTTGTGTGAGATATCAGCTATGTATATCCCAAACAGCACTGGTTCCAGTTCCAATCCCTGTGGCATCCTGCTCATCACTTCCCTCGGTCATGAGAGGTTCCCCCCCACCCCCACCTTCTGCTGCCTTTCATTCAGTCAGTTGAAAATCCATCTGACCATCTTCATTTCCACTTCTATGTATTCCAGCTTCCCCCCCCCGCCTCCCATTCGGCACTAAGTCAAAGGCTTTGCTGAAGTCCAAACACAGGACATCCACCACATGGCCCCCTTCAGCTCCCTGGTCACCCAGTTGGAATACTCAATTAGATTTGTCTGACAGGATCTGCCCAAGGCAAACCATGTTGTTGGCCATCCTGGAGACCATTGTCCTCCAAAAAGGTCACTAGCCTCTCTTTTAAGATTGTTTCCATGAGCTTCCCCACAACTAATGTGAGGTTCACTGGTCTGTAGTTGCCTGGTTCATCCCTAGGGCCACTTTTGTGAATGGGCCAACCTCCAGTCTTTTGGTATGCATCCTGTGTCCAGGGAGGTATTGAACAGGTCAGCCAGTGGTCCTGCCAGGATTGCCGCCTGCTCCCAGAGTACCGTAGGGTGAATGCTGTTGGGTCCTGGTGCCTTGTCCACCCTCAGTGCCTTTAATCCTTCCAGAACCCTGTCATCTGTAATCCCTATGTCAGTCACCCCCTCCTCCCCACTACCCACTCCACCCCTCCCTTGGGGTATCTGCTGCCCTATCTCCTTCGTGAACACAGAACAGAAGTGTTCATTTAATGCCTCTGCCTAATCCACCCCCCTTTTTCACCCACCCTCCTTCCTTCCTAATCCTCACAATCTGGTCCTTGTTCTTCCTTCTTTCTGTAATGTATCTGAAGAAGTCCGTTTCCCCTTCCTTAATACCCTGTGCCAGTCTCAGCTCTCTTGAAGTCTTGGCCACCCTGACTAGCCTGGTAACCTCCCTGGACTTCTTTATATACATATCCTTCCTCAGCCCCTCCTCCTGATGTCTTGTGTTTCCAAAATGCCTTCCTCTTGGCTCTCACTCCCTCCATAACCTCTCAAGTCAACCAGCTGGGCTTCTTTGCCCTTCTCTTCTTACTCCATGTCTTTGTACATGTCCCAGTGGCCTCTGTCAGATATTTTTTAATAATATCCCATTTTTGACTAGCATCCATGTCTGGTTGAATTCCCGCCAGATACCCAAAATGTCCCCTATAATTTTAAAGTCCGTCCCTTTCAAGTCAATCACCCTGGTCCCTGTACCCCCTTTTTTCCTACCCATATTGAGCATGAACCACACCAAGTGGTGGTCACTCCCAGCCAGAGGGTCCTCTACCACCAGTTCTCTTACAGCCTCTCCATTTGAAAGTACCAGTTCCAGTGTCCTATCCAATCTAGTCAGCACACGTATCAAGTGCACCAGGAAGCTGCCCTGAAATGCATCTAGTATGATCTGCTCTCTTGCACTTGTGGTGGTTGGAGTGCTCCAA
The DNA here is from genome assembly GCA_016271365.2 of Neoceratodus forsteri. Taxonomy (NCBI): domain Eukaryota; kingdom Metazoa; phylum Chordata; order Ceratodontiformes; family Ceratodontidae; genus Neoceratodus; species Neoceratodus forsteri. The sequence continues at coordinate 1,398,924,754 of CM057452.1, forward strand.
TCCACCCCAGGTAGGTTGAAGTCCCCCACCACCACTGTGCTCCCCTTCCTACAGACCCTTCAGATTTGCTCAGCTAGATCTCTAGCCAAGTCATCCCCTTTCACTGGTAACATAGAAACATAGAAACATAGACTTTGACGGCAGATAAAGCCCAGTTGGGCCACCCAGTCTGCCCATTTCCCTACCTATTGGATAAGCTGCAGATTCTAGTTAACCAACAGCCTACTTCCTGCAACCCCCCACTATAATTGCCTTATGTCTGTCCCACACATATTTGAATTCCCCCCTCTGTTTTAGACCCCACAACCTCTCCAGGAAGGAGGTTCCATGCATCCACCACTCTCTCTGTGAAAAAGAATTTCCTCACATTACCCCTGAGCCGTCCCTCCTCTAACTTTAAATTGTACCCCCTTGATCTTACACATCTCTTTTTCTGAAAGATGCTACCCTCCTGGACTTTGTTGATTCCCTTGAGGTACTTAAAAGTTTCTATCATGTCCCCCCTGTCCCTCCTTTCATCAAGGGTATACATATTAAGCTCTGCTCTCCAGTCTCTCTTCATATGGTTTCTGATGTAGACCTGCACCATTTTAGTTGCCCCCTCTGGACTGCTTCCATCCTGTCTATGTCCTTGCTTAGATGAGGTCCCAAACTGTACGCAGTACTCCAGATGGGGTCTCACCAACTGTCTGTATAGAGGGATAACCACTTCCTTTTTCTACTTGTGATGCCCTCCCTATGCATCCCAGTATCCCCTGGCTCTCCTTACTGACTTCACATTGCTTACCCACCTTTAGGTCATCTGATATGACTACACCCAGATCTCTTTCCATTATTGTTGTCGTAGTACCTCCCTGCTATTGTGTACTCTTCTCCTGGTTTTTATTTCCCAGGTGCATTACTTTGCACTTCTTTGCATTGAATCTAAGTTGCCATATGTCTGACCATTCCTCCAACCTTGCCAAGTCCCTTCTCATCCTTTCTACCCCCCCTCATGGGGGTCTATGTACTACCCCCCTTCTCAGCATCATACCTTTCGAGTCCTGAAACTGCATCCATAGGGCCTCTGTTCTGCCTTCCTCCCTTATACAACTTATCCCTTCCGATACATAGAATGTCACACACACCCTATCCCCTTAATCCTATCCCTCCTGAATATTCTATATCCTGGGATCATCATATCCCAGTCCTTGTACTGGGTGGCCCACATTTTCCTTATGGCCGTAACGTCTACCTTCTCTACTGCTAGGAGAGCTTGCAACTCAGCTGACTTATTACCTAGGCTCCTTGAATTCAGTGTGACCTCCCTCCACCCCATTTTCTTCCTTACCTTTCTCTGGTTCCCCCTCCCCCCTATTCCTACCCTGTTAACATTGGGGGGATGAGCTCATCTGGCTCCCCTCTCTGGGATCCCTGCCTACCAGCTGTCAACTCACTACCCCCCCTACTAGCTTTGACCCACCTTTGCTACTATGTACCCCTCTAGTTCCTGCTTTAATACTCCCTTCCCCTCCCCTCTCAAGTGTAGCCTGTCCCCTGTGTATAGATTGTTATTGTCCCAGGATCTGCTCCAGCCATTTAAAATCACAATAAGTTATACAATCAAGCAGTCATACAATTCTGGTCTTTCACACTTAAGCACATTATTTACAACTTCATTTGCATTCATATATGCAAACTTCAAGTATTACCATTACACCAACTTATTGATTTTGCTTCTAGATAATTTCTGACCCCCTTTTTTAAAGGTATGTTTCTTTTGATTAATGTCAGTCCCACTTTTTATCAAGTTGTTTAGAAATTTTGGGCCACAATTTGTTAAAGATTGTTCAGCCATTTTACTAATTATGTTATTTTCTTGAAATAGTTTCAATGAAGATTCAATGAAGTTGTTCTAAGTGTTTTAGTTTTATTCACCCTTTTAAATCTATCATACAATACTTTCAGTGTTTCTTGTTTTAAATTCTTATTCAAAAACATAATTATTGAATAGTGTATTCTCTGTTGAGGTGCTCCGAATGTTCACTGGCATTCCCACTCAATTGCTGCTGAATCTCTGTGACCCTTGGCATTCCAAACTTATGTACTTCAGCCCTGACTTTAAATTTTGAAAACTGAAAATGTTTATCAGTTCCCAGTGCACAGACAAAGGCACAGGATTGTTTTACAGGGGTGGGGAAAGGGGGGAAAGGTTGCATACAAAACTAACATTAAAACAGCAGGCACATCTGTTCTTTAAGAGAAATAACCATCAATCACCCCAGGAAGTGAAAAATCATAGAAGATCAGATTTCTCATAAGTCTACTCTTGTATGACTGTATGGTTCTGTGAATATATTTTACCCATGTCTGGGCAGTCTGTGCTGATTGCTGATGCTCAGTGTAAATGTACTACAGCCATAAAATTTCAAACATTCTGAGCTTCATTTACCACCTCAAGAAGGGGTATTCAGAGTAACTGGAAACAGCAGTTAAATTGGTCAGGAACTCAGTGAAATGCAGTTGCACCTCCTCTGACATCTTTCTCCACTGAATACTATTAGAGAGTGACACATATGGGGCAATATAAAAACAGCATAAAAATAAAACAATGCAAATTCCCATAGGATAACAAAGGAACTTTAAGAAGCCATGCAAAGAAGGAAATAAATTGCTTTTTTGGCAGAAATGGAAGGCAAGGCCCACAGCAACATATATGTGCATATCTATGGAGAGATGGAATGCAGGGCCAAGAGGGCTCTGCACTCCCATAAGCCAATTAGGATACAATTATACTATCTCAAAAAGTAAGGAAATTCATTACAAAAAAACTTTGTTAATGCACTAGTTATGGTTAAACCGACAAATGTAGGGAAATGTGTGGTCACAAGTGGCACTCATAGTGAACAGATGGCTATCCACAGGCGGTGGGCAAGTGGGGCACTGCTTGACCCACACCCTTCAGGCAGTATAAGGAAAAAAAATTATGCTTTGATGTATCCTGCATCTTCACAAATCAGGAGTGGTGTGTGCCTTAGGGTTGTCAGCATTAACGCTCACCTACTCTGCTATACTGCACACATCTCAGCTTACTTACTGATGGAATGGAATGAGTGTTAGGGTTGACAACCCTAAGGCACACACCACACCTGATTTGTGAAGTTGCAGGAGAGGTCAAAGTGTGATGTTCTTTCCTGTAGGGTGGGGATTGGGTGTTAGGGTTGGAAAGCCTTTCACTTCATTTCCTTACCTTTGTCAGTTTAATCCTAACTAGGGCATTAATGAAGATTTCTGCATCTAATTTTATCATATATCAGATTATATCAATTAACATATATCAATTAACAGAAGCACTCTGGAGAGGGGGGTCGATTCCAGTCCTTTCACAGAACAAAGGGTTCTGAAAGAACTCCTAAAACTGAAGGTGGACAAAGCAATTGGGCCAGATGGAATTCATCCCAGAATTCGAAAAGAATTAAGCAGAGAACTAGTGACACCACTGACTACCCTTTATAACAAATCATGGGAGGATGGTGTGGTACCTGAGGACTGGAAGAAAGCTGATGTGATTCCCCTTCACGAAAGTGGGAGCAAGACAGAGGCAGGAAACTATAGACCTGTCAGTTTGACATCTGTGGAAGGGAAAGTGATGGAATCACTTCTGAAGGAAAGAACTGTTGAGTACCTAGAGGCCAACGGGGCACAGGACCCAAGGCAGCATGGGTTCACAGTGGGAAGGTCATGTCAGACAAATCTAATTGATTTCTTTGACTGGGTGACCAAAGTAGTAGACCAGGGAGGGGCTGTGGACATGGCCTACCTACACTTTAGCAAGGCATTTGACACAGTCCCACACAAAAGATTAGTAATCAAATTAATCAGCCTTGGAGTGGGTCTCAGGTTGGTAGCCTGGGTAAAACATTGGCTGAACAACAGGACACAGAAGGTAATTGTAAATGGAGTCCACTCTGAAGAAAGAGGGGTTACTAGTGGGGTACTGCAGGGTTCAGTACTGGGTCCAGTCCTTTTTAATGCCTTTATAAGTGACATTGCAGAGGGACTGGAAGGAAAAGTATGCCTCTTTGCAGATGACACAAATATCTGCATCAGGGTTGATACACAAGGAGGCATTGAAAGGATGAGAAGGGACTTGGCAAGGTTGGAAGAATGGTCAGAAGTATGGCAGCTTGGATTCAATGCAAAGAAGTGCAAAGTAATGCACCTGGGAAACAAAAACCCAGGGGAAGATTACACAACGGGAGGCAGTAGCAACAACAAAAATGGAAAGGGACCGGGGGGTAATCATATCAGATGACCTTGAGAAGGCAGTAGGGAGGGCTGGGGGGATACTGGGATGTATAGGGAGAGGCATCACCAGCAGAAAACAGGAAGTTGTTATCCCCCTGTACAGACAGTTGGTGAGACCCCATCTGGAGTACTGCATCCAGTTCTGGAGACCCCATCTCTGCAAGGACATATACAGGATAGAGGCAGTTCAGAGGAGGGCAACTAAAATGGAGGGAGAGGTGGGACATGATAGAAACATTTAAGTACCTCAGTGGAATCAACAAAGTCCAAGAGGGTAGCATCTTTCAGAAAAAGAGATGTGCAAGAACAACGGGGCACAATTTGAAGATAGAGGGGGACAGCTCTGGGGCAATGTATTAAAGTATTTTTTCACAGAGACTGTGGTGGATGCATGGAATGGCATTCCTGAGGAGGTTGTGGGGTCAAAAACAATGGGTGGACTTCAAGAATACATTGGACACACAAAGCAATTCTAGTGGGGGTAAGAGGAGGTAGGCCATTGACTAACTAGGATCTTCAGCTTATCCAATGGGTAGGGAAATGGGCACACTGGGTGCACCAAGTGGTCCTTATCTGCCATCAATGTCTATTGGACTGATTGCAGAAGCAGTTCTATCAGACATAAGGTGCTTGCGCTAAACAGCAAAGATGCAAGTCACACCTTGCATCCTCCTTTGTGGCATTGCCTATTCCAGAATGCAGGCTGCCCTGGACAGGGAAGCTGCTGCGCCAAACAGGCACTGCACAGCCCTTGTGATCTGCATCTGGGTATGCCAGGACACAAAGGGCCTGCAACACACTAGGCTCACATTTCTGATTCTGAAAACCCCGCTGTGGCCATTGCACGGTGCTCCACTTAGACCTGCCAGGAAGTGGTCTAAGCCCCTTGCGACTAACTGGGACTCTGTGTTGAGTGGGCTACATGTGGGGTCCATTGGGCAGGAGGGGCACAGTGGGGCATAGGGAGGGTTGATGTGGCAGCCAGGATGTACTGGATTGCTTTGGCACTCAGTGGGGTGCATATGCCTCCCTATATATAGGGCATAGGCATATGTACCCTGCTGGGTGCTGAACCAATACCTGACCTCCCTGCTGGCACATCAACCAACCACATGTGCCCTTCTGCCCCCCTCACCCCCTCTGGCATGTGTGTACCCCCTAACCACTGCCACCAGTAATGCCCATCCTGTGTTGTGCCAGCGGGAGGGGTGCCTCATCCTTGAGGCATGTGCCACTGCTGGTCAGGCACTGTACTGTAATTGCAGCAAAATTGGGAAGTTTGGTGCTGGGACCCTGCTTTGTTCTGGAATATGGTGCAGGGTTCCTGGTGTACCTGGTATTGCTGTAGCCCTTGGAGTGGCGCAACTTGCATCACTGCAAGGGATCCTTCCAGAATAGGGCCATATGTTTCTATGTTTCCACCAGAAAGCATCCCACATCAAGTTCCCACCAATATATATAAACATAAGCAGCAAGAACTGGTTCACCTACCCATAATCTTTGTAGTGTGCTTACTGTGAAGCGTAAGTGAAGGTCTAAAATGATTACCAACAAAGCAAAAATAGAAAAAAAAAACACAATTTTTTTTATTATCCACAGTAAAAAAGTCGTAAAATAGCACACCAAAGGTACAAATATATAGCAGTATACAGATACAAAATGCAGGGGAGACAGATAAGCTCAGAACTTACAGCATTACCAGTGAAACTGGTACTGACACCCTGTGTTTTGTCTTGACTGGGTGGGGCTTCATCAGAGGTGACCTTACGCACCCATTAACCTTCCTTAAATTGTGCTTCCAATTATACTAAAGTGCTCACATTAATACATAAATAAACTAGGTGAGATTAAATACAATAAAACATTTTACAAATTACCCCAATTTCCCACTTTAGAGCAGTATTTAATTTTAATCAAAGTCAGCAACTACCTTTTTCAATTTACATTTTATCTTCTTATATTTTTCCATTTTACTCTACATCTCTGAATTATTGTATTTTAATTTAATTACAATTTATCAAAAAAATCAGTCAGTGTCCTTTTAAATTTCTTGCATCTTTTTTCCTTTGGTGATTTTTTCATTCTTCATCACTGTAATGATGTAGTGCCATTTTCTCACATGTAGTTTTTAGTGGAGAAATATTTTGCCAGTGCTCCTGGTCAAACAGAGAACTGTAATCACTCTTAAAAAAAAAAAAACAGTAAGAACAAACTTTCAGAGACCATCCCCAGTACAATGCATCATTTTGTATTTTCAGAAATACATCATATTTTATCGCTAAACTACTATTAAAAACCATATAAGCCTCAATTAATTTCCAGGTCTTCTTTGCAGAAGGATATATTTCATTTATTGAATATAAACAAAGTGCATTATACACGCAGGGGAAAAAAATGTGGGTAGGGAGGAAGATTTATTGAAAGGAAGATTAAAACTGATCTTGAAAAGGACAGTCAGAAAATAACAGCGCACCGATGCAGAACTGTTTCAGACTATAATTGTCATTAGCAAACAGTTGTGCATATCAAATGATTTTTTTGTTTTTTCATTAAAAAGCAGGGCTCTAGGCATTTTCCATTCCTATTAAAACTCCACATGTTTTTATCAGTAATTTTAAATAATTTTAAAAGTCAATTCATAGCAAATATATTTTTTTTACTGTCAAACAATGGTGGTGATAACTAAATAACACCTATACTGGGCAGCATTGCTCATATATTTATTTAACTTCAATAAATGTACCATTTTAATTGTATCATTTAACCTAGGTGCAAAACAAGCCCAGGTTTTAAAAATCCACCTTGTTTCACAGCAGCAGCTTACTTGGGCATCCCAATCTCCTCCCCTTATATTTTTGGCCCTCTTTGCACCCCAAAAAATGAATTTGATGTTCATTTTTAATTTTTCTAATTATATATTGAACAATTGCATATTTTTCATTGTCTTCCCTCCATGCTCTGAACTGTTCCCCTATGTGAGTTTTAAAACTTCACACCACATAAAAAGCTTCAGACTGGCACTGTAGCAAATAAATTACACCCTGCAAATTGCAGGTTTTCAAGTCATTACAGTAGATGTCTCCCTATTTCTAGAATGTTTCACTGAGGCTCACTGTACCACATAGCTACAATAGACACATTTACCACATCTCTTGTTAACTTTGGGTATTTTCCAAAAGATCCCAGTATCAATTTAGGGTTTGTACAATGTAGAGACCACCCTATCTCCTATATTATTTGCTGTTCTGAAAATGAAATCTTGGTTGTCAACAGCTATATCTCTAAGACTAGCATCACTTGCTAAAACAAACCATTGGTTATCTATTATTTGCCTTATTTTGCCCATTCCAAATGTGTATGTGGTGATAAACCATGGACAGTCATTCTACACTGTGTTTCTGCTCCAGACTTTTTAGAGTAGGTATTCTCTAATAGGGATAGCCTATTTACTTCATCTACCTGTGCAACCGCTGCATTAATCATTGTTTCCCTGTATCCCCACTCTAAAATTTTTTCCACTTGTTGTTGTTCTCTTTGTGCATAAATATCTGGATCTGTGAAATTTTGCTTCACTCTTACTAACTGGCCTTTCGGTGTTGCTTTATTATATCTGGGGGGGGGTGACAACTATCTGCTGCTAATAGCGTGGTTGTGGTCTGTTTCTTTTTAAAAAGGGTCTGAGAGTATATTACCCCCCTCGAATCTCTGTACAAAGTCACATCCAAAAAAAATTAATTCTGTGCTGACCCACGTTCATCTGAAATTTTAAAGCTGGATCACTATCATTCATGAAGTACAGAAAATCATTTAATGTTTCCATATCATCCCTCCATATAACAAGTATGTCATCTGTAAAGCCCCTCCACAAATCCAAATATTCAAAATTAGGATTTGTGTAGGCACTTTGGATGATATCCTGTTCCCATTTAGCTAGGAAAAGGTTTGAGAAACTGGGGGCAAACGTTGCCCCCATTGCTGTACCTCACACCTGAAGATAGTACTTTCCTACAAACAGAAACATATTCAACTTTAGTACCATTTCAGCTAAATCTACCAGCAGATCTGTTGACAGGTTATAAGGCTCTGATCTTTGTTCCAAAGAAAGTAGTGATTCTAGACCTTCTTTGTGGGGGATAGATGTATACAGTGACTGCACATCTAGAGTTGCAAATGACTGATCAGGCTCCGTATCTATATCATAAACTGTTTTTAAAATGTCAGCTGTATCTTGTGTGTATAATGTCACTGTTTGTACCAAAGCTTTCAAAAATGTATTGATGTATATGGAGATGGGTTCAGTTAACTAGCCTATTCCCAATATAATCAGGTGTCCAGGTGGATTTTTCAAAAATCTTTATGTATTTTGGGCAAGATATATATTGTGGGGGCAACTGATTTGTCTACAGTTAAAAATCCCCATTCTTCTCTCATTATCCACCCTACACTCTTTGCCCAATCCAGATATTCAGTATGTTTTTAGAACAACTTTGTCAAATTACCTGTTAGCTTCTGATAAAAAGCTGAATCCCCCAGCTATTTCTTAATTTCATTTTTCATAATTAAGGCTATTCATCACAACGATTGCCCCCCAATCAGCTTTTTTTGATTATACCTGTCATTTCTTAAGCTCTCTAAAGCATTTTTTTCTGTAAACAAAAATATTTTTTGGTATTTTCCTTTCTGTTGTTTGGTTCGGGTCCAAATTTAGCAGGTCCAATTCACATAGCTTCAGGAATGTGATGACTGTGGGTCCATGTTGTGGGCGAAACATTGACTTCACCATGAAATCCTTTCATGGACCTATTTTCTCAGCTTCTGGTTCTGATTCATCTGCTAAAGTAGTTGTTTCCTTCTGAAAGATAGCTTTAAGAGTCAATTTGTGTGCAGAAAGATTCAAATCTATCATGACCTGGTTAACGTCCAGTTTCTTAGTGGGAATGAAAGTCAGCCCTTTATTTAGCACTGAGAGTTCGTATTCATTTAAGTGCCTCAATGAGACATTGATTACATTTTTTTTGACACAATTTGACTTTTTTCTATACATCTTAATGACCTCTGCCAGTGCCCCCCTCCCCATTGTCCACCTTGCCTTTGTGGAAATCTGAACTTGGTCCTCCAGTTGCTCCTCCTCATTTCCTGATATTGGCCTGGGGGGGGATTGTACTGGAGGTCATCCTCTTTTCCACAGATCTCCTCAGTAAAAAAATAAGACCCTGTGCTTGAGGCATCAGAGTCTGGGCCTGATGTATAGTCCAGTACTGTATTTTTTTCATTTTAACCCGTTTGCTTCAGAATTAATTTTAAGCCCTCATTAGCTTTTTTAGTCACCCAATCAAGTACTGTGTCATTTTTGTAATCATTAGCATCGCTTTTTAATGTGTTCTCTTTTGCTGCCTTCAACCATGCATGGTATTTTAACATTTTTTCATCAAGCTTTTTGGTATATTCTTTCAGCTGTGCCTCTGTTTTCTCTGCCAGAGCTTTTTCTAATTGATCAGTTTCCTTAGATACTTGTTCCCTAATTGGTGCTGCATTCTTTAGAATTAGCCCTAGCCATAGAAGTGATGCTTTATTATTTATGATTCTTCACATTGCTATGAAATCTACTTGTTCTGTACCAAAAGCAGGTAATTTAGTTATTTTTAATCCATGTGGGAATTGTTTTAATGAAAGATAGGCTTTCCAATGAATTCTTGTGCCAATACATTCATCTTGACTTTTTCACAGCTTTGTCAGGTAAATTATACACTGCTCAACCATCGCCCTCTCCTTCTGCATTGGCAATTGGTATTTGACTGTTAATTAAGAGAGGATTGCTATGGCCATTATGTAAAAATACTTGCTGAGCACAACTGAGCTCTCCTGATTATCTCCCATGTTGCTGGCTTCATTTATATTTTCAGAATCAGAAGCCATCATGCAACTGTGTGTTACAACATAGAAAAAAAACACAGGTACTTAAAAATGCAACACTTTTGTTTAAAAGGTTATTTCTTTGAACAAACCTGCCCTATTGTTCCAGCTATAAGTACTATAAGTAGGATTAAATTAGTGAGCGTTCCAAAAAAACAGTCAAAGGCAAAATGAAGAAAATGGTGCTCCACTAAAAGATTATTTATTGGGTGGTGCTCCAAATATATAAAACAGTTGTCATTAAAATCTGGTGCATTTTGTAAAGATTCATTTCTTATAAACTGCATAATTTACTGCAATCCATAGTGATCCTGCTTGAATTACATAAGCCAGACTAAAAAGGGGTGGAAAACGAGGAGGAACAAGCGAACTCCTTTAAATACCTGTAAGACACACGAGACCCATCCCTTAACTTCCACCAACACATTCAACTATCTACAGCCCTTAATATCCAGCTTGGCATCCTCTACCAGTTTAAACATTGCCTTACACCTGATGCCCTTCGCCTCACGGTCTCTTCCTCGGTCCTCTCCCTCCTAGACTATGGCATACTTAACTATAGTGCTGCCAGCTCTACGGCCTTATCTAGACTCTTGCTGTCCCTCAACAAAGCCTGTCGCCTCATCCTGGGCTGTGATCGTCTAACCCACACATGCTTCCTCTATAATTCCACAAACTGGCTAAACATGGATAACAGAATTAGGTTTCATATCTGCCTTATGGCCAAAAGGATTACCCTCGGGCTTGCCCCCCCAGTCTCTCACCTCTTATACAACAGACCCCGTCACACCACACACCTGTGGTTCAAGCAAGCTACTCCTCATGGTTCCCTGTTGCTGCACCTCCCAATTCCAAAGGTCCTTTAGCTACTGATCCCCTTCCTGGATAAATAACCTGCCTAACGGTCTCACGAACATGACTAGAATTGGCCCCTACAAAGCCTACCTTAGGAACCATCTACAATCCTCTAATCCCTGTGATTGCCAATAAACCCAGCCCTGACCTCTCTTCCCCTGACTAAGGCCTCTGACCGGCTAACCCCCAATCTGAAACTCTCTGAACTAGCTCCTAAGGAAGCTTGCATATGTATCTGTACATTGAGACTAATACCGTGAATCCACTTGTATCTGAATGTTAGCCTATTACTGTATCTCTTGTATCATGCCTGTTTCCTTGTGTCCCATTTCTATATTGCTCTGTACTGTTCTTTCACAGTATGCCTGTAGTGATGTGGAACCCTTGAAAATGAGTCTTTGACGCAAAGGTATTTTCTGAATCCTCAATAAATAAATAAAAATTAAAATAAATTTCTGAGTCAGGCTATCTGACATTTTATTTATTCTCAAGGTATGGAAGCACATCAAAGCTAGTATTTAAACCAGGTTTTCTATGCTTTTGTAGCTGTAGGGTCCAAAAATGTTCCATCTTATGCATTAAGTTATTTTAATTCCCCCCCTTTGGTTATGGCTAACTCTATCTTTAGCCATGAAGCAAAAAATATGATGTGTCCTATCTCTTGCCTCCATAAGATGAGCTGCTGTCGTGTAGGTGTTATTTTTCCTTGTGATGGCTCTAATATGCTCACCCATTCTTGCTTTAAAACATCTTTTTGTTTTGGGTAGCAGTAAGGTAGGCCAGTGACTGTATTGGTGAAAACCCCATTTAGGCAATAGGTCATGGAGTAAGGTAAGGTAGAACTATGCAGAATGGACAGACCAAGGTTATTTTTTCTGTCAACATTGTCTACTGTATGTTTCTAGGCTTTTATAAAACAAATGGTTCTTATAAGACTTTCCTCTTGTGGTGTGATGGTAGTTGAAATAAGTGAACACTGTATTTTGTGAAGAAATTATTCTTGTCTTCAATGAGTAGAGATTGGCTAATTTGTTCTTTTACCTGTAGAATTGTGGCAAAATGCTGATTTCACTTCCATGAAATTTCCATGAAATTTCATGAACTTTTCCAGAATTGTGATTTTGGTTATTTCCATCTAATTTAAAATATATTCATTCAAATTGCATCAAATTTGGACTCTTCATGTCCCCCATGCTCATACAGAAATGTTGCAAGTTGCAGATATCTATCTTTAAAATGAATGTGTTATAAGTCAGAAAGTTTAAACTTGCAGTTGACAACTATGTAAACTAAATGTGTTTGTGCAAGTTGCACTAAATTTGGTATGGTGACATTACCTATGCCCATACATATACATATGTGTGCCAAGTTTCACATCTCAAGCTTTAAATCTGATTGCGGTTAAAAGCCTACAAACTTTTAGAAATTTTTAAATTATATTTTGCAATTACATAAACTGCTGAATTTTAAGCCCCTCTAAGATTAAAGCTAGAGAACAGAATATGACCACTGTTGCTATGTTCATTGACCCTAAATATTAGGCTTTAAGGTAACAATGATGGTCCAGCATCAGAACGTTATGCTGCCATGCTGATGATCCAAGTTTGGAAGCAAGTCCCTGGAAGTCATGTCGGGAGGTAGGTCATAACTAAACCTTGCAATCTCTATTTTGCAGTTTCTATGACTCTTCCAATAAAGTATACATCTATATTTACAATTATCTAGCTCCAATGGTGGCTAAGTTGTACGTACAGACATAGTTTCAGAAATGTTCACTTGAATATTTAAATGCTAGATTTGAGCCCCTATATTTCCTCCACCCATTATTAAAATGTCATGAAGCTTGGCATGCTTTTAGGGCATATCCCAGGCAATATGCTTGCCAAATGTCAGATGACTAGTTTTAACATGAACTGAGTTATGGCTAATTAAAGAATTTTGGAAAATTCTGAAAAATGTCATGAAAATTTGCAGAATTTTACAAAAATTTCACAAATTCTGAATTTACTAATTTCATCCACCTCTATTAATAAGCCTCTGAGTTTTAGGAAAAACATGACCTTTAGACACATTTCATCACTGTATTTATCTTGTGTATTTTCATTATAGCAAGAGCCACAATGTTCTGCTACACTTCAGTCCTGATTACTGCAGCTGAGCTCCTCTGCCTCGGTGCAGAATATGTTCATTCCTGTAGCCACAGTTATTTACTTATTTGAAAGAGTGCAGTACATCCATTGGCTAAGAAAACATCATCACTGACAACAAATGCCAAGCACAGAGGATAGAATGCAGGGTAAACAAAGAGTGGACAGGAAAGAGTCACTAAGGAAAAACAATAGATTTTATTATAAGTCTTCAAAAAATAAGTTCATGGCAGTGCATACATTATGTGACAGGGTTGTAAGTTAGGTGACCAATTATGCGGCTACAAAATCCTAGATTTCTAATGGGTCTGATTATAACTATACATATTAATATGAAACTAGGGTCACTGTCCCATAGACATCATCTGCTCTTCTGCCTTGCTTACACCTCATATCGCAGACTTTTACTTGTGATATAAGTCTGTTGCTGCAAAAATTGATTATGATATCACAAGCCATGGATAATGACTGCAGTTGTAAACATGAGCCAGAGCAGATGAAGTGTAAAGGAAAGTAATCCACTTTTTCACATATATAGTAAATATACATAATGAACAATGGGAAACTACAAAACAGATATAAAACATACGTTAAAATGTGTCTAAAGAAAGTGTTTTTTCCAAAGATTCCTTTGAGATGCCAGGAGTTCTTTATGACAACCTTGAATTGTTCCAGTTGTATCCTGGAGTCCCTTGGGTAGTGATATGGACAAAATTGGATGAACCAATCAGAAGAAACCCACTTTTAGCTCCTAAAAAATTAAGCACAACTGCAAGGAGTCCAATTCCCGTGAAATGTTCTTGTGTATATTTCACAACAGTAAGAATAATGAGCCAATCAACATGTAATAATTCAAAGTTTTTTAATGTAGTTCATCATATAAGACCTTCCAGTTTTGCCAATGTTTCACCAGCATAGTGGCTTTTACAAGGCAGCAAGGTCTAGAGTAAAACAGGTGAAAATAATGTTTTGTATCAATTTTAATAATTCATTAATAATTGGTGGTCACTCCCAAATTATCATACAAAGGAACTGGGGCTGTATCAGTATCATATCTGATGATTATATGTAAACTTCGCTCATTTAATGGCATGTATTAATATTTTCCTAAAAGTAAATAATATCAAGTTGTAACAAACAAATCCCTTTTCATAGTGCATTTTCATATACAGAAGTAATTTGCTTGTATAAGTGATTAGTATAGGATCACATCTACTGTGATTGAGTCTATTTCAAGCAAGTATATGTAATAAGAGGGGCTGCTTAGATGGCCAAAAATCCCCTCTCCCAACTGTATGCCTCTGTGACCCTGCTGCCCTGTTTCATAGCCATCTCCACCCTGCTTCTGCAAAGGAGTCAATCAAAATATAGCTAAAAGACATGGGAGCAAATCATGTGACTTGGAACCAAAATCCCAATATTTTATTCTTTCATGCAAGCATGGCCAGTGCTCACTATCAGCATGGACTTTCCAACTCATTATTGGAGTTGAGAGGTGCTGCTCAGATGATCAAGGCCCCCCTCTCCCCCAACGAACACCGCTGTGACCCTGTTGCCCTCTTCTATGGCCATCTACACTCTGCCTTTGCAAGGGAGCCAATTTGGTTGTATTGGAGAGGAGCCAGCTCACAAAATTAGTCCTTCCAACCAAGTAGCCTTTTCACTTTTCAGCCTACCACAAAGTACTGAGCTCAAAGAACATCATGGAGTCTGCCATGAGTCAGCCAGGAAGATAACCAGTGGCTGAAAGTGCTGCCCAATTTCTATACCACATATGCTGGACTGCTGAACTAGATTGAGCACATGCTGAGAATTGTTTATACTTCAGGCACACAACTCCATTGTTAGTGTTATGTTTGGCTGCTTAAGGAAGGAGAATCCTTGTTGTAGTTGGAAATAAAATTACTGCTTAATGGACTGATAACCTATGGGTTTAATGAATCTGCTCTGACATAGTATTATTTGAGTAACTATAGGCTGTGTAGCTGTTTCCATATCACTACGTGTTCCCTAGCTATACTGTAGCAAGTATTCTGCATTTCCTTGTAATACCCTATCTTGGTCAGGTGAATGTCTTGCTATTCTCCCTGGTGACATCATACCTGGGTCAGTTGCACTATATTAGTTCAATGTCTCTGTAAGTTACCTATATGTTATCTACTATCCTGCATCTTTTAGCAATACCCTATCTGGGTCAGGGGAACATTGTGCTTTCTGATATGCTGACCCTGGAAACACTATCAAGTGTATGTTCTGAATTAATTGGTTATCTTACCACATGCTAAATCCCACTTTGATGACAATAAGAACATTAAGGGTCACTCTGGTCCCCCATATTGTGACCTTACAAGCACTGATCCCTAAACATGGCATTGAAAGGTTGTGGGCCTGCCCTGTCCTACATCCTGCTAATTCTGAGGATGAATCAGTTGTTTTAAACTGGTTGCACCTCTGACTTTAGCACAGGGAATTAAACATAGTCCCCACCCTTGAACCTGATACCAACTGTAAATCAGTCAGATACCTTCCTTCTGATACTTTATGGGTTATACTGAAGTGGTAACTGCTACAAAATGTTAAATTCCCAGTAATCCACTATGACTACCAGAAGACGGTGTCTTCAGCCAAACCTAGGTCAGTTAGTCAGGCTATTAACAGCCCTTTTACTTATCTTATTGGGAGATAGTCAGCCAAATCCTGGTCCCATACCCATGAATTACATAATCTGCTCCACCACTGATCTAGGCTGGGCTAGCCTAAAATTAGTCCCTCTAAATGCAAATAGCCTAAGGCCTAAAATTCAAGAACTGGAAAAGCTAGGTGAATACCCATAGACCTGAATTAATGGTGGTTTCTGATACCTGGCTCAAGTCTCACATAATGACCCATGATGTTGCTCTCTTGGGGTTTACCACCTTTAGAAAGGATAGCTTAGGGAAAAAGGTAGAACAGTCCTTATGTACATCAGCTCCACACTTAGGCCTTGTACACACTTGTGAGCCACATTTAAAAACATTTTATAAATAGGACTAATGTTTACCGTGCTTAAGTGTCTACATTGATTTTTTTAACCCATCTTTAGTCCGTGTTTACACACTCTTTGTAAACACACTGCATAACAGTTGCGAACACCGTGCTTAGCTGTTAACTGAGCTGAACTGGGGTGAAGCAAAGAAACACTGTGCACATTACCCGAGGTAAGCATGTTACCGTGAAACCGTTTTTGAAACCAGGATCTAGACTAGGTAGAGTTAGGGTTAAAGCACGGTTATCAAAAACGGTTTACCTGTGGCTGAAATGCGTCTCCAAACCATGTTAGGTGGGTCTTAAACTGTGTTAAGCTCTCTAACACGGTTTAAGTACCTAAGTGTGTACAGGGCCTTTGTGTCTCTCAAACTAATATCTCTAACCTAGAATCCTTGGAAGGTGAGGCATTATTTGTCAAACTATTACAAAGACAATTTCAGAACACTCACTTGGTGAACTGATTATTCAAGGGGCCTTTATCCAAAACTGGGCCCCAGACACAGAGGCCAGACTCAATGTTCAGCTGCTAGATGCTAACCTCACAAAATTTATCATTGAGCCCACCAAGCTCAACACCAAATCTGGCACCTGTACCTTACTAGAATGGGCACTTGTCATAAAACTAGACGGACTCAGGGCTGCAGGGGTCTTCTCAGACTATATCAGTGACCACTTCTGCATTTGGAAAAACAACTGTCCTAGATCAATGGCCACAACTTTCCAAGCCAGGGAATTCTCCAAGTTTCATGAAGGGTCTTTCCTAGCTGACCTCCATGATATCAATAGGAATGGTATTCATGAACTCACAAATATTGATCATGCACTTGATTTCTTCATTGATAACTTCTTGTCAACTGCCAAAAAGCATGCCCCTTTCAGAAAGCTTAGAGTTAAGGGCAACTGCTATAAATGGCTAATCTCTGAGCTCGAAAAGAGATGACCCTGCAACATAAGCCCTGGGAGCTCTTTTTAAAGACCTGACCTTAAACCAGATCGGGACAAATACAGAGAGTTGCAAACTCGGTGTAAAAAGGGGGCTAAATCAGCCAATAAAGACTACCTTAGGAGACTCCAAGGGAAAAATCTGGTCTACTCCAAGAGATTCTGGGTACAAATCAAATCCATGCTAAAAAGTCATACTGGTTCCTCTGAAGGGGAGATAGTGGCTAATGGCCAGTACATTAGTGACCCCAGACCATGGCCAATACCTTCCACTGCATTCTTATAAATTTAGAAAGATTCAGTCCTGCCCCAGCTGGACTCCATCCCTCCACAGGGCCAGGGTTATACTGGAGTTCAACAACCCCAATTTCATCTCCAGCTAGCTCAGCATTGGTAAGTGATTGCCCTGATAAAGTAAATAAAATCTGATGCCTCTGATGAATGTGATAATTTGGAACCTGGGGTTCTCAAACTAGCAGCCCCTGTGATTGCTCTCCTGTTACCATGCTCTTTAACAGATCCTTCAAGGAGGAAAAAATTCCCTTGCAAATGGAAACTGGCTATGGTGGTGCCATTGCACAAAGGAGGCCACAGGATACCAGTGGAAAATTACTGCCACACCTCTCTTCTTAGCCCACTGGCTAAGGTAGAGGAGGGACTGATTTATAATTAACTGCAGTAATACATAGAGAAGCACCACCTACCAGACAAGCAGCATGGATTTAGAAAACATTGTTGTACCAACACTGCCCATTAAAGATGACCACTGATGCTCTAAATTCCATGGGCAAAGCATCACTGACTGGGGTTGTAGTTATAGACCTTATGAAGGCATTTGATCTGGTCAATCACAGCCTGCTCCTTGACAACACCTGGGCCTCGATTCCCTCTCACACTGCTGGGTCTCACACTACATGGCAAACAGGTTTCAGGAGGTCAAAACATCCACTCCAGCCAGAGGACTATCACCGAGGGTGTAGCTCAGGGGTCCATCATGGGTCCCCTACTTTTTCTGATATTTGTCAATGACATGCCAAAATATTCTGGTGGAGGTAACCTGCAGCTTTATGCAGACGATGCAAACTTGTACAGAAGTTCCACTGATATTAGTACAATCAATGAGAATCTCACTGCTGATTTCAGTATTCTTGAAAAGTGATTCTCTGTAAACCAGCTGGTAGTGAATGAAAAAGACCAAGGCTGTCCTCTTTAGCCCAAAACTTATTTTATCTGATAGGCAACACCTGCTCACTGTGTTCACCTCCTCTGGCTTGCAAGTTGAAGTGTTGGATAAACAGTCTCTTAGGATCTATATCAACCAAAAAATTCCCTTTAGACCACATGGGGCTATATCACAAAAAACCTGCAACAGAAAATTCAACTGCTATACCAGGTGACTTCCTAACAATGGATTCAAGACTGGCCATAGCTAACAGTACATTACTCCCAATGCTGCTGCTTTGTTCTACAGTCCTGCAGTCCCTCAGGAGCTCTGTTTAAAAATCTGAAAAATAGAAACATAGAATTTGATGGCAGATAAGCATCACTTGGCCCACCCAGTCTGCTCATTTCCCTACCTAATGGATATGCTGCAGATCCTAGTTAACCAACAGCCTACTTCCTCCTACCCCCCACTAGAATTGCCTTCTGTCTGTCCCATACATTCTTGAATTCCCCCACTGTTTTTGACTCCATGACCTCCTCAGGAAGGCTGTTCCATGTATCCACAACCCTCTCCATGAAAAAAATACTTCCTCACATTACCTCTGAGCCACCCCCATCTTCAAATTGTGCCCCTTGTTCTTGCATATCTCTTTTCTGAAGGATGCTACTCTTGGACTTTGTTGATTCCATTGAGGTACTTGAAAGTTCCTATCATGTCCCCCCTCTTCCTCCTTTCCTTGAGGGTATACATATTAAGCTCCTTTAGTCTCTCTTCATATGTCTTCTGGTGCAGACCCTTCACCATTTTAGTTGCCCTCCTCTGGACAGCATCCATCCTGTCTATATCCTTGCGGAGATGGGGTCTTCAGAACTGCACGCAATACTCCAGATGGGGTCTCATAGAAACATAAAGGTTGACGGCAGATAAGGACCGCAAGGCCCATCCAGTCTTCCCATTTCTTTATCTACCTTATAAATGTGCCATCGGCCTTTGTTCTGTCAATGGCCTATCTATTCATACTCATCTGCATTGCTCCCTTATGCCTATCCCATGCCTGTTTGAAGCCCTGCACTGTATTCATATCCACCACTTCCTGCGGTAGGCCATTCCATGCATCCACCACCCTTTCTGTGAAGAAGACCTTCCTCACTTTACCCATTAATTGGCCTCCCTCTAATCTCATGCTGTGTCCTCTGGTTCTATTTTTCATATATTTAAACATGTTATACTCTTTCACCTTGTTAATGCCCTTAAGGTGTTTGAATGTTTTGATCATATCACCTCTATCCCTCCTTTGCTCTAGGGTATACATATTGAGCTCCATTATTCTGTCCTCATATGTTTTCTGATGCAGTCCCTGCACCATTTTGGTTGCCCTTCTCTGGACTGCCTCAATTTGGTTAATGTCCTTGTGAAGGTGTGGCCTCCAGTACTGCATGCAGTACTCAGATGGGGCATAACCAGTGTCTTGTAAAGAGGATTATTACCTCCCTCTTCTGACTTGTGATACCCCTACAAATACAACTCCTAACATCCCCTAGCCTTACCTACTGCTTTAGTAGTCTGTTTGATGATTTCAGGTCGTCGGTGATGATGATGCCTAAGTCTCTTTCTTCCCTTGTGACTGCCAGCAACTCCCCTCCCAGCCTATAAGTGGCTTCAGAGTTTCTCTTCCCTATGCGCATGATCTTGCACTTCTTTGCATTAAACCCCAATTACCACTCTTCCGACCATTTTGCTAGTTTATCCAGATCTCTTCTCATTCTGCCCACCCCATCTGTTTCAGATCTTGTTGTCATCTGCAAACAGACAAACCTTACCCTCCAGTCCATCTGCAATGACACTGATGAAGATATTAAAGAGGACTGGCCCCAGGACTGATTCCTTGAGGTACCACACTTGTCACTTGCATCTCTTCTGACTGTATACCATTTACCACCACTCTCTGTTTTCTGCTCATCAACCAGTTTGCCACCCAGCTGACCACCTTCTGACCCACCCTGAGCCTACCCAGCTTATTAAACAATGTTCTATGTGCAACAGTATCAAAAGCTTTGCTGAAGTCAAGATAGGCAACATCAACTGCTCCCCCTTAGTCCACCACTTTGGTTATCCAGTCAAAGAAATCTATGAGATTAGTTTGACAGGACCTTCCTTTTGTAAACCAATGCTCTCTTGGATCCTGTGCTCCTATGGATTCCAGGTGTTGCACTATCCTTTCCTTAAGTAGTGCCACCATAATCTTGCCCACTACTGAGGTAAGACTGACTGGTCTGTAGTTCCCTGCCTCCTCCCTGCTACCGCTCTTGTGGAGTGGGATCACATGAGCCCTTCTCTAGTCTTCTGGGACTGCTCCTGTGCTCAGAAACTCACTAAACAGTTCTGATAATGGCTCTGATAGTTCCACCCTTAGATCCTTTAGTACCCTGGGATGTTTGCCATCAGGTTCCATTGCCTTGTCCACCCTATGCTCATTGAGCTCTTGTAGGACCCTTTCTTTTGTGAAGGGACTAGTGCTCACCTCCTTCCCCACTGTGTCCATGGTGCTGAGCTGTGGGCCCTGCCATACCTTATCTTCAGTAAATACTGAGCAGAAGTATCTATTTAGGATGGATGCTTTTACATGGTCCTCCTCCTAACATGCCCCCTTATCTCCTTTGATCTTAGCAACACACCCTCTGGACTTTCTCCTTTCACTAATGTATCTATAGAAAGTCTTGTCACCTTCTTCTACTGTTTGTGCTAGCGTTTCCTCAGTTTGGGCCTTTGCCTGCCTTACTGCCTTTCCTGCTTCCCTTAGGGAAGTTTGGTATACCTCTCTATCTTCATCCCGCTGCGTTTCCTCATATTGCCTGAAGGCCAGCCTCTTGGCTCTGACCTTTTCTGCTACTGTTTTTGAGAACCAAAGTGGCTTCCTTCTTCTTTTCCACTTCCTTTTCTCTCTAACACAATGGGATGTTGCTTCAAGTATTGTATCCTTAATGCTTGTGCACTTTGCCTGTATCCCCTCACCTGTATTTCTTTTTGCCAGGACTAGCTTAACTCTGTTGGCCATCTTATCAAAGTCAGCTCCTCTGAAGTCCCATATTTTTGCCTTGGAATGGGATGATTTAGTTGTAGTAGCCAAATTGAACCATACCATCTGATGATCACTAGCCCCCAGGTGACCTTCTACCTGGAGATCTGTGATCCTTCCCTGTTAGTCAGTACTAGAACTAAGATAGCCCTGTCTCTTGTGGGTTGTTGTACCAGTTGTTTGAGGCCCTTCCCTTGCAGAGAATCCACCATGTGTCTAGTTCTGGCAGATGTCCCTGCTGGTATTGACCAATCTGTATTGGCATGTTGAAGTCTCCCATTATCAGAACCTCCTCTTTAGCGTTCTTGTTTTGTATATCTTCTAACAGTAATGTGTCTTTATCCTCCCCCTGGTCTGGGGGCCTGTAGACAACCCCAGTTCTTGTGGCTGTCCCATTTCCTGTTTGCAGGGTGACACACAGTTCTTCTGGCTCCTTATGTGTATACTGAATTCCTGTAGCTTTGATATTTTCATTGACATACAAAGCCACTCCACCCCTCCTTTTTGCACCTCGGTCTCTTCTGAACAGTACATAGCCAGGTACTGAAGTCTCCCAAGTGTGGTTACTGGTAAACCACATCTTGCTAATTGCTACTATGTCCAGTTTAGCCTCTGTCATTATTGCCTGCAGGTCTGGGATCTTATTTCCCAGGCTGTGAGCATTTGTGTACATGATTTTCCATTGGCCAGATTTTGGTGTGCTAGTTGTTGGGTGAGTTCTGGCATTTCCCCTGTGTGTCGTATGGGTAGCTGGACCTTTTTCCTTACCTGGTGATGCAAATGAACTGCAAACATGCTGAACTCCTGTTTGACCACTAGCTGAGGGGGGAAGGGTGTTCTTCTCATTCGACGTATGGGGTTCTACACCCCTCTCCCCATTTGCTAGTTTAAATATTCTGCAAAGACGTCAAACTTCTGCCCCAATGCACTAACTTCCTCCTTAGTCAGATGCAGTCCATCAAATTTAAAGAACTTTCGCTCCCCAAACTGTTGCCAGTTCCCTACAAATTTGTGTCCTTTTTCCTGACACCAGCACTTGAGCCACATGTTTAGCTCCCCTATCTCCCCTTCTCTGAACTTCCGACCATCTGCCCCCCTCTCCCAGACTGGCAGGATCTCAGAGGAAGAAATGACAGATGAAATGGATGATAGTCGCCCAGCCTTGTCAGGTGTCCCTAGGTCTCCACAACTGACCGGCTGGAGAGATCATTAGTCCCTAAGTGTACCAGGACATTATGTTTTTTCCTGCTTCCTGGACAATTTTAGTATTGCAGCCAGTGTCTCTCCACGCTGATGTACCAGGGAGACATTTGACCATTACCCCTGGCTGGAGATAGGTATCAACTTCCTGAATTAAGATGTCTCCTATGATCAGCAGTTTTTTGGATTTCCTTTTTGCTTTTTTGTTTTGGTTCCTGGTTTGGGTGAATTTTGTTGTGCTAGCTCCTGTGCTGCAGTGTCCTGCTCTGCAGTGTCCTCTGCCCCTTTGTTTGATTTCAGAGATAGAGGCAGTTACCTGTTTGCAGTTTTTATATGGTTTGTGGAGGTAATATGTTGGAGAGTACAGAGTGATGGGGCACCCAATTTTCCCATCCTAGCCACCTGCCAACCTCCCGGACCAACTACCCTCTATGGTCGAGGTGCTTCTGTTGGATGTTGGGGAAATGGCACTTGGTTCTTTTAACATATTTCCTCTTGAACATGAAATTTGAGGTACGCAATCTCAGTCCATGCTGCCTGGAGCTAAGCCCTAAGATCTCCAATGACCCAGCATGTAGGACAGTGTCCTAAATCCTGTAAAACTGTCCTTCTGAAAAGTGTTCCACAGTACCTGCAGTTAATGATGTCCATTCCAGATAAGTTGCTGGGTTTATAACCTGGTCAGAGTAATTAGAAGGAAGAAAATGAAAGCAAAAGTTTTGTGTTTGTTTATTTTTGTATAACTTGTTATAACAAGTTAAATTACTAGTGCCCCTGTAAATGAGGTCACTGTGTGGATATCCCACTGATCCACCCCTTCCTGCTTTACCACAGGAAATGTCACGACTGTGCTACCTTATAAAAGGAGTGTAGCGTGGGGTGGTTGGGGATGGTATTGGGTCACTGAGCCTTTCCCCTGCCAAAAAAGAAGAACCATGGACTAAAGAAACAAGGAGGCAAGAGCAGAAACAGTCAGCAATAAATGCAGTAACTCTGACAGCTTACCCTAATGATAGATAAAACTGTAAAACCTGTAAAGCACCACCTGTAATAATTTCAGAGAAGATATACCCTGCAAGAAACACTTTGCTACAGAGAAAAATAAAGCAGTAACAGAAGATATACCATGCAGAAGACAATCTGAATCAGAAGATTACAGCAGTAATCTGTTAGCACACACCTGTAGGCACATCTTGAAATAATGCAGCCAAAGGTATACCCAGCAACAACAATTTGATTCAGAGAAAAATAAAGCAATAAAATGTTAGAAACAAACAGTAACTATCCCTGTGAGTACAACATAAAAATAACAACACACAGTAAATCTACCTAGACAAAAGAAGTCTTAATCCTTTCCCTTGCTCTGGTAAGGTTCTTTGCTCTGTCCTTTCAAGCAACCTAGAAGGAAAGAGCTCAGGTGAAGCTAGGTGCCTTGACCAGCAAACCTAACCTTGGCCAGCAAACCTAGTCTCACCAATTGTACGTGCGGAGGGATAACAACTTCCTGTTTTCTACTGGTGATGCCTCTCCCTATGCATCCCAGTATCCCCCAGCCCTCCTTTCTGCCTTCTCACATTGCTTGCCCACCTTTAGGTCATCTGATATGACTACCCACAGGTCCATTTCCATTTTTGTAGTTGTTAGTATCTCACCTTCCACTGTGTACTCTTCCCCTTGGTTTTTGTTTCCCAGGTGCATTATTTTGCACTTCTTTGCATTGAATCTAAGCTGCCATACATTTGACCATTCCTCCAATCTTGCCAAGTCCCTTCTCATCTATTGCACTCCACCTTGTGTATCAACCCTGTTGCAGATCTTTATGTCATCTGCAAAGAGACATACTTTTCATTCCAGTCCTTCTGCAATGTCACTTATAAAGACATTAAAGAAGACCAGTTCCAGTACTGAACCATGAGATCCCCCGCTAGTAACCCCCCTTTCTTCAGAGTGAACTCCATTTACTATTACCCTCTGCTTCCTGTTATCCAGCCAATGTTTTACCCAGGCTACTGCCTTCGGACTGACTCCAAGGCAGGCTAGCTTGTATATTAATCTTTTGTGTGGGACTGTGTCAAATGCCTTGCTAAAGTCTAGGTAGGCCATGCCCCAGACCCTCCCTGGTCTACTACTTTGGTCACCCAGTCAAAGAAATATATTAGATTCACTTGACATGACCTTCCCACTGTAAATCCATGCTGCCTTGGGTCCTATGCCCCCTTGGCCTCTAGGTGCTCAGCAGTTCTTTCCTTCAGAAGTGATTACATCTTTTTCCCTATCACTGAGGTCAAACTAACAGGTCTGTAGTTTCCTGCTTCTGCCCTGCTTCCACTTTTGTGAAGTGGAATCACATCCACCCTCCTCCAGTCCTCAGGTACCACCCCATCCTCCCATGATTTGTTAAATGGTGGTGTCACTAGTTCTACCCTTAACTCTTTTAGAATTCTTGGGTGAATCCCGTCAGGCCCCATTGTTTTGTCCACCTTCAATTTTAAGAGTTCTTTCAGAACCCTTTCTTCTGTGAATAGACTGGTATCGACCCCCCCCTGCCCAAAGTGTTTCTATTGTTTTGTTTAGGCACCTCCCCCTCCTCATCTGTTGTGAATACTGAGCAGAAGTATTTGTTTAGTATCCCTGCTTTTTCACTGTCACACTCTGCCCACATTTCCTCCCCATTATTAAGCCTTAGTATCCCTTCCTTGCTCTTTCTTTGCTCCCTAATGTACCTAAAACAGGTTTTATCCTCCTCCTTAACAGAGTTGGCTATCTTTTTCTCAGTTTGGGCCTTTGCTATTCTGACTGCCTTCTCTGCCTCCTTCTGTTTTAACTGATATAGTTCTCTGTCCTGCTCCTTCTGTGTTTCCTTATATTTTCTGAATGCTATCCTTTTCTCCTTAACGTTCCCTGCCACCTCTTTTGAGAACCACAGTGGCTTTTTCCTTCATTTTATTTTGTTGATTTGCTTTACACAAATGCTTGTTGCCTCTGTGATTGCAGTTTTGATTTTCCCCTGTTGTTCTTCCACCACTCCTTCTTGCCTGTTTGCTAATGCTTTTCTGAGGCACTCTTCCATTTTGCCAAAGTCATCCCTCCTAAAGCCCAACACCCTTGCTTTTGTATAGCTTGACTCTACAGCTGTGTTTAGTGTGAACCACACTGTTTGTTGGTTGCTTGTACCCAGATGGCTACCCACATCTAAATCTGATACTCTCTCCATCCCCATTTGAGAGTACCAGGTCTAAGATTGCTACCTCCTGAGTGGGTTCCAACACTAGCTGTCTGAGGCATGCCCCCTCTAGGGCATTGAGAATGACTATGATGTTGGTTATGGCTGCAGTAAAGATGCTCCAGTTAACATCTGGCATATTCAGGTCCCCCATCAACAATATCTCTCCTTTTCTGCCATTCGATGGATTCCTTCTATCATTTCCTTGTCCATTGCTTACCCCAAGATGGGAGTCTGAGAACAACCCATGTGCAGATTGTGGTGCCATTTCCTATGTCCAGGGTGACCCACAGTGCCTCCTTCTCTTCCTGTTTACCCTTTAGTTCTGTTGCATTGGATTCCTTCAGTTATGTAGAGAGCTCCTCCTCCTCCTCCTCCTCCTCCTTTACCCTCCCTGTCCCTCCTGTAGATTGTGTATCCTGGTATGTTGACATCCCAGTCATGGTTCTCTGTGTACCATGTTTCTGTGACTGCCATGATATCCAGGGGCCACTAGTTCAGGGAACTTGTTACCCAGGCTATGGGCATTGGTACTCATCATCCCATTTTATGATGGTCTTACCACTTTTATGCCCATCCCTGTCCTTACTGCCTTTGCCTTTTTTTGGGTTTACCCCTGTCCTGCTTCCTATCGACTTCTCTACCTTTGTGTCTACTTCACTAACTATCCTGTTTTGTGGGGGAGACTGGGAGTTCCCTGCTTCTCCTCTACAGAGGTAGAAGGGTTTACATAATAAAATTAGTAAGTTTGTTTCCAGTGCCCCTACTGGAAAACATCACTGTGAGGTTCTCTCTTCCCTTAATTGACCCATTCTGGAAAGGGGGATGTTGTACCCCCTCTTTTGCCTGATATTTAAACTTTCAAGATCTACAGCCCTCCAACCCTGAATAGCATCTTATCCGCCAAGTCTCTGAGGTGGTTACTCTGGTCCTCAGACAGTTACCTACTTGAGGTACGCTATGTAAGAACCAATATGGGCAAAAGATCCTTTCCTTACTCTGTTGCTGCCCACTGGAACTTCCTTCTCTCAGTGCTGCAAAAGTTCTCCTGCTGGAGGATTTAAACAAGGTCTTAAGATCCTGCTTCTGGAGTGTTGCCACTGTATGTGATACTGCTGAATGCTTATCTTGCCTGCTATATGTCCTACGCTTTGTCCAAGTGAGATTCTTCATTGTCTGCTGCAGGGACTTATTGAGCATTGTCTAGATATGGTAATTGTAGTAATTTCTCTATGATTCTCTGTATTCTGTATGACTGAATTACTCTTACTCCCTTATAAATGTGATATGTTTGGTACTTATACTGCCTGTATATTTAACTGTAATCATCCATCCCATGGGAGTGATAGTATATTATGTTTATGTACTGTCTGTGTCTTTGCTTATTTGCTTGTAATTAATACCGGGTCACCCCTGAAAAAGGGACGTTTTGTCTCAGTAGGCCCACCTGGGTACCAAAACTCAATAACTAACTAAATAAATAAATAAATAAATAAATCCATATATACATATAGAAACATTACATTGGTATAGAGATATCTGCAATTAAAATTATGCTTCAAAACAGGATACAATTTCTATAATTCTAGCTGTCAAGAAATATATATAGATATATATATATATATATATATATATATATATATATGTATATTCATGGCAAAAAAAACTCTGTTTAATGCATCATTTAGGGTTGTTCCACAGTGGCAAAAGTGAGGAAATTCGATGTTAGGGTTCCTACCCCCCTTTCACCCCACCCTCACCAACAGGCATCGGGGTGTGCTTTGGGGTCAGGGAAAAAATGTCAACTTTGGAGTACTGTAACTTGGCATCCATGCAATATTTTTTATCAAACCACAAAAAGGCACATCTGTAAGATGTTGGCTGCCTTCCCTCCAAATTTAAGCCCAAAAGACCAAACCGTTCTTTTGCAGCAGGGTGGCAAAGAATTCCTGTCATTTTGACAATTTTCTGGAAAAGTAGTGACGCAATTTGTGAAAGCTTTCACAAAAATTAGCAAAAGTGTTGCAGGTGCGATACTACTTTGCAACACTACTTTTTCCAGAAATTTGAAAAACATATTTCGGAGGTATTTAACCCCAAAATAAAGACATGGCTAGCACCCTGAGGGTACAACTAGGTGAACACAAAAATATTTGTGTTCCTAGAGTGTGCCAATTTTAAATGCCAATCATTTTTCTGATCAGTAACTGAAAACAAAATGGCAGATTTGCAATACTACTAGGGTCATTTGCAACACTATAAAGTGCATTTGCGAAAGTGTTGAACTTTTTGTTAACTTTTCCCATTGACTTATAAAGGGAACTTATTTTTTGAATAATTTTTGAACCGTTTAATATTTTTCACAAAATCTTCAAAAGGCACATCGGGACCCCGCTGCATGTTACCTGAAGTTTTCAGACAGTCACGCAAACCATGCAGAACCTGTAGGTGCGAGCAAAGAATTGCCAAAAGTTATCTGCTCACATGATGTCACTGAATACTCCTCAGCCATATATCCAACTGGTACCAAAGCTGGAAGATCTCAAGATCTATGGTGCCCCCCGTCTCACTAAATTTCAGGCAAATCTATTGAATGGTGGCAAAGTTATTAAGGTGCAAAATTTCACCCTTTAACTTAAATGTGTTACTTCAATCCTAACTATGGTAGCACTACCATGCTACCATAATATGTGTGTATATATATATATATATATATATATATATATATATATATATACATATATATTATAGTGGTGCGGTGCACCACTATAGTTAGGGTTCAGTGGTCACTTACGTACTAAAGTCAAAAGTTTATGCTTTAAGAACTTTGGACCCGTTCAATGGATTTTCCTGAAATTTGGAATGCACGGTTGGGCATGGTACATCTTTTGATCTGCCAAATTTAAATTTCTTTGGACTTACAGACTTTGGCCCAGATATTCAAAAGAGTTGAGCCATGTGCAAAAGGGTTGCACCTGTGCAAGTCTGACAATGTGCCATTCTGCGATATTCAGCAGGAGGCAGTTGCACCCCCCGAATCACGTGGAGCAACAGCGCAATGATAATGAATGCATGCGCAACTGAAGGGGGAGGAACCATGCATAAATGGCGCAGTGCGATATTCAACATGCGCCATGCGCAATAGGGGAGCCAGAGAAAGTTGCGCCATAGCGGAAATGAGCCAAAATAAAAGGGAGCAAGGGAGAGGTGCAAGAACATTACAGGGAAGCCACATGAGAGCCAAATACAGCAGGAAACACTGGGCAGCAGGGACACACACAGCCAGGCAGGAAAGGGTACCTGGAAGCAACTGGCACAGGGGAAGGTGTGGGGAGCAACAGTGCAGAAGGGGGAAGTACACCACACAGCAGTGAGGCCAGCACAGGCAGGTGTTCCCCGTGCAGGGGAAGTATCAGCCAGGACAGTGGGGGGAATACAGAAACAGCTGCCGGGGGGGTGAACACAAGCCAGGGACATGGCTAGTGCCACCATCTAGATGGAGGCCATAATGAGGGGGATGAGAAGGTGGGCAGCAGTGGGGTGTGGCCATGGAAGGGTCTGTCGACGGTATGCCCCCAACAGGCAGTAGCGAGCCCGCACCAGCTTTAAGCTGTACAGTGATGCCGAGATTGTGGGCCGGTACCGCCTGAATCGGGCAATTCTGAGGTGGCTCTGTGAGCTGTGCAGTGACGTGATGCAGGCACCCACACGACGGAGCCATGCCCTGTCAGTGGAGACAAAAGTGACAGCTTGCATGTGCTTGCTCACCACGGGTACCTTCCAGAGACCAACTGGGAACACCACAGGCGTAACCCAGTTGGCCACATCACGCCACCTCACCCAATTCTTCAGTGCACTGCTGGCACATGCTGTGGAGTACATCCATTTCCCCAGCACACTGGCGGAGCGCACAGCAAACATACAGGAGTTCCATAGGCAGCACATATGCCTGGCATGCTAGGGGTACAGACTGCACCATGTGGGCCATCCACACACCACCTATACTACGGAGCTGCATATATAAATTGCAAGGCTATGCCAGCATCAACTGCCAGGTGTGTGCTGCAGGGGTGCATAATCAATGTCTGTGCCACCACCCTGGGCGAGCACATGATGCCTTCATCTGGCACCAGTCGGCACTGTGCCACAGATTTGAGACTGGGGATATCCCCACTGGCCACCTAGTGGGTGAGTATGCAAACCACATGGACAGTCATAAGGCCTGGGGGGGCATGGTCAGAGGTGACATGGGTAGTGGTCTACATGGCCTGGGGCAGGGCAATGCTGATCACCATACTAACCTCCACCCTCTACCCACAGGTGACAGTGGATACCCACTCCATCCCTGGCTGCTCACACCCTACTGGCGGCCCTCGACCCCATCGCAGCAACGCTACAATGAGGCACACACCACCAAAATGTAATGTCATCGAGCGGGTGTTCAGAATGCTGAAGGCAGGTTTCCGTTGCCTGAACACCTCCAGCGGTGCCCTACAGTACAGCCCCTCAAAGGCCTATGGGCTATTCCTGGCCTGTTGCATCCTGCACAACATGGCCAACGAATGTGGGATATGCCATACAGGTCAAAGAAGGGGACAGCGATGGGGATGACAATGGTGGACGCCGGTGATAATGGTGATGGGCAGCCCCCCTTGGGCGATGGGACCCCCGACTGCTCCGGCTGGCACAGCTGCACCGGGACACCATCATGGAGGAGCACTTCAGCCAACCCAGGTAAGTCATGGGGCCATGTGCAACCAACAGTGGCTAAGGCACAACCCACAAACACTCATGGACACACACCAGGGATACATTCCATCAAGGGAAGTGGCCGGGCATGGAACCACAAACACACAACCAGGAATGGGTGAGGTCTAACATGCCACGTGGACGGACACACACACACACACACACACGCACTAAGCACCAGACATGCACAAAGGGTAGGAGGCACACTGACCCAGAATGCCACCCCTAGCCATACACATGTCCACAGACTACCACGCCCACTGCCTGTCCTTGTGTGTATGTCAGATGCTGAGCACCATTGCACATTGGTGTACAGTGCAATGCAGACATCATCAAGCAAACGCAACTGCGGACAGCAGCCGGAAGGGTGTGCAGATGGACTGTGTGTCCATGTGCAGGGCCGGGTACCCACCCGTGCAATGCCGCTGAATGACACAATGCACACAGGGCTGCACCAGACAGTAGCTGCATTGGGAGACAGGTCAGTTACGTGCCACAGTACCCCGGCCACCACGGATGTGTGGGTGGCCCCAACGAGACCCGCCAGCACTGACAGGCTGACCACTGGCCTCATGGGGTGGCACCGATGGTCCCCCAAGGGTTCCACTGCGTGAACGTGACCATGCTCGCACAGGGGTCTGCAGCACACCAAACATGCCTGCGCCAGGCGTGCTCGGGATGCCCACAGCTGAACCTGGTGTTGACAAGGAGGGTGTTGCATGACGCCGGGAACGGGGGGGTGGACAGTGCACTGCGTGGCGTCTGCGACGCATGAGCACATGACTGTGTGCCCATTGTGGCCATGACAGCAGTGAATGCCTGTGTCTGCCTGTCAATGGCAGCGGTCACATCCTCCCACAACCGGTCCATCCCTGCCAAGGTCAGAGCAGTGTCTCTGCTGCGACGCTCCTCTGCCCACTCCAGAGCTGCACGCAATGCATCCACTGACGTCTCAAGCCATATCTGCTGGTTGACTGATGCTTGCAGTATTCGGGTGTGCTCATCCAAGAGGTCATCTGCCTCCTCGGCATCCTGTCCCTCAGGGTGTGCATGGCCCTGATGCCCAGCACCCCTTAAGGTGGGCACGCACACCAGGACCAGGTCTGGACATGTCCACAGGTGGTGCACTGACACCGCCCCCTGACCCTGAGCCCCAAGCCTATTGGCTGACTGCTGATGCTGCCCCTCCGGCTGCCGGTCCTCAGGGCTCACTGGTGCCACTGCAGTGGCTGCAACATTCCCACTGTTCTGTACACACACCAGTGCTGCCCCACGGGTGCTGACAGGCACAGGCTGGGACTGTGATGACACGCAGGCCTCCACGGCAGCACCACCCACAGCCACAGCTGCGATGTTACCTGCTGTGTGGCCATACCATGGCACAAACGTGTCACTGCCCATGCCGTTAGTGACATCATCATCGGTGACGGACCTGGCACCAGCCCGAGTCACAGCATGCTGGCATCTGTGGACGCTGGGACATTGGGACATGGGCAGGGTCTCCTCTGCACCTGTTCCAACAACATCAGTCTGGACAGCCAGGCAGGCCCACTGTTGCACTGAGCCATGTATACCTGTGGAGGTGGAAGGGCCCTCCTTCATCTCCATCTGACTGTCCTCAGTGGACAGGCACACCACCGCTGACCCATGCAGATGCTCAGGATCTGTAAGGGAAAACAAAGTCGCATTACTGCATGTTGCCTACCCTGCCCCCCCAATAGACAGACCATGACCTACCATGCAGTGATGGGCTAACACCCATCTGGAAGCCACCACCCGGAACACCCTCAATGGCACTACGCTGCATGCTTCCAGCAACTCTCTCCTCCTGTGGGGTCAGGTGTACCACCTCCGGCTGTCCCCCACCTGTTGCAGCTCATGCTGCCCTGATGGCAGCCACCTTCTCCTTTATACTCCTCCTGTCTGTGCCCATCTTCTTCTTGCACTCCTGTACGGAGCACTGGTGGCTGCCATGCAGGTTCACTGCATGAGCCACCTCCTCCCATGCAGCAGCACGGACCTGTGGTGTTCCCTGCCGTCCGCTGAGAAGTGGCTCCTGATCCAGGTAGGCATCAAACAGGGCATTGGCCTCGGCCTTGGTGAAATTAGGCCTCCTCCTCCTCCTCCTACCACTCTGTTCCTCCTCTCCCACAACTCGCTCGGTCATTATTTAGCCTGTAAGAATGAAAGTTGTTACCTGTGACTGTGCAGTCCCATGCATGTCCCAAAATCCACAGTCCACACTCCCAAACAGCATGCAACTCACCAATAGACTGCAGTAACTGACTATGGCCAGTGCAGCCCAATGTCGCACTTTTATAGCGCAACCCAGGCAAATGAGGTGAGGCGCAACTTTAAGTGGATGCAAATTGCAGTGCTGCGCCATTGAATGGCTGATTAGCTGATTTGCATATGACGACTGAATATCACGCTGTTGCACTTTGTGCAATTGTGTTGAACATGCCGAGCCAAGGGTGCAGTTCTGTGACATGCGCAGTACACACCTCACTGTGCATGCCCGGGTTGCTGATGCAGGCGTCTGCCGTGCTGCTGATGTGCTGTACACGGGAAGCAATGCAGGGCACGGCCACCATTGTGCCAGTGGCGCTACAGCGATGTAAACCTATATGGTGCTGTGGCACTGGGCCATCATAGGCACACTGGGGCAACAGCATGGTAGGCTGATACTGGAGGTAGCACACAGGCATCCAATCGTGCTACACACATTGGGTTCCAATGGTGCTGTGCCTGTACATGCACCAGAGACCCTTGACCCTGTGCCCAACCTTTGCCCCCTAGGTGCCATGCATCAGGCATGGGTGCACCACTATTGCACTGCTCAGTGACAGTGCAATAGGGAATGGCAGCGCTGTACCGTGCAGCATCTGCATGTGGTGGAGCCACATTGCAGAGCACCATTTTGAGCTGACTGAGCAAGCGGAATGGTGCGGAGGAGGGCTGCACAGTGGACCCAAGTTGAACTGGCCAACCTGGTGGCCATTGTAGAGCCACTTTATGGCCAACTGTTTGGGGAGGCACCCCGGGACAGGTCCAGGAGCCATGTGTGGGAGGAGGTGGCCAATACCCTGGAAGAGGCCACAGGAAGGGTGTGGATGGTGGAGCAGTGCCGCCACAGGTATGGCGACCTGCAGAGGAGGGGACCGGACCTGCTTTCCTGCCTGCAGGGATGTGCCAGGAGGGGTATGGTGCCATGGCCAGGTAGGTGTTATGTCCACACACCTTTATCTTCCATATGGGTATCATGGTTATATGTGTCCAGAACATGGGGGAGGACCATCCGGTGTTGGCTGTGGTGGTGTTATCAGGGTGGGTGGGTGGGTCTTGCTGGGTGGGATTGCACACATGGGGGCAGGGGACTTTTCTACAGGATTGTACTGATGTTCCTCTCTCCATGTTTGCACCACAGGGCTGGAGGAGAGGCATCTGGCCAGGGAGATGTGGTGCAAGCAAGACGACAGGGCCGCTAGGAGGGGCGACGATCAACAGCTCCCGAGGGACAGGCCTGATGATGGTGAGTGCCATACCTTCATGATTACTATTGCATGCTGTGTAACAGGATGGGCAGCGGGGCATGGCCACCATCCATTGACACCACTGCCATGCACGCAACTTGTTACAGTCAGCACTGTCCAGTGGCACTGCATGTCTGGGATTGCGCCGATGGTGGTCCATGCGCACCGGGTACATGGCTGTGCCACTGCCTCGCACTCACATAGCCATGTCACTAAACAGCCACGGTGGTGCTGTGCATGACTTGGCCTGTGGGTGTGTGCAGCAGTCCGCATGGCTGTATGCACCTGGGTGGGAAGGTCTTGTGGACGTGATCACTGTGGGTGATCACACACCATCACAGAGGCATGTCCCACGGCCGTATGCCATGCACAGTGGGTGGGCTGTATAGGGCTGTGTATTCACACCTATTGACTGTGCTCCCTTGACCTAGGTGTCCGCAAGATACAGGCCATCCATGAGGCACTGCTGGAGATCTTGACAGTGGCAAGAGCATCGCTGGACATACTGCGGGGGTTTGAGGAGCTGGGTGTCGGGCTGAGACGCAGCAGGCGGAGCAGCTGGAGTGGGGAACAGGGCTCCCAGTGACCATATATATGCCCCTGATTTCCCCTACCCCCCCTGGACCCACCCTCACACCCCTCCTTTCCTGTCCCATTTGTTCACCCCTGCCCCTTACCCACCCCCAACTTGTTTGTGGCCCTCCCACATTTGTACATAGTTTTGTAAATAGTTCCTTTGATATGTATTTTAAATACAATCTTTGATATGAATACTGTGGTGGTCCGTGGATTTGCAGAGGGCTATAGGTGCTCAGCTGCAGTGGTGTGCATGGCATCAGGTGGTGCAGTCATGGGTATGTGTGTGTCTGTGGGGAGGACATGGTGAGGGAGTAGCTATCAGTCAGTGTCTGTGGTGTGCGTGTTGTGCCCTGTGCACTGGATGACTGTGTGCAGTGGTCCATGGTGCATGCTCTGTGTCCATGGTGCCCCTGTCAGCCCATCCATGGCCCATGCAGCTGACACCCTTGCATGTCTGTGACCTGCACGGTCTGCTGGCATGTCAGTGGTGGCTGTCCATGCAGGGCAACCACTGTACCCAACATAATGCTGGGTTGTCTCCTGTCACTGGTGTGGTGCATGTCTGCCTCGGGTGACACTGTGACCTCCGCAGTTGTTGTCCCACCTCCATGCTGTGACTTGTGTGTGTTGCAGGGGATGTGCACCACTGTCTGTGACTTGTGCTCTGGGCAAATGATGGTGGCGTACAGGTCCACAGTGCCTGTGCAGGGTGGCTGGCACTCCTGTGCCATGGAGGACTGCAGGCTGTGTGTGTACATGATTTCCATGGCCCACGCCAGTTTGCTGCTTCCACTACTGCGCCACTGTGTTGTGTGCCCTTGGCATGGGTGGGTGTTTGTCCATGCACTGTGTGGTATCCGGTGTGGTGCATGCTTCCACGCACCACTGTGGGTGTCTGCGCTGGCTGTTGTGGCCAGTGCTGGGTCAGGGTGTGTCCTTGGGAGGATGTACAGGGTGCTGTACCACTGGTGGTGGTGTCCAGGGCATGCCCTGTCCCATGTGGGGTACCTCGTGTGCCGATGCATGGTCAGTCTCTCAGCTGTACCTCGGGGGGCTGTGCATGGTGGCACTGTGTATGCCATTGTTGCATCGCTGTGTGCTGCCACCTGCTGATGGGTGCTCGTGGTGGGGCTGCCTTGCATGGTTCTGTGCTGCACAGGGTTGCATTGTCACAGTGGGGGTGGTGGCATGCATGGGGTTTCCTGCAATGGTGGATACTGCTCCAGGGCAGGGTGTCTGGGGGTCACGGTGCAGGGTGTGCTCTGCATTGGGGGGATGGTGTGGCATGGGGTGGTCAGCCCTCCTTGTGTGCCAGCCACAGCTTGCCAGGGGGTGTGATGGGGCACCATGGCCTGGCTGTGGGTTGGTTGCTTTTCTCCATGGACTAGTGGTTATTCCAGCCCTCCCCCATTGTGCAGTGCATGGGGTGTGGGAGGGACGATGTCTGTTCTGCTGTGTGTTCCTCTGCCCATCTGTGGCATGGGTAGTGGGCCCCTACCTTCCTGGTTGTGCAGCTGCATTGCTGCACTGCTGCTGGGGGGCATCCCTGGTTGCACTATGGCACCTCTGGACTGCTCAGCTGAACATCCCTTGTTGAGCTATGGTGCATCAGATCTGCTCAGCTTTCCCTCCCTAGTTGCGCTATGGCGCAGGTGGTGGGATATTCAGTCATCAGCTGTAGGCGCATCTTGGCCAGCTCAGTTTTTGAATATCACGCCTCTTGTGCATGGGTACAATGGACTTGCACTTGCTCCTGCTATTGCACACTTTTTGGGTGAAGTTTGAATATCTGGGCCTTTGTGTACAAAAACACTGAAAAATGCAAAATTATCCATGTTTGGAGGCAGCTTTTGGGATTTTGGACGTGGCCCTGCAAAGCCGTTGTGTGGCATGCTGCTCTGTGAGATGGCTCATTTGAAAGAGCTTTGGTGGCTGAACATGATGCTTTTTGTTTATTGAAAAAATATTAGGGCATTCAAAAGTTATACCACTTTTAAGTTCCCATTATAAGTCAATGGGAAAATGTATATGTATGTTTTGAAAACAAAGAATGGGGTTCTGGCCATCTCATCCCACCTGGCAATCAAAGAATTTGCAGCCTGGTGGTCCAAGAATCTTTGTCCCTGAGAATTTTCAAAATTCTTTGATCGCAAGGTCTGTCATCTTGTTTTTTAATTTCCGATCAGAAAAACACAAATATCTCGGCTCAGGGGTCACTTCTGAAGTAATACTTGGATGGGTTTTACTCAGGAGGCTCCGATCTATCGAACCATGCTTTTGGTTTTATCCAAATCAGTCAAAAAATAGAGTTATAAGCTTTTAAAATCTTAATTCGTGGCTCGCTAATGATCTTTGATCGTGAGCCTGCAAATTCTTTGATCGTGAAATTCTTTGATTGCGATCTTGCATCATGACCTAAAAACATTAATATCTCAGCTCAGGGATGGGCTAGGGACACAAATGAGAGTGGGTTTTGCTCAGGAGGGCCCGTTCTATCGAGGCATGCTGCTGTTCGGTTCAAATCGGTGAAAAATTTGCATTTAACCATTTTTAATTCTTTGTTAATGAGCCTGCAAATTCTTTGATCTTGAGATTCTCTGATCGCGATCGTGCATCGTGAGTGAGGGAATGGATGGCCCAATTTAAAAATAAATTTTCTCAACCCAGTGGTGTCCTAGGAAATCAAATGAGGGTGGAATTTACTCAGCGGGTTTCATTCTGTTGAACCATGGCAGTGGTATACCACAATTCCATCAATTTTTTGATTTATAAGATTTTTAATTCTTTGTTCTTGAGCCTGCAAATTCTTTAATCGTGAGATTTTTTGATCGCCATCTTTGATCGCGAGGGAAGGACAAGATGGCCAGATTTTTTTATAATGGAATAGATATGGAAATTTTACCAATCTTTAACATTGAATATTTTGGAAACAGTTTGGTCTTTTTACTTGAAATTTGGAGAGTGTTTACGGCATATTCTGTAGATGTGAATTATGGTATTTACATGTCAGAGAACATTTTTTTTTGCAGAGATATTGTGTGATGCACTTTACGTGTTCCGGACAGTGTTTTGCTTGTGGTGGTGGTTTGAAATTGATAGGATACCTAGTCTTGGTGTCATGGATGTAGTTTTCATCTGTTGTGTGTGTTAAATGTCAACAGGTGTGGAACAGTGCCAGTCTAATGAATGAAAATCTCATATGTTGAAATGTTATATCTCAGACACGGTTTGGTCTTTTCACTTGAAATTTGGAGGGTGTTGATGGCATGTCCTGTGGATGTAAATTACAGTGTTTCCATGTCTGAACATTTTTTTGGGGTAGAGATATGGTGTGGCACAGTTTACATTCTGCGGACAGCAGTTTGCTTGTGGTGGTGGCTTGAAATTGATAGGATACCTACCCTTAGTGTCATGGATGTAGTTTTAAGTAGTTGTGTGTGTTAAATGACAACAGGTACGGAACTGTGCCACTCTGATGAATGAAAATTTCAAATTTTGACATGTCATATCTTGGACACGGTTTGGTCATTTTACTTGAAATTTGGCAGGTGTTGACGGCATGTCCTGTAGATGTTAATAGAGGTGTTTATGTGTCAGACAATATATTTTTTGCTGAGATATTGTATGGCACAGTTTACCTTTTGTGGACAGCATTTTCTATTGTTCTACTAGATTAACATTTGTTTGGTGGCTGGCCTTGTTGTTGTGAATGTACTTTTTCGTCATTGGGCGTGTAAGAAAATACAAAATCACACATGCCCACACAATGCAAAGCATCATGGGCTGCATATGCAAATCACCACAGAATATTATGCTGGTTCAACTTTAGCAGAATTGCATGGTGCCGGAAGGCCTCTCACACAGTTTGCAAAGGGTGCTAACAGATGACATAGACATGTGTTTCGTCCTACCAGGACTCATCAGTATGGCTCATCTGTTTGACACCCCAGTGGAATGAACCAGCTACCCTAAGACAGTCTGTCTGGGTTATGTTGTGGTGAACCCATTAAAATAAAAAAAACTATTTAAAAGGCAAAGAACCTCTGTGCACAAACACTGAGGGAAGGGTTACCCCAAAGGGCATTTGGCTGGGAAGCCAAGTTTCAAA
Organism: Neoceratodus forsteri; assembly: GCA_016271365.2. NCBI lineage: Eukaryota > Metazoa > Chordata > Ceratodontiformes > Ceratodontidae > Neoceratodus > Neoceratodus forsteri. The sequence continues at coordinate 1,398,963,558 of CM057452.1, forward strand.
AAAATACAAAATCACACATGCCCAGACAATACAAAGCATCATGGGCTGCATATGCAAATCACCACAGAATGTTATCCTGGTTCAACTTTAAGCAGAATTGCATTGGGTATGTAATGTGGTTTGGGCCCTGCGCTCCCACCAACTTGCACAACTTTCTACTTTTCTATTCTTTCTTAAAAAGTAAAGAAACTCTATGCAAAAAACTTCATTAATGCATCAGTTAGGGTTCTTCTACAGAGAAAAAAGTGAGAAAATTCAATTTAAGGGTTCCCACCCTTGCACCCCACCCCCACCGACAGTCATTGGGGTGTGCATTGGGGTCATCAGCCCCAACTCTCACCCCATGCTCCTACACTGCACCACCTCAGATGTTTACACATGGGATGGGGGTGAGGTTAGGGCTGATGACCCCTAGCGCCCCCGATGCCTGTTGAGAGCGGTGGGGGTGGGGTGGGGTGAAGGGTGGGAACCTTAAATTGAATTTCCTCATTTTTCACTGTAGAGGAACCCTAACTGATGCATTAATGAAGTTTTTGCATAGAAAATATATATATATATATATATATATATATATATATATTATATATATATATATATGTCTACCAGCATTTTTAGTAAATAAAACAGAGTAAAAACACCCTGTATTACTTCCCTTCCCAATAACTCAATCTTAGTATATTCCAATCTGTGTACCCTATACACACCAGCATCCCTTTAGCACTATCCACTGCTTTGTCACACTTCTCTGCCACCTTGAGACCCTCAGATATGATAAACCTAAGGTCCTTTTCCTGATTAGTGACTGACTATAACTCACTCCATGCTACTTAGCTCATGGGTTCCTATGCCTAGGTGCATGGTTTCACACTTTTTGGCATTGAACCCTAACTGCTGTGTTTCAATCACTCCTCAGGTTTTCCAAGATACCTATGTATTCTTCCCTTCCAGTTCTTCTGTAATGTCCCCTATGATGACACTGAAGGGGACTGGTCCCAGTACCAAGCCCTGTCATACCCAATTGATCATGCTCCCATCATTAGAATGGGTGCCGTTAGCCATCATTCTCTGTCTCCAAACAATTAACCAGTTTATAAACCCGTTCACTGATTTGTATCACACCACTAGACTGTTCAATTTCTTTCTTAGACTTCTGTGCAACACAGTGTTGAAGGCCTTGCTAATGTCCAGATAGGGTATGTCCACTACCCTCCTGTTATCTATTTACCTTGTCAGCCATTTAAAGAAATGCATCAGATTCACTTGGCATGACCTTTCCATTGTGAATCCATGATGTTGGCTGTCTTGCAGGTCATTGGATTCAAGATGCTCTACCAGTCTTTCCTTCAGTGGGTTTTTCATTAATTTCCCCATCACTGAAGTAAGACTGATCAACCTATGGTTGCTAGCCTCCTCCCTGCTGCTGCTGTTATATGGAGGGACTACATCAGCCCTTCTCCAGTTCTCTAGAACCATGCCTGTTTCTAGTAAGCTGTTGAGCAAGGCATTCATGGAAGCAGCTAGTCCCTCCTTGAATTCTTTTAGTATCTTGAAGTTTATCCTGTCTGTAGCCATGGTCCTGTCAACCTTCAGAGCTTCAGAGCAAGTCACTTCAGGATACTTTCCTCTGAAAATTGACTTGTGTTTCCCACCCTGCTCCTCCTACTTCTTAGTGGTCCATCCTTTTCCCTCCACTCTAAAGACTGAGTGTAAGTACCTGTTTAGGATGACAGCTTTTTCTTGGTACTCTTCTGCACAGTTTCCCCCTTATGCCCTTCTAATCTTCACAATCTCACCTCTTGCTTTCCTCTTCTCTCTTACGTATCTGAAAAAATCTTGTTCCCTTTAGAGGCCTCTTTGGCAAACCTTTCCTCTGTCTGCACCTTTGCTCTCCTCACTGTCTTGCATGCTTCCTTCTGTTTTACTAGGTATACCTACCTGTCTTCCTCTCTCTTTGTTTCTATACACCTCTTGAAGGCCATCCTTTTTTCCTTCACCACCATTTTCATTTCCTTAAAGAACCATAACGTCTCTTCTTCCTTTGCTATTACTCACTTCCTTCACACAGAGGTTAGTTAACTTAATTGTGCTCTACCTTATTTTTCCCAGTGTTCTTCTACCCCTCCATAGCAATTGCCCCTTTGAGGCAGTTTCTGAGGCAGTTTCCAATTTCTTTTAAATCCACGTGTTGTTTATGTTGAACCATACTGTATGTTGATCATCAATATTCAGGGGACTGCCCACTGTGATGTCTGCAATGCTGTCCCTGTTTGTAAGCTCCAGGTCCAGCACTGCCTGTCATTAGTGGATTCTTTGACTAGCTCTCTGAGAAAAGTCCTTTGAAGGGAGTCAAGTATGGTCCTGCCCCTTGTTTTTTTTTTTATTTAGTTATCTAACCAGGAGTGTTGTACTGTTGTAAATTTGTTATATATTTTTAATTGTTTATTAACCATCTGTATTGAAATTTCTGAGCAATGGATGCCAACAAAACTGAGCAAGGCTTATTTGTTTTCCTAAATAAAACAAAAAAAACCTATGGGGCCTGATAAACATCACAGAAAGGCATTACAAAGCTGCTCAGCTAGTCCTGTGGAGTTGACCTTAGCAGGACACTCAAGGCCAGCATTCATTTCCACCTAGCAGGCTATTCCCTCATGCACATTGCAGGTGGGTGCAAGGGATGGCTGGGGTCAGAGTTGCTGGGGACACCAATCTTCCTATCAGAAGCCCCGTCTAGCAACAATGTTGATCTCCTACTGCATGTGGGCAATACCTGGCCAGGATTGTTGTATACTTTTTTGGGTACATCAGTGTTTAGTAAAAAAAAAGTAAACAGAAGAATTGCTTGCCAAGGGTCTCCCAATCCTGCATGGGTCTTTGTGTTTGGGTTCAGGAGTTTCAGTCTTCTGGGACCCAGTTTGTTTTGGCTGAATCTGTGAAAGCTTGTAGCAGCTTGTATGTGAGTATGGCTGGCCCTTCAGCTGCTGTATTTTAGAGAGTTTTCAGTTAATTCTACTGTCTTTCTGTTTGGGCTCATTAGTTTCAGGCTTCTGTGACTCAGTTTGTTTGGGATAAATGTGTGGAGGCTTGTAGCAGCTTGTAAGTGGATGTGGCTGGCTCTTCAGCTGATGTAATGAAGAAGCCTGCAAAGCATCACAGGAGGCGGGATTTTGGGGGCATGGCCAGGGCTACCTGAATGGACAAGTGGGGTGGAAGGCAAGCAAGGTCCACCCAGAAGGGGCAGAGGGGGGTGGTAAGTGTTCCCAGGGGAAGGAAGCTTGCCACCAGGGACAGGGAGGGGCTAAACATACAAAAAGGACTGCACAGGAGGATGTCCTCCTCATTACTCCTTTTCCCAGGTTGCAAGCAGAAAGGATCAGCAACAAGACTCCATGGCATTCCAGGAAGGTAAGGCCAGGCTTGAGCTTGTGGCTGCATGGTGTAAAAAGCAAGGTTGTGGACTGGGAAACTGAGGCCAGGGCCTGATAGGCTTAGCCCTGGTGTTAAGAATGATGGGCTCAAAGCTCACTGATGGCGTTGGGGGAAGGTTTAAAAAAAAAAGCTGAACTAGTCAGAGGTTTGCAGGCATTAGAGAGTAGAAGTTAAGGGCACTGCTTACAAACCTGGAAACCTATGGACCCAAAGGGCTGGGTTTGAATCTAAAGACTGGGGTTTGAATCTCACCAATCCCACTTGCTAAGTGCATGATCTTGAGCAAATTGCTTAATTTAGCAGAAGCCAAAGGGAGTCCATCTCCCCTCATGTATTGCCCTACTCGATCCAGCATGGAGGTCAGGTGAGTGCTGCTTAGCAGTGGTTGTGGCCCGTCATGCGGCAGGCAAGGGTCAACCAGTGGGGCGGGGGGGCATGTGGCGGCCCATTCTGGGGTCCCTGGGAATTGACTCTGGCAAAAAAGTGGCTGCAATGAGTAAATTATGCAGGTGAATTAGGCAGGAGGCTTACCTGTGCATGGCCGCCCGAAGAAAAGGTGAGTAGACTCCTCCAAGCAGGCATGGTCCTGGCATATCCCAGTATTTCTGAGTTCGCTGGCCTGGTGATCCTTGGTCATGAGCCAGAGAGTGTGCTTCATCCTGGTGCAAGCAGCTGCTGAATGCCCATGACAGGAGTAGTGGCTCCATGGTGGGGGTTCTGAGTCCTGGCGAGGCCAGGCGATGGACTCACAGTCGGGAGGGTTACCAGCAGGTGAGCTGTTTCAGCCCAGATCAGTTCGGCCACTGCAGCAGCACATGCAACACTGTGAGCATGTCCCAAACAGGAAGTGCAGGTTTTGAATCCTGCAAATCAGGTTTATGATCCAGCCTCCTCCCTACGGCTACCAGTGGGTAAGCCCCATGGGTCCTTCGGCCTGCGTGAGGCTGTTTGGTACAGTAGATGGTTCTCTTGGCACTTTCAGTCAGATGGAGTGTGCATAGGTGCACCGGACATCAGAGGAGTGATGAGCAGTGGGGGGGAAGGGTGGCAAACACATGGTGGTGTTGGCCAAGTGGCTACCCCACCTCCAGAAAGGCAATGCAGTCGCTCTGCTTCACATCTCACATAAAAAAAAAAAAGAAATTTTACAAATAATAAAGACAGGGGTTTGGAGGGGGGTGAAGCAGTTAATTGCCTGTCTGGTAAAGTGATCATTAATTTTCCACTAAAAAAGCATTATGGTGGCCTATAGTACAACTACCGGCTGGAAAACTGGAGTAGTTAGTGCTTTTCCTGGGGAGGAAAAGCCATTACACTTACCAGACTATGTGCCAACTAATAGCAAGTAAGGTTGGGGGGGTTTATATATTAAATATAACATCCAAATGGCTGGACGGGTACACACCAGACAAAGGGGGCCAACATAGTGCAATGGGTAAGAGCTCTGAGCAGTAGAGCTGGAGAATGTGGTTGTGCCCCACAAATCATCATTTACAGGGGTGGTTATGAGCAAAATAAATTGCTGGTCATATTAAAAAATAAAATTAAAAGAAAAAATTCTATTTGTCGGATATTGAGATTCTTCAATGGTCAATGACCCACTGTTGTATGACAGCCAAAGTTTACGCAACAGCAAAGGGAGGTGGCCGTGCCTGTGTTTCTCATTTCAGATCAACAAGCGACACCTAGCAAAGATGAGTGGAGACTTATAGCAACAGCTGGCGGACCTTGTGCAGGGCAAGGGCAAGGCTTGGTGGGATGCACTCTTCACGGATCAGGGTGAATGGGAGGGGCCAGGACCTTTAGGGCCAGTGCCCCACCTGAACATAAGAACCCAGTCAAGGCAGTCCTGGATTAGCATCCGGGCAACCCGATGGTACTGACTCAGTCGATAGACCCTGTAACCCTGCCGGGGGTGCCTGGCATACTGGGCCAAGTGCCAGACAAGACACTGCCCATGATGGATGATTAGCCGGTGCTTCCACCACCACCCAAGAAAGCCCGCAAGAAGAGGTGTGATCAAGGACCAGCAGCAACAGAGCAAGTAACAGGTATGCTTCAATTAGACCAGCTGTTGGCAGATGAGCTGAGGGCCTTGATAAGGAGTGGAGGTGCCCCCCAAAAGAAACGGGGGCAACCTTGACAGAGGGTCAGCAAGGCAGGTTCCATAGACCTGGAGCTAATGAGACCAGTGAGCAGGAACTCGGGGGTGGGGACAGCAGCATCACCAAGCTTGGGGTAGCCAGGGAGCCTGCTGTTAGGATTGCCTTCCCTGCCACAGATAAGCCTGGGGGTCCCACAGCAAGTGGGGTTAAGCCAGGCAGTCATGTCTCAGGTGTTTACTCCATCTTGGGTGGTTGGTCTGGGTCAGCGACAGCAACATAGAAACATAGAATTTGACGGCAGATAAGGACCGCTTGGCCCACCTAGTCTGCCCATTTTCCTACCTAACAGATAAGCTGCAGATCCTAGTTAACCAACAGCTTACTTCCTCTTACCCGCCCCTTGGACTGCCTTATGCCTGTCCCATGCATTCTTGAAGTCCACCACTGTTCTTGACTCCATGACCTCCTCAGGGAGGCTGTTCCATGCATCCACAACCCTCTCAGTGAAAAAATACTTCCTCACATTACCCCTGAGCCGTCCCCCCTCTATCTTCAAATTGTGCCCCCTTGTTCTTGCACATCTCTTTTGATCACAGCAGATTACAGTGGCTGGCCAGGTCACGCAATCCCCTGCAGTGCCCTATAGCCTTGCCAGGGTGATGCCCAGTGGGGGTGGTGCCAGGCTTGCAGATACCGGCCAGGGACCTGTGCCTGTCAGGGGTAGAGCAAAAGCCTGTTAACATTGCTGGCAAGGCAGGATAGTGCCCAGTCTAGCACAGTCCTGACACTTCCAGCTTTGGGCAGAGAGCCCGGAAGTTGGAGCACAACAGGGCAACATCACAACCACAAATCACAGTACAGGAAGGAGCAGTGAGTTTTTTGTCACTGGCCGAGCCCATTGGTTCACACTTGCCAGACAAGGTGAGGCAACAGATTACTAAATGAGAATACGTAGACATCTTTTCCCTGCTCAACCAGCCTAAGGAGCCGGAGAAAGACAAGAAAGAAAAAGATGGAGATAATGCGGTAAAACAGAAGCACAAACTGACAATGCGCTGGACTTGGGAGAATTGGGCAGCAGGTTTTGCAATATACGCAGGCATACTTACAGAAGGCAGCCCTGGGAAAGCAGAGGGGCTGTTGGTTTACTTTAGCAGGATAATGACCATGCATGCTAGTAAACTGGATGGGGGGTGGTTGGAATATGATGAAGAATACCAGAAGAGAAAACAGTTAGATATGGGGAGGTCATAAGCAGTGTTGAATCTACCACTTTTGTGGACAATAGACTTGGGAGGAGGGGTACAGTGTACGGATGATGGATTTATGGTGAGGCGCCCCCCTTTGCCCAAAAAAGGGTACATGGGGTTAATGAGGGTAAAGGGGGTGCAGGAAGGGGTGCTGTTTTAACTACAACCAAGGGGCATGTAAGACCGAACATTGCAAATATAAGCATGAGAGCATGGCTTGTGGAAAACCCCACCCTTTTCAAAAATGTGGGAAGGCTGCAGAGTCCGGGACTGGGAAAGCCTCAAATTTTCATTCCTTTTGGAAAGGAGAGGCCAAAGCTGCCAACCGCAATCAAGGTAGAAAGTATTGAAGGGTGGATGTCTAACTACCTGGATAGGATGACTGCTTGGTCATTGGCAAAAGGATTCAGGGAGGGGTTTCACATACCATACCAGGAACCAAGAAGGGCATATGAAGCAGAGAATCTGAAATCTGCCAAGGATCAACCGAATATCATGTGAAAGAAACTTCAGAATGAGTTGGCTGCGTGGTGAATTAGTGGCCCTTTGCCACTCCCCCCAACCCTCACCTCAGGGTGTTACCTACTGGTCTAGTTCTCAGAAAAGTGCTGGGCGAGTTTCGGATGATAAATCATCTGTGTTACCCAGAGTGGGATTCGGTCAACCATTATAGTGACCCAATGCATACTGCAGTGTTTTATGCATTGTTTAATAGGGCAGTTGAAGTGGTACACCAGATGGGTCTGGGCACCCTCTTTGGGAAGGCCCCCATAGAGTCAGCCTTTCATTTGTTCCCTGTTCACCCAGAGGACAGGGAATTGTTGAGCATGAAATTTGAGGGGCATTACTATGTCAACAATTGCATGCCCATGAGTTGCGCTGTGGCATGTGCTGTCTTTGAACAGTTCAGCACATTCCTGCACTGGGCCACAGCTCAGAAAGTTCAGCTCAACCATGTAGTGTACTACCTGAATGACTTCCTATTTATAGGAAAGGCCAGCACGGGGCACTGTGCACAGCTTATGGGAGCCTTTCAAGAGGTGTGCATGGAGCTGAGCGTCCCTGTGACAAGTGATAAGACTGAAGGGCCATGCACTCGACTTTCATTCCTGTGGATTGAAATAGACATGAGGATGCAGGGGTAACCCATGAGGTGGGTGCATAAGGAAGGGCACCATCCATAACGGTGACACCTTCCCGGGGCAATCCCTAATGGCGATGGGAGGGTAGGGCAACTGGATGAGGGGGTGGGTGAACTGGGCGACAGGATGTCGCTATCGTGTGTATGCAGGGGGTTAGTGAGCATGGTGAGCAGGGGCTGGGAGGGGACAGAGAGGCTGTAGGGGGTGGTGCTGCAGTAGATGGCCTAACTGTGTCATGGCATCGGGGGTTAGCTACTGGCTGGTGTGGCTGAGGTACCGGGTTCGAGTCCAGGCACTGGGGCAACTTTATTGCACCAGTCTGGATCTTTATTTTTTAATAGCTTTCACCCCCTCGACATACCCCCCTGGAGTTGAGAATTGTTAAGTAGGGGTGTGGGGCAAAGCCCCTCCGAAGGGTGTGTGTGGAGGGCACAGTCCCACCACAGAAGCATTTGAAATGTCTCTGGCACTGTTGTCTTGTCGCGCTAGGGGTTGTCAGAGTGCCGTAAAGCTTTTGGCATCTTCAACCGTGTGATAACAGAGACATTCCTTAGGTGTCAGCTGCTATCACATAGACCCATGTGCAGGTATTTTGGCTACCCAGTGAAAGTTGGTGGCACTGTGGGCCAGATTAGACTCTGTAATAAAAGCCCACAAGGTCACTTTGTGTGAGCTTCAGCAGTTAGTAGGTCACCTGAATTTTGTTTGCTGGGTCCTTCCCATGGGCAGGACCTTCATGAGGTACTTGGCAGGGATAGGAGCGGGTTGCAATAGACCACACCACAGAATCCATGTTACAGCAGCAATGAGGGACAATTGTAGCATATGGCAGGTATTTTTGTGATGCTTCAATGGGGTGCCTCTGTGGCCAGTACTGGTGACCAGTCAAGAATTGGAACTGTTTACAGACACCTCAGGTGGCCTGAGCTTTGGGGTCTTTCTACAAGGCAAATGGTGTGCAGTCCAGTGGCCAGCAGACTGGGATAAGCTGGGCATTTCAAAGCAGATTATAGTCTTGGAATTCTTTCCCATAGTAGTGGCTTTTGTTATCTGGGCTGACCTGCTCAAGGACAAACCAATCACTTTTAGGTCTGACAATACCAGCATAGTGCATGCCATAAATAGACAGCTGAGGGGGCAAGGACCCAATGGGCAACCTCATATGGGTTTTTGTATTGAAATGTTTATTGTTGAACATCAACTTTAAGGCATAGCATGTCCCAGGTATTGAGAATGGTATACCTGACGCTCTTTCTTGGTTATAGTAGAAGAGGTTTTGAGAACTGGTGCCAGCAGCAGACAACCAGCCCAGGGAAGTCCCAGCATTCTTATGAGAATTGATAACCCAGAAGACTGGGCATTACTGAGGAATTCACTAGCACCTAGGACACAAGCAGGGTACCAGACAATTTCTTGGCACTGTAGCAGGAGCAAGGGTGGACAACAGCATGGCCGATCCCAGTAAATCAGCCTTGTGAATATGTTTTGTACAAGAAACATGGGGGGGCTATGCTGGCTATGGTGCAGCAGCACATGGCTGGCATAGTATGGTTCCAGAAGGCCAGGGCTATGCAGATACTATGAGGGCTTTCCCCCTTCAGAAGATGCTAAAAGGTTGAGTGCTCGTGGCTCCAAGGAGTCCAGATTCCTGACACCCTATTAGCCCTGTTATATTTAAACAAATCTGGGACAAACTTCCAATGGTATGCTCATCCCCAGATGAAACATGACTTTTCCGGACAGCTTACTTGGTGGCATTTTGTGGGGCCTTTCGAGAGTCTGAACTCGTACAGCCCAACAAGGCTCCAGGGCTCCCACTGGCACTGAGAGACAATGACGTTGAAGTTTCAACATTGGGAGTCTTCATGTGCCTATGGAAAAGCAAGATGGATCAAGAAGCCAGGGGGCATTGGTGCGGCTTAACGGCGCCCCGGGGTCTCCAATGGGATATTTAAGCATGGATGCAGGACTACATAAGCCAGTGACCACATACCGGTGCAGGGGTTTCTTTACACACGGAGATGGGACGCCAATGACGCGTGTCAGTTCTGTCACATGTTGCAGAAAACCCTGCTGCAGCAGGGCTTCAAAGCAGATCAATTTAATACCCATTCCTTTAGGACTGGCGCGGCATCACATCCATGGGTTGAGGGTTTGTCAGACAGTCAGATACAGGCGTTAGGCAGATGGAGGACACATACATTTGAAAAATGTGTTAGACCTCACAAGCTAGAACTTCTTTTACTTTGTTTGCACAGGTGTTGCAGTCTGTACAATGCAGATTTGGATTTGTGGCCACTCTTACATACACTGGACAGCCAATCAGGCCCGGTAGTACCAAGCAGGAGCAAACTTTTTCTTAGCACTGGAGTGGACCGAGGTGCACTGGTTTGATCATCACGGAATAAGATGGGCCGAGCTACTTACAAGGTTATGAGGTGAAGCCCAGAAGAGGGAACAACCCACAATGTTGTTGATTAATTTAGGGGGAAATTATTTGGGATCCATACCGGCGAGGGTGTTGAAAGACAGGGTGAGAAAGGACGTGATAATACTGAAGCAATGGAGGCTACAAGTGCATATTATTTGGTCATGCATTGTGCAAAGGCAACAATGGTGGCACGTCTGGAACATCAGGGCAATAGAAAAGGTGCACCAGCTGTAGAACTCATCTATGGGGCCAGTTATAGATTCTGTGGGGGGGGGGGGTGGCAAGAGTGAGTCCTCCAGACATAAGTGTTAAAAGGCCAGGTCTGTATTGCAAGGATGGGGTACATCTGTCAGAGGAAGGGCTAGATAAGTTCTTGGGGTATATACAAAGAGCAGTGGATAAAGTGTGTCGTGAAGTGTTTGTGGGGGCTTGAGCAGGTGAATGCTCATCCTGTGGTGGCTTGATAGTCTTGGAAGGCTGTTCGGAGGGGGTAACAGGGGATCACATATCTTGATCAGCCAGATCTCTCTGAGGCTGACGAGAGGGCAGGCCTAAAGACTGGTGTTCCTTCCCTGCAAAAGGGGGGGCAGTTGGATAGGCACCCTCTTTGGGCATTTGCCCGCAGCATGGTGGGTCCACTGACAGGGAAGGAATAGGTCGCAGCCAGTCAATTGAGCCATCCCTCATGCCCAGAGGTGGTGCCCTCATGGGGTCAGGATTGGTGGTAAGGCGGCCCCCCCTCCTCGGCTAGAGGGAAGGGTCAATCACCAGTAATTTTGCCAGCTCTAACATGAGCATCATTGCTTCCAAGGCTAACTAGCTGCACACATCATGCTGATACTAATGTAAATATTGATAATTGGTTTAATACATGGCTGTGGCCAGTTTCTCCAAAGTTCGTTGTTGTCTCATTCTGTTCAGGTGACCAAGGTATGTGCCCTGCAAGACAAGTATTTAAGGGGAGTTTTCAGTTAATTTAATTGTCTTTGTGTTTGGGTTCAGGAGTTTCAGGCTTCTGTGACTCAGTTTGTTTGATCTAAATTTGTGGAAGCTTGTAGCAACTTGTAAGTGGGTGTGGCTGAATCTTCAGCTGCTATATTTCAGGAGAGTTTCATTTTTTTGTATGATCTATTTTTCCGTCCGTGCTCGCTGGTCCTCCACTCCTTCGGGCTCTTGCCAAGTTCCCCCTGACCTCTTCTGTTCTTGCCTGACCCTCCTCTGATTCCCCAGATCACAGCCAACCCCCGGGATATCCCAGTGTATCCCTTCACTAGGCGGGTCCCTCTCCTCCGAGGGGGAAGGCACCGGCGGGGGAGGATAGCACCAACACACACTTCTAGGGCCCGGGGATGCTGCTGGGGAACAGGAGGCACCAGAAAGGCACTGGAGGCCCTCAGGAACAGAGATCTGACATCTGGAGGCCAGCAAGCAATTTTTCTGGCTTTTTTCTTGAGGTGCATGACGTCCGGACATCAAGGCGAGAGCCAACGTCTGTCACGCACCACCCCTAATGACCCCGACATGCTACTGGCCTCCGCCAGTGGTCGCTTCAGCACCGGGTCACGACCCCTACCCTTCCTGGAGACAGCGAGCAGTCATGGGACGCTCAAGCTGCCCCCCCCCGGCCGGACCTCCAGAGTCCCGAGCTCATTCCCGAACCCAGGTCGCTGGCATCGCAAGCGGAAATCCAACCGCTGTACCGACGGGCCGGCTCAGGAGAATTTTCAGTTAATTTCACTCTCTCTTTGTGTTTGGATTTAGGAGTTTCAGGTTTCTGGGACTCAGTTTGTTTGGTTAAATTTGTGGAAGCTTCTAGCAGCTTGTAAGTGGGGTGTGGCTGGACTAGCCACTGTCTGGGAACTCCTTGGTTGATTGTTTTTGGACACAGCCTGTGGAGAGACTTGTAACTTCTCTTGAGCTATATAAGAAGTAACATGCAAGTGTTTGTTTAATGCTGTTTAACTTTTGATTCAGCTTTAGGTTTAGGCTTGGAAAGGGGACAGGCTCCCCAGAATTAACTATGAGACAGTTGGATAGTGGGTGTAGTGGAAGTTTTAGTTAGGGGTAACATTGTGCCATACTTGGGAACATGGAACCTTGGGGACACAGTGGTGGGAAGTGGGACTGGATCAGGGAAAAGGATGGTGGAAGTTAGTGGAGGCGGCAGAGTGGGGGGCACACCCAAGGGATGGTCAGTGGCAGCATAAAGGGAGGGGGGATTGGTGGGTGGAGGGGGGTGGGGGATACAAAGGGAAAGGATAGAGGGGTGTAACAACTGTGGAACAGCCATATTCATGTTCACCCTGTGGAGGTTGGGGGGAATGCTCAATTTGCCAAAGGCTAAGGAGATTGGAGGAGGAGCTATCATGACTAAAGGGAGAAATGTCTTGGCTAAGGGGTGATATGTCTTGGCCAGAAAGAGGAATAGAAAGGAGAAGCACAGAAGGCAGCTGGGTAGGGTACAATAGACAGGATGAAGGAAGGGACAGAGGTAGAAAGTGCAGATCACACGAGATACAGGGATGGGGTGGTAGTACCAGTGCAGGAGACAGTGGCACAATGGGTGCCAGCAGGAATGATCTTGGATACACAACAGGGTCAAACAGGTATTGGCCATTGACTGAGATGACAGGTGTCGGAGGGCTGGAGGAGGAGCATCCAGCAGTATTGGAGAGAGAAAAAGTTCAGAGGGTGAGAGGAATATGGGGGCACAAATGGGGGTGTCAGGAAGAAATGGACACAGGGTGGAGTACTGATGAGGGATGAAGAATAGAGGCAGATGAAGGGAACAAAGTGCAGAAGGTAGAAGGTGCAAGGAATTGGAAGGAGTGGGAGGAAACAAAGGAAGCAGAGAGAGAACGTGATGGAACCTTAGCGTTAGAGGACTCAGGTGCAATAGCTGCTGGACAGGGAAGGGTCGATGACCGTGACAGGGATGGGGATGGAAGGGGAGGTGCAACCAGAGGGGGTGTGTGTGTGGAGAAGGAGGGGCTATAGTGATAGAGGATTCTAACCTGAAGGGGATTGGGGGGAAGGGTGAAAGACTCAGTCAGATATGGGTGGAACCTGTACCAGGATTGACAGCAGACAGGGCAGGCAGGCTCTGATGAAGTGTGTCGGGAGAAGGACAAAGTCTCAAGTGGTGGTACAAGTAGGCACTAATGACCTGGGGAGCTGCACGGTGGAGGAGGTAAAGGGGAGATATGAGGAACTGGGGAAGTTATGCTCAGAGACTGGGAGCTTTGTGGCCTTCTCAGAGATGCTACCAGTTCCAAGGGCTAGCAGTGCAAGAAGAGTAAGGATAGTACAGTTCTAATCCTGGCTGAGGGAGTGGTCTAGCTCACAAGGGTATGGGTTTATGGGTAGGAGGATTGGGAGAGAAATGGAAAAACAGGGAACTGTACACAAAGGACAGTTTACAACTGAGTGGTGTGGTTAAGGGGGTGTTTAAGAGTAAGTTAGAGGAATATATAGTTTCAAAGGGGTATTTAAGCTAGCTGGGGGGAGGTGAGTGTGCAGCCAGCATGCAGGGCCACCAGAATGGGGAGCCAAACAAGCTGTCCCCCCAAGAAAACAGGGAATGCAAGGGAAGGGGGTCTCAGAAGGGAGGGAGCAGTCCATGGGGCCGGGGGGGTGGATGGGATTGGGTGGAGGGCGGTCTTCCTAAATACGAGTAGTCTAGGTAATGAAATAGCTGAGCTTCAGGCACTCTTGGCTGAGGGGAGGGTGGACTTCGCAGCTATAACTGAGACTTGGGCCACCCAACACTAGGATTGGGATCTGGCAATCCCAGGGTATAGAATTTACTTGAAGGACCGAGGGCTAGGTGGGGGGAGGGGTGGCACTCTATGTGAGGGATGGGATCAGATGCATGAGAGACAAGGGTGAGGAAGAAAGGGCTGAGGCACTGCGGGTGCAGCTCCCGGACACCAAGGGTAGAAAGTTGAGGCTGTGGGTGGTGTACAGACCTCCTGCTCAGTCCAAGGAGCTGGCCAAGGAGTTAGCAGAGCAAATTAGCAGGGTATGTAGAAAAGGGAGTCTGAGATTGTAGGGGATTTCAATCTGCTGGGGGTGGATTGGAGCACCCCTGCCACTTTAAGTGCCAGGGAACAGGTACTCCTAGATGCAATCCAGGACAGTCTTCTGACACAGCTAGTCAGCTGGCCAACTCGGTTAGGTAACACGCTGGATCTGGCACTGGTGAATGGGGAGGCCATGAGGGAAATAAGGGTGGAGGACCCACTAGCTGGAAGCAACCACCAATCGATGTGGTTCACACTCAGTTTGAATAAGGAGACTGGGGGCTCTGTAACAAACGTGATGGACTTCAGGAGAGCGGATATCAGGATGATGCAAGAAATACTGCAGGGGCAATTAGCAGGGATTAGGCCAGAGATGGATGCCACAACAAAAGTGGGATATTATTAAAATTGGGATGGCAGAGGCTATGGAGGCTTGCACCAGGTCCCAAGGCAAGAAGAACAGAGCCAAGAAGCCAAGGTGGCTGCACAGCAAAGTGATGGAGTGGGTGAGGGCAAAGAGGGCTGCGTTCCAGAGATTCAGGAGAACAGGGAGGGGAGAGGACAGGGAGGCATATGAGAGTTGGTCCAAGGAGGTTACCAAGCTGGTGAGGGAAGCAAAGTCTCCAGAGAGCTAATGTTAGTTCAGGGCATTAAGGGAGGGGGAAAAATACTTTTTTAGATATATGAGGAAAAAAGGAAGTGCAGAGACAACATAGAGTGGATAAAGAGGGGTGGGAAGTAGGTGGAAAAGGGAGTGGAACAGGCAGAAGCACTGAATGAATACTTTTGTTCCATGTTCATGCAGGAAAAGGATGGTCCACTACCTCCATGGATGAGGAAGGTGGAGTTATGTGAGAGAGGATGATGGACAGACGAATTAAGAATAGCGTGTTAGAGGGTATGAGAAAACTAAGGGCGGACAAGGCACCAGGTCCTGATGGCATTCACATATGAGTGCTAAGAGAGATGGCAGAGGTGCTGGCCAGGCTGCTGGTGGACCTGTTCAGCACCTCCCTGGACATGGGTTATGTGCCACAGGACTGGAGGGTGGCCCATGTAGTGCCCATTCACAAGAGTGGCCCAAGGGATGAACTGGGAAACTATTGACCCCCCAGTCTCACATCCATAGTGGGTAAACTTATAGAGATGATACTGAAAGAGACACTGATGGCATTTCTGGAGGGAAATGAACTCCAGGATTGGTGGCAGCATGGGTTTATCTTGGGAAGGTCTTGTCAGATGAATCTACTCTACTAGAATTTTATGACTAGGTTACAAGAGAGCTGGATAACGGTCACGCTGTGGATGTCCTATACTTGGATTTCAGCACACCTTCTGTTCAATGCCTTACAGGTGGCTAGGGTGGGAAACTGACTTCTGTAGAGATGGGGGAGAAACTAACAAACTGGATAGGGAACTGACTGAGGGTGAGGCAGCAATAGGCGGTGGTGGGGACTCTCAGCAGCTAGGCCAGTGATGAGTGGAGTACCTCAAGAGTCTGTGCTGGGTCCATTTCTGTTTGGGCTATTCATTTCAGATATCTCGCACAGAGTTGGGAGCAGGATTAGTCTGTCCACATATAATACTAAATTGGGGGTGGTAGTTGATGAAGTGGACAGGTGGAAACAACTATAAGGGGACCTAACCAAACTAAAAGAGTCATTGGAGAGGTGGCAGCTGGGCTTCAATGTGAAAAAATGCAAGGTTATGCACTTTGGGGCAAAAACCCAAATAGGGACTATTAGTTGGGTGGGGTGAGTCTGTGGGGCACTGAGAAAGGGAAGGACCTTGGGGCATTGATAACAGGGAGCATCAACAACTCTGCTCAATGCAGGAAAGCCGCAGCTAAGCCTAACAAGATGCTGGGGTGTATTTTAAGGGGATTTTCATCCAGGCATAGGGAAGTGATCCTGTCCCTCTACAGGTCATTGGTCAGGCCACACTTGGAGTATTGTGTGCAGTACTGGCATCCATATCTGAAGGACATTAAACTGCTGGAGGGAGTGCAACGGAGGACAACAAAAATGTTATGGGGGAAGGAAGGAAAGCCTACGAGGACAGGCTATGTGAGTTGACTATGTAAACCCTGGAAGAGAGGAGGGATTGGGAAGATATGACTGAAACGTTCAAGCATCTGAAGGAGATAAACAAAGCCATGGCTGATGGGTTGTTCAAGTTGAGGAACGGTAGAGACACAAGGGGGCACAGGCTAAGATTAGAGGGTGGAATATTTAGGAGAGAGATGAGGAGACATTACTTCATGGGAGGGTAATGTCAAAGTGGAATGCCCCATCAGAGGGGAAGATATCATGTAAGACAGTGGGAAGTTTTAAAAGGGTGTGGGACAGGGAACGAGGGATGGTCATTGTGAAGAGTGCTGAGAACTGGTGGACTAGTCCTGAGAACATCCTGAAGATGGGGGAGGGGGTTGGGGCAGTTGCAATCTAGGGCTGCTATTTGCACACTTGAGCAGACTTTAATAAGCCATGAGATCTGTTTCTGCTGGCAGTTTCATACGTTCATATGGGGTGGGGGACTAGGCACATCCTGGCATTAATGTATTGAAACTGAAGGGCCCTGCAGGACATTATGCTAGGGACCACTCAGCATTTATGGCTGTTTTTGCTTGTTATTGCATCTTCAGCCTGGAACATGACTGCACCAACATGTCCCCTGCATAATTCAGAGGCATACCAGAATACCGGGTGGACCTCTTCTGGTCACACCTCTCGCCCACCTTCACTACCATTCATCCTCACAGGTAAATGGGAAGTGGTCTGGACAGGTTTTAAGGCATTTGTATCCATGCAACTGTATTTTTCCATCTGTAGGTTGCCACACGATACCAGTAGTCTTTGTAACAAAAGCACACACACTCTACATTGTGCTGGGTATGAAAAGAAGAGTTTGAGCATAAAGTCCAATAAATGTAACTGAAGTAATTGTCTGGCTATAAGTTACACAGCATGAACAAAAAACACTTTAACGAACAACAAAAATCAGTAATTTTCACAAAAAAGTGGAAGTTACACTTACTGAAAAAGTGCTTTAAGTAACTGTTTACATGCTTCAGAACTGTCTTCCAAATCTGCCTCCTACAATAAAAAAAATTCATTATCAACTGATTGTTTATATTTGCACAAGAGTATATGCAAGTAATAATACCTGACAGGGTGGGTGGTAATGAGCTATACCCACACACTCAGGGCCATAATGAGGCCCAACACCACCATGGCAGAGCAGCATCACCCATGGAAGTGTGAGTATAGCCCATATCAGCCACCCTGGGGGGGGTATTATTGTGCTTAGAAAATGGTTCGTATGAGACAGTTTAATATAATATTTAAAAAATAAAAAAATAAATTAAAAAATAGTAAAAAAATTGCAACTATTTTGTTTCTTGTAAAGTAGTCCCTTTACTGGTATAGGTGCCTGCAGAAAATACTGAAGTGTTTGAGAGCCATATGTGTGCAGTTATTATGGATTCAATAACCCCCACCCCCCCACACACAACAAAGAGACTGCTAAAGCTGGACTGTGTCAGTTACAGTGCAGTGTTGGGTATTAGCTCCCTTTTTTTAACCTAGTTGGAGAACGGGATCTGACTGCAATGGACATGGCAGAATAGAGGTGAAGCATGATAAGGCATTATGTCAGGGAAGTCAACTTTTTGTTCTATTTGCTAAATATGCTGTCTTCTATTTTACTTCCCTGTACCAGTTTCTTTTCTGTGCAGCTGTGGATCTGGTTGAAGAGCCAGGACCAAGCAGGGAAAAAGCAAGCATAACAGTGTAGTGCTCTTTAAGGAGAGGAGTGGTACTTTCTTGGATTTTGAGTACTGCAGACACAGACATGTTGCTGATTGTGGCAGTAAGGCAAGTGGATATGTAAGTAAATGAGAAAATAGATGATGGGGATGAGTTCAGTTGACTGGGTGATGGTGTCTTACAAAGGACTTTTGCTGTTATTGTTGTTGGGTGGGTAGCAGTAGGTTCTTTTTTCAATTGTAATAGTAGGGGGAGTGCATCACTAACTGGCTCGGTGGGTCAAAGCACTTCATAAGAGACAGAAAAAAGGGGCGCAGATCTAGTTTTGAAAATGTGAGTGGCACCATGATATAGTTAATTAGGTCTGTTGGCACTGCCACTTTTCTTACCTGGGCTTTGCTGTCTGATAGAAACCCAACTTGCCAAGGGCATTAGCCAATCAGAGCCTGGGAAATCCTAAACCCATTATCTAACAGATTTTTTCTTATTGGTTATCCAGCATTACCTTTTTATATTTACTTTCCCCCCTAAATTTCTTTGTGACCTGCACTCCTTTCCTTACTATAACCTATTATTCGACCACTCAGCACTATAGTTCTTCAGTTTGTAAATGGAACTCTCTTAGCACATAGGTAGTATTTTTGTATTTGTCAGAAGCAGGGTGTAATAACTACAGTGATCCTACTATGTTTTGTCAAGGTTTGAGTATGGCAACTCAGAGACTTAACATAGAAAGATAGAAAAATGGAATTTGCCAGCAGATAAGGACTGCTTGGCCCACCTAGTCTGCTCATTTTCCCCCTGCCTATGGTATAGACTTGAGGCAACCCTCAGGGCAGTATTGCCAGATTGTAGGAAGTATATCACTGAGCACAACATGTGCTTACTGAATCATACAAATTTGGTCCTACTAACCCAACTGTAACTGAATTTGATTGGCTGCTGATTTCTTTCAGTGAATTGTTTTTCAGATTTTCTTACTTGCGAATGATAACTTCAGAGGAACATTTTTCATCTGAGTAAGGAATGATGAGGTTTGAAACATATTGCATCCATTGTTCTACTTCTGCATTAAAACTATCTCTACTACATTAAAGTTTGAGGACAGAACATAACCTTTTTACAGTTTCCTGCTATGAAATTCAGTTTCAGTTAGCTTGAAATTAAGTGATGCCAGGCTTCATCTGAAGTCACTGTAAAATGATGTATATTAAGCTTAAAAGCGTTTTCAACATAAAAAGCTTAAGGAACTTCAGAAACCAATATGGGATGAGAACATGGAAGGCATAATGTATAACTACTTCCACTTGAATTGCATTGTATTATAACACATGGTTAGGCCTTGTATTGTATTGTGTGCAACTTGAAGAATGGATGGATAATTAGACTGGCGGCTCATTAATGACTCTTTAGCATTAATGTCAGAGGCTCAAATTTGGCCCAGGTCAGCAGTGCCTGAAATTCATTACTGTCAGATGACTGCTGTCCAGGTCCTAGCACAGTGTATGTCCTCCACACAAAATTGTATTTTAAAGTGATTTTCCAGGATCCAGGCAAACATGTTATAATATAATATTCAGACAGAATGCAGCTTATATTTAATTAATCTTCTGCATTCATCACTCCTCATTTTTGTTACTGATTGTATATATCCACGTTAAAACAGAATATCCCTGTCTCGGACTTGAACTTATCCTCCTGCTTTTTCCTCCATTGAAATCATAGCCCATTGTCTGAGGCCGTGGCCATTTCTATAGTTCCATACTGTGATATACCAATCAAAGAATTATGGCTTCAGGGGAGGAACAATGTAAGAACAGATAAGATCTATGGGAGAAAAATCTTGGTAGGATTTTCCAAAGTCAAAAATTGGGCAGAACTACTAATTATATCAAGTAGGATTTTCAAAGTCATAAATGGGATGCAACTCCTAGTTACAGCAGGAGAGATTTTCAAAAATTATAACATGGGGCTATTTTCAAAAGTTCTGCTGACCTGCAGAATTTCTATCTGTTTTATGGCATATACATCCAGGCCCAGATATTCAAAAGGGTTGCGCATGGTGGAACAGTGTTGCACCATGCACAACCCACTGATGCGCCCTGGTGCAATATTCAAAAGGGAAAAGTGCGCGGCACAAATCCCGATGTGCTGGAGCGCATCAGTAATGTATGCAGGCGCAGGCGGGAGGGGCATGCCCATGCATACCCTGCATAGCCCAATATTCAGCCCAGGATATGGAAAGCCATGCATGCACAATCCCTACCTGCACCAGCACAAAGTTGATAAAAAAAATAAGGAACAAGGGATGGCCACCCACAGGTAAGCTGCCACATTGCAGGGCGCAACACGGCAGCTGCCACCTGAGGGTGGCCACCTGAGCTCCAGATGCACCTGGCAGCACACCCCCATGCCTGATTGGGGGCATCTGTAAAAATAAAAGAAGAATTCCGTCAAATATCCCTGGTGGTCCAGTGGACCACTACCTGCCCAATCGCGTGCATTTGTAAAAGAAAGAATTAATTCCCCAATATCCCTGGTGGTCCAGTGGACCACTATGTGCCTGATTGCGGGCAGTTGTAAAAAAAAATCATATGTCCAATATCCCTGGTGGTCTAGTGGTACCCCTCCCCACCTGCCCACTGAGCCCCACCGTCCCGCTCCCCCCCGGTCAGCCAGCGGATGGCATCACCCCACCCACCTGCCACCCCACCGCCTGCTGACTGACACCGTCAGTAGGGCTGTACACCCATTGGTCCACGGCATGAGCCAATGGGCATGCAGCCCATACCGTACTACACATTCCAGATATGTGAATGATCCCAGGTTGCACCTGTAAAAAAGCTTTCAGCTTAGTGTGTCTCACCTGGTTAAACCTGGCTAATAGCTTGGCAGAAGACACCAGGAGAAAGGACTGCTGTTTGACTGGACTTCTCTGCTGGGACTAAAGAAGAAGAACTTTTGTACTTGGACCTTTAATTTAGGATAAAAAAAAACTAACAAACAAAACAAAAAAAAAGTGTGTGTTTGTCTGAGTTAACTGAACTGAATGGGTATCTGAACAGTTATCTAGGTGTAAATCTCAGGTGATTGAAAGGACTTAATAGCTGTGAGGTTTAAATTACTTGTAGAAAGATCTAGTAAGTAGGGGGAGTGGCTTAGCTAGAAGGAAGCTACATTTAAAGACTGCCTTAGAAAGATTCTACTAATAGCTTGGCAGAAGACACCAGGAGAAAGGACTGCTGTGTGACTGAACTTCTACTGGGACTATATTGCCCTCCTTCCCTCCCTCCACCCCCAGCCAAAGCTAGTTCTATTTTATAGGCACAGGATTTGACTGACAACAGGAACTTCCTGTTTGGGAGCAGGAAGTGGTTAGTGATCACAGAACCACCAAAGACCCACCATCCTAGAAGGGCAAGAGTAGCTCTCCGGCCCCCTCTAGCTGCTGGAGGTCTGCCTCTGAGCAAGTAAGTGGTCTACTGAGAAATATAGGATATTCTTGTCTCAGAACAGGACAGTCAGGACCTTAAAGGGCACACAGGCAGAAAGTAAGGAGAGAGAGAGAGAGAGAAAAAAAAAAAACAGAGGAAAGAGTAAGGATTGCAAACAGTTAAGGGGCCAGAAATAAGACATGATTGGAGTGGTGCAGTGCAGTGGCTGTGGAGCAGCAGTCTTCCGGGAGACGTTCTGGAGGATGCGATGTTGTCCCATCTGCAGGCACCTCTCTGGGCTGAGGGAGGAGGTTGCTCATCTCCAGGCTAGGTTGGCCAGGATTTGTGGGACCTCCGCTTCCTTCCAGGGACCACCAGTGCCACTGCCGTTGCCTCAGAGGTTGCCAAGAAAGAGGAGTGGTTGGACCACAGTGGGCTCAGGGAGGGTGAGAATGGTGGAACAGAGGCATACCTCCAGTTGTACCTCTCCACACCCTATGCCATTCTGGCAAAGTGTGGTTCCTCTATGGAGACACCAGCAGTGCAGACCAAGGAGGATGTTGGGAACCTCCACAAGGGAGACCCACAGGAGGAGGGCAGGCGACCCTGCAGGGAAGGAAACAACCCTGGTGGGGACTCCATTGTTAGGAAGGTAGAACTGGGGAGGAAGGGAGAGGAGGAGGTGCCTGCCTGGCACCATGGCTTGAGGTACAGGAGCTAATCCTCAGGATTGCCGTGAGCAGCTGCACAGGGAGGGAGCTGGATGTCATTGTCCACCTAGGGACAAATGATCTGGCTAAGAAAGGATTAGAGAAGTGCAGGAAGAGTTTGTGGAATTGGGGAGGGCCTTTAGTCCAAGTAGCCGCATGATAACCTTCTGGAGGTGCTGCCCATCTATGGCATAGGAGGCTAGGGTGTTCCGCACCATGGGATTCAATCAGTGGTTAAAAACTGTGTGGAGCTCAGGGTTTGGCTTCATTGGGGACTGGGGTCCACCTGGAGTGATGCAAGCCTATACTGGCATGATGGGCTGCATCTGTCCGGAGAGGGAACCAGGATCCTAGGTGATAGGTTTAAATGCTTCATCGGCTAGTTTTTAAACTAGCCAAGGGAGTCACTGGAAAGGAGCAGGAATACCTAGGCCCCAAATAATCATGGTAGTACGGCAAACATCAACATAGAGGTGTCGATAGGGAGAAGGGCAGGGGTAAATGGAGAAAGTGACAAAGGCAAGAAGGACAGGGATGGGGCAAAAGGGAGTAAGGCCATCAGGAAATGGAGGGTAATGAGTACCAATGCCCATAGTCTGGGCAACAAGCTCCCTGAGCTGGTGGCCTTGATGGAAGAGGGATGCCTGGATATCATAGCAGTCACAGAAACATGGTACAGAGAACCATGACTGGGATGTTAACATACCAGGGTACATAACCTACAGGAGAGACAGGCAGGGAGAAGAGGGGGAGAAGCTCTCATGTAAAGGAAGGGATAAAAGCAACTGAACAAAAGAGTAAACAGGGAAGAGAGGAGGCACTGTGGGTCACCTTTGGAGACTGGAAAGGGCACTCAATCCGCACAAGGGTTAGCACAGACCCCCATGTCAGGGGAGAAATGGACAAGGATATGATAGAAGGCATTCTAAGAATGGCAGAGAAAGGGAGATACTGTTGATGGAGATCTGAACATGCCAGATGTTAACTGGAGCACATTTGCTGCAGTCACGATCCAAGAGCAGGGCCATTCTTGATGCCCCTACAGGTGGCAGGCCTTAGACAGCTAGTTTCGGAACCCACTCATGAGGGAGCAATCTAGACCTAGTACTCTCAAACGGGGCAGTGAGAGGATCTCAGATCTAGAAGTGGGTTGCCATCTGGGGACAAGTGACCATCAAACAGTGTGGTTCATGTTAAACTCAGCTACAGAGACAAGCCACACAAAGTGAGGGTACTGGACTTTAGGAGGGCTGACTTTGGCAAGATGGGAGAGTGCCTCAGAAAAGCACTAGCAAACAGGCTAGAAGGAGGTGTGGAGCAACAATGGGAATCATCAAAACTGCCATCACAGAGGCAACAAGCCTTTGTGTGAAGCAAATAAACAAATCAAAACGAAAGAAAAAGCCACTATGGTTCTCAAAAGAGGTGGCTGTGAAAGTCAGGAAGAAAAAGATAGCATTCCGGAAGTATAAGGAAACACAGAAGGAGCAGGACAGAGAGCTGTACCAGTTAAGGCAGAAGGAAGCAGGGAGGGAAGTCAGAATAGCAAAGGCCCAAACTGAGGAAAAGATAGCCAACTCAGTTAAGAAGGGGGATAAAACCTTTTACAGGTACATCAGCGAGCCTAGAAAGGCAAAGGGAGGGATAGTGAGGCTGAATAGAATGAACGGTGGGTGGGCAGAGGGGGACAGTGAAAAAGCAGGGATACTGAATGAATATTTCTGCTCAGTATTCACAAAAGAGGAGGGGGAAGTGCCTAATCCAATTAACAGAAGCACTCTTGATAGGGGGGTCGATCCCAGTCCTTTCACAGAACAAAGGGTTCTGCAAGAACACATAAAACTGAAGGTGGACAAAGCAATGGGTCCTGATGGAATTCACCCCAGAATTCTAAAATAATTAAGGGAGGAACTAGTGAAACCACTGGCTACTCTTTTTAATAAATCATGGGAGGATGGTGTGGTACCCGAGGACTGGAGGAAGGCAGATGTGATTCCACTTCACAAAAGTGGGACCAAGACAGAGGCAGAAACAGACCTGTCAGTCTGACCTCTGTGGTAGGGAAAGTGATGGAGTCACTTCGAAAGAAAGAATAGTTGAGTACCTAGAGGCCAGTGGAGCACAGGACCCAAGGCAGCATGGGTTCACAGCGGAAGGTCATGTCAGACGAATCTAATAGATTTCTTTGACTGGGTGACCAAAGTAGTAGACCAGGGAGGGGCTGTGGACATGGCCTACTTAGACTTTAGCAAGGCATTTGACACAGTCCCACACAAAAGATTAATAGTTAAATTAACCAGCCTGGGAGTGGGTCCCAGGGTGGTAGCCTGGGTAAAACATTGGCTGCACAACAGGACACAGAAGGTAATTGTAAATGGAGTCCACTCTGAAGAAAGAGGGGTTACTAGTGGGGTACACTGAGGTTCAATATTGGGTTCTGTCCTTTTAATGTCTTCATCAGTGACATTGCAGAGGGACTGGAAGGAAAGTATGTCTTTTGCAGATGACTCAAAGATCTGCAACAGGGTTGATACACAAGGAGGCGTGGAAAGGATGAAAAGGGACTTGGCAAGGTTGGAGAAATGGTCAGAAGTATGGCAGCTAGGATTCAATGCAAAGAAGTGCAAATAATGCACCTGGGAAACAAGAACCAGGGAAGAATACACAATGGGTGGGGAGGTAGTAACAACAACAAAAAGGAAAGGGACCTGGGGGTAATCATATCAGATGACCTTAAGGTTAGCAAGCAATGTGGAGAAGGCTGTAGGGAGGGCTGGGGTATACTGGGATGTATAGGAGAGGCATCAGCTGCAGAAAACAGGAAGTTGTTATCCTCTGTACAGACAGTTGGTGAGACCCCATCTGGAGTACTGTGTCCAGTTCTGTAGACCCCATCTCCGCAAGGACATAGACAGGATAGAGGTAGTCCAGAGAGGGCAACAAAATGGTGCAGGGTCTGCAAGAGAAGCCGTATGAGGAGAGACTAAAGGAGCTTAATATGTATACCCTTGAGGAAAGAATGGAGAGGGGGACATGATAGAAACTTTTAAGTACCTCAGTGGAATCAACAAAGTCCAAGAGGGTAGCATCTTTCAGAAAAAGAGACTTGCAAGAACAAGGGGACACAATTTAAAGATAGAAGGAGGCGGTTCAGGGCAATGTGAGGAAGTATTATTTCACAGAGAGGGTAGTGGATGCATGGAACAGTCTCCTGAGGAGGTTGTGGGGTCAAAAACTGTGGGAGAATTCAAGAATGCATGGGACAGACATAAGGCAATTCTTGTGGGGGGTAGGAAGAAGTATGCTGTTGGTTAACTAGGATCTGCGGCCTATCCTGTAGGTAGGGAAATGGGCAGACTAGATGGGCCAAGCGGTCCTTATCTGCCGTCAAAGTCTATGTTTCTATGTAACTAAATAAATAAAAAAATAAATAAATCTCCAACCCAAAGTCTTCATCTCCTTGAGCTCCCCATCAAACCAAGGGGACCTCAAGTGAGAAGATCTGGGTCGTACATGGACTGGTGCGAGGGAGTCAAGTGCATTAAGAAGGGTATGTTGAAAATTTGAGGCACAAATATTACCAAATTAGACACTTGCACTACCCAATATCACTTCTACTTTGCATTCTTGAATGTTAATACACTGATTCCTTCACTAAAGCAATTTTCACCCCCCCATGACACCAGTGTACCTGACAAACATTCAGCATTGACAAATGCTTGTTTATATTCGGGTAAAGTAGAATTTGTATGTTGCTTCATAAAAGCTTTCCAGGCCCTGTCCTACATTAATTGTGCCAGGCAATCGGGATCCATTCCTGGCTTCTAGTTTTAATATGTAAATGACAGATTGGAGCAAAAATATTGCAAACCTTGTTAAATTCATGTGCAGTACAATCCAACATCAAATTAGCTTGTAGAATGACATAGAGAACAGCCTAGTTAATTTGCACAAAAGTAATTCTGAATTCACTGACGTTCAGACTATGATTAGATCTGGAGGTGATATGTACCATAGGGGACTGATGCATGTGAGGAGTCCAATAAGATTAATGAGAGAATGGTCACTTATGCTATTGGGTAAAGAATGGGCTTCACGGTTGTAATTAGGTTTTGTGGCAATTATCTTGTCTATTAGGGATTCAGAAGCAACATTGTAATTTATTCTGGTAGTCGATGAGATCACCTGTTTAATGTTCAAGCTTTCAAAGTGATCTCCAATTTGCCTTATATTCCATAGAAACATACGAAGAAGCCATCAAAAGGCCATTTGATCCATCTAGTCTGCTTATATTGCAGGGTCCACAGTTTGAACTATTGACCCTGCCCCCCCCCCCTCCTCCCAACCTGTCCATCTTCCCTACACATGATCCTTATCTTCCCCTTATGCCTATCCTAGCCTCTCTTGAAGCTGCCTACCATCTTCAACAAGACCACCTCTTTCATCAGTGTTTTCCAAGTGTCCACCACCCTCTTCATGATTAAGTGCCTCCGGACTGCCTTGTCAGATGGGGAAGCCAAGAAATATCTCCTGAACATCTTAGGAAAGTCCAGGTTTAGTGGTGACTCCTTAGACCTTAAATTTGTTATGCTAACATTGGATGAAACACTAGCCCCACTTACTCACATTATTAATACCTCATGAAGGTACTCACAATTCCCTGAAAAATGGAAAGCTGCTCTAATAACACCAGTTTTTAAGAGTGGTGATCAAACCTCTTCCAGTAACTATAGAACCGTCTCAATCCTCCCGCCACTTTCCAAAGCTCTTGAAAGAATAGTGGCTTACCAGTTAGGAGACTACTTGGAAAAATACCAGCTATAGTGCCCACAGCAACATGGTTTTTTGAAAAGGACATAGCACTACAATTGCCCTCCTAGAGTTCACATGTTATATTCACAACTCCTTGGACCAAGGTTCCTTACTGGGCACTGCTTTCATTGACTTAACGAAAGCATTCAACACATTTAATTATGCCCATCTAATTGAACAGCTAGCAGATTTAGGCCTGTCCTCTGATACTGTTGTGTGGTTTAAATGTTGACCAGCAAATACACCAAACTCCCCCCCAAAACTATTAACAGGAGAATGCTGACCCCCGGTCATCTTGAGTCACTTAAAACACTCCTTCGTGAACATGACTGGTCATCAATTGATATAGCCCCTGATGTAGACACAACACTTGAATACTTTATCACCTGTTTCAACTCAGCCTGCGATGTTCATGCTCCGTTCAAGAAGCGTAAGATCAAGGGTGTCAATAACCCATGGATGACACTAGGCCTCCTTACACAAATGAAATCTCAAGACCAGCTCTGGTGTTGTGCTAAGGCTACTGGCACCCAGACTGATATCCAGGCCTACAAAACAGCAAGGCATGCATATACCAGAGCAATCCACCATGAGAAGGCTAACTATTACAGAAACGCCTTAGCCAGCACTTGGAATGACAGGAGTAAATTCTGGCATAACCTTGCTGAAGTGACTGGAAAGGATCCCAAAACAACACCCACAATGTTGAACACAGATGGTACCATCACTCTTAACCATGTAATCATTGCCAACACATTTAACACCACTTTTGCTGACCTTAGTCATGTGCTACCCCCTAACTTTTTTGATCCCACCACAGTCAACCCAGCTCCTGTAAGTTCAGGTTTGCCACCAGGGCACCCTCCTTTCCATTTCAAAGTAATTCCAGAAAGCCTAGCTAAAAAAAACACATTCTTAAAGTGCTTGGAAAGTCTAGAGTCAGTGGTGATTCACTGGATATGAAACTTCTCGCCCTCATCATTGACGAAGTCCTGCTCCCACTAACCAAAATCCTCAACCGTTCCCTCATGCTCTCCCAGTTCCCCCAAAAGTGGAAGCTGGCAGTGGTGACTCCAGTCCATAAAAGTGGTGACAAGACTCTCACGAACAACTACAGGCCTATATCCATCCTCCCTCCTCTATCCAAAGCCTTGGAACAGATAGTGGCTAATCAGCTCATGGAGTACCTTGTAAAATACAGCCTGCAATGTTCCAAGCAGCATGGCTTCCACAAAGGGCACAGCACTACCACGGCACTCCTCGAATTCACCACACATATCCATCATGCACTTGATCAGGGCCAGTTGGTCGGCGCCTCTTTTATTGACCTGACTAAGGAAGGCATTTGACACTGTCAATCACTCCATTCTCCTCAAACAATTATCTCTCCTTGGTCTTTCAAGTGAAACTACCCTCTGGTTTCAAAGCTACCTCAGTAACCGGACCCAACAGGACAGTATTGGTGAATTCCTCTCGTCGTCCCTACCAATCTACTCTGGAATACCCCAAGGTTCTATCCTGGGTCCCTTGTTATTCAGCATATTCCTGAACAATCTCCCTGCCTCCTGCCATGACAGAATGTTACTGTATGCAGATGATGCAGTAATCTTCACTTGCCACAACGACCCCACCTCCCTTCAGTCTCAACTACAGAAAAGTTTCACAGAAGTGGAAGACTGGTTTTGCTCACATAAACTCATCCTTAACCACAAAAAAACTAAAACAATGTTGTTCCATGGAATCCACAACAAGTACAAGGACCATGAGCTCATAATTAACAACCAGGAAGGCGTCACTCTTGAGCAGGTGGATATGTTTAAATATCTGGGCCTGACCCTTGACTGCTCCCTCTCGAATACCAAACACATTGACAATATCACTAAAACTGAACTCCCGTATAGAGCTACTATACAAGCATAAACATTCCTAACGGCTGATGCCTTGAACCTCGCTATCCAGAGCTCTGTTATCTCAGCTATTGATTACAGGCTTGTTATCTATGGATCCGCTACAGATATTGCACTCTGGCACATAGCTGTAGCCCTTAATAAGGCATGTAGACTCCTTATTTCAGCTGCCCGCCTTTCTCACACGTGTGACATTTACAAGCAGGCTAACTGGCTCCAGCTATGCGGCAGGCTAAAGTACCAGACCTGCATCCTAGCTAAGAAGACATCACTGGGCCTTATGCCCTGGAGTCCAATCAATATTGACCCCACAGCGTGTCTGCCGTGATAACCAGAAGATCGGACAGTCAATCCTTATATCATCATTGTCGGACCTCTCAAGCTCAGCTGCTCTTACCTTGCCAGAGCCTCCACCTTGTTCAACTTGCTGCCTACAGAAATCTTCAACATTGCCACAATTGGTGCTTGTAAGTGTCAACACCTCATGGCTAGTGCCTTCTGTGATTGCTTCTTATAATCCCCTCCAGGCGTACAACCCTCAAGCAACTCTCCTCACTGCCTCAGCTCCTCCTCCTCCTCTCCCACCCCCCCCCATTACTGGGTATAGGATGAATCTGTCTCCTTTTCTTTTTCATCCCCCCTTTCCTCCTCCCTTGCTATTTCCCATCTACCACAAACCCAACACAATGCCCTCCCCATTTCTCCCGTCCTCCTTCTGTCTGTCTCCCATACCACCCCCTCACCACCACTCTTCTTTCTCTTTTCCCACTAACCCACTCCTAACAAAGCTTCACTGAGCCACCTATGACTTGTACTGTATAATTAACTCACAACACAATTCCTTGACAATGCCTTTGGCTGCTATTATTGTAACCTTATTTGTCTTTTTTTTTTGTAAGTTCCATTGTAATGATCATGTTATGTTTTGTACCTTATTGTCCTTATTGCCTTGACGTGGAACTTTTGTAAAAGAGCCCTCGGCTCAAAGGTGTCATCTAAAATAAAAATAAATAAATAAATAAATAAAAGTTACCTTCATTCCATGTCCCAGCAAGTCAAGATACAAAATGTATTATCAGAAAGCAGACCAGTTCACTCTGGAGTCCCTCAAGAATCAATATTGGGGCCACTGTTGTTCAGCATTTTCCTCAATCAACTTCCCTTCTCCTACCAGGGACATATACTACTTTATGCAGATGATGCAGTCCTATTTACCAGTGATCCTGACCTGAGACAACTGGAATACAACTTATAGAGATATTTTATGGATGTTAACAGTGTCAGCGGCTCAGTAGGTAGCACACTCGCCTCTGAGGCTGGGAGATCAGAGGGTTGTGGGTTCAGTTCCCACATCTGGCACTTGGGTTAATATCCCAGTACTGACACTGTAGTGCAGCATGAGAGGGGTGCTGCACTTCTGAGGTGCCATCTTTCGGATGAGGCGTTAAACCGAGGTCCCATCTGCCTGGATTGGTGGTAGTTCAGATGGATGTTAAAGATCCCATGGCACTTATCGAAAAGAATAGGGGAATTTCTCCGGTGTCCGGGCCAAATTTCCCTCATTCACTAAAAATACCACCAACAGCTTAATCTGGTTCAAGGTCAGTTGGCATTCATCTGTATCTCCCTACCCCGGGTCATGCCTGAAAATAGGCAGGATTTGTCTAGTGCACTTACCCGGTCAACAAAAACTAAATAAATAAAAGAAGTGGTTCAGTGAGCATAAACTCATTATGAATTACAAGAAAACTAAAGTCATCTGAGATTATAATTCCCAGATCTCGTTCCTGGTTTGAGGCTGCCAGTCTTTCACCTCCTAGGTAATACTCCTTTCTTGGATATTTCTTTCCTATGTGCATGATCTTGCACTTTTTTGGCATTAAATCTCAGCTGCCATACTCCATACCATTCTTCTAGTTTCTTAAGGTCAACTTCCATCTTGCTCACTCCTTCTGGGGTGTCCACCCTGCTACATATCTTGGTGTCATCTGCGAACAGACACACCTTCCCTTCCAGTCTATCAGTGATGTCTGCTATAAAAATATTGAACAGCACAGGCCCCAGCACTGAGCCCTTGGGCACCCCGCTGGTCACCGTGCCTTCCATCTATCGTGCTCCATTAACCTGTACCCTCTGGGTTCTGTCTTGTAACCAGTTTTGTACCCATCTGACTACTTCTAAACCAACCCCTGTGTTGTCAAGCTTCTTCACAATGGCTTGATTTGTGAAGTGGAACCACTATTGCCTTTTTCCAGCCTCCGGGTGCCACACCACTCTTCAAGAATTTCATGAATAGAAGTGCCAGAGGGGTAGCTAATTCTGCCCCCGTTCCTTAAGGATTCTGGGTGCATCTTCTCTGGGCCCATGGCTTTGTTTATTTAGCACCTCCTGTACTTCAGCTTCTGTAAAGGGACTCATGTCTACCCCTGGTCCTGGGATGTTGTGTTTTTTCAGGGCTGAGCCATCCCCTTGGTCCTCTTTGGCAGGGCCCCTAGTGCTCTGCATCAGAATTTTATGATTTCTGCTGCAGGGCTTCTTGGGTTCTGTGGCAGCATTTTCTTATTTCTTCAGAATGATTTATTCATTTCTCTGGCAGAACACAGTCCTGCCATTGGCTAAATATGATGTGATGTCATCGATGACATCACATGCTGAGTATAGAGGAGGGGCTTCAGGATATACGAGATAGGAAAGAAAGCCTGTCTACAGAAAAACAGTATATTTGAATGAAAATTCACCATAAACAATGAATTCTGTTGCACTGTATATATATATATATATATACTGTATATACACATATATATATATATATATATATATATATATATATATATATATATATATATATTCTGTGGCATGATGCAAATTCTGTGGAAAATTCCATAACCGCAGAATTCCAGGGGCCTTGCTCTTTGGTAAACACCGAGCAGAAGCATTTGTTGAGGATTTTGGCTTTCTCAGGGTCATGTTTGGTGCATTTCCCTTCTTCAGTACTATCCCCCCCCCTTTTGCCTTCCTGCATTCCCTATTGCATCTAAAAAAATATTTGCCTCCTCTCTTTGCCCCTTCTGCTATCTTTTTCTCTGTCTGGGCTTTTGCTTTTCTAATTTGTTTGTTTGACTCTCTCATTATTTCCTTGTACGACTCCCAGTCTTTCTCAGTTTTGGTTTCCTGGAATATGCTGTACGCCTTCTTTTTTTCTTTGACTAGGGTAGCAACTTCCTTGGAAAACCATAGAGGATTTATTTTTCTTTTTGCTTTGGTGACCCATCTGGCACATTGATCTGTAGCAGTCTTTATTGCTCTCTTGAGTCTCCTCCACATGACCTCCACCTCCTCGACCTCTATTTCCAT
Organism: Neoceratodus forsteri; assembly: GCA_016271365.2. Taxonomy (NCBI): domain Eukaryota; kingdom Metazoa; phylum Chordata; order Ceratodontiformes; family Ceratodontidae; genus Neoceratodus; species Neoceratodus forsteri. Next base: position 1,398,995,921 of record CM057452.1, read on the forward strand.
TAACTGGCTACTTATGTTCTTCCTCATTTTTTGGAAGTCAGCCTTTCTGAAATCTAGCACTTTTATCTTTGAGTGGCTGGTGTCCTGTGTTATGTTTACCCTAAAACTTACTATGCGATTGTTGCTGTTGCCCATATGACATCCCACTTTGATGTCCTTGATCCTTTCCGAGTTTGTGAGGACAAGATGAAGACTTGCGTCTCCCTTTGTTGAGATTTTAATAAATTGGCACAGTCCTGCACCTTGTAGTGACAATCAGAACTCCCTACTTCTTCTTGTTGCTGCCGTTAGTGTGCTCCAGTTAATATCTGGTAGATTGAAGTCCCCCACCAGTATTACTTCACCTTTATCAGACATTTTGTGGATTTTCTCTATTAGGTCTTTGTCTCCTTTATCTCCTTGATATAGGGGCCTGTACACAATGCAGATTCTGAAAGGTTTTCCCTTGCCTGTGTCTACTGTTAGCCACAGTGACTTGAAGTCTCCAGGTTGCCCTTTTACTTCTGTGGCTTTTATTTCCTCCCGAATGTAAATGGCTATGCACCTCCATCTTTTTTTGCCCTGCCTGTCTTTCCTGAACAGATTGTAACCAGGAATGGCCGGTATCTTGTGATAAGAGTGCTGGGGAATGGGCACCTACAATAATGGCAACCCACTCCCCAGCTCATTTCAGGGATGGCAATGGGAGGGTAGGGTGGCCAGATGTGGGGTGGGCAACTATAGCAACAGGATGTCGCTATACATATGCACTCTGGGGGGTGGGAGAGGGCATGCACAGCAAGGGATGTGAGGGGTAGTGCTGCAGTGGGTTGCCAAGTTGACCCCATGGTGTGGTGGGTGGGTTGCCGGCATTGGTAGGCAGGGTACTGGGTTCGGGTCTGGGTGCTGGTGTGTTTTTGTTGCTCTTGGCCCGAACATTTTTTTAATGTTTTCACCCCCTGACATGCACCCCCTGGGTTGAGAATCCTTTAGTAAGGAGGTAGCAGTTGGCAAATCCCCTGGGTGGTGCAGGGCACAGCCCTACAGAGAAAACATTAAAATGAAGTTCGACACCCTTTTGCTGTGTGCCAGTGTGTCAGAGTGCCGAAATAGACATTCTGCACTCTTGACTACTGCATAACGGTGATCGCCTTTAAGCTTTTGCCGTTATGACATAGAATTGGAATGGCCGTATCCCATCCATGGTTTTCTTAGTGGTAGTTCCTCTGACAAAGTCTATTGGGTGAATATTTACTTAACTTTGTCTGTTATGAAATTTGCATATTCATCCCGTAATATGGCTAAATACCTCAGGGTAGCCTCATCTGTTTGAGGAGATAGCCCCTTCTCTATGGTGATAATCTGCTGGAGAGGCTTTTTCACCTTCTGACTTAGGATCTTTTTACATTTGGGCTCAAGGCGGATAAACTGTCCCCTAATAAAACTTTTGCATACAGCCCACTCCAGGTCCACCTGTGTTACTGAGCCCAAATTCTGTTGTTAAGTAAGGCAATGTGTTCTTTGATATGGTCTACACTTTCTGTTTCGGCTAGCAGTTTGCTATTAAGTTTCCAAATGGTGTCCTTTTCTAAACTGGAGTTAATAGCCATGGAAAGCCAAACCATCGAATGGTCCGAAAGGACTTTGAGGCCTATCTCTCCTTGTATGATTCCAGGAAAGAGGGAGGAGGTAATCAGTATGTAGTCCAATCTGGAAAATGAACCATGGACTGAGGAATAAAATGTGTAAGACCTGTCTTGTGGATGAAGCAGCCACCACAGGTCACAGAGCACCAGTGTGGCCATCATGTCCCGTATAGCCCATTGCTCAGCATTTAGCCCATGCAGCTCCATTCCAGACTTATGCATATCCAGGGACACTACTACATTCTAGTCACCTCCTAAAATTGTTGGGAGAGGGGGGAATCTTGAAAGTGATGTAATGTAAGCTCAGTTCAGTCCAATACCCCTCTTAAGAAAATAAACCTGCATTCAGGGTCTATGATTAGTTGTTTACATTAAAAATGAGTATCCTGGGAAACCAACATAATTAGCCCTCTACTGGCTGTAGTGCCCTCAGCTCCTTAGACTTGTCCCACAAACAGCCTCCAGAACAGAGTTAGCTCAGTGGTCAAAAGATGCATCTCCTGCAGAAAGATAATCTGGCAGTGAGACTGTTGTAGGTGTTTAAGAATCTGCATTCTTTTAAGAGGTGACCATGCACCTTTGATGTTACATGAGGCCAGTTTCACTGAGCTAGCCATCTTCACCCTTGTCATCATGGTTATCGTACCCTACTGAGCATATGAATCCCAAGAAATGAGGCCCCAGCTCCACCATCAGCTCTCGTCCCCTCCCCTCTTACCCCCCATGGTACTAACAAAAAAGGATAAAAGACACAGTGACATGTCCTTGATCTTGAAACCTGGATGTCCCCAAACACAAATCTCTCCCCAAACTGGAACAAAATAATAGGACAAAGCACATTCCATCCCCAAGGGAGAGCTCCCCCACATCACATACCAGATTGCGTAAGTCCAAAACACAGACACTTCGCACCCTCAGTTTGTCCCACTCCCTCCACCCATCCCAACATCTACCCATATATACTAGGTAACAGAAGGTTATAACAGTAAATTATCAGACCCACACCAGACATAGAAACAACCACCAGCTCAAAACACAATACTAGCTATAAGGAGGTATATATAAAATGACTAAGCAAGCATGCTAGTCCAACAGAACTTAGATCAAAAGAACTGCATTGGGCCATATGTAGTGAGTCACTGAGCAGAGTATATAGGGACAATCCTGGAGCGAGAAGGCAGAAGTCAAATCCCAGAAATAAAAGTTCTCAGAATAAAATCCTTCATAATAATAAAGGAAAAAAATGTGGTATGCTTGCGAATCCATGTGCCAAGCGAATATTTCTTGCAGCAGGCGAGCTCTCTCTGCAATCAGGGTGAACCATGCCAGGCATAGCCAGTGTCTTTGGAACAATCAGGACAAAACTCTGCAGATAACAGAAAAAATGAAAGCACCAGTTTCAACCCAAGGTTGTTGGGAAAGTAATACTGGATCCACACAGATGTCCATCAGGGTGGACTAAACAGGTTTGGAAGCAGACCATGTAACTCTTGATTTGCCTGCTCCACACTGTCAAATGAGTGCCAACTGTCTCTGCAGAATACCTGCAATCTTGCCAGGTACAACATTTTGAATTTAATAGATGCTGCTAGTGCTTAACAACCACTGAGTGGAATGAGGCCTGTTTTTGCAGTACCAAAACAGGAAGGTCTTGAGAGATGCGAATGGGTTGGCCCTCCCAGAAGATCTCCTTTAAATCCTTGCAGTTTTGTAAGATGTATTGTTGGTCCAGATAATTAAGAAACTTCACAATCAAAGGTTGAGGGGGAGAGCCCTGGGGTGGTTTGGCCTGCAAGGAGTGGTGTGCTCTTTCTATAATGTAGCAGGCATAATTGGGGGAAGGACCTGATATTTTTTTTAAAAAACTTCTGCATACACAGAACTGGGTTGGAAGCTTCTGCATCCTCAGGGAGCCCGAATATCAGCAGATTATTGCGTCTGTGTCTGCCCTCAAGGTCCTCAAGCTTGCCTTCTCTTTTTGCTATCCATTGCCGCAGTGCAGAGACCTGTATTTCCACCCCTCCAGTGAGATTACTCGGGCTTCAGTGTCTCTGATCCGTCGGTGGGCTGAAGCTAAATCCATGCCTAGGGATTTAAGCTCACCCGGCATGGACTGCATGATATCCGTGACAGGCTGCATTTCTGTGAGAAATTGCTCCTCAGAGAGGAGAGTGGATTGCGATGCTGCAGCTGAAGCTTTCGATGAGGAGGCTCCTTGCTTTGCCTTCTTACTGCCCTTCTCCAGTGTGGTAGGAGGCGTGTGGGTTGGCAAGGCCTGCCTTATTTTGGCATCCATCCCAGGATAACGAGCAGACTGACCGGGAAGAATATATTCCCAATGTGCTGTGCAGGTAAGAATAAAACAATTTGTCAGATAAAAAAACACTGCTACCATGAAAAAAAAACCAACGTTTAGGTGAGGGGATCGGGAGCGCCACTGGCGTGCAACCGCTCAGCTCTGAGGAATCACGTGACTCCAACATTTGAAAAAGCTTGACAAAGAAAAATGTTTTACAGCCATATTGTATGTAGCCTATCTTTCCTCTGCTTTGAGACTCATTCTCTGTGGATTTTAATGAAAGGCAAATCTGTTACCCTAAATTGTTAAGAGATTCAGATTCATATCTTGGAATAGGTCTTTCTCCAGATTTGATTGGGTCAGATATTGCCCCCATGTCCACTGGACAATGTTACAGCTACCGGTGAACAGGGGAGGCATAAATCTCCCTAACCTTCAAGAATATTATGCAGTGGTGCTCTTTAAAACCATAATGTTAAGGCTTAATTCTGCATGCGAGACAACTTGGAAATACATAGAGCTTGTATTAAATGACATGTTTGATACTGGCTTGATAATTTTTGCTCCACTGTCTTCTCCCCCAAATTTTAAGCTTTTCACTTTTGGCATGAGTGATACCCTCCATGGTTGGTACAGACTTAGAGCCTGTCCAACATTAACACTCCCCTTTTACTTTGTTAGGCTGCTAAAATCAAAGGCAGACTTTGACCTGCTCGTTTAAACCTTACCTTTCAAAAAAGTCGCCAGATAGGTCCTTCATATATATATATATCTATATTTATATCTGTATATACCAGTTCCTAGATACTTCAGGGGTGGTCCCATTTGCTCATTTGCAGGCAACCTATAAGCTTACTAGGAAGGATTATTTTTGTTATTTACAAATGCGGACATTTTTACTTCAAAGGGAAATTGCCTTCAGACTTCTCTCCCAAATCCCCCAGTTATTGAAGGTTCTGATACATGCCCTATGGGGTACACTATACTCACATCTGATTAGACTGGCCTATAAAGCCCTTAGGGATACTTGAACTGAAAATATAAACTCTGTCCTTAGGGCATGGAATGATGAACTTTCGGTAAATATAACATACGAGAAATGGCTCGTCCCTATGGTCCCATCGATGAGGGCCTTGGAAGACCCCTACTGGAAAGAATTCATTTAAAAAGTCATGTTCGATTTTTTCACACCCCTGCTACACTTCTTAAATACTTACCATCTCAATATGGAGCCTGCTGGTGGCTATAGGGGGAACCTAGGGCAAATGTTGCTCATATTTTTTGGAATTGTCCAAATCTTAGTACTTTTTGACAAGAGGTGGGTGCTAGTCTCAATCAATCAATCAATCAAAATCTTTATTTATCCAGGCAGGCACCATTGAGCAGGGCTCATTTGCAAGATGGACCTGGGAGTCTGAACCAATTAATATCACCAGATTTGATCTTATCTCCACAACTTGCACTTTTATATAGTGGGTCAGATGATGCCATCCCTCTTTCCAGAAGTATGCCTTATTTATATATTGCACTGCAAAACAAGCCATTATTTGGTTGTGGCATAACTTGGTTTCCCCTGTGCTTGCCCAATGGCAGTGTATTGTGAATGATATTTATCATCTAGAATGCATAATAGCATATCATCAGCGGTGTACTACTAAATTTGAGTTAACCCGGAGACCCTCAGTATTGTATGTATCAACTGAAGATGAGTCTTTTGTTCCGTAACAGGTTGTTCTCACATCATTTTGAATATTCCTTATACAGACTCCCATCCTGATCTTCGGTTAGTTTGTTTTTGGATAAAGTGAATTGACTCCTAATACCGTAATTGAAATGTTTTTGATATATGCTTGGAATGTATGATCTTGAAGCTTTATTTTTGTATTATGAGACCCATGACAAGAGTCCTGATCAATTTTATGTCTGTATATCTCTCTACGTGATAATAAATAAAAAGTAAAAAAAAGAGAGATTCAGATTCATAAAAATGAATAGACAGCAACCTATTCCTACTCAGCAACAACACATATGTGCCATGACAGACTAAAGTAGAGTCTGCAACACAAGTCCTGACTGAATTCACATCTATTTCCAATTCAGATATTGAAGGTAGAGATTTGCATTCTGGTATGAAGATGGTCGCACAGATAACTGATTGGATAACATTGTAATTAATGATTGAGTTCATTGGCTCAATCATCCTAAAAATTACTTAAGACCACTGCAAGAAAAGGTCATCCTCCTCAGGGGCCTATTCTATTGTGTATAGCATTAGGAATTGCAAGCCTCTTTCTCCTTACCATTTAGGCAGTATAATCTTTTTAAATACTAGTGGCCTAAATATGGGCTGCTTTGCATGCTATTCTGCCAGCCACTATGAAAATGTCAGGCAGGCATATGTTTTGGAAACACTGTTGGCCTTCCATATGGTCACATGTACTTACTTTTCTGCCAACAACACAAAACATGACAGATAATATTTTTAAACAGTGCCAGATTACACATGCAGGCTGCTGTACACACATAGATCACCATGACAGAAAACTAGAAGCCCCCCAACCTCTGCCCACTTTGACTTCACCTTCAGCCATAGTTACAAGAATGAAGGCAGGTAGGAAAATAGCTATTTGAAAACACATGTCTGAAACACTGCTCGCTTCCTAACACAGTTCAGAGCACTGAGAGAAATCACAGTGTAACTACATATATACTGAAGATGTGCTGCTAAATCAAAAAATGATTTTTGAAAACCCATTTCACTCTCATCTTATTGCCAGTCACACCTAATATCACTCGAAACATAAACTATCAAATTAGCTGCACTAAACCAAACAATGTATGTGTTTTTGTGTGGTATTCTTCACAGTATAAAAAAGGCACATCCTACTTCCTCTAACAGTGTAGTATTGCACAGTATAGTCTGGGATGGTCACGTGGTTACTTTGCTGTTCTTCCTGTAGCAACGTAACCATGTGATTAGCCTTTTATACACCATGTGACCTTCCCAGTCTGTCATCCTTCACAAAGTATCACATAGTTCTGTGAGATGTATATTTGCTGTTACACTGCACTGGATTTGTGGCAGGGGGGTTGTGGCAACTTCCTTTCAAGATTTCACTTGTGACGGTTTGACACAAGTTGCCATTTGCGACAAACTCACGCCCACAAGTCCATTGAGGTGACCACAAAAGTTTTGAAAATCGGGCCCAATGTCTACACAATAGGAACTGCAACATGTTTATCTGCAGCTTAGTGGCACACTGAATGTGTGTTCGATTAGAAGGCAAACGATCAGCAGTTTAAGTCCTGGCGGGGACTTGAACATTCTTTTCAATTGTGTTTTTGTAAAATGAAAACTCACTTAAGTGCTGATTCATGGTGGTGTGAAGTTGCAATAGTAAATTATATGAGAAGTACATTTAGTTGAGAACAAATGTTTATGAAGGAATATTGCCTGCTGGTATTACATCCCCAGTAATCTGCTTTGTAGATAGTGACATACCGCTACACCATAAGAACTGCAAATCACTTTCTTGCAGTTCAGTGGCACACTGAATTTGTGTTTGCTTAGCATGTAAAGGATCAGAGATCCAAATCCTGGCACAGACCTAGACAGTTTTAAATCATTTAAAGAGGAAAAAGTACCACTAGAATGGAAGACAGCAATAGTGGTCCCAATCTTTAAAAAAATTTGACAAAGGCAACGTAGAAAATTATAGACCAATCCATTTAGTGTCCATAATATGTAAAATTGTGGAAGGCTTAATATCAGAAAAAAATCATGGAATGTTTAAACAACAATAAGGAGATAGATTTAAACCAGCATGGATTCACTAAAAATAGATCCTGCATAATGAATCTACTGAGTTTTTATGAAGGAATAAACAATGCACTGGACAATAATACACATATGGACATAATTTACTAGAATGGGCCTAAAAGCCTTCTCCGCAGCTGGACCTTCACCATGGAATAACCATCCCTCCTCCTTACTTTCCTCTGACCCCCTTCTAAATCTAAATACCATATTAAGAATGCACTTTCTGTCCTTCATGACCTGCATCTGCCCACAGGCCACTAGCACAGCTGCACCTCCCTTGCAGCCCACCCTTACCCCTTCCCCTTTAGTGCTCTGATCTCCTCTCCCACCCTGAATACTATTGCTATTCCTATTGTTGAATGATTCAGCAACCTTACCCTGTTTACCTAAATGTTATATACCTTGGTATGCTTAATTTTTGATGTATCAGGTACTGTCTACCTTATATTTTCTCTGTTAGCTTGACCTACACTGGATTCCCGGTTATGTTCCCTGTATGAGCATGCTGTTCTCTCACTGTATTTTATGCTGTTTGAGCCAGTTTATGGCCTGTACCATGCCTGAAAAAGGTCTTCAGATCAGTGCACCAACCTGGTTATCAAATGAATAAATAAATAAATAAAACAATTATTTAAATTTCAAAAAAAAGTGTTCAATAAGGTACCACATAACAAATTAATCAGTAAACTAAAGGAATATAGAATCAATAAAACATACAACAGTAGGATAAGCTCTGGCTAACATGCAGCATGCAAAGAGTCACAGTCTATGGCATGCTGCCAGAGGAACGTCACCTGGCCAGTGGGGTTCCCCAGGATTCTCTCCTATGTCCACTACTTTTTAACATTTATATTAGTGACTTAGGGGCTGGATGTATTACTAAGATAAATAAATTTGAGAATGATACTAAAATAGGGGGCCCAGCAGATAGTCATATAGAAGGACACATTATTTTAGAAATAATAACATAGAACAAGACTACTATTTAAATGGTACAAAGCTCAACAAGGTAGATAGCAAAAAAATATTTGTTTATACAAATTGATAAAAGAACTGAAATTCAGTAACCACAGCAGAACAATTGCTATTAAGGAAAAATATCTTGTGGTGTATTAGGAAAGCCTTTGCTATTAAAAGTGTAACAATAGCTTAACCCCTACACAGAACCTATGCAAGTCACTGCATGGATTACTATTCACAAGTTTGGAGCCCAGACCTAGGGCGGACAAAGAATTTGTTTAAAAGGTGCAATACCTGTTTAACTGTGCTAGTAAGCCTGTATTCTGAAATAGTCCTCTTACCTGTTTAGAGCTGTTTTAAGATTCTGGCACTCTTTCCACCATTATGGGCGAATTCTTGCGCATGTGCAGTAGCCATCTGTATCCCGACTCTGTCCCAACAGTTGGCGCATGTGCAGTAGTGCCCTCTTCTGTCCCGCTGCATACTAATGTAATTCCTTTGTTCCCTTCACCTTATAGGCCTCAGACAGCCCCCCTCTTCCCTCAGACACTGCCCAGCTGAGAAGCCTGCTACAGGGGACTGCAGAGAGCCTTAAGAGGTAAAGCCTCCTTCCATCCAGCCTGTTTGTGGAGAGGTGTTACCCCATCTGCGCTGAGCATGGACTGCCCCAGCCACCCAGGGTAGGCTCTTAATTTATTGCTGCTTACAGGTCACATGACATATCACCTGACCGCTCCTTCTACTTACTAAGTGTCCACTTTGCCATTTGCAGCTTTTACTCGCTAACCACTAGGGGGTTGCTGCTGTGCACCCCCAGGCACCACTCTATCTCTCTCCTCATCTCCACTCCTTACCTACAGCTACTATTGGCACTGGCCACTAGGAGTCACTATAGCTCCCCTCCTAACTACTACTTCCTCCTTACCTACACCCTCCTAATCTCTATTCCCACCTTATCTACTACTGCCCCTTTTGAGTCTCAAACCCTCTACCACTAAGCCAATGAGTCAGGCTATTGACTCCCTCTGATCCATAACTCTTATACCTTTTGGCCCCATACTCAGCTAAAAAAACACCTTCTGCTGTCCTGCTGCAGGTCTTAAACCCTGTATGCTTGACACCTGAGTCAGCAGCTCTACCACTGGACTAGCAAGCTGTTACAAACTACTCTGGTTCCCTAAAGCTCTTATAGCTTCTTGGCACCACAATTCAGCTAGAAAAATTCTCTCTGCTGTCCCATTGCGGTTCTCAAACCCTGCTCACCTAGCCCCAAAGTCAGCAGCTCTGCCTTTAAGCCAAGATATAATCCTTTTGAATCTGAAAACTCTTGCTCCTTAAATATACTCTACTGTCTTACCAACCACAGGTCTCAACCCAAGTACCTTTGAGACTGAAGTCTACCACTCTATCACTGGGCCATCAAGCCAAGACATAATTCTACTGGATCTTAAAGCTCTTAAAACTTTTGCTTCTTAACCCAGAAAAAATAAGGGCACTCCACTGTCTTTCCCCAGGTCTCAAACACAGCACCTTTGAGGCCAAAATCAGCAGCTCTAGTCACCAAGCCAAGACAATTTTGACCTGATTTCTACAGCTCTTAAAGCTTTGGCTCCCTCTCTCAGCCACTGTGCCCTAACTCCAAGGCTACCTGGCATCATGAGTACTAAATTCCACCTCATATGCATCATCTTCTTATACTTCCTAGAGCCTACATCCCACCAGCCAGACCTCAGCCTTGCCCATGGTTGCCCACATGCCTTACCACTGTACCCACTCACCCACCACCATGTCAGTGCACCCAGACCTCTGCATCCACCCCGTGCCCCCCCAACCCACCTCCAACCCTGGCTCCACCACCTCTGCATCTTCCAGACCCTCCGAACCCTGCCTATTCCCTGTTCAGCCACTACCTGCCCAGTCCCTCAACGTACCCACAAGAAACTAACAAACTGCCACCCTAGGGCTAGAGCTTTCGTCATATTACTACTCCTCTCTAGTAATATCCACCCAAACCCAGGCCCTGCCCCCGCCAATCCACCAACTAAGTCCAACGGACTCTGAATTGCCTCCATGAACGTATGCAGCCTGCTTAAAAAATTCACTGCCGTTCACTATTTATTTATTTATTTATTTTAACATCAGTTTAACAACCTTTGAGCCGGTGGCTCATTTACAAAGGTGCCTCATCACAAGGAGGACAACGATATACATACATGAGACAATTGCAGATCAGCAATACAGTTAAAAAAAAAGGGTACAGTCAGGTTACAAGTATTGAGGGCCATAACACTGTTAACAGCAAATTCAGATAAGCAACTATGGGTAGTAGAGTTGAAAAGAAGTCCTGCAGGGGGAGAGTGGGCTAAGATAAGGTGAAAGTGCAGCTCAGTGAGCTTTGTCAGTAGGAGGGGGGTGGGAGATCAAGGCAGCGGCAGGTGTGTGAGTTGAGCAAGTGATTTCTGAGCTGTATTTAAAACATGATAGTGAGCATCAGTGATGCCAGCAGGGAGGAGTTGTGACCAGAGGGGCTCTAAGGAAGGCCCTTTGGCCCTAGGAGGTCCTGGCCCTTGGAATGACCAGTGCAGTTTTGCAGGAGCTGCGTGAGCACACTGTGGGATTAGTTCAGTGAATACAGTTAGCTAGGCCAGGAGGGGAAAGACCATGGAGGGCTTTATAGGTAAGTTGGCAGGTTTGGAACATGAGGCGTTCATCGAGGTTGAGTAGGGTGGCCATGGAGTACAGAAGACAGGTGCGGGTGAGTCTATGGGCACTAGTAATAAATCGGCATGCATTGTTGAGTGTTAGGCATACCTTGCGGAGGGCAGTCGGGTCTGCTGCGCCATAGACAGGAAGACCATAGTCAATTAGGGATAGAACCGAGGAGGTGACTGCCAGGCAGAGGGTGTCTGTGGGGAGGCATTTTTTGTGTCGGTAGAGGATACCCAACCGAGCATTGGAGGCAGAGGTCAGGGCAGATATGGTCATGAAAGAGGGGCAGAGTCAAAGATTATATCAAGGTATTTATAAGAGTGTACAAGTTCTATAGGAGATTACGTGGAGGGTAGACAGAGAGAGAAAGTTGCTGGACTTATTTTGAGGGTGTGTAAAGACATGGTTTTAGTTTTCTTAAGGTTGATGGCGAGGACGGGTGCTCAGAGAACCCAGGTTTCTGCAGAGTTGTAGGCAAGCTGAAGGGAGTTCTGGAGTGAGACGGGTTACTGTCAGAGCATAGAGTACTGCGTCATCAGCGTGGAGTAGGACATTTCCTGCACACACGTTGGGCAGGGAGTGAGATAGAGGGAAAAGTAGGGTCCGGAGAATGGAGCCCTGGGGACTCCGAATGGATAGGGCAGGTACTGGAAAGAGTGGCACCTACCTTCACACATTGGGAGTGGTCGGTCAACTAGCTGGCGCACCAGGAAACTGGACCAGTGGCAAAGCCCACACAGGCAAGGGTAGCTAACAGGAGAGGATGCAAGACAGTATCAAAGGCTTTTGATAAGTCGATAAATACAGCACCAGTGAGGGAGCCAGCATCAAGTGAGGTATGAAGGAAGTTAGCAAACTCCAGGAGTGCAGTATTGGTGCTATGACCGGCTCTGAACCCATGCTGTTCAGGGCAAAGGACATCATACTTAGCGAGGTAATCTGAGATTTGGGTAACTACAATTTTCTCTAAGGCCTCAGAGAGGGGAGACAGGATAGAAATAGGCCGGTAGTTACAGAGGAGCGTCCTGTCACCACCCTTGTGAATAGGAATAACAGTGGCGACCCTCCAGACAGAGGGAATTGCCTAGTAGAGGGACTTATTAAAGAGCTAAGTGATAGACGAGATGACCTGATCCAGGACCTGGCGTGGAGACAGGGATCAAGGAGTCATACAATAGTATTGCACTTTAGGGCTTTAAAAGTATGGCCTGACTTCTTGAGTGGTGACACAGCAGAAGGTGGAATGGGGGCGAGATGGGAGGGCATCATGGGGAGGAGTTGAAGAAATTGGCTGGGAGCACTGAGCTAAGGTCAGTAAAGGAATTATTGAGGTGAGTAGCAAATGAGGCGGGGTCAGAGGAGATAGTCCATTGATGTCAAGAAGCGATGGTGGAGGGCGTGCTCCACCATTTAGCTGCTTGACGTTGTCCCAGAAGGACCTGAGGGATCCCCATGAGGAGGTAAGTGAGGCTTGGTAATAATTGGCCTTAGCTTTGCAGATGGCCAAGTACACTTATTCCGGCAGCTACGTGGGCCTGTCTGTCTGCAGGGTGGCCAGTTTCAACAACGATGTGCCATAAGTTATCCCACTGCTTAAGAAGAGTGCGTAAGGCAGGGGGTGACCCAAGGGAACATGTCTTACTTTGGATCTCAGAGAGGTTAAGGGTGCAAGATGTCACAGGCAGGTTAAAAGTGCAGACAGAAGGTAAGTGCCTTGTCAATGTCAGGAGTTTAATAGCAGGGACCAATCGGTGCAGCCTAGGTAAAGTTTTAAGTCTTTCAGCCCACCAAGGTCTAAGCCCCCGATGCGAGTGGGTATGAACAGAGGGCTTGGGCAGGAGGTTGCCCAGTTGAGAGAACTGGGGAGTGGTCACTAAGGCAGTCTGGGAGGATTTGAATGTTGTGGACGGCGAAGGCCTGTTGGTGAGGACCACATCCAGAAGGTGCTAGTTCCCCTACCAGGATTTATTCTAGTAGGCTGGGAAACTAGTTGGGTGAGATCAATACAACAAAGCCCCACAGGAGGCAGAAGATGTGGGACTTAGCCAATTGACACTCAGATCACCCACCAGGTTTGGTCAGATGAGTTGGGTAAGGAGGTGAGATAGTCAATTAAAGGCCCAGAGCCTGAGCTTGGTTTTGGGGGTAATGTAGGCTGTAGTCAGGAAAATTGGACCCCTGGAGGGGTCAGGTAATAATTTTAGTGTTAGGGCCTGGGCCTTATGGTCAAGGATAGGGGGAGGAAGGGTTAATCCAATGAGAGGGTCTTTAACATAGATGGCACATCCACCATCCCTCCTACCGATCTGGTCCAGCCGGTGTAGGGAGTAGACTGGGAGGGAGACCTGGGCATTAGAGGTGGAGTCAGACAGCCAAGTTTCAACCAAGGCAATCACATCCGGTTTATGAACAGTCACCCAGCATTGTAGGGAGTCCAGTTTTTTGAGGAGGCTACATACATTCATGGATGCGATACGAAGTCCAGTGGATTTAAATGGGGAACCATTGCAGACAGGTCCAGGATTGGGATGGATATTGCCAGACAGGAGCAGAAGGAGGAGAGCTGCCCTTGGAAGCAGGTGGCAGAAGGAAAGTTTACGCCGATTAGGGACAAGGGTATAAGGGGGTAAGGTGGTACAAGGGGTAGGTAGGGTAGCACAGACTGGGAATGATAGCGTGATAAGATACAGGAGTGGGCTAGGGGTGGGAGAGGGGTGCCCAAAGGAACGGTAGTAGCAGGGGAGGGAGTAGGGTGTGGAAGGAGGAGGGGGCCTGGAGCCAAGAGGGGAGGGGAGGAGGGCAACTGAGGCATAGGTGTAGCTGGTGAGTGGGCATAAGGTAACCCTAGGGAGGCAAGGAATGTTGAAAGAGGAGAGGAGGAGAGACAAGCTGGACAGGGGATGACAGGCACTAGGAGTTGGGTGACGGATTGTAGATAGAAGCGAATCTGGACTTGATGGGAGAGACTGAGTGTGGACTGGAGCTGGAGCTCAGGGGCGATACAGAGATAGTATAGGGTGGTTGTTTAAGGAGCTAGATAGGGATGTGGGAATCCAGCGCCCCTGGTGGTCTGCAGGTATAACCTGCAAATGGGAAAGTGGGGACTTAGTATTAGCGACACAGGAAGCAACATCACAGGAAGTGGCATGCATGGGTCAATATAACAAGGGCAAGCCCTGGGTGGGGTGGTTGGGGTGGGTGGTGGGCTAGCACCCCACAGCCGAGTCTGCAGAGACAATCAGTGGGCTGTGAAGTGATGATGCCAAGAGTCTCAGAGAAAAAACGGCCGAGAAAACGCCCAGGAGTCGCGCTGAGGAAGCCTTTATTACCTGGAGGCAGCAGCAGGAGTCCCGAGAACCGCTCCTGGTAGGAGCTTCTTTTGTCCTTCACCCGCCGCGGTCGGCAGCGTTCTGCGGGGGGGGGGAAACCCACCTGTAAAGAGGTAGGAAGGGCTAATTAGTATGCAGCGGGAGGATGGAGGGTGGCTAGCGCAGGTAGCGTACTGCGCATGCGCAGATGCGTGAGCAGCACAAACAGACCCAGCCAGTAAACCCCTTCCCTACTAAAACATATATGTACTAAGCACTTTACTGTATACTTATGTTCAGCTCTCATGAGTAAAACAGAGGGCAATTCAGTTAGGCTTGTTGCCCGAAAATGAAAAAAATAAGGCAGTCACACTTAAGTAACAACCAGGCAATTAAACATGGGTAATCAACTCTGCTGCATTAACTAGAGACATTCCTGACATGCAAAATAATACTGTAGGAGGCATACATCTACTGCAGTACAGCACATATAATCTAGGCAGCAGCAACACATCGGAATTGCAGTAGAACTGACACAAAGAGGCACAACTGAAACGTTGCCTAGTCTTGTTTAAATAATATGTGTTCCAGCCACCCTTACAGGTAGCACCCCACAGCCAAGTCTGCAGAGACAATCAGTGGGCTGTGAAGCGGTGATGCCAAGAGTCTCAGAGAAAAAACGGCAGGGAAAACGCCCAGGAGTCACGTTGAGGAAGCCTTTATTACCTGGAGGCTGCAGCAGGAGTCCCGAGAACCGCTCCTGGTAGGAGCTTCTTTTGTCCTTCACCCACCGCGGTCGGCAGCGTTCTATGGGGGGGGGGGGACCCACCTGGAGGCAGCAGCAGGAGTCCCGAGAACCGCTCCTGGTAGGAGCTTCTTTTGTCCTTCACCTGCCATGATCGGAGCGTTCTGTGGGGGGAAGACCCACCTGGAGGCAGCAGCAGGAGTCCCGAGAACCGCTCCTGGTAGGAGCTTCTTTTGTCCTTCACCGCCCGTGGTCAGCAGCGTTCTATGGGGGACCACCTGGAGGCAGCAGCAGGAGTCCCGAGAACCACTCCTGGTAGGAGCTTCTTTTGTCCTTCACCTGCCGCGGTCGGCAGCGTTCTGTGGGGGGGGGGGGAAGACCTGCCTGGAGGCAGCAGCAGGAGTCCCACTGCTGGGTTATATCACACCAACCAGACATCTTAGTCCTAATAGAAACCTGGCTAACAAAGTCCACCTTGGACTCCTTTGTCTCCCTTCCCAGGCTACACCCTATTTTGTGAGGATCGAGTAGGTAAACATGGAGGCGGTTGTGCGTTCTATGCTTGTGACACCATCGTAGGTTACTCCCTCCCAGCCCCCAAGCATGTAGATGGTTCCCAGGCCCTCACCCTCAAACTCACCTCAGACCCATCCAAGAGCTCCCTCTATCTCACAGTCTCCTATATCCCCCCCAAGGAACCAGACCCCCGCAATATCATCTCTCACCGAATATCTCTCCTCCCTCCCCCATAAGGCCCCACAAGTCCTAGTAGGAGACCTCAATGTAAACTGGATCAGTCCCACAGCCTCACTGATAAGAGACACTTTTGCTGCATTGGGCCTGACCCAAGTTGTCACACAACCCACCAGATGTAACCAAAAGTCAGGGAAAAGCACCCTCCTAGATGTCATTGTCTCAAACCAACCCCAAAAGGTTCAAGATATTCAAGTCCTCCCAGATTCCTTAAGCGACCACTCCCCTCTCCTATTCTTATGGTCTACCCCCACCCCCAAACCCGTAGCCCAAACCACTTACTGCAGGCGCGCCTTCACCCAGAAGGACTGCTAAAACTCAGGCAGTTCCTCGCTCACATTGACTGGTCTCCCATCAGCCAGGCAACAAGCATTGACACTGCCCTCGACCTATTCTCAAAGGCTTTTACCAAGGCCTGTGATCTTTTTGCACCCTTCACCATGATCCGTTCCAAAAAACAAGATGCACCCTGGGTCACCCCTGTCCTATTCCAACTACTCAAGGACAGGGATAACCTTTGGCATAGTGCCACCGGGACTGGTCAGGCTGCTGACAGACAGGCATATAATGCACATAGGCCATCCACAAAGCCAAGGCAAACCACTACCAGGCCACCATCACCTCCTCATGGGGCTGCGCCCAGAACTTCTGTGACAATACAAAAGAAATAACTGGGAAATCACACCACGCCCCGCACACCTTACAGTCAATGGCACCACCATCACTGATCCCACCGACATTGCCAACTGCCCTAACTCCTCCTTTGCTGATCTTAGCCGTGTCCTCCCTAGTAACTTTTTTGACCCTACTCACAACCCACCACCTTCAGAACCACAGCGACCCTAGTTCTACCTACGCAAGGTATCCATTTGGGAAGCCGAACCACTCCTGCTTAAAGCACTAAAAGGCACCAGTCCTAGCAGCGACCCCCGGACCCAAATATACTCCAGCTGGTGCTGGATGAGATCCTGGTCCCGCTTACAGAACTACTGAACCAATCCCTCTGTCTGGGGCTGTTCCCCACAGCATGAAAAACTGCAACAGTCACACCTATCCACAAAGGTGGTGACCGGTCTGCCCCCAGCAACTATCGGACAATTTCCATTCTCCCCCCCCTTCAAAGCCTTAGAAAAAGTGGTGGCCACCCAACTCATGGAATGTCTAGCAAAATATAACATCCTGTGCCCAGAACAGCATGGCTTCCACGCTGGTCACAGTACAGGCACAGCTTTAATGGAGTTCTCCAACTTCCTACATGCCTCCCTGGACCACAGCTCCCTAGTTGGGGCAGTGTACATTGACCTCTCTAAGGCCTTTGACACTGTCTCCCATCCACTCCTACTAAATGCCCTCAACCATACAGGTTTCTCTGCTGGCCCCCTCTCCTGGTGTGCGAGCTACCAATCAGCCCACTCCCAGCACGTCAAAATCAAGGGAGTGCTCTCAGAAACCTGTCCCATCCACTCAGGGGTTCCCCAGGGCTCTATCCTGGGCCCACTACTCTTTAGCCTGTACCTAAATGCCCTGCCTAGCACCTGTTCTGGCAATATTTTGCTATATGCTGACGCCGTGATTTATGCAGCTCACAAAAATCTCACCTCCCTCCAAGACTCCCTCCAGCACTCTTTCAATGATGCTGAGAATTGGTTTAAGAAGAGCAGACTAGTAATTAACCTCAAAAAAACTAAGGCAATGCTCTTTTCCTACCGCCAGAACAAAGCCAGCAAAAGTCCCGTCCAAATCTTCCCGAGCACTTGTCAACCACTCGAACAAGTTTACTTGTACAAATATCTTGGAATCGCACTTGACTCGGCCCTCAACTTTCATGCCCACATTACTGCCCTTGCTTCCACAACAAATGAGTGCCTTGGCATCCTCTACTGGCACAAGGACTGCCTCCCACCTGATGCCCTCAGGCTCACCATCACATCTGCAGTAATGTCCCTTATTGATTATGGCCTCCCAGTATATGATGCTGCTGACTCCACTGCCTTCAGCAAGGTTAGACTCACGCTAAATTAGGCTTGCAGGCTACTGACCAGTGCCCCCAGATTCACCCACACCTGTCAACTGTATGACATGGCCAAACTCCTAAACCTCGACGAACGCATCCACTTCCAAACCTGCCTGCTAACTAAAGACAATCCTACTTGGGCCTTCCGGGGTGTCTGCTCCATCCAATCTATTATACAACCCCAGAGCCACCACCTGAACTTCGGACAAGGTCACTCTACTAGTGCCCAGAACTAGGACCTCCCAGGTTCAGAGGTCATTCAGCTACAGAGTCCCTACCTGGTTCAGCTCACTCCCCACAGCCATTTCCAACACCGCCAAAACTGCCCCCTTCAAAACTGCCTCCGAGGACCTGCTGTTCAACACCCGCTGTTGCACCTGTCAATAAAGATACTCTGCTGTTTCTTCTGGCACTATTGACATGGCCCACTGGGCTGAACACCACCCACCCACCCCCAATCCTCCTGGGCCCTCTCTCCTCTGCCGATACCTGCTGGTACTACTTGAAATGTTTATTTATCTACACATGTGCTCAAGCAATTGTATTTAATTCTATGTATCTCTGTTCATGCAACCTATGTAATACTATGTTGACTCTGTATGTCTGTATTCTGTAAACATGTAAAGATATGTTATTCTGTCTTGTACCGTACTCTGTAAACTATGTTAACCATGTATGTCCTCTCTGTGACGAGGTACCTTTGTAAACGAGTCGCTGGCTCAAAGGTTGTAAATCTGATTATAAAATAAATAAATAGATAAAATACCAAGCCACCAAAATAGAAACATAGAAACATAGAAACATAGAATTTGACGGCAGATAAGGACCGCTTGGCCCACCCAGTCTGCCCATTTCCCTACCTGATGGATAAGCTGCAGGTCCTAGTTAACCAGCGGCCTACTTCTTCCTACCCCCACCCCCTAGAATTGCCTTATGACTGTCCCATGCATGCTTGAATTCCACCACTGTTTTTGACTCCACAACCTCCTCTGGAAGGTTCCATACATCCACAACCCTCTCTGTGAAAAATACTTCCTTAAATTACCTCTGAGCAGCCCTCTTCTATCTTCAAATTGTGCCCGCTTGTTTCTTGCACCTCTTTTTTGAAAGGTGCTACCCTCTTGGACTTGTTGATTCCTTGAGGTACTTGAAAGTTTCATCATGTCTCCCCTCTCCCTCCTTTCCTCGAGGCTATACATATTAAGCTCCTTAGGTCTCTCTTCATATGTCTTCAGGTGCAGACCCTCACCATTTTAGTGCCCTCCTCTGGACAGCTTCCATCCTGTCTATGTCTTTGCAGAGATTGGGTCTCCAAGAGACTGCGCAGTACTCCAGATGGGGTCTCACTAGCTGTCTATCAGAGGGATAATAACTTCCTGTTTTCTACTGGTGATGCCTCTTCCTACCATCCCAGTACCCCCAACCCTCCTTGCTGCCCTCTCACATTGCTTGCCCACCTATGGTCATCTGATATGACTACCCCAGGTCCCTTTCCATTTCCGTTGTTGTTGGTAGCTCCTCCCCATTGCCAGCCTGCTCTTCCCTGGGTTTTTGTTTCCCAGGTGCATTACCTTGCACTTCTTAGCATTGAATCTAAGCTGCCATACATTTGACCATTCCTCTAACCTTGCCAAGTCCCTTCTCATCCTTTTCACTCCACCTTGTGCATCAACACTGTTGCAGATCTTTGTGTTATCTGCAAAGAGACATACTTTTCCTTCCAGTCCCTCTGCAATGTCACTTATAAAGACATTGAAGAGGACCGGTTCTAATACTGAACCCTGCAGTGCCCTACTAACCCCCTTTTTTCAGGTGGACTCCATTTATTACTCTCTGTGACCTATTCTCAGCCAATTCTTTCCGCAGGCTGTCATCTTGGGACCCTCCCAGGCTGGCTAACTTGTATATAATCTTTTGTGTGGGACTGTGTCAAATGCCTTGCTAAAGTCTAGGTAAGCCATGTCACAGCCCTCCCTGATCAACTACTTTGGTCACCCAGTCAAAGAAATCCATCAGATTTGTCTGGCATGACCTTCCTGCTGTGAATCCATGCTGCCTTGGGTCATGTGCCCTCAGGCCTCTGAGACCTCGACAGTTCTTTCCTTCCAGAAGTGATTCCATCATTTCCCTACCACTGAGGTTAAACTAACAGGTCTGTAGTTTCCTGCTTCTGCCTTGCTCCACTTTTGTGAAGAGATCATCTGCCCTCCTCCAGTCCTCGGGTACCACCCCATCCTCCATGATTTGTTAAAGAGGGTAGTCAGTGGTGTCACTAGTTCTACCCTTAGTTCTTTTAGAATTCTGGGATGAATCCCATCAGGCCCCAGTGCTTTGTCCACCTTCAGTTTAAGAGTTCTTTCAGAACCCTTTCTTCTTAAATGGGCTGGTATCAACTTCTGTATCCAGAGTGTTTCTACTGTTTGTTTAGGTACCTCCCTCTTCCTTTGTAAATACTGAGGCAAAAATATTTGTTTAGTATCTCTCTCCCTTTCACAGTCACCCTCTGCCACCTCCCTCCCTTTATTATGATAAAATGATTTTTTTTTTTTTTGAAATTCTGGGTTTTATTTAATTTTTTGCATTCTGCCTTAAAAGGCTGTATTACAACACAACATGCTTACAGGAGGTGAAATCAAACAGTACAATCATGTCTCCTTGAGTAAGCCCCCCCTCCCCAAACCACCCCACCCATGGTATCAGAAATACAGTAATGCGCTCCATTGCAAGAGGTAGTCTCTTAAAGTAAATAGAGTCATTTTATAGGGAATACAGCATGTTTCGTTTACTCCAATACCTTTCATATTTAGGCATTTTGTTATGTATGCTAGCAATTACCTTTTCTACTGACAAGTTGAATAAGAGTTCCTGCAGCCACTCAGTATAAGATAATATATCAGTGTCCAGCCAATGTCTTAATACTACTTTTTTAACTGACATTGCTATCATTGCTAGATGGTATTTCCTTTCAGTGACTTTACATGGGAGTAATCACCCACTAAACATGCTCCCGACTCTATGTGTTCTGTGATGCTGGGCAGTGGGTCTACCCTCTGCTTTATGAGGGCCCATAAAGGGGCCACTTTGGAGCAGTCCCAAAAGATGTGATATGGAGACCCTGCGGCTTGCAGGCAAAGTCTACAATTTGGAGAGGGGGACTTATTCATTTTAGACAATTTCACTGGAGTGTAGTACATATTGTTAAGAATCTGAAAATCGCATCAGACATAATCTATCCTGCGAGATGAACACATGGGTGTCTTTCCAGACCTTCACCCATTCAATTACTCTATCTGGGAATTGGGAGTTCCAGTAATGAGAGGCCCCTTGTTGGTATGAGAAAGCTCTATCTAACAGTGTCTTGTATATACCCGAAACTGCATGTGGTTGGGTGGCCATTGTTCTGAGTGGCTGCAGGAAGTTACTATCCTCTTCTATGGACTGTGTCGTTCGGGACTCAACCAGCATGTGTCTGAGTTGAAACACTTTAAAACTCGATTGGGGGCCTAACTGGCATCTATTAAGGATATCGACTGTTGATCTCACTTGTCCATCTTGCCATAAGTCTTGCACTGTGGCATGTGCGAGTTGGGAAGCCAGGAAACTTTCACCATACTGCCACCTGCCTTGAAATTTAGGTTACCCAACACTGGTTGGTTCTGGTCTTGCGTGTGTTTGTATGCAAGATATGTGCATAGTTTGGCATGGACCTTAACAGAGATACCCACTGGGGTGTCAACCAGTGTTTGGGGAAGTACTTTGGATGAGGTATGGTAAACGGCAGGAGAGGAAATATCTGCCAGGGAAATAAGTTCATTTTCCAGTTCTAGCCATATAGGTATGTATCGGCTTGGTTTAGGGACATCATATCTTCCCGACCATCTCAAGTATTTCGCTGCATGACAATAGTAAAACTTAAAATGAGGGAGTTTCAGTCCTCCTTTTATTATGGGTACTGTAAGCTTCCCGTAAGCCTTGCATGCTTGTTTGTCCCTCCATAAGAACCCGGTGATCAGGGAGTGAAGCCTGGAAAACCAAGCATGAGGTATCCAGATGTTTAACATGTTAAAGGGTTAGAAAAATTGAGGTAGAATATTCATTTTGATTAAATTCACTCTTCCCCATAATGAAATTGGTAATGCTCTCCATCTATTTAAGTCTTGTTGGATTACCTGAACCAGGGCATCCAAGTTATATCTTTTCAGGGATTTAGAATCTCTGGTTAGATAAATTCCCAAATATTTAAGTTTTTTAGGTTCCCATTGCAATCCTAAACCTTCAATTTCCTTGCTATAAATATGGAAATTAAGTGGAAAGACAAGGGTTTTGTCTATGTTCAGTTTGTAATTAGCCAGAGTTCCAAATTCCTGGATTAGATCCAGGACCCTGATAATTGAAGCCCTCGGTTCAGAGAGATGGAGGAGGATATCATCAGCATATGCTGATAGTTTGAGCTCACGCCCTTCCACCTTCACACCCTGGATCCCCGGATCTGTCTGGATCTTCATCAGAAGAGGTTCTAGGTAGAGATTGAACAATAGGGGGGGATAGGGGGCAACCTTGCCTAGTGCCCGAATGGAGGGAGAAGTTAGAGGAGAAGGTTCTGTTGCAATATACACGTGCAATAGGGATGGTATACAGAGCTTTTAATCATTGCACAAAGAGGGAAGGAAACCCAAACCGGACTAAGGTCCTAAAAAGGAAGCCCCAGTCCACCCTATCAAATGCCTTCTCAGCATCTAGGGACATCAATATAGCAGGAGAAAAGTTACTTTGGGCAGTATGAAAGATATGATCTAATTTACGTATGTGGTCCAAAGCCGACCTGCCTTCCATGAAACCCACCTGTTCCGCACAGATTAGAGAGGGAGTAACCTGGCCTAATCTATTGGCTAGGATTTTAGCTAGAATTTTAATATCATAATCCAACAGAGAGATAGGGTGATAATTTGATACTTGTTCTGGGTCCCTTCTCTCTTTGTGCAAGACTACAATTAGGGCATCGAAGAGATGGGGGTCATTTCTCTCCGCTGACAGAATGGATTGGTATAGGTGAAGCAGCCAAGGAGTCAATTCCTCCACTAATGATTTATAAAAATTAGCAGAGAAGCCATCTGGTCCAGGGGCTTTATTGAGTGACAAGTTACTAATGGCTTGCTTGATTTCAGCTTCTGTGAGTGGAGAGTTTAAGAAAGTTTGTTGTTCCGTAGACAGAACAGGTAAGTCAATAGAATCCAGATATTGATCTATATTGGCATTTGTGGGAGAATCAGGTCTGGTTCCATATAATGCCCTGCAGAAAGTATGGAATTCAGCCACAATCTCTCTTGGGGTAGTGAGGACAAGCCATCTGCCCTGGGTTGGACTGTGTTGATCAGCCTTGAGGATTCCTGTTGCTTTACCCTCATGGCTAGCAGTTGCCCTGCCTTTTCACCATGATCGATGTATGTGGAGTTTGTTTTAAGGATTGTGTATTCAGCCGTAGCAGCTAGGAGATCATTATATTGTACTATAGCTCGGATCAGATCCTGACGGAGCATTTCCGTGGATGTTGGGGAAATGTTTTTCTTTATTTGTCTAATTTTATCTAATAAATCTATAGCTTGTCTCTCTCTCTCTCTCTCTCTCTCTCTCTCTCTCTCTTTTACATTTTTGAACAGAGGAAATCCTGATCAGTTCTCCTCTAATATAACATTTTAGACCTCCCCATTCCATGTCTGGGTGGCCAGTAGAATTCAGATTACTTTGTGTGTATTGTGTTATACAGCCCTTCAAATTGTCTAGCACCCATTTTTCCTTCAGCAAACTATTATTGCTTTTCCATAGTTTCTGTCCACTGATGTGGTGTAATAGAAATAGTGCAGAACATGGAGGAGTGGTCTGAGATAACTGCCGGGGAAATTTGACATGCCATAAGGCCTGGAAAAAGTTGTTTACTCATGGAGAAATAATCAATGCTTGAGAAGGACCCATGCATTGGAGACCTGAAAGTATATTCCCTCATGTTAGGATGAAAAACCCGCCACGGGTCACACAATCCTAAGTTATCTATTAGATCTCTGATAGCCCTTTGAGCCGGTGATAAGCCTGCATTTTGTTTGCCCATCCTATCTACATCTGGGGAAAAAGAGAGATTACAGTCTTCACCCAGTAGAATAGGAATAGAAAGGAAGGGTGACAGAAGATTAAGGATCTCCAGGAAAAAGGATGGGGTGTCAGTGTTTGGGCCATATATGAACCCAAGAGGTATGTCAGACCTCTCTAGTTTGTCTGTCACAAATATATATTTGCCCAAGGACTCGGCAGTGTACTGACTACATTTGAAGCTAAGGTTCCTAGACACCAGGATTGCTACCCATCTACTCTGAGAGCTGGATCCAGCAGCGAATACTTGCCCCACATGCATCCTTCTTAATAGGTTGGCTTCTGAGTCATAGAGATGTGTTTCCTGCACGAATGAGATCTGGCCTCTTATTATTTGCAGATGTTTCAGCATTTTGCATCTTTTCAGCTTATTGCATGCCCCTTTGACATTCCAGGATCACAGGTTTACATTGCTAGCCATATCATCTTGTCTCTATTATAGGTGTTATAAAGCCTGTTGCATTCCCATACTGAGCCTTTTATACTGATACCATGGGTCCCCCCTCCTCCCCCCTCTCGACCCCAATATAAACATCTGACTCCCTCTGATTCCCCTCAATTTTTGATCCCTTTATGAACAAGTTAGTACTAATGCAAAACATGACTATAATACTTTCCCTCTAACTAAATCTATATAAATCCCTGGTTAGTGGTAACAGAAATGAGAGTACTGTTCCCCCCTCCATATGGTATGCAATACTGCCATTTGGAGCATGCCTAGCTCTCAGTCCCCCAAACATAATAATTGCTAAACTGAACTTTGAAGCCCATATTCCAGCAATCTAGAACTAAGAAATTAACTCTCAGTAAATCGAAACAACTCTCTTATTGCGAGACATAAATCCAGCCAAAATAATCCCTCCCCCCCTTTCCACTTAGTTAATCAAAATTCATGTCCATTATTGTTAATCAAGATTTTACATAGCACTGCCCTTTAATAGATGTATAACAAGTGATTTTAGCTCTTTATCTTGAAGACATCTATGGTATACTGTCACCATTGACAAAAGAATAGGAAAGAAAGCGAACAAAAGGAACCACAAAATGAAATGACTGCCATCCATCAGTGACAAACAGCATTCAGTGCCTTTGTTTCCAGTCAACCATCCATCTCAAACATGTAGGTATGCCTTGGAGGTGATCGTCCATGAGGGGGCACCGACTACACTGTATACTGAATGTTGCAGCTCCACGATTATTTGCACCATCGCATTGATGCTTTTTGCTGGCTGAACTGTTGCAGCTACTCGAATGTGCGCACCCTCGAGAAAGCTCAGACCTAACTGCTGCACTGATGTTCTATGCCAGAGGGAAGGCGCACAATGCCGCTGGAGTGCTGGTAGTCGTCAGAGCCCTCAAACACTGAGGAGGGACGATATTTAGACCAAATCTGTTGGGTCTTATTGATCCTTATGTATATCTCTATATGGCGATTCCCCTCCCAGAGAACTGTGGGCTGAGAGATTTTCTAGCAACTGTGAACGGGTTTCCTGTAGGGTTGTGCACACATTGCGACAGGCTGACAGGAGATCAGAAAAAAGAAAAAAAAAAGACTCACTTCCCCTGGTGATCCCCAGGGCTATAACTCGCCCAGATTAAGATCTTCATTCAGAAAGTTACATTCACTTTCTAAACAGGTCCGGTAGCAGACTTTGCAATTCTTTTACTGCTTGTTCATGACTGTCAAACGAATGCCATCTCTCCTGAATCCTAACTTGAAATTGCGCTGGGTAGAGCATTTGAAAGTGGATTCTGGCTGGAATGAGTTTGGAGATCATAGGGTGGAGCAAACCCCTCTTCTGTCTGACAGATGCTGGTAAATCCTTCGCTATTCTGGTCTTGTTCCCCTTCCACATCAAGGTCTGAATGCCCTTTAACTGCGACAGGATGTGTTGTTTATCCAGGTCATTGAGGAGTTTCAGTAGAAAAGGGTGAGAGGGTGAGCCAGGGGTTGGTTTGGGCCGTAAGGATCGGTGGGCTCATTCCATTATGTATGCACGCCCATTTGGTGAGGGGCCTGCTATTTTGTCGAGCAGCTTCTGAGTAAATGTTATGGGGGAAGCTCCTTCTTCTCCTTCCGGGAGGACAGTAATGACCAGGTTGTTCCGGTGGCTCCATCACTCGAGGTCTTCCACCTTGAGCTCCATTTTGCTTATTTGTTTACGGAGGGCTACAATCTCTGGTTCTGTGGTAGCCCTCCACTTTTCAAGTGAGACCGCTCGTGCCTTCATATCCTTGATCTGTCTCAACACATCCTTCATGTCCATCTTCAGTGCGGTAATGTCCGTTGTTAGCATTAGCAAGGCATCTCTGAGCTGCTTCATTTCCAGGAGGAATCACTCTTCTGAGAGTGGAATGGCAGACAATTTGAGGCTCGTGGGGGCCGCAGGCTTCGTAGACTGCTGCTGAGATTTTTTTGCAGCCTTATCGCGGGAGGCTGCAGGAGCATGCTGTGGTAATGTTTGCCTCATCTCTGCCTCAGTTCTTCCACTTTTACTTTGCCATTCTTGATGGGAATCTGTCTGCTTTGCTATCAGGATGACCACAGTAGTAAGAAGAGTTGCTTCAGGTGAGATTTAAGTTATTTTAAACTCTAAGAATTAGGCATTGTAATGGGAGAGAGTCGAGAGCAGTGCTTCTCCCTAGCTAGTCATCACTTGACTCCATGATTCTTTATATAGACAATAACCATTCAAAGACAGGCTAAATCTTTGTTGTCTCCAAACACTAGAGAGAGACAGGTTAGTGGTGACTAAAATTGGAGCCATGTCATAATGGCGAAAATTAAAACGCGACTTACCTGACAGTGAGTGCACATCACCAAAAACCACAAATGACAATGTGCATTACTACCACCAGGAAAATAACAGCAATCGATGCCTATAATTACCCATGGATGCCACAATATAAATTTTTGTTTTATGCAGGGGTGCCCCCAGCACACCCCCAAATTTATATAACCAACTCCAGTGGGGTGCACATTTCCAGGAGGGGAGAAACACCATGAAGGCAGTTGGGGAATGAGATGTCCAAAAAAACAAAACATAGCAATTTTATAACTTAAACAACACCCCCAAACAAAGCACACAATAGCGGACCATGCCAGTTCCGAACCCAGGTCCACCAGCATCAGTAGCTCTAGCCACCACACCACAGTAGCAGCTCAGAACTGTCTTACAAAACAATGCCCCATAACCCAACAGAGCTAACCGTCCCTCACCATACACCGCTCACTAGTCACTTTCTTTCACTGTTTCCCTATACAATTGCTATTCCTTTTTGGTCGCTCCTTGGACAGCTGCTCAAATTGAGCCACTCAAACTCAAGTCACTCAATCTGAGTCATCCAGATAATGGTATACCCTTAAATCAGATGTACAAAACAGCAAAAGATGAACAAGTAATGTTACAAATAGGGCAGACATTTAAATATTAAAACTACAACTTCTGGAAACACCAATATCAGAAATTAATACTTCCATGAGGGAAGTCAGGAGGATGTTCTTCACAAACAGGGCTGTTAGACTATGGAATACATTACCTGATGAAACAGTGTCAGCACCTAACACAGCTAATTTTAAAAACAGAATAAGTACCTACATGACAGAAAGAAATTTCAAAGGGTATGATCACTGAGAAGTGGGGAGAAAATCTTGATAAACTCTAGTTTTTTACTGTCTCACCAATTCCTACCATTGCTCCTAGCATTTTTATTTATTTGTTCATTTATTTATTTTTGTAAGATGGAAACACAATTTAGTAGCAATTTATGATGGTGTGGAGTGGAATAGTAAATTATATGAGAAGCAAATTTGGCAAACAGCTAGAATCTACAAATGTAAATCACCTGCTGGGATTAGATCTCCATTCACCTGTTTTGCAGGTTGTGACTTAACATCTATACCATACAAATTGCAATTCCTTTGCCTGCAGCTCGGAGGCATAACTACTAAATGTGTGTTCACTAAGCAGGCAAAAGATCAGTGGTTTGAATCCATTTACAGTATATTGTATTTTAACAATCATTATTTCACACTTACAACCTTATTTGGCAGCTTAAGTACCATTGGTACTTTGATTTTAAAGAGGAAAGGAAAGGAAATTATTTCTAATCAACAGCTGTTTTAAAATGTTCCCATTTGGGCTTGCCCACACAGTGGTTGGATTTCCGGCTCAGATACCAGCAACCCGGGTTTGGGAATGGACTCGGGTTGCTGGAGAGTCAGGTGATGGCTCACCTTCTCCGGGGTTGCAGCCCAGTGCTTGCTTGCACCTAGTGGAGGCTGGGAGCGTGGCGCGACATCATTCCTTGACGTCTAGGGGGAGTGGCGGACATTGATGTGAGCCATGACATCTGTGACACACCACCCCTTGGGGAGAAAATGGAAAAAATGGCGCCTTTGTCGGGTCAGATGATGGCCTCCCGGACCTTCATCAGGGAACTCCTGGGCCCCTATTGCCACCTCAGCAGCACCCAGGAGCATTTGGACAGCTGTACAGGCTCTTCCCCTACAAAGGTAAGGGACCCACCTGATGAAGGGATTCATCAGGGTGACATGGGCTGGTTGCAATATGAGGTGGTGGGGTTGGGGGATGCTGAGTGGGGTACATGTGGGGCCTGATGGAGTGACCAGGCTAAGGTGTGGGGGGAGCAAAAAGAAATAATGCAAAATGTTCCCATTTGCAGAAATGACATCCATAAGCCTAAATATTCCATATGTAACTGTATCTAGATACAAACACATGTGATAAACTGTATTTTTGCATTGTTTTGTTTTTATGGGCAGCATTCTCTTAGTTCTCATCCTAGAACCAATGATCTGGAGTTTTAACTGTGTCACACTTTGTGCTCAGAACTGTAACCATGGATCTGATTGGACAATAGCTCATGCTTAGTATTCTGTAAACAAATCATGACACAATAAACCTCCCAAATTACTGGTTCCATGAAGAGAACTGTGCAGAATGTTGTCAATAAAAAGAAAACAACTGAAAATAGTTTTTCACATCAGTGTTTATTCAGGTACAGTTAAATATGGCTCAGTTGGAGATAAATGATTCATATCTGTTACCAGGAACATTTCTAACTGCTACCAATTAGCACAGATTTCCTGTCCCCTTTAATTGCTTAGTAGTTTCAGAACCCAGTGACACCAGTTGAGCTGAAGACTACAATGAAGCGGGACCCAGTGGCATCAGCTAATTCAGTATGTGAAGCGTATTTCAGTTAAAACTATGGACTAGCAGAAATTTTCTGGCCCAGATATTCAAAAGGGTTGAGCATGACACAACAGTGTTGCGCCATGCACAGCCCACTGATGCGCCCCGGTGCGATATTTAAAAGGGAAAAGTGCACCGCACAAATCGATGCACGGGCGCATCAGTAATATGTCTACAGGCACAGGAAGGGGTCATGCCCATGCATAACCTGCACAGCCCAATATTCAGCCTGGGCTGTGCAGGGAATCGCTCATGCGCAGCCCCTACCTGTGCCTGCACAAAGATATGCCTAAAAAAAAGGAACAAGTGGCCACCCACAGGTGAGCTGCGCATTGCAAGGGAGCAACACAGCAGCTGCCACCTGTGGGCATCCTCTCCTTACCGCACCTGGCGGCGCCCCCCATGCCACGATCGCAGGCATCATTCATCCCCCACCACGTCCAATATCCCTGGTGATCCAGTGGACCGCACTGAGCCTGATCGCAGGCATCATTCATCCCTCCCCAAATTCCGATATCCCTGGTGATCTAGTGTACCCCTCACCCCACCCGCCCACTGAGCCCACCACCCCTCCCCCTGTCAGCTGGCAGGCGGCAGTACCCACCGCCTGCCGCCCCATCGCTGACTGACAGCTCAGTAGGGCTGCATGCCATGGTTCAGACCAGGAGCCAAGGGGCGTGCAGCCCACCGTACCTAGTCAGTCAGATATGTGAATGAACTCATTCATATCTGGACTGACAACACAAGTATGGGCTGCATGCCGATGACTCATGCTCTGAGCAATAGGCGCTGCAGCCCTACCGAGCTGTCAGTCAACGGGCGGCGGGTGGCAGGTGGTGGTGCTGCCGCCGCTGACGGGGGAGTGTGTGGGGCTCAGTGGGGTGGGGGGTATACTAGATCACCAGGGATATCGAAATTTGGGGAGGATGAATGACGCCCGCGATCGGGCTCAGCGAGGTCCACTGGACCACCAGGGATATCGGACTTGGGGGTGAATTCAGTGATGCCAGCAATTGGAGCACATAGGGGTCCACTGGACCACCAGTGATATTGGCCATTTTTTTTTTAATTATGCGACTTCCCACGATCGGGCTGCTGGCGGCGTCGGTCCCCGATGGCTGCTGCCTGGCAGGGCGCCAGGCGCAAGTCATCGGGGATCGGCGCACCTGCATGCTAATGGCATGCAAATGAGGCCATAATGAGATGCAAATGGCCCCCTGTGCACCTTGCATAAATCATGGCTCCATTTGCATGTCCCCGTTTGAATATTGCAGGTACTGTGCATGGCGCAATGGCACTTGCGATGCTGCATCTCAATGCTCCACTCTGACCACTTGCACTGGCGTAGTGCCACTGCGCCATGCACAGTGGGGGTGGCCAGGGTGCAATATTCAAAGCAGTTGTGCCATAGCGCAGCTCCGTTGAATATCGCCCTGGCCACACCCGTGCACAACAAAGATGAGCTGCACCCAGGCTTGCGCCACAGCCTGGCGCAGTTTGAATATCTGGGCCTCTGATTCTAATTTTAAGTGGCTAATAAGAATAACAAAATATTCATCTAAAAGGTCTGTAGTTTTGAATTAAGAGAGCTGCATCAATTTCTTTATTAATTTTAAAGCAGTGTTCTAATGACACAAAAAAGAATCCGTTTCATTTTGAGCCACTCACTGAAACTTTTCGTTTTTGTTTTTGTTGGTGGGGATTCATTTCAGCTGTGTATTTTAGAACCAGCATGGTTTTAGGGGTGTCGTTTTCTGGAGCTGTTTATGCAAATCCTTGGTCATCAGGATCTGGAATAACATCACCAGAACTCCCAAGGTAAAAACACAGACTTTCCCACACTGCTCCTCTTCTGCAACCTAAAAATAACTTTTGAGGTCATCAGTTCCTTGCAAATGAAATCACAGATCTCTCATCATAACAGACTACCTACCAGGTAAGTTATGCTGTATATGGTAGTTTGATGATGCATTTTGCTCTTACTATTAGTTGAACTGGGGCCACAGAATTAATTTCACTTGTGACTAGAGTCAATAATTAAGTGCAGGTCTCTGATAATGACAGGTAGTTTGTCTACCACCAAATCAGCTTTCCTAATCCTTTACTTAATTCAAAATTCAATTAGTGCTCAACTTCTGAATAAAATAACACTTTTACTGTTCTTTACATGCTTTTGAAAAAGCACCAACTCTCAACTAATTTGATACAGTACTGCATGCAGAAATGCATACAAAGAGATGGAGAACTGGGCATTTCAAAATTAATTAATTAGAACAACTTTGAATGCAGTCTGTTTCCCTTTGACATGTACTGTAGCTGTGTTAGTGAGGCTTAGTTGGTAGCAGTTCTGCCTCAATTGCAAAAGGTCAGAGGTTCAAGTACCTTGTAAGAGACCTAGGGACAGATTCACATAACTTTGCCCAGGCGCAAACCGGTTAGTGCAGCACGAACCAAGGTTTGCACCAAAGTGAACTGATCCAAAAAATGATCCTCCTGATTTTTGACTATTGCGATATCATCTATTGCTCTGCTCCTGCCACCTCCTTAGCTAACTTGGATACTCTTTTCAATTCCTTCTATCGGTTTGCTCTGGATGCACTTCCCCTTACCCACCACTGTCACTTGTACCGAGCTTTAGCCTTCCCTTCCCTAACAAATAGGCGACTGCATCACTGCGTAAATTTCATCTGTAAGTACTGGCTTGGTACACTCCCTCCCTATCTAAATTCCCTAATCTCCCCCCCCCCCACGCACTCCCTCTCAACTTCTAAGATCCCACGACCATAGAACTCTGACTGTTTCCTGGAGATCCACCTCTAGTGGACAGGCCTCCTCCTCCTATCGTCTCCCTAAACTGTGGAATGCTCTTCCAAGACAAATCTGATCCTCTTCCTCGCCTGGCTCATTAAATCAAGCTCTACATAACTTCTTCTCTGTAAATTACACTTGCCCCTAGCCCCCTCTTTTCTCGTCTCACACCCTGTCTGATGCCATGTTTGCCTAACCACAACTAAACTGATGCACTTATAGTTTTGGAGCCTATCCCAGCTCCAGTTGTATATGGTTGCTTCATATCATCTCTCTCTCTTTCTTTCTCTCTCTTTATTGGTCTATCTCCTTAGCCTGCTGACCTAGCCCTGGGCTCTGGCTCGCTTCTCTACCACTTTGCTATCTCATCATCAATTGTTTGCTCTGTGCCATTTTAGTTTGAAGTGTGTAAGGCCATTGATCTCACTCGCTGTTACGATTACCCGTGTTTCTGTCACACCAGTAGTTCATAGCTACAGGATTTTAATCTACTCTACCCTGCAATTATTTAATCTTCTTGCTAATGTGTTGTTCACTCATAACCTATGTTTTTTATGGTATTTGTAATTTGTGCGTGCTCATTGGTACTATGTAACTCACATCACCCTTTCCCCCAGGTCGTACCGGGAGACAAGCAACTTGTTGTTCAGTGTACCTTACCTTGTGAAACTTTTCAATAAATAAATAAAATAAAAGCCCTGTATGCAGGTGCAAACCAGGTTTGTGCTGGGGCAAAGTTTGGAGCAGGCCACAATTCAAATGAAGAGGAGAGGACCTGCATATTGATGCAGTCCCATTCACAAAGTATTCGTTGCCCACAAGGGCCTTTTGCAGGATTTCCTTGCATGGAGAAAATACCACTAAGGGAGACCTTGCTTTTATTCCACACAACCCTAGTGGTTGGTGGAGGTACTGTAACACCCCCATCACCAATCGCTGATCCAAGTAATAAAAAACAGTCTCTCTGGTGGTCTAGTGGTTCCTCCCCCCTGCCGATCGCCATCTTGATCGCTAGGTATATTATAATATATGTTTCATGGTGGTCTAGTGGTCTCTCTCCCTGCTGATTGCTGGCCCAATATCAATAATGATATTCACTGGTGGTCTAGTGCTCCCCGCCAGTCGGTAATCACCACCGGATAACAATGCTCTGTGATATCCCTAGTGTCCAGTGGTCCCACCCCCACCTAAAGCCCTGTACAAAATAGTACTATTATTCCCTGGTGGCTAGTGGTTCCTCCACCCACCTGATCACCTCACTTGTGTTGCATTATATTCCCTGGTGTCCAATGTACCCTCCCATCCTGATACCCTGTATAGTAAATATAATCATATTCATGGTGGTTTAGTGAACCTCCACTCCCTAACCCCAAGCACCAGTAAGTTCAATAATATCTCTTCCCTGGTGGTCTAGTGCACACCCAAACTATAAAATGGAGACCCCCAGGGTAGTTACTGGGACAAGTATGAACAGTGAAAATTGACTAAAGCAATCACGTATATCTCTAAAAGCTACAGGAAAACAGTTGTCTGTTGACATGGAAACACAATTTACAAAAACTGAAGGTGTAGTTTTTCTTAAAGGCCTCCTTTGCTGTTAGCCTAAACAAGGACAGAGCCCTGATGGTCTTGACTCCAAACTTCTGTACCTTTCTGCTCGTGCCATTACTGAATGAACTACCTGCATCCTCAACCTTTCCTTTTCCTTATCCTAAGTCCCTAACTCTTGGAAGCTAGATGCAGTAATCCCCCTTTTCAAAGAGTGAACCCTGCTTCCCATGGTAACCATTGTCCTATCTCCCATCTCCCCACCCTGACTAAATTCTAGGAATATCTTTTCCTCTCTCGACTCTCCCCTTTCCTTGACTGGAACATCCTTCTTCACTTCTTTCCAGTCTGGCTTCAGGAATTCCCAATCCACCTGTACCTCCAATCCCTGGCTCACTGACACTAACTTCTCTGGCATAGACATGATTATGGCAGCAGGACCCTCCACCTCCTCAGTTTGGTGATTCTAATCCAACTTTGAGAACAATGGTCAAGCTGTCTGACCTGGAGATTTCCTCTTCCCCCTCCAAATTTACTCAGGCATCCATCAGGTGTTCATCCTTGACCCAATTATTTAATCCATTTTTCAAAACAACCTCCCCACTCCACACATCCATCCATTGTATGCAGATGACATGATACTCTTTAATTCTATCTCTTCTGCTCCTGACCTCATTGCTCAGCTCCAAATGGATTTCAACAATATCCAGAACTGGTTCTGTGAAAAACAGTTTCCCTAAATGCCACAAAAACAGTTTCTATGACTTTTGACACTAGGCAGAGGTTTGCTAGACTCACCCCCTCCTACCATACTCTTGATGGTGCCAGCAGCTGAATATCTGTCCTATGTCCAGTACCTCAGATCTGTCTGGACAGTCACCTCAGTCTCTCTCTGTTCATGTCAACACAACACAGTCCTCCAGAAGCTCCATCCAAAGTTTTGTACACATTGCAGGAATTAGAGAAGCATCCTGCTTTCTGCTCTCAGAGAGATCCCATTGAATACAATCTATCCAATTTTGACTATATCGACATTATTTACAGTGCTGCTCCTGAGTCCACCTCAGCTAGACTAGACCTCCTGCTTTACTATTTCTGTCAATTTATCCTTGACAATCCCCTGCAAACTCACCACTGTTCTTTGTACATTTCCTTGTCCTTCTTTTCCCTTTATGCCATGCACTCTTGTCCACTGTGCCTCCTGTATTTCCAAATTCTGTCTTCACTCCCCCTCCTCTTTCCTTGCCTCTCCTCTCTAACCCCTTACTGCTTCTTACTCCCTTCACTACTATGACTCTCACTCTTGCTCTCCCTGTATTGAAATATTCTGCTGGTCAAGCTGCCTCCTTTTTCCATTTCCCAAAACTTTGGGTCTCTCTCCCTCTTCCATTCATTCTGTCTCTTCCCTTCATGATCTCAAATCTCTCCTCCATGATTTCACTACTCACTCCTGCAGTTGCCCTCGACAGTGGGTCCTAGACTTTTACCCATGACCCTTCACCATACATTGTGACATGTGGAACCATGTCCCCTAGGTTTCATCCTCTACCCTACTCCAACATAGTATTGCATTGTTGCACACTGCATATTGTTCTTCTGTAGTTTTATTGTACTGCATATTTCTTGCTCAGGAGTATTGCTTAATTGTTCATTTTGATGTTCTTATTTACATATTTTGCAGTTTTTGAACACTGTATTTTGTAATTACACTTTATTCACCTCTTCCCCCTTCCCCTAGAATGCATCTGGAAATGCACTGCTACCAGCTCATGTATTTCCTTGTAAAGCCTTTCAAATAAATAAATACATGCATAATGAGGGTTAAATTACACTGGAGCATGCTCAGTGTAAACAAACAAGGATCCATGGAACTCTCAACCATCTCCACCCTCAAACAATGTGCCAGTTGGTAACATTGCACTAATTTCTGTATGTAAATGTTGCACACTTTCAAAACTGTGCATTTTTAAAAACCTAAATATGTAAAATTGTGCTATCTTGTTCATTTTGTGCCAAAGGTCATGTGGTACTCACAATGGTCCGTATGCACTATTCTGCGGAGTGGATATGCGCCACGTATCTTAGGCATGTAGCCATTCCACCCACTTGAGGCCCCACATTGAATTCATCAATCAGGCTGTGCAGCCCCAAGGTACCTGATCC
This sequence comes from Neoceratodus forsteri, assembly GCA_016271365.2. NCBI lineage: Eukaryota > Metazoa > Chordata > Ceratodontiformes > Ceratodontidae > Neoceratodus > Neoceratodus forsteri. The sequence continues at coordinate 1,399,032,033 of CM057452.1, forward strand.
CACAGCTATGTGGACAACAACGCACCGGGGGCAGGCAGGGAGGGTGTGTTGGGGGCATGACCGCACTCCATGCCATTCACAAAGGTGTGGAGTGCTGGGTGCGGGGGATGTACCTTATGCTGGGTAACACCCAGCTGTAAGAAATATGTGCACCCCCTGGATGCTGCTGCCGGCAGCGGTGCTGATGTGAGGGCACCGCAGACCCTCCCCCATATGCTGCTCCACCCCTTGAATCAACAAGGAGGGCTGGGGGCAGTCAACTGGGCACCCATCTGCCCTGAGCTGGTGGCCCACATCATGAACTCTGTTGTTTTCTGTGCCCCTCAGGAGCAAGGGATCAATTAGTGGACTGAGTCCTGGTATCCCATTGAATGCACGCCCAGTCTGTCGGAATGTCCTCTACGCATCTGTGCACCAGAGGGGTCTGGGCCTTGGACAGGTGGTGGCCGGTAGTGAATACCAGCCAGTGCGCACCTATCCACAGGTGCAGAACTCTGCGTGTGGGTAACATGCCTCCAGCATGTATTACCTGCCCATTTGTGCATAGGGCCTATTATGCCTTCCATATCAAGAACTACATCATTTACCTTCCACAAAGTAAACAAAACTGCATATTAAACATATACACAGTGCTATGTGAGAAAATTGCAGTTTTAGATATACAGTACTCAGTTTGCAAAATTGCAAGACATTTTGGGACAATCATACAAAATGTATGTGAAGTGGAGTTTTTAAATGTTGATCAGCACTAATTATTTTCCTGCAATGTAGCCCTTTTCTATTACTCCATATAGCTGGCTTGGTGCTGCACAAGTGGATTCTCTAAATCTTTAGCTTGGGTTTTGCCTAATTGATCCCATGATTCATTACCTTACACCTATCCACTTGATACTCTGCATAAATCAACTTAGGGATTTGTGTTTGCTAGTCTCTACCTTTGCCATAGTAGATGGTGAATCTTATTTGATACATCCTCTTTTATTCCACCAGAGCTGCACATCCTTCTTCTGCTGCAATACTTCTACTAATGCTTGCCTTCATCCCCTTCCTCATTTCTCTCTTTCGCATCTCCAAGCTGCCCCCGGCCCTTCTCATCCATTGTCTTACACATTGCCTCCCTCATCGTCTACCACCTTCCCCTCTTCTGCCATCTCCTCACTGTCCTTTTCCTCTGGTGTCCGGGCTGTAGTCTCCATCAGTCTCCATGGTTACATCTTGAAGTTCTCTGATGTCTCCTTTCATCCTACCTCCCAACAACTCTCTGTAATTACTACATGGTCAACTGTTTCTGTAAAATCCACCTGCCCTATCCTCCCCCATTCCCCCAAAGTTATCAAAATCCGCTCTTTCAAGTCACTGGATCAGTCTGTTCTTCACTCTATCCAGAAAAAGAAAGCAGTTCTGCTTACATGACATGCAGGACTGAAAGTTTAGCAATAACAAGTCACAAAAATCAGCACATTCTTCCATGCCTGGGAATCTCAGCTTTCTTGCTGTAGTTTACTGTTGCATGTCCAATTCTTTAGTTTTTATGCTTTTGTTCTGTCTATAGAAGAGTTGTAGCATTTTAGTTATTTGATGGTACTGATTTGTGTCACCACATATTGCTTGTTATGCCAGCAGCTTCATCTTCACCACTGATAATTCATTGAAGTAGTCCTGGACATAAATTCTACTCTCCTAAATTTGCAGACAAATTTCATGACTGTTGGGTTCAGGGATTCAAGTGCACCCATTTTAAAAACCAGGGACAAAGGCTCCCATCTTCTCTGGTTCATAGCTGAGTTACATACCTTACTCAATGGCCTGTCATACTCATAAGGCCTCTGGCTCTCCAGGAGGCATGGTAAAATATTGAGTCTTGTGCAATGCCTACACCAGTGTAACCAAGCTTGGTAAATCGGAATACTTCACTTATACTCTCTGAAACAATTTTAATCACCTTTCTATGTTCTGGGAAGTCATCTATCCCCCCTTCCCTTCCTTTCCCTTCCCTTATCTTTTTCAGCCACCCACCCTTGTCTTCAAACTTGAAACAATTAAAAAATCTCTGAACCTACTGCAGTAGCTTCCTCTATAAATACATGTTTGCCATCTGTGCACATTCACTGCTCTCATCCTATTCCTCCCCTAACCCTCTGCTCCTGTCCAAACCCCAACATCCCATCCTTTTTCTATTTTCTCACCTCACCTTCTGCCTCCCAAAAGTCTGTATTAGCTATCAAGCATCACACAGGCTACAACTTTAATGGTTTTGACTCTAAACTCCTTCATCCATCTCCTATGGCTAGTGATATCCCTATCTCTAGCATCCCCAACCTTTCTTTCCCTCTCTGCACTATCCCCAAGGTGTAGATGAGGACAACTGTCATCTGCTTCCACAAAGAGGTTGACTCCTCTATCTCTGGGAACTATTAAAAATCTTCTGACTCCAAACCTTGGCAAAGCTCCAAGGACAACTAGTTCTCTATTGGCTCTCCTTTTCTTGACTCTGTCTCCTACCTCACCCCTTTCTAAACAGATATTAGAAAGTCTCACTCCACTGTCACCTCACTCCTCCAGCTCACCTACTCCATTCTGACTGAGATGGATAAGGGCCTGATAACCATCACAATCCTTGTTGATCTTGTCAAAGCCTTCAGCACTGTTGCACACCCCCTTCTCTTCATCAAGCTGAAAAAGGCTGAATTATCTAGCCACTCAGTCAGATCATTCAGTTTGTACTTAGATGGTAGTTCCCAAGCTGTCTGGATAGGAGAAATGCATCCCCACCACTCACTGTTTGCTCAGGTGTTCCTCAGGCACTATCCTTAGTTCAAACCTGTTCTCAATATTCCTAAATATCCTACCTAAAGCTTATATCTCCTCAGACATTCATATCTATTTTACTGTATTGTTACTCACACTGTATGGTAATGTGATTACTATGCACCTTACAGTTTGTATTTTCACTGTTCAGTAACGTGATTACTATTCTCTTCATGTATTGATGTTCTTATGAACTACTATTCCCTACATCCCAGCCCTTAGGACACATCTTAAACTGAACTTTTACTAACTCAGAAGCTGGTGAAACTTTTGTAATAAATAGATAAAATGTCAGGGTCCTTCAACAAAACTGAAGAAACCCTACTTTGGGGCAGTTCTGTTCTCCCATGTGGACTATTGCACACCCATATTACAAATCCAGTGAACATCTGCCCTTTGAATAGAGTCAAGGTACAACAATCAAGATTCACCCTAAGCCTATTTTTTGTATTCTGTTTCACTCCCTCTCTGAAGGCCCACATTCTGGAGGGTGCCCAGTCCCATCCCCCAACATCCTCCAGGTATCTCTGACCATCTGCCCCCAGGGATTGCCCCCCGCAGCAGGATCAGTGGGGGGGTCCCCAAGCCCTCACTGAAGACTGTGTCCAGTTCTGGTTGGTGCCCTAACTGGTTGGGGAGTGTGATCTGTGATCCCCTCCATCATCCAGCCATCAGAAATATTTTCCTGGTTTTCTCCCCACAGAGATAGGGCATTCAGTGATGCCAGCGGCAGTGTCATGCATGCTCCCATCCACAGAACACTGGGCATCTGCCCGCCTCTGCCAACCATGTACAGCATCAATGTGCCAGCCCCCAGCCTCTGCTAGGGGCCAGGCAAGCATTGATCACTGATCCACTCCCTTCCCAGAGGAGGAGAGTTTTGCTTGGGATTCTTGATCCTCCTCCCCCCCAGCTGACCCCAGGTGGCCTGCTCTCACCATGAAAATGGGGCAGGCAGAAGGCAAGGCAGGATGCCTCAGCCTTCCATGACACCAGGCCCAAAGCTTTTTTCTAGTTGTGTCAGGTCTGAGATGGATATGTAATCTTTTTAATAAAGCTGCATGTAATAGTGATCTGGGATTTAGACAAGTTTGACACTTCTTTTAAATACTTTGGACTGCACAAACAAAATGTATAAAATCTTATGGCCAGATTTTGAAAGCCAGCATAGAGCTTTGCATTAAAACATGGTCTCAAAACAACCTGCATATGTCATTAGGGTTGTGAGCGGAGCATACAGCTGTTTTGAGATCAGATCCTAGCTCTAAAAAACTGCCAATAGTGGAAACTTCCATTGGACATTTGGAAGTATCCTTCTGAATGTCCAACAGAGCTGAAAAACCCTCCACCACAATCGGCCACTACGGAATAACAGCTGCACTATTTCAGCTGTTACTTCCATATTCCAGTGCATGAACTGCACATGCATGACTTGTACACATGTGCAGTTTCACTGGCACCATCATGTCGTGAATGGCAAAATGCCATTCACCACAACTGCACATGCATGAGTGCTATGCATGCACAGTTGCTTCACCACTGCTGCCAGCTCTGTGGCATTCTGTTGCCCCCTCCAATTCATGTGTAACAATGGGAGCCCACCCCAATGTGCCCAAAGATTATTCATTTTACCTGCCAACTCTGGGGTACCCAGTCTCCATGTTGGCATTATGTGCACCCCCCCTCACTCAAGTGGCACACTTGGAGCCCACCCCAATGTGCCTAACAGTTTCTTTCTTCTCCTACCCCGCCCAACATCAGTGTACCCAATCCCCATGTCAGCATTTTGTACAACCCCTAGTCATGTGTACACTGGGAGCCTCACCCTAGTGTGTTTCAAATATTTTTCTATAAAAAAGAAATGGTCCCTCATTATCGCCATGTCATGTTTTTCGAAAAAGAAAATGGTCCCTCGTTGTCGCTCTAGTACACCTCCCTATCCCCACCCTCCCACTGAGCACCCACCTCCCCACACCCCTTACCCCATACTTACCTCTGGAAGTTGGCACCATCTTCTTCTCTGGACCAGGACATGTCTGCACTCTTCAAAGTCGAACCACAAACTGAAGAATTTAAGGTAAGCATGCTATAATGCCATTCCATGGTGTTTTCAGCTTATGCTGATAAAGCATCCATTTTTTTGAATTTTTGTCCCATATTTTCAACATGGGGTTCTTGGGACCCCACCTCATGAAAACTGTCATTTTGTTTATCATTCTCGAAAGGTGATTTTGTGGTCACTGCATGGAATCACCTTTCAGGACCGAGTCACAAAATGACAGTGCCACTGTTCATGTGGGAGGGGGGGTCCCAAAAAGCCCATGTTACAAATTTGGTGAAAAAATTCCCAAAAATGACTGCGTTACAGCTGTGCATTGCACAGTTTCTACACACATTCCTAACTTTGCCAATTTTTAATATTTTCAGTCCACATTTTCAGCGTTGCCATTTTTGTACACCTCCTTCAAAACAGTACAGCAGTCATTTTCCACAACCTGCCCAAAATGTGTTTTCACACCTGTGCCACAGAATGGTTCTTTTGCTCTGTGAAATTACCTTTCAGGACAAGTCAACAAAATGACACTGGCACTCATCAAGAGGAGGGGTCCCAAAAAGGCCATGTTGAAAATTTAGTGCAAAACCTCCAAAAAATGGCCAAGTTACACCTGGGCATTGAATAATTTATATTCACATGTGTAACTTTGTTCATTTGGTAGCTATTCGCAGCCCTATTGGCTCTGGCTACAACTTTTTTTTTTGTTTGTTTGCTATGGACTCAGATAACTGTCACATATGCAATAGTAATAGATTTTTCTAAGACTTCCATCCATCACTGTAAGTTCAACATACCTAGAGTAAAAAAAAATCACACCGAATATATTACATAGCATTAATACACAATACAGAGAAATAAAATGAATAGCAATAAATTAAAATAAATATAATGAAATAAAATAGCCAGCAAAAGCATGCACTCAGATGACTTTAAAGGGACAAATGCATGCATCATAAAGTTTGACAACCGCATTCAGAGATTATATTTTGTCAAACCCTGCTGATACAACCACCATAGAAAAAGTCACTACCTATTTACTTTATCTATTTATTTATGGAATTTTGGTAACCAGACAGCCCCACTGAGACCATGGGTCTCTTTTGCAGGGGTGCCCCAGAATTAGTTACAAGCATTGTTTAAAAGCAAGCATAAGAACAACAGGACATTGTCAAAAATACAATTGTGAACAAGGACAAGGGGATTTAGTTACATGCAGTATATTGTACAATAGTTTATAAAAGACCATATCTCACAAATAGGACAATGTTTGTGAGATACAATCATTGGTCATGGTATACAAAGTAAAATGGAGAAACAATAATATACCAGCAGACAATAAACCATACACTATGTAAAAAATGTAAGTGATGCTTTTTTTTACTAAGAGCTGCTAAACTTAAGAGTATTAAGAAGATACGAGTCAATTGAAATTTGTCAGAAGCTGCATAATTTTTCTTGAACATATTACTTTATTTGGGACCTCATAGTTTTATATTTCTCCATATTTTAAGTCAAAGTGTGTCATATTTGTCTATAAGAAAAAAATAACGGTCTTTTAAACATAAAGACTGTAATGTGTATTGCTTTCTATTAAAAACTGTAATGACTTTTAGTCAAACAATAACAAATTTGAACTGAACTGGAAATAGCATCCACATTTTGACATATTTAAAAATATGTAGGCTGTGTCCAACATTGTGAATTATGCCAATGTAATGCCTTTTGAAAATGATGTAATACATTTCATCTTTCTTGACAGAAAATAAGAATTTCTGGGAGTTTAATATGGAGCTAGCAGGTTGAGTTGCTTAGTGTCACCCAAATCCAGTGTGTGAGTGTGTGAGTGTGTGAGTGTGTGTGTGTGTGTGTGTGTGTGTATGTGGGGGGAGAATTCAGTGGAAACTGACCTAGCTGCACCTGCAGGCACAAGGCAATGGTGTGACTTGGCACTGGTTTGACAATCCCCCCCCCACCAGCACCACCACCACTGTCCTGAGGTCAGTCTCTTTTTTAACAGAATCAAAGAAGTGGACAGACATAGATTGATTTTAATGTCTAGTGATGTGCAAAGCCCAAGTTTAGGCATTTTGTTTGAGTCAAATTAGTCAGCATTATTAAGGTGAATGATGAATACTTCCTTATTAAGCATAATGCACTCCTGTTCTTCTCTATTTTCCCTGTCCCCACCCCCTTCCTGCTGCTACTGTACCACAACTTAATATTCTCTCAGTTTGTGAAGCTGGGAAAGTAGATACCTTTCTAACTGATACAAATGTTATATTTTTTGCAATCCCTGCTAGTGAAAAAAGTGTCTGCACAACTTGCTTGGTATCCACTAATTCTCAAGAAGCCAAGAAGACAACTCTCAAGTCTTTATTTAAGATCTCCTAGTTGATTCTGTGTAGTGCTGCTGCATGATTCAGCCACCTGATCATGACTATTTATATTAATTATACTGTTAAGCAGTCTGTTAGATTAATCACATTTAAAAACCAAAACGTTGTGTCATATCATGCAGTCTTTGCCATTTTCAGTTCTAGCAGTTCTTTTTTAGCTGAAGAGCTTCTCTGTCCAGAAGAATGAAGCAGAAATCAGGTCTACCCACATAGGCTGATGAACAGATGCTAAGCCGATGTGACACAGCTGCTAGTGCTGAGCCAGGAAAAACAGGTCAAGGTTATTAGGAGAAAGTAGCAAACCAACTGATTGCTGTAAGCAAGACAGGACACGTGGAGACAGTGCTGTCTCTATTACAGTGCTGTCTAGGCAGTCTTAGAAAATCTGCAAAGAATATTGATGCTTGAATCACAAGAATTTTTTTTAATAAACATTATTCTCTTTATTATTGACTATTGTCTATTATGTATTGATGTTACATAACAGCACCCAACACAACAAAAACATTTTTGAAGACATAATATTTAGACACTGCTTAACTTAATATAAATTATAACTTATATTCTGACATTTCCCCAATTAACCTTCTTTTTATTATTTAGTGCTCAGGGCATTTGTATGAAACAGAATTCATCTTTACCTGCTCTGGCTGCTTGTTTACATATGCCATCATAATCCTCTGCTTATGACATTATAATCATTCTACAACAACCAGTTGTAATGTAACAAGCAGAGGATTATGATACCACTTATGGAAAGCCAGAAAGTGCAGATGAAGACTGAGTGTCAGAGATCCCATTCTCATAAAAATTTAGTAAGTATCAGAGGAATGTTACTATATAAAATATCAGCTGACGTTTGTATTTTGTATTTGTCTTTACAGTAGCCCCTGTGGTATCAGAGACATTTAATGTTATGTAGCATTTTAGTTTCATTTCATATCTTGGCATTATATTTTTCCGTCCGAGATCCTGCATTAAAAGTTCAAGACCAATGATATCTCAGGAACTATAACTCCAAAGTCACAGACTTGACTATGAGTTTAAAATATTTCTTGCTTGCTTATATCTTCCTGCTTAGTTAAGGGATTTGCAATTTCCATGTGAGATTCCATGAAATAAGTTACAAGTCAAAGGTATCTTGAGACCTACAATTCACAAACTACTCTGTACCCTAAGGGTCCAATATTCAGAGCCGGATGGATGCACGCGCATAATGGTGCACTGCATAAATAAGTTGGGCCAGATGGCTCCAGCGCAATATTCAAACAGAATGCACCATCAGAACAGACCACATATTCTTTCTGAATATTGGACCCTGGTTGTGCAGTGCACAGCAGGCTCTCCATGTGCTGTGCAGCACAACCAGAGTGCAAGGCTGACTGCCGCCCATAGGGGAACTGCATAGTACACACTTGTATGTGCCACAGCCTCCATGGGTGATATTCAGCCCAAATATGCAGATGATCCCATTGGGCATGCACAGTGCAATGAGGCCATTTGCATGCCCATTATGGACTCATCTGCATGCCTGCACCATGGTGGATTGCTCTGGGCCAGACCCCCCCCCCAGCCCTGATCCATGTGAAAGAAACATGGACACTGATCCCCGTTTCCACAGTGTAGTGTCCCTCCCAGCCCCAATCACTGTTAAGTGAAAACATACACTGATCCCCTTTTCTGTTGTGTGGTGCCCCCAACCCCACATCCCTGATCACACTTACATCAAGCAAATCCCCAAATCCCCATTACCTGTTGGCTAGTGGTCCCCCCACCACAGTGGGCAGAAACCCACCACCCCATATCCCTCCTTCTTGACCTGTGCTGGTGACTGGCATAGTCCTCCTCACCCTGCTATGGCCAACTGCTGACTGAGCTGCACCGGAGCATGTACAGTATATAGTACATGCTCATTGGTCAAACCAATGAGTACGTATTATATACTGTAGGCACTCTGGTGTAAGCTCAGTTAACCAACTAACCATGGCAGAGTGAGAGGGCTACAACCACCAGCACAAGTCGAGAAGGGATGCTGTGGTGGTCTGTCACCAGGATGGGGGTGGTGTGGGGTGGGGGACCACTAGCCTTCACCAGGAACGAATACCGTGGGTTTCCTTGGTGTAACTGTGATCAGGGCTGGGGGTGGGGCACTACACTATGGAAAGGGGATCAGTGTATGTGTTTATTTAATAGTGATCAGGGCGGGGGTGTCAGTACACTATGGAAAAGGGGATCAGTGTATGTTTTCACTTAACAGTGATTGGGGCAGGTGGGGTCACTACACTATGGAAAAGGGGATCAGTGTATGTTTTTACATAACAGTGATCAGGGCTGGGAGGTCACTACACTATGGAAAAGGGGATCAGTGTATGTTTTTACTTAACAGTGATTGGTGCTGGGAGGGGCATTACACTATGGAAACGGGGATTGGTGTCAGTGTTTATTTTACAGGGATCGGGGCTGGGGGCAGAACTGTGTATCCAGCACAAGACTGTGTGCGGGCACCAAGCAAACCCATGTATAGTTAAAGTAGGGTTTCAGAAGCATAACTGTGCACCGGCGCAGCCAGCCATTCTTACACTTGGGGGGGTCAATATTGCGATGCACAGCATATGCATGAGGGGCCCCTCATTTGCACAGGTGCAGCACAATATTGTGTTCAGCAGCACAGTCAGGGGTGCATGAGGTATTGGTGGCCTTTGAAAATGGCCATTCCACCCACTGACAGCCCACACATGTCTGGAGATGCACGACACATCCAGGGATGCGTCACACATCTCATCTGAATATGTAAGCTTAAGAATATACTTTTTTTCTCATGATGTATGCTTTCATACTGTTGGTTTTGTTGGAGTAGTGCTCTGTAATGTTCCAAAGTATTTTATTTATCATTTACATTTTGCTGACATAGTTTCCATTAATTCAATTTTCATGTAACATGCAAGGAAATCAGAAGTCTGTACAAACTGAAAATCCAATCCTTTCCAAGATGAGTGTACATCCTTGAACAGTGTTTGGTGGTTTATTGTATACTAATTAATTTTGTAGCTGGTGGTGGTTCCTCTAGCTGGGGCCAGGCGTGATGCATGCCCCAATAAACATCTTCTATCTCCAAGGTGTGCTGGAGCAGTCGCATAAAGCTGCTAACATAGTCCAGACTTATATATGTTTTGTTACAAGGCCTCTGTGCCCTTGTCAATCTTAATTGATGGAGTCAAAACTGTTTGAAGCCCTTTTCATTTCAAGGGTAGCCATCCCACATTTCCCAGTATATCTGAAGCCTGTGTGCACCCACTAAACAGGTTATTGCCTTGCAGACTGCTTAGTACCCCCAAAGAAGGGGCCTCACTAAACATCCCATGTTGGAAAGCACAGCTAGTGAGGCACTGACCCATTTGCAAAAGGCACACAAAATATGCCAGCATACCTATGCAAAGCAACTGACTGAGTTTGTACATAGGAACACTGGCATATTTGATGATTTACGTAGGTGGTAAACAGCTGTACGTACCATGCTATATACCACTTCCCCAAAGCTGGTCTCATTGCAGGTGCACTCCCCATTGCTCGTTCTGGCTAAAGTAATGTTGTCCCTGGCATCTGGTGGTACCCCCCCCCCAATAACCTATTCTGGCTACAATAATGTATTCCCAGGTGTCCATTGGATCCACACTTTTACTGTCCTTACTGTAATATCTATTGCTTTCTCTGGCAGCCAGAGGTCACCCCACACTCCGATTAGCTGTCCTGTCATATTTAATGATGTTCCTGACATCCAGTGGTCCCCTCACCCTGGATCACCTTTTATGGATAAAATGTTATATTCAGTGGTGTCCACTCATCCCCCACTGCTGATTGCTGCTATGCCTACTGATCATACATCTCCATCCCCCAATTGCAGGTTCATGGATGCTGACCACCCATTGCTACCCTCACTGTGACCAGCTTGCCAGCACCCCTCTGTCCCCTCAACTAGTGGCCAAGAATCCCACAACATTCACCATTGCCTCCAGGGCCACCATCTATATTGCAGAACCAATACTTACTGACAGTAAGCATTGGCTGTATCAGATAGTATCTGGTGATCATGCTGAGAGGTGGGGGATTCCACATAGTATTAAAAATCATTGTTTTTAGACAGGAATTGATGGAATAACACATCATTAGGACTGAAGTCCTATTTACAAGATGGGTCTGTAGTATTCCTGGCCACTGGTGGAGGAAAGGGGGTGCTGGCATGCTGGTGGAGACAGCAGTGGGACTACAGAGGGTGGCCAGCATCCACAGGCCTTCAATCAGAGGCAAAGATGTACAATTTGTAGCAATAGCAGCAACCGGGTGGGGGGGGGGTGAAGGAATCACTGGATGCCAGGGAATATATAATTTTAGCCAGGATAGGTGATCTGTGGGAGAGAAGAGTCCACTGGTTGTCAGGGACTATAGTAGTAATGCTATGCCAGGCAACTAGAAGTGGGGTGGGGAAACACTGGACACTAGGGATTGAAATAAATATAACAAGTTGGACAGTCAGGAATTCACAAGACCACTGGACTCCAGGAACAACAATAAATATGACAAGATGGTGATAGGGGGGCAAGTAGAAGGCAGGGACTATAATACTAATATCAGGATGGGTGATCGGAGGAACCACTAGACCACCACGGAATGTAAAGAATATCATGCAGGACAGGAGATGGTCGGTGGATGGGTGGGTGAGGGTGGAATCCACATTTGCCCCCTGCATGTAATGAGGCCTTAATGTGATCAAATGAACCCATTGTGCCTTGCCTGAGCTATGGTGTAATTTGTAAGGGGATGTATGAATATGACTGATTGCTTCACATGAATTATTTACAGCCCCCAACTGCCCATTTGCTCCTGCAGGTCCCCAATTTCCTTATTGGCCACATTGTGTCTGTGATCAGTAGATGCACTGTGGTTTGCAGGAGCAATCAGGATACTTCTTGGCTCATTTGGGTTGATACATTGGAACATAACATTAGCGTTTGCCATGTGCTTCAAGCACATTTCATTATACCAGTGATTTGTTCCCAGAACTATTTTGTGCCTGGAGCAAACTTTCTTTGTGAGCCCTTTCAGGAATCTTTGAATATCCAGCCCTATATGTATAACAATTCAATATGGTTCAGAACTTTAAATTGCCATTCAGAAAACACTTGAGGCTGGATTTTGAAAAGTTGTGCCAGGATTCGCATCACATGTGCTGCACAATCCCACAAATTAATCGAGAACGTTAAGGCATCTAAAAGGTAATCAAACATTCTGGCTTAATTGGAGCAATTTTCACAAAAAATATGCTGCATGTATCAAAAAATGGTACATGCATCATTTTGTTTTGTCCTAAAACAGGTGAACTGCCACAAATGTGTCAAGTTGTATCGTAGTAGCAATAAACATTTTTTATATAAATGTTTTTGACCTCCAAGCTGCCTTTACAAAAAAATAATAAGTATACTGCACTTAATTGTCAAGACTCCTTAGCTCCATCAGTTCAGCAAGCATCCGAAAAGTATTTTGGGACATCACATATGCTTAGCAATACTTTATTATGCTTGAATCATTCATTTTTCAGTAACGTCATTCTGTTGAATAGCAACAACATCACAACAATGCAGCTTGGCATCAGAAGTCAAAGTGGTAGGATAAAGTGCATCTTATTTAAAATGACAAACCGTGCATGAAACTATAGCACAAAGAAAGCCTTACTTATTATGCATGCATGGCCAGTCACTGCTCCTAAAAGCTCTCCTACCAGCCAGCCCCATTTTCCTCAGCTGCTTTCCTCATCAACGAAGCTGGCAGAGATCAACATGGAGCAGGGCCTGAGGATGCTGGTGACCAGCCTTTATATCATCAGAGCACATAGGGGTTTTCTGTTTTTTCTCCCTTCCCCGCCATAGTTTCCTCCCACCTTTCCTCATGTCAGGCATTACTTTTGATGGCTTCTCACAACACAGTGCTTTCTAGGCATTCACCCCCCCCCCCACCATGAGGAAGCAGGTTCCCCAGTCCACCATGAGGGGCACCTGCAATGCCAGAAATTGGATGGCTGCCTCCAGGGCTGGGTCTCTCTGCACTTAGCTGCACTCCCCAGTCATGGTTGCTCCTAGCCCATTTCCTTCAGTCTGTTCCTCAACCCAGGTTACCAGCACATAAATCTGATATGACTCCACTGAGCCATTGGGTGATCTGGCTATCAAATATTTTGTAACAAAAACTGCCCTGAAGGCCCACTGGCAGTGCTCCACATTGCCATGCTGGTAACCCAGTGACCCAAGTTGGATAATGAGCTCTGGAAGCTGTGCTGGGATCAGGCCTGACTGCAGCAGCTGGTGCTAGTATTTTGCTGTGGTCAGGAGAGACAGCACTGCTCACATGTGTCACTGCAACCTTAAAGTGGGCTCGGGGAGCTTGCTCCCACAGGACATCATTGCATGTTTCTGAGTCATGGAGAAGCTAAATGCACAACAAGGAGAAGAGGGAGGATGAGAGAAACAGAGGAAAAAAAATCCAAGGCTCTGCCTAGATGATAAAAGAAGGCTGTGTTGCACTCCAATGTTACTTGCAGAGATCAAGAGAAAGAAAATACCCGAAACTATGATATTCTTTTTCACAATTTATTGCCTAAACAGTGAAAAGAAAACACTCTCAAACACAGGCCAGTCACCCGGGAGGAAAAGCCCCAGCACTTTGGCAGTCAAAGCTTTGTCATGGGGCCTGGCAGTGTCTGCCTTGATGTCAGCCTGGTTTCCTATTTCCTCCGGGGTCCAAGTTCCAGCTGACACTGGCTGCTAGCTCACACAAGGGGGCTGCCATGAGTGGGGGGGCTGAACCTCCCTCCCCAGAGTCCCCACCATAGGTGGGTAAGCCATTGGAAGTGTTAGATCACGTGGGTCCAAGGGGAGACTGAAGGTCAATAGATCCTGAGCAGGGTATATTCAAGGGGGCAGAGTATATATTTGGCAGTGCATGCCCAGCAAGAAATAATTCATATAACAAATCTTATGGCACTTTTATTTTGGTGCAGGCACAACTTCAAATTGGGAATTGCACCTGCATTAAGATTTTTGACAATCCAGACCATGCTACAGTATCCCCCCCAAAAAACAAGCATTTGTCAGTGCCGAATGTTGTCTTGCTGGTGTTGGCAGGAGTTAGAGAGACACATAATAGGAATGGCAGTGAAGTATAGAACCAATGTCAGCCCAATGGGGATGAGATACTGACAACAACAAAAATGGAAAGGGACCTGGGGGTAGTTATATCAGATTACCTAAAGGTGGGCAAGCAATGTGAGAAGGCAGTAAGGAGTGCTAGGGGATAGTGGGATGCATAGGGAGAGGCATCACAAGCAGAAAACAGGAAGTTGTTATCTCTCTGTACAGACAGTTGGTGAGACCCCATCTGGAGTACTGCGTGTAGTTCTGGAGAGACTATCTCCTCAAAGACATAGATAGGGTGGAGGCTGTCCAGAGGAGGGCAACCAAAATGGTGCAGGGTCTGCACCAGAAGACATACGAAGAGAGACTAAAGGATCTTAATATGTATACCCTCGAAGAAAGGAGGGGGGGGGACATGATAGAAACTTTCAAGTACCTCAAGGGAATCAACAAAGTCCAAGAGGCTAGCATCTTTCAGAAAAAGAGATGTGCAAGAACAAGGGGGCACAATTTGAAGGTAGAAGGGGAATGGCTCAGAGGTAATGTGAGGAAGGATTTTTTCACGAAGAGGGTTGTGGCTGCATGGAACAGTCTTCCTGAGGAAGTTGTGGAGTCAAAAACAGTGGGGGATTTCAGCGGCCCAGTGGCACTGAGGGCTGGGTCACTGGATGCTTTACCTCATTGCATGCCAGCGACCTGAGTTCAGGAACGAGCCCAGGCCATTGGAGGTTGGCAATTGTGGGGAAGGCAAACCTGGATGGAGCTGTCAACAGGCAAGCTTTCCTCTCCGAGGAGGTATAAGGGCTTCCTCTGGCTGATGGTTGTCACCTGGTGGAGGCCGGGGGCAGTACAGGCCAGGAGGAGCCAGGCGGTAGGCCTGGGGTGGGAGGAAAGGGGCTGTTACCAGGGCCATGCAGAGCCTTACAAGTGTCACAGTGTGCCTTGGGGTCATTGGGCCTTATGCTCACCCCATTTCATTAGGAAGTACATTGAGATGGGTGCAGCATAGGAGAATGGGTTGAACGATAGGGCCAAAGAGTCCAAGGTACACCTTGATGTCTGTCAGTGGTTGCAGGGTGGGGGTGGGTGTGCAGTGGCATGAGTACTACACCAGACAATCCAAAGATACACCCCGATGCCTGTTAGTCTGTACAGGGTGGGACATTATGGTTAGAAACACTAACTCCCTGGGCATTTGTTGATATTTGCACTCTAAATTTTCAACATGGCCTTTTTGTGACCCCACCTCATGAAAGCCTGTGGGACCTCTGCTCATGAACAGTGTTGCTGTGATTTTGTTACTCTGTCTCGAACGTTGATTTCCCACAGTGACAGTGCCATTCTGCACCACATCAAAATGTCAGCTGCATGATTGATAAGGAGATGTAAAGAGATGGCAATGTTGAAAATAAGGAGTGAAAATATTAAACATTCTTGAAGTTATGAGCGTGTGTGAAAACTGCATATTGCACGCTTGTAACACAGTCATTTAGTGGAATTATTTCTCCAAATTCTTAACACAGGCATTTTGGGACCTCTGCACATGAACAGTGGCACTATAATTATCTTAATCTGCCCCGAACATTGATTTCCCACAGGTATGGCGCGATTGTGCGCCAGATGTGCGAAACCACATTTTGGGCAGGATGTGAAAAATGACAGCTGTACTGTTCACAAGAAGGTGTGCAAAAATGACAATGTTGAAAATCTGGAGCGAAAATATTAAAAATTCTCGAAGTTAAGACTGTGGGTGGACACTGTACAATGCACCGCTTGTAACATAGTCATTTTGTGGAATTTTTCCACAAAATTTTCAACATAGACATTTTGGGATCTCTGCTCATGAACAGTATTACTGTGATTTTCTTACTCTGTTCTGAACATTGTTTTCCTACAGCAACTGCGCCACTGTGCGCTGGATGTGCGAAAACACATTTTGGGCAAGATGTGGAAAATCAGAGCTATACTGTTCATAAGGAGGTGTGAAAAAATAGCACTGGTGAAAATCTGGAGTAAAAATATTAAAAATTATCCAAGTTATGAGCGTGTGTGGAAACTGCGCAATGCACACTAGTAGTACGGTCATTTTTTGGAACTGTTGCACCAAATTTGCAACATAGGCTTTTTGGGAGCCCACTTCATGAACAGTGACACTGTCATTTCATTAATCAGTCCCAAAAGTTGATTCCATGCAGTGACAGGGAAATCAACTGTTGGGACTGAATAATGAGATGACAGTGACTGGATTCATGAGGTGGCATCCCAAAAACCCCATGTTGAAAATTTGGTGCCAAAATTCCCCAAAATAGCTGAGATATGCCCCAAAGTTGAAAAAAAAAAACATTTATGCCATTATACAGCTTACCGGCATTTCTTCAGTTCGTGATTGGCTTTGAAGAGTGCAGACATATTCCTGATCCACCGAAGATCATCGCACCAGGCTCCAGAGGTAAGTATGGGGTGAAGGGGTGTGGGAGGTGGGGTACACAGAGGGTGGGCTCGGGTCGGGGGAGCGGAACCAGACATGTTGAGGGACCGTTTTCTTGTTTTCCAGGTTAAAAAAAAAATACAGACAATGCGGGTCAGTTTTCTTATTTTGCAGGTGTGTTTGGCACACTGGGGTGGGCTTCCAGTGTGCCACCTGTATTTGTGGGGAAAAACAATAAAGGAAGGCACCACTCGTCTTGAAAGATATCTCAGTTCCACTTTTTAATTTAGTACAAATTTGGACAAAAGGGCATATAGTGGTACAAGAAAGCTGAACTCCCACCACACCACCAGGATCCCTGAGGAGTCTCTTTTGAGCAAAACTGGTTGGATCATTGTGCCTGGTGGTGTGGTGTGAGTTCAGCTTTCTTGTACTACTTCCTTTAATCCAATTTCAAAATAAAAGTGGAAAATCTCTGAACAGACGAGTGGTGCCTTCCTTTATTGATTTTCCTTGTAACTAGTTGGGCTTTCTTGTCGGCAAATTGGACTGGGAAGGGGGCATGCTGACAGAGGGATTGGGCACCCTCGACATCAGCTTGTTTGTGGAATGCAAGAGGCAGACGGTGAGAGTTGCCACCATATTTTATTGAAAAATTACAACACTGAAGCCACGTCCTGCAATGAGGGGTCTCTCCCTCATTGCAGCGGCTAAAACCTTTCAAGTTGGTGGCATGTTTTGCAACTGCTGTCATAGACAGCATGTAAGCTAATTCGTGCCCCAGAGCCTGGCCTGAAAAAAGCAGTGGTGACACTGGCCACAACACAACAGCACCTCCTAAACCCACTAATCCACTTCAAGCAACCCCAATGTATTTTCTGCACTATGTCTGCAAGACAACATAAAAAAGACAATGGTAAAGGTGTTAGTGCTTTCCATTAACCTTAATGAGTTTTCAACATCTCATGGAAAGTTTAACATGTTTATACTGTTCTATGTCAGATTTTCTGTATTTGTCTTCCCTTTTTCATTATTACTAAGAACAGCAGCTTGAAAATAGTCTCCCTGTCCCTCAACCTTCATCTCCTCCTGCTGTTTGTCTGCACATGATGTCTTATTCCTTTGTTTATGTCTCAAAAAGGTTGATGTGGTTATAATTAACATGTCACAAGCAGATTATGACATCATGTGTACACATGAAGCAGGTATGAAAGACAAAGATCCTGTTTCCATGAACATTTCTGCACTAGACTTGAAAAATAAAAATCAGACACTTATCCTGAAATGCTGTATGGTGTCATACAATCTAAAATCTAAGTACTGTCAATGAATCTCCTTTAAACATGAAAAGTGGCAGCAAAGACACTGCCAGACCTTGCTTCCTGATGTTCTGCGTAGGTGCACTATGTGTCTTCAAAGATCCCAGTGCTGCTATGGTGGCTTATTTATTATACATTTAAGGAGGCGGACACATATCTCCATTTAATACAATTAGTAGCTTAAATGAGAACCAAGGTGCCAGTGCAATTCGTTTCAAAAGCAAATGAAAAAAAAACATGAAGTTAATTGCAGTACAAATATTACATTACAATTGATTTAAACACTTGAATCTCAATAGTTCTAGAACACGGTGCCATTATAATCATTAAGTTCCTTCTTCACGCTGCAGCATCCTTCCACAGATATACCTATAAAAAAGTTAAATATGGTATTTTAAATCATGTATATTTTGTTGCTATTTTAAAGGGAATGGGGTATGGAAGTATTAAAGTAACAATGGAATAGATGGGTGTGTATGGGTAAGGAACTGGAAAGGTAGAAAACAGGAAAAGAAGAGAAGGGACAAGAGGGCATTGAATGAGTGGAGAGGTGGGAGATGGGTAAGGAGAGAATAGGGTATTAGTATCATACAATAATGGACCTATTTATAAAATGGGTAGCAGTGTCAGTGGTTCAGCAGGTTGCACACTCACCTATGAGGCTGTGGGTTCTATCCCCACACCAGGCACTTGGGTTAAATTCCAGTATTGACACTGTGGTGCAGCATGAGGGAGGTGCTTCACTCCTGAGGTGCCGTCTTTCAGATTAGATGTTAAACCAATGTCCCAAGTGATAGATCAGGTGGATGTTAAAGATCCCATGGCACTTCCTGAAAAGAGCAGGGGAATTTTTATTTATAATCTTCAATAACAAAAATAAATACAAAACATTGTTGACTTCACATTAATTAGCATACAAATAATAAGAAAAGAAGCAAAATAAGTATTTCAAGCATACATATGTCTAGTCATATACAAAAAACCCCATAAAAGAACCTAAAGTACCCCAATAGTTCTGACAGAAACCCCCCCTTTCTTCCCACCAGTAAAAAAAGTGGGGGAAGTATTTTTTCCAACAACAAATAGTACAAAACAGTGATGTCTTTACACAAAACACTGTATAGCTCATAAGATGAAAGAAAAGCTTAAAATAGGTATCACAGTCATACATAAACTTCCCCTTCAACTACCTTTTTAAAGCCCAATTATAACTTCTAAAAAAAAAACTAACAAAAAAAAAAGCCCTCCCCACCTAAAAGAGTAAGGGTTTTGTGTGTTGTAACTACACAACCAATTATGTTCCAATAATAATAATAATAATCCATAGCAATAAATAATTCATTTGGCTGACTGGAAACATAACCAAATAAAACAAGATATATTAATATGTTTTTAATTGTTTTTATTGAGAAATATGATAGCATAATATAACATAAGAGCAGATCAACTAGAAAACAAAAGGGGGACCAGTAAAATATCTTCAGTTCAGGTACTTACAATCTACTGATATTTACAACTACCAAAAATAGTACAAATCATAAGATACAGTCATTTACAGGAAAAACACAAATACAAAAAATACCGGGGGAAAAATGGGGACGGGGAGGGATATAGAGAAATTAATCTAAAAAGGGGGTATTCTAGTCCTACTTCTTCTAGGTTATCAATAGGCCATTTTTCTGTACCATGAAAAGGAAACAGGGGAAGGAAGAAGAAAACCCCCCAAAAAACAAAAGAAATTAGTCTTCATAACTCTTTAAGGAAAAAAAGGGAGACTGCAAAATGAAAGTTCTGGGAATTTTATCCCAAAAGCCTTGAAATTGTAACCTAGAATACACAGTGCATGCATACAGTAAGTAGTCTTTATGCTTTTGGATGTCATCTACAAGCTCACTCATTAACTGTTGAGGAGATACATATTGTTGCTGTAAAGAAAATCTGCACATACGCTGCCAAATCCAATATTTAATAAACCCCCAAAATATATGCAAGCTACTCTTTTTAAGGGACACCCAATGATTAGATACTAGTCCCAGTACAAATGTATCATAGTTTAAATACTGGAAGGGAAGACAATTCCAAGTTGTGAGTATTATTTGCCATACAGTACCTCTACAACAGAAGGACACTCAAAATACAAATGGGAAATGGTCTCTAAAGTAGTACCACATCCTGGCTTGGGGCAATAATGTTCATTTACCTCCTTATGTTTTAAGTTATTTTTGACATTTAATTTTCCGTGTGCTCCTAACCATACCAAATCCCAGATTTTTACAGGGAGTCTTTTCTCAGAGATCATTTGACAGATCAAAAGCTTTTCTTGTGCAGCTCTGTCCTCAAAGGGATCAACATAAAAATGTGTGTCCATAATTAAGTTATATAAAACTTTCCTGGCCAGGTGAAAAAAATAAGATTTCTTAATTTGCCGCATCTTTAACTTATCCAAACTATATTTAAGGTAGGTTGGGAATTCATGAGTTTTAAAAAAATTAGAAATGCCAGTATCTTCTCCCCATTGGGAAAATGCCCCTTGAATTTGGTCTAGATCCCAAACCGAGCAATTGGGATGTAGTCCTTTCAAAAGTGGGTCAAAATTAGTAAAAAAGAAAATACTAAAATAAAAGCTAATGGGATTGATCATACCAAAACCCCCTTTATTAACAGGGAGGTATTACTTGGTATGAAAGAACAGAAGAAGGCCAGAGCCCATCGAGACTGTTCTCCACACTATGTGGGGCATTATTTATCCATTATCCCTCAACCAAACATCTAATTTGTTTTTAAAGACAGTGGCACTAGTTGCCTCTACCAATTCTTGTGGCAAGGTGTTCCATACAATGGATGCTCTTATTGGAAAAAAGTTTCCTCTTTTACTGGTTTTATAAGTTTTTACTTCAAGCTGTTTATTATGCAGTCTCGGAACATGTATCCTTTTGGAGAGTGTTAGACCACATTCTTCCATTAGACCTGGTGAATTTATTAAATTAAAAACCATAAGCATATCACCTCTTAATCTTCTAGTTTGAAGAGAGAAGAGATCAGTAGCTTTTAATCTGTTCTGATAATCCAAGTTTCTTAATCTTGGAATCATTCTAGTTACTCTCCTTTGAACCTGTTCAAGAATTGCTATGTCTTTTTTTTGGTTTGGATTCCAGAAAGGGGAGCCATACTCTAGATATGGTCTAATGTATGCCCTATACAATGGAATAAGGCATTGTTCAGTGCGATTAACAAAAGTGCGTTCTATTTGCCTCAAAAGTCTGCTGGTCATGCAAGCAGTTCTAACACAGTGATCATTTGATGTAAGTTTATTATTAACATGTGTCCCTAAATCTTTTTCACAATTTGATGAGTGAAGTGGTAGTCCGTTTATATGATATATTGTTTTGGGATTATTTACACCGAAATGCACTACTAAACATTTGTCTTAATTAAACTGCATATGATTTTCATTTGCCCAAAGTGTTAATTTTTCCAAATCCTTCTTTAATGCAGAAATATTTACTTGATTATTAACCTTGCCCCCCAAATTTAGTATCGTCTGCAAATTTAACTATGAAGTTATTTGGGCCTGTTTGTAAATCACTGATAAAGAGGTTAAACAATGTTGGTCCCAAGACTGACCCCTATGGTACACCACTTGTCACGCTACCCGAATCAAACATGATATAATTAATTCTGACTCTCTGAGAATGATTTGTCAAACAGCTTAAAGTCCAGTTGACAATATCAGGTGACAAACCTAGATTGTGCATTTTAGTAATGAGTTTTTCATGTGAGACTTTATCGACAGCTCTACTAAAGTCCAAAAGAATTACATCAGTAGGGATACTCACATACAGTATAGTACTTATATTATTGTAAAAATATATCAGATTGGTGGTGTAGGAATACTTGGGAGTAAACCCATGCTGATTTGAATCATAAATTCCAAATTTTTTACAATCTTGATCTATTAGAGACTTTATTACTCAATCCATTAATTTACCAGGCACTGAGGTCAGGTTAATTGGATGATAATTTTGCACAGAACCTCTACTGCCTTTTTTAAATATGGGAGTAACTATTGCCAAACGCCAATCATTTGGTACAATGCTTTCTTGTAAGGATTTATTGAAAATAATTGACAAAGGTATAGAAATATTTATAGAAGTTTTGATCAGAAACCATGGATGAATACCGTCTGGGCCCGGACTAGTATTTTGTTTTAGTTTTTTGATAGCCTGTATAATGTCAGTTGGGTAGAACCTATGATAATCTACATTGTGAACTTTAAATGTACTAATAGGTGATTTTTGAGAGAAGACAGAACAAAAGTACTTCTTAAAGAGATTCGAGGTTTCTATATCAGATAGAGAAGAGCCATTGGTTATACTAGGACCAATGGTCCTTGATACACCTTTTATACTATTTATATAGGAGAAAAGAGATTTGTGACAGTCTTTTGTGTGAGCTAGTTTAAATTCTAGCTTATTTTTTGCCAGTTTAATAGAATGTGTTAAGTTTTTCACAGATAGGCCCAGATATTCAAACTGCGCCCAAAAAGTCTGCAATAGCAGGAGTAAGTGCAACTCTATTGCATCCATGTGGAAGAGACGCGATGTTCAACAACGGAGCAGTCCAAACTGCGCCTACAGCCGACGACTGAATATCACACCACCTGTGCCTTAGCGCAACTAGGGAGGGGAAGCTGAGCAGATCTGATGCGCCATAGTGCAACAAGGGATGTTCAGCTGAGCAGTCCAGAGGCACCATAGGGCAACTAGGGACACCCCCCAGCAGCAGAGCAATGTAACTGCACAACCAGGGAGGTAGGCGCCCACCACCCATGCCACAGATAGGCACGGGAACACACATCAGAACAGACATCACCCCCTCCCACACCCCATGCACTGCACAACTGGGGGAAGGCTGGAATAACCACTGGCCCATGGAGACAAGCAAACAACCCACAGCCGGGCCACGGTCCCCCATCACACCTACTGGCAAGCTGTGACTGGCACACAAGGAGGGCTGACCACCCCATGCCAAACCATCCCCCCAATGCAGAGCACATCCTGCACCATGACCCCAGACACCCCCATGAGCAGTGACCACCACCGCAGGAAACCCCATGCATGCCACCACCCCCACTGTGACACTGCAACCCTGTGCACCACAGAACCATGCAAGCCAGCCCCACCACATGCAGACATCAGCGGGTGGCAGCACTCAGTAATGCAACAATGGCAGACACAGTGCTACCACGCACAGTCCCCTCAAGGTACTGCTGAGAGACCAACCATGTGTCGGCACATGAGGTACCCCACACGGGACAGGGTGTGCCCTTGACACCACCACCAGTGGTACAGCACCCTGCACAGTAGTCCAATGACATACCCGACCCACCACTGGCCACAACAGCCAGCACAGACACCCACAGTGGTGCGTGGAAGCATGCACCACACCAGATGCCACACAGTGTATGGACAGACACCCACCCACCCATACTCAAGGGCACAACAACACAGGGATGCAGTGATGGGGCAACCAAGCCCCCAGTGTGGGCCCATGTAAGCTGTGTACACACAACCCACAGTCCTCCATGGCACTGGAGTGCCAGCCACCCTGCGCAGGCACTGTGGACCAGTACACCACCATCAGTCACCCAGAGCACAAGTCACAGACAGTGGGGCACATCCCCTGCAACACACACAAGGCACAGCATGAATGTGGGACAACAACTGTGGTGCCCACAGTGCCACCCTAGGCAGGCATGCACCACACCAGTGACAGGAGGCAACCCAGCAATGTGACAGGTACAGTGGCTGCCCTGCAGGGACTGCCACCACTGACATGCCAGCGGACCATGCAGGCCACAGACATGCATGTGTGTCAACTGCACAGGCCATGGATGGGCTGATGGGTGTGCCATGGACACAGAGCATGCACCATGGACCGGTGCACACAGTCATCCAGTGTACAGAGCACTACACACACACCCACAGACACTGACTGATAGCTACTCCCACACCATAGTCACCTCCACATGGACACACATACACGCCCATGACTGCACCACCCCCGATGCCATGCACACCACTGCAGCTGAGCATCTATAGCCCACTGCAAATCAGAGACCACCACAGTATTCATATCAAAATTAAATGTATTGAAAAAATATATAACAATCAACTACATACAATATTACAAGAACTATGTACAATATTACATATGAACTATATACAAGGTTGGGGGGCCACAAACAAGGTGGGGGTGGGTAAAGGGCAGGGGTGGACAAATGGGACAGGGAAGGAGGGGTGTGATTGTGGATCCAGGGGGGTAGGGGAATACTGTGACCAATCTATCCCTAGCTGGAGCGCCTCTCCCCGCTCTGACTCCTCCGGGCCTTGTGCCTCCTCAGGACCCCGGGTTTTGTCTATGCATTGCAGGATGTCCAGCAACACCCTTGCCACCAACAATATCTCCCACAGTGCCTCACGGATTTCACGAAGCTGGCGGGTACCTAGGACAAGGGAGCACAATCAATAGGTGTGAATGCACACAACCCCATACAGCCTGCCCACTGTGCATGGCATACGGCCGTAGGACATACCTCTGTGATGGTGTGTGACCACCAGCAGTGATCACATCCACATGACCTGCCCACCCAGGTGCATACAGCCATGCAGAACGCTGCACACACCCACCGGCCAAGTCACGCACAGAACCCCGTGGCCATTTAGTGACATGGCTATGTGGTGCAAAGGCAGTGGCACAGCCATGTACCTGGTGTGCACATGGACCACCATAGATGCACTCCCAGACATGCATTGCCACTGGACAGTGTTGACTGTAACAAGTCGCGTGCATGGCAGTGGTGTCGATGGATGGTGGCCATGCCCTGCTGCCCACCCTGTCACACAGCATGCAATAGTAATCATGGATGTATGGCACTCACCTTCATCGTGCTGGTCAAGTGGGCAGTGAGGGCCCTCGCCCCATCTGGCTGCATCATGCTCCTCCCGCCACCGCTCTTCCCTTGCACGGTGGTGATCCTCCAGGCCTGTGGGGCAAACATGGAGAGAGGAACATCAGTACAATCCCGTAGCAAAGTCCCTCTGCCCCAGGTGTGTGCCCTCCCACCCAACCAGACCCACCTCTCCACACCCTGTGAACACCACCACAGCCAACCCCAGACAGTCCCTCCCCTATGTGCTGGACACATACAACACTGTTACCCATATGGATGATAAAAGTATGTTGACGGAACTCCTACCTGGCCGTGGCGCAGTGCCCCTCCTAGCACGTGCCCGCAGGTGTTCCAGTAGATCCGGCTCCCTCCACCGCAGGTCCCCTTATCGGTGTCTGAACTGCTCTGCACTCCTCCCCCTTCCAGTGGCCTCCTCAATGGCAGTGGCCACCTCCTGCCACACCTGGGTCCTGGCCCTGTCCAGGGGCACCTCCCCGAACAGATGCCCATGGTGTGGCTCCACAATGTCCACTAGGTTGGCCAGTTCAATAGCAGACCACTGGGCTGCCCTTCAGTGTGCCATTCTCTGTTTTCTAGTTGGCAATATGGCGCTCTGCAGTGCGGCTCCCCACATGCAGATGCTGTGCGGTACAGCGCTGCCATTCCCTATCGCGCTGTCACCGAACAGCGCGATAGAGGTGCACCCATGCCTGATGCATGGCACCTAGGGGGCAAAGGTTGGGCAAAGGGTCAAGGGTCTCTGGTGCATAGACATGCACAGTGCCATTGGAACACAAATCGTGTAGTGTGATTGGCTGACTGTGTGCCAATGCCATAGTGGCCTACCGTGCAGTTGGCCCATTGCCCCTATGATGGCCCAGTGCCACAGCGCCATGTACTGACCATCGGTATAGTGCCACTGGCACAATGGTGGCCATGCCCTGCATTGCCTACCGTGCACAGCACATCATCAGCTCGGCAGATGCCTGCGTCAGCAACCCGGGCAATTGCAGTGAGGTGTGTACTACGCATGTCACAGAACTGCGTCATTGGCTTAGCACGTTCAACACAATTGCGCAAAGCGCAACAGCGCGATATTCAGCTGTCATATGCAAATCATCTAATCAGCCATTCAATGGCGCAGCACTGCAATTTGCATCTACTTAAAGTTGCTCCTCGCCTCATTTGCATGGGTTGCGCTATAAAAGTGCAACATTGTGCTGCAGTGGCCATAGTATGTTACTGCAGACTATTGGTGAGTTGCATGCTGTTTGGGAGTGTGGACTGTGAATTTAGGGACATGCATGGGACTGCACAGTCACAGGTAACAATTGCCATTCTTACAGGCTACATAATGGCTGAGCAGTTTGTTGGAGAGGAGAAACACAGTGGTGGGAGGAGGAGGAGGCCGAACTTTATCAAGGCCGAAACTGAATCCCTGTTCAAGGTCTATCTGGATCAGGAGCCACTTCTCAGTGGACGGCGGGAACACCTCAAGCCCGTGCTGCTGCATGGGAGGAGGTTGCACGTGCTGTGAACCTGCATGGCAGCCACCAGCGCTCTGTGCAGGAGTGTAAGAAAAAGATGGGCACGGACAGGAGGAGGATAAAGGAGAAGGTGGCTGCCATCAGGGCAACATGTGCTGCAACAGGTGGGGGACAGCTGGAGGTGGTACAGCTGGCCCCACAGGAGGAGAGGCTTGCTGGAAGCATGCAGTGCAGTGCCATTGAGGGTGTTCCAGGTGGTGGCTCCAGATGGGTGGTGGCCCATCACTGCATGGTAAGTCAAGGTCTGTCTATGGGGGGGCAGGGTAGGTCACATGCAATAACGCAACTTTGCTTTCCCTTACAGATCCTGAGCATATGCATGGGTCAGCAGTGGTGGGCCTGTCCACTGAGGACAGTCAGCTGGAGTTGGAGGAGGGCCCATCCACCTCCACAGGTATACGTGGAGCATTGTGACAGTGGGGCCACCTGGCTGTCCACACTGATGTCATTGTAACAGGTGTGGAGGAAGCCCTGCCTCTGTCCCAGCATGCCGGCATCCACGGATGCCAGCATGCTGTGACTGTGGCCAGTGCAGAGTCCATCACTGGTGATGATGACGCTACCATCATGGGCAGTGACACGTGTGTGCCATGGGATGGCCACACAGCAGGGCAATCCGTGCCCATGGCTGTGGGTGGTGCTGCTGCCATGGAGGCCTGCATGTCAGCACAGTCCCAACCTGTGCCTGTCAGCACCAGTGGGGCAGCACTGGTGTCTGTTCAGAACAGTGGGACTGTTTCGTCCACTGCGGCAGCACCACTGAGCCCTGGGGAGCGGCAGCCGGATGGGCAGCATCAGCAGTCAGCCAATGGGCTTGGGGGTACAGGGTTCAGTGGTGGCATCTGTGCACCACCTGTGGACATGCCCAGACCTGGTCCTGGTATGCAGCACCCACCCTCAAGGGGTGCTGATCATCGGGGCCGTGCACACCCTGAGGGACAGGATGCTGAGGAGGCAGATGACCTCTTGGATGAGCACACCCGCCTACTGCAAGCATCAGTCCAGCAGCAGATGCGGCTTGTGATGTCTGTGGATGCACTGCATGTGGTTCTTTAGTGGGCAGAGGAGCGTCGCAGCAGGGACACCGCTCTGATCCTGGCAGGGATGGACCGTTTGTGGGAGGATGTGACCGCTGCCATTGACAGGCATGCACAGGGATTCACTGCTGTCATGGCCACAATGGGCACACAGTCAGGTGCCCATGTATCGTGGACACCACGCAGTGCACTATCCACCCCCCATTCCCGGCGTCATATGATTCCCACACTGTCGACACCGGGTTCATCTGTGGGCATCCCAAGCACTCCTGGCGCAGGCATGTTCGGTGTGCTGCAGACCCCTGCACAAGCACGGTCACGTTCACACAGTGGAACCCCTGGGGGACCATCGGTGCCATCCCATGAGGCCAGTGGTTAGCCTGTCAGTGCTGGTGGGTCTCAGCGGGACCACCCGTGCATCCATGGCAGTCGGGGCACTGTGTCGTGTGACTGACCTGTCTCCCAACGCAGCTACTGTCTGGTGCTGCCCTGTGTGCATTGTGTGTTTCAGTGGGCAGTGCACGGGTGGGTACCTGGCCCTGCAAGCAGACACACAGTCCACCTGCACACCCTCCCAGCTGCTGTCCACAATTGCGTGTGCATGATGATGCCTGCATTGAACTGTACACCAATGTGCAATGATGCTCAGCATCTGACACATGCACATGGACAGGCAGTGGGTGTGGTGGCCTGTGGACATGTGTGTTGCTAGGGTTGGCATTCTGGGTCGGTGTCCCTCCTGGCCTCTGTGCACATTTGGTGCATTGTGTGTGTGCGTCCATCTACATGGTATGTTAATCCTCACCCATCCCTGGTTGTGTGTGTGCTTCTGTGCCCTGCCACTTCCCTTGATGGCATGCACCCCTGGTGTGTCCATGCGTGTTTGTGGGTTGTGCCTTAGCCACTGGTGGTTGCGCATGGCCCCATGACTTACCTGGGTTGGCTGAAGTGCTCCTCTGTGATGGTGTCCCAGTGCAGCTGTGCCAGCCAGATCAGTTGAGGGTCCCATCGGCCAAGGGGGGCTGCCCATCACCATTGTCACTGGTGTCCTCATCATCCCCATCATTGTCCCCCTCTTCGACCTGTACGGCTATCCCACATTTGTTGGCCATGTTGTGCAGGATGCAACAGGCCAGGAATAGCCCACAGGCCTTTGAGGGTCTGTACTGTAGGGCACCGCCAGAGGTGTCCAGGCAACAGAAATGTGCCTTCAGCATCCCGAACACCCGCTCGATGACATTATGTGTGGTGGCATGTGCCTCATTGTAGCATTGCTGCGATGGGGTCGCGGGCCACCGGTAGGGTGTGAGCAGCCAGGGACGGAGTGGTATCCACTGTCACCTGTGTTTAGAGGGCTGAGGTTAGTTTGGTGATCAGCATTGTACTGCCCCAGGCCATGTAGGCCACTACCCAGGTCACCTCTGGCCATGCCCCCCCAGGTCCTATGATTGTCCATGTGGTTCGCATACTCACCCACTAGGTATCCAGTGGGAATGTCCCCACTCTCGAATCTGTGGCACAGTGCTGATTGGTGCCAGATGAAAGAATTGTGTACTCCCCCAGGGTGCGTGGCACAGACATTGATTATGCGCCCCCTGGCATTGCACACCACCTGGAAGTTGATGCTGACATAGCCCTTATGATTGATGTATGCAGCCCCCTCGGGGCCAGGTGGTGTGCGTATGGCCATATGGGTGCAGTCTATTGCCCCTAGCATGCCAGCCATACCTGCTACCCTGTGGAACTCCTGTATGTTTGCTGTGCGCTCCGCCGCTGTGCTGGGGAAATGGATGTACTCCACAGCATGTGGAAGCAGTGCACTGAGGAATTGGGTGAGGTGGCATGACATGGCCGACTGGGTTATGCCTGTGGTGTCCCCAGTTGGTCTCTGGAAGGTACCTGTGGTGAGCAAGTACATGCAGGCTGTTACCTTAGTCTCCACTGACAGGGCATGGCTCCGTCATGTGGGTGCCTGCATCACAAATATTGCACAGCTCACAGAGCCACCTCAGAATTTCCCTATTCAGGTGGTACCAGCCCACAATCTCAGTATCAGTGTGCAGCTCAAAGCTGGTGCGGGCTCGGTACTGCCTGTTGGGAGCAGACCGCTGATGGGCCCTTCCACGGCCATGCCCCCCTGCCACCCACCTTCTCACCCCCCTCATAACGGTCTCCATCTGGAAGGTGGCACTGGCCATGTCCCTGGCTTGTGTTCACCCCCCCGGCAGCTGTTGCTGTATTCCCCCCGCTGTTCTCTGCTACTTCCCCTGCACTGGGAACACCTGCCTGTGCTGGCCTCTGTGCTGTGTGGCACTTCCCCCTTCTGCACTAGCTGTGGCTCCCCACACCTTCCCTGTGCCTGGCTGTTCAGAATGCCCTTTCCCTGGCCTGCCCTGTTTGTCCCTCCTTCCCTGTCTGTCTGCCTAGGGTTCTGTCTCATGTGGCTTCCCTGTAGCATTCTTGTGCCTCTCCCTTGCTCCTTTTTATTTTGGCTCATTTCTGCTATGGCGCAACTTCTGCTTGCTCCCCTATTGTGCATGGTGCAAGTCATTGAATATCGCACTGCGCCATTTATGCATGGTTCCTCCCCCTTCAGTTGCACATGCCTTCATTATCATTGCGCTGTTGCTCAGCATGATTTCGGGGGCACAACTGCCTTCTGCTGAATATCGCAGAATGGTGCAATTTTGGACTTGCGCAGGCGCAACCCTATTGCGCATGGCTCAACTCTTTTCAATATCTGGGCCACAGTCTGTATTTATGTAATAGAGTAGTTTTAAAAGGAACAGAACTAGTCTTAAGTTTCCTAAAAAGTTTAATTTTTATTTTTATCTGATTTTTTATTGTCTTGTTGAAAAAAGGGGGAATTTTTTCTTTATTATTAAATTTCCTCTTAGATGGAATAAAGGTATTTTCCAAATAATGTACAATGTTTTTAAAAAAGTCCCAAGCTTGTTCTGTTGTACAATTAAGAAGATTAGATTCCCAGTTTATGTTTTGTAAGTATTCATTGAATTAAGAAAAATTTGATTTGTTATAATTTTTTGTATAGTATAACTTCCTTTGTGTAGTTTTAAACTGTTGAATTTCAAAAAGAATAGATGAATGATCACTGGTCCCAAGTGGATCCCAAATTTGTAAATTGCTAATTTGTTGCTCTATGTTAATAAATAATAGATCCTAAATATTAGGACCTCGAGTGGGTTCAGTAACAAGTTGTTGTAATCCAGTACTAACTACCACATCTATTAATCCTTTCTCGGCATAGGAATCTCCTGAGAATGAGTCCCAGTTAATATGAGGGAGGTTAAAGTCAACAAATATTACAGAGGTAAGTTATATTTCTTTTAACAGGATTATGCTGTCTGACCCATATTACTGAAAAAAAACATCCTAATAGTGCACTTTCTAATTGTTTTGGTATGGGAAATACATGACTTATGTAAAGAAAAAAGGGAATAAGGTGATTTGAAATCATGTAAATGCTTTTTAACTTCACCATTTTCCATTTATTCCATAATTGGATCTGAGGTTTTATTTGTTAAATTTTTTGTTTCCAATTAAACTCAGCCATGTCACCGCTCCCAAAATACATACCCAACAACTTTTGGGGTGTGAAAACAACTGGTATATCCTTTATTTTTATTTCGTTATTCACTGTGGCCCCTGTGATTAAACAGAAGCTTTTGGAAAAATTTACTTTTGCTCCAATAAGGGAGGAATAGTCCTCTAAAATGTCTAGGGCTTTTTTGCAATCTGCTTGGTTATGAGCAACAACCACTAAATCATCAGCATAAGCACATACTTTCACTGGGGTAGGTTTGGAGCTGAGACACCTCTAATAGTACTAAAAGCTAACCTCCTAATAACTGAGTCCAAAGTTAAAATATATAGCATTGGGCTTAATGGACAGCCTTATCTAACCCCTCTGTGTATTTTCCTATTTTTTTATACCCATCTGTGCAACAATGGTGCTACAGATGCCGATTTGTAGTAACTTTGACGCCAGGCTGTAAATTGTTCTGGGATCCCATAAGCCATAAGGCAGGACCATAAAAACTCATGAGAGGCATTCCCAAAGGCTTGGAACTGGTCCAGGCTGAGAATATATGCCAGGGTTTATAGTGTATGATTAGAGTTCAGTATTTCTCTAAACAGAAGTAAGTTGTCAGTGATTTTATGCCCTGGAATTTTACATGATTGGGAGGGGTGAATAACCTCTGTCATAGCATTGACTAATCTAGAATTAAGAATTTTAGCTAAAATCTTAAGATGTACGTTTAATAGCATAAGGTGGTCTCCAATTAGCTAGTAAGGATTTGTTCCCTTTTTTAAAAAGAAAGAATAATATACCAATATTCACATCTAGAGGAATTGCTGGCGTTTGTAATAATTGGTTGAATACCTGAACTAATTCCATAGAAAGGAGTGGCCGTAACCATTTATAAAATTCTGGGGGTAAACCATCTGCACCTTGAGCAGTTTTTAATTTAAGGGAAGAAATGGCATTATTTACCTCTAGAGCAGAAATAGGCTGAACTAATAAGGCTTGCTGTATGGGTAAGATTTGGAGTAAGAAGAGGGAGACCGAAGCCAGTCATTTGATTCATCAGGACTATTAAATCTTGTCCCAAATTTAGTTTGAATGTACTGGACTTTTATATCCAGCAGCCCCATTTTAGAGCAAACCACATCACCTGATAGAGATATCAAATTTTTGATATGTTTATTCTGTCTTCTGTGACTACAGTTCTCGTATGAGTTTGTTAAGAAATATTTGCCATGTTCCAAATTTTTGTTTGGTTTCTAAGGACAAAAATAAGTTGTACTGTATGTTCTGAAGCTTTTTTTTAATTTGAGCAATGTCTGAAGAAACATTCCTCATAGAATGCACTCATTCTTGAAGAAATTGCAGCTGGTTTAGTAAATTAAAATAGAAATTTTGTCTTTTATAGTGGAAAGCTCTTGAAACAATTTTTTAAAACATACTATAAAATCTTTTTTTGTATCCAACCACCATTCTATTAAATTGTCATATAGACATACAACTGATTTTCTGGCTGTTATTTATTCAGCTACGGGGTCCTGAATACTAGGTTGTAGGAAAGTCGTATTGAGTTTCCACAGCCCTTTCTCATAGGCTACCTCTGGAATATTCCCCAACTGAATACTAATTAAACAATGATCAGAAGTTGCAATAACTTGAGTTCTTGAGTTTTGGACAGAAACTGTGTTAGATACAAAAAAATAATTGATGCATGAGGATAATGACCCTTTATAAAAAGTGTGGGGTGGGTAGGAATACAGAGAACCTTGGGCATCTTTTAAATTTGCTTGTGAAATAATATTTTTCAGAGCTACCATGTTGCAGAAGGTTTTCTCTGTTTCACTACTTCTATCTGAACATAACCACCCATGATTAAAGTCTCCACCAAAAATAACTATTTTTGATGTGAATAAAAAGGGTTGTATGTCTTTCCAAAGGTCCTTCCAACCCACTTTTGTTTGAGGGATGTAGCAATTTATGAGACGGTAGACGTTATTTTTAAGCATCACATCTAATAATAGGGCTCTTCCTGGATGAATTTCTACCATTTTCAAGGTTTAACAGTGTGATCAAAGAACCCAATACCCACCCCATTGCACAGTTCTACCCCCAGTGACCAATATCATGGTCCCCATTTCCAGTCAGATGATGCTCTAAGTGATTCAGAGTATTGGTGAATCCTAGTGTCTTGGAAGAAAATTACACGTAGCTGACAAGAATCAAATATTGCAATGGTCATGTTCCTACACTTCTCATTCTTTAAGCTGTTAGTGTTAAGTGAAGCACCTGAGAAATCAATCATAACTGAAACCTAGTCTTATTGTGTTGTGTTGCTTTTGTTCTATGGGGGATGGTATGGAACAACTTTAGCTTTAGATCTGGTGCCCCAGTGTTTCTTTTTTATTTTGGGTTTTAGCGTAAAGGGATCCTCACTTTCAGAAGAGACCTTCTGAACAGAGCAGACATCAGACAGATCCTCCATCTTGGTGTCACCCCACTGTAAAACATCATATTGGTTCTGCAAGGGGAGTTGGTTTGGGGGGGTTCTTAGGTTGCTTAGTTTTCCCTTTCCTATGTGTTACCAACTGGAAAGCTTGCAAATCGGGGAAAGACATTTCTATCACATCCTCAAAATTATTGCTTTCTTCAGTCGTGACAATTGGAGTTGGAAATAGAAGTGACTATTTCTGAAACTTGTTCAGCTAGAGAAGTTGTAGAGTCAGTACTGGGGGGTTTAGTAGCAGTTTCCTCTGTCTGAGGAGTACTGGGGTTTCTCATCCCCATGAAAGGAGTGTTGCTCACTGATTGAGGGGAAGGGGATGGTACTCATGGGTGTGTGTGTGTGTGTGGGTTTGTTCTCTCTCAAGAGAGTGCCTATGTATGGCAGTGTTGACATAAAAGTCATGTTCTGCAAAGTCGGCAACCGAGGTGTTTTGTGACACCCAAGGGCAGTTTGTAAAGATGTGACCTTCTGTCTCACATAGACTACATTTGAGTGAAAAAGTGCAATGAGCCCCAGAGTGTCCTAGCATCCCACACATGCCGCATCTGTTTTTATCACAGGTACTACTCACATGTCTGGGGAACCACATTTGAAACAAGTGTGGGGCATCCCCGGATAAAATAAGATACCTCAATCTCTTCCCCCCAAAAAACTGCTAGGCAGATGTTGCACATCCGAATCCCTAACTTTTAGTTGGATTTTGAAGTGCCACCCTCCCCTGTCCAAAAACCTTCATCATCAATTATTGGGTCAGGTAAGCCCTGAACCTCACATCATTGCTCTAACTAATACAGTATGTCTTTAACATTGACCCCCTTGTTTCTAAACAAAACAGTAGCCATTTTTACAGTGAGTTCGGATAAGGGGATAACATAAAAATGAGACCATACTTCAGAATTCTTTATGCTAGCATATTTTTGCCAAAAACTTACATCAAAGCTATGTTTGCCAGGAGCATGGATGAAAGCGAACACCTCCAATGAGGAAAACTGAAGGAGTGCTTTATCAAAATCCTCCCAACAAATAATCTGTCAGGAGGTTCCTCTAATCCACTTGTGTAGCTAATTCGGATGGCATAACGCCGCTTAGCATTTGTTGGGTGAGCATGAAATAAACTAGAAAAGCTTGGTTTCTGACCCAGGTTTTGTCCAAAGGAGGAACTGTACTGTGATGTCTGACCATTGTCTTCTAGCACTGATGCTATCTGTGAGTCAATGAGTTTGGGGGCCCCCTGTGAAACTTCCTTGTCCAATGCTACCTCATTGTCTGAAGTTTCTGAAGAAATCACTGTGTTGGCTGAAACACGGTGCTGCATTGTGAACAGATTCAGGAACTTCTCGAGGTGCCCATTTTGATTTCTTGCTGGTTGTTCTGTCCTCTTTGTACTTTTGTTATATTTACCTAAATAATGGGGATATAAGCCTAAAATTAGAATTTCATAAGACATATTAAGTAGATTTGTCTCTGTCCAAATACCCTGTAAAGTTTGCCAGATAGTTTGTGTGAATGGACAGAAAATCAAGAAATGGTCAATTGTTTCTAAAATATTAATACAAGTCTCTCAAGAACACATTCTGACCTCTATAGCCTGTTGTTTAAGTGTATTCCTTACACCCAAATGGCCATGGCAAGATAGCCACACTACCTCCCACATCTTCTGCAGAATTCGCTTATCTATCAATTGAAGACATGCTTCTTGTACTTTGTCCTCTGGGCAGGCCAGAAGAGATGGTTGGACAAACAATATGTCCACTATAATCATATTGTAAAAGGCTTTCCTGGATGTTGAAAGAACTAGCTGCTGGGTTATACCCCATTGGCATAGTTTTGTTAGACATGGCTTTACATATGCTGGGATGTTTTTAGTATTAGTGATCACGGATACAGTAAGCAGACCTGAGTCCCACTTCTTTTGAAGAACAAGAAACCAACTATACAATAAATTAAACCATGATAGTTCTGAAGCCTTCATACAACTCAAGAGATTCCTATACAAAAAATGCTGTGGAAAAAATCAATGGGGTTTAATATTCCGATTCCTCCTTGCTGATAATCATAATAGGTAAAAATTATTCTTATTGGGTTTAATCTGCTTCCCTACAAACTTTGAAAGAAAATATTTAAAACTTGGGGTTCAAAGGGAAATGGAATTGGAAAGATAGTTTCCACATACAAAAATAGTGGGGTTATAAGGGTTTTAACTAAATATACTCTTTTTCTTTTTCAGATGGTTTTAGATTTCCATTGTTGGACAATATTCTGACTTTTAGCTATGGCTTTTTCCCAGTTATATCTGGCATCATCTTCTGTTCCAAATGTTATTCCTAATATTTGAATAGGTGCAGCAAAAACAGGTATAGAACAAAGTGTAGATGATTGTAATAATAGCACTTCAGGATTGAATTGAAAACATGTGCTTTTATTATAGTTCAGTTTAGCCTCGACACTGATTCATAAGTTTTATGTATATCTTCTATAATGGGAATCGCTGTTTCTGACTGTATGCTTAAACATACATCATCCACGTATGCACTGATGTTTGTGGTTTCCGTGTACCCAGGTTTATGTATACCTCGGAATATTAGGATTACACTTTATTTTCCTGTTCAGGCAGTCTACAGTAAATAAATACAGACTGGGGCTTAGGGGACAACCTTGCCTCACACCCCTCTTTATCTGAAATGTAGTACGAACATCTTTGTTGATAAATGATTGCACAGTAGCTGATGTATAAATAAGTTGGATCCAATTCATGAATTTAGTTGGAATTCCATAACAATGTAAGGTATTCAATAAAAACCGATGATTAACCCTGTTGAATGCCTTTTGTTGATTTAAAGATAAGAGCCATCCTGAGCACTAACCTGTGGTGCCTAGGTTTGTTATGTCTCTTAATAACTGCAAATTATGAAAGATCAATCTGTTAGCAATGCCACATGTCTGAACGGGGGATATTACAATATTTGCAATTTTAGCTAGTCTCTGACCAAGATGTTCATAAGATTTTTATAATCTACATTAAGTAAACTTATGAGCCTTCAATTATTGAGGTTTGTTCTATCACATTTTTTATGTAATAAAATCACAAAAGCCTGAGAAACATCTGCTGGTATTGCAGGTAGCTGTAACAGGGAATTAAATACACTAGTTAGAATGGGGCAAATTTATTTGCAAAAGTTTTATAAAATTCCGCTGGTAAGCCATCTTTCCCTGGTGCTGTATTTGAGTTTTTTAATGGCTTGTGTCACTTCAGCTAGAGAGATGTCTTCTATTATGTGTTTCAACATATCACTTGTAAGTAACGTCATTTGTAAATCCTTTAAAAAATCAGAGTCATCCAAGGAAGCTATCTGGAATCCAAATGGGTTAAACAGGTATTTCTATGCCTCAGTTTTAATTTTTTGTTTATCAGTTGTGAGAGTGGACTCTGCCTCTATCTGTAAAGTATTTATTAAGGTGGCTTTAACCCAGTCTGCACAATTTCAGAAAGTATCTAGAGTTGGGCGCTACCCTTGTGTACCGAATTGTGCCTCCATCTTAAGTCTTATGTATTCGTTATATTGAAATTTGATCATATCTGCTTTTGTGCTTTGAACTTGTGCTGTTATGTCTACATTATGTGTATGTGCCATGGATATCAAGTGATGCAATTGATTCCTTAATGTTAAATATGGTGCATACTGGTTCCATCCTTTCAGAGTGGCATGCTTAATAAATAAAGATCAAAAATCAGTTTTGGAGGCCAGCCACCATTCTATAGTGGTGTCATATGCCTCATGAATAGACATTGTGGCTCATAATAATTCCTCCCATTTTAATTGTAAGGTTGTGGCTAGTAGTAAATTATTATTTAATCTCCATCTATGTGAAAATTTAACCCAGTGAATTCCACACATACTGCCCAAACATGTTACAGCTAAATGATCTGAAGTCTCAACTGTAAGAGTGGATGCCCTATGTATTTTTAAAGATTTGGATGTAAAGAGGTAATCTATTCTTGTCCTTAACATCCCTTTATAAAAGTTTTTTTGTCCTTCTGATTTTGTTGCCACAAACACATCACTTAGATCTGCAGTAGAGATCATATTTTTTAAACAGGACATGCCACTAAACATTGTTCGCATTCTACAGCCTCTTTCTGCTGGGGAGAGACTACAGTTGAAATAGCAACAAAAAATGACAATTTTTTGGGTGTGTAAGAAGGGTTCTACCACATTAAATAATGCCACCCAGGTCGCTATGCTTTGTGGTGCATAAATATTAGTTAGCCATAAATCTATTTTATAAAAGGATACATCCAGTAAAAGGGCTCTTCCTGGTTCAATATCTGTGATTTGTTTAACTGTGAACCCAGGTCCTTTGACTAGAATAGCTATCCCACCACACTGCTCCTGCTCCTGAGACCAAAAAGATAAACCCTCTAACCAGAATTATTTCACTTGAGTAAGTTCATATTCAATTTTAATTCGGGTATTTTGTAAGAAGAAAACATTATTACTCTAACCATTTAGAATGTGAAATGTTGTGCACCTTTTCTTAAAAGATTTTATACTGTTTATATTCAGGGTCAGTGGGCTTATTAGTTGTTCCATTTAAATAGAGGAAAAAAAGGGAAGTCATCCATCTAGTTTATATCTAATTTTCTCCTTACCCCTAGCTTTTTTTGGTTTTGATAAGTCTGGAGGTAGTTCAGTAGTGTACTCTTGTATCACCAAGGCCACTGAAGAGGTGTCTGAATCCCCTTCTTCATCATGACAATACCCCCATTGCTTTCTTTTATACAAGGTAGAAAATCTGTTTCTAGTCAGAATAGGAGATTCACATACTTGAGGCTCCGATTTTTTCCTGGCTTTCTTAGATTTAGTAGATTGTACAATTTCCATAGGGGTTTCTACAGGTAGGGGCATAATATCTAGTGGTATAGAATCCTGTAAGTATATATTGATGGTAGGAATTTCAATTCTGTCATCTACCATGGGCAAAGAGGGTTTAGGAGAGCGAACTGATTCCTTATTGCTAGGTTTTTCTAAGGCTGTGTCACTTGGGTTCATAGTTGTGGGGGTGACATGTTAGGGGTTGTAGAGGTCGTGCTTAGTTTGGCTTGTGACATCCTGACTTGGTGGGCTGTTATTAAAGATTCTGGTTCCTGCATAGCCCTGTCCATTCTATTATGTGCTGCCTATGGACATGTACAGTAAGTGTGACCTGATTCTTCACACAAATTGCATCTGAGTGGATTAGGACAATCTAAACTCACATGTCTGAAATCCAAACACAGATTGCAATGAGGAAGTGAGCAGGTTGAACTGAGGTGGGTCCTAGCTCCACATTTGAGGCAAGTTTTTGGCTGACTGGATAAAAACAAATGCCTCTATCCCTACCAATGTGAAAACTGCTAGGCAAGTGCTGAATGCCTGAGTCAGTATGTTGCAATTTAACTTTTATCCACCAGCCCCCGCCCACACAAAATCATCATCCAGTATCGAGATAGGGCTTTGTAATATCTCACATTTTTGCTTCAGCCAATATTGTACATCTTCAATGTTAACCCCCTCATTATGAAATAACAGACTTATAGTTTTAATAGTGGGTTTAGTCAGTGGTATTGCAAAGAAGTCCTGCCATTCTGGCTGATGTTTCACTATTTCTAATTTCTGCCAAAACTTTTCAAGAATACCATTACTTCTAAAACTGACATCATATATATTTTATCCCTTAATATGGATGAAAGAAAACAGTTCTTGAGCTTGTATCCCCATAGATTGTCATAATAAATCATGTAAAACAAATTTCCTATCTGGGAAAGTGTCTTTTGTCCCTGTATATTTTAAACGCACAGCGTTTTATCTTTGAGTGGTCTTGCCCACTTGTTTGAACAGGTCTGCCATAGGGAAGGTAGGAGCAGGCAGAGAAATAGTAGAATCTCATTGTGTATTGTCAGGTAAAGGCACAGAGACACCCAGTTCTGATTATTCAGTGTGCACACTAGGAGTTGTGGCTGTTGCTAGGGTAACATCAGAGTGACGCAGGTGTCCTGCCATGGCCCTGGTTACTGTTGTCCAAGAGACAGTTTCACCTGAAGTGCTGTCATTTTGCAGCTGTTGAACCTTATCGTGTTCCATTCAGTGATTATCTGTTGTTTTACTAGGATCTGAGTGTATTTCGGTGACAGGAATACTCCCAGGTAAAGTCACTTTTTGCATTGCAGTTTGCAATGTATCACCATGATGATTTGAAGCTGGGAGAGCTGTAATATTTCAGCTGCCGTAATAGGCCTTGGAGAAGTCCATCCAGTGTTACCTTCTTTCAGAAGCCATCCAGCAGTCCTTAATGCAGGGGCTGGGTCCCAGTTTTGATGAGTAAGACATTTGTCTGAACGATTCTTATGTTTGCTTGCATGCATGTGCAAGAAACATAGTGCCATCATCTGAGTTTTTGGAGGTGTGACAACCCTCTTCCAATTCAGTCAGTGTGTTTGCATGTGCGGCTGCAGTTCTCCAATGAACGCTGCAGCTGTCTATGACAGCAGTTGAAAATACAGTGCCGTACAGTAGAAAGGGAGAGCTCCGCTTCAGTGAGCAGTGCTCCCCCCCTCCACAGGCATGCACGCATGCACATTACATGCTCATGTGCTCCCCCCCACGCACACACTGTATAACCGATGGGGTGCCAAATCCCCCATCAGCTCCACGTCCCCCCCAAAAAAGCTTTCCAGGTGCCATGCTGGGAGCCCACCCCAGTGTGGAAAAAATTGTTATGGATGACAGGGGTGCCCAATCCCCCATCGGCTCCAGGCCCCCCCAAATAGCCTTCCAGCTGCCACACTGAAAGCCCACCCCAGCATGGCAAATGTCCCACGTCGTCTTACTAAAAAAAAACCAAAAAACCTGTAAACAAAAAAAAGATTCCTTGGCAGTCTCCCTGCCCACCGCGCCACCCTGCTCATCCTACCTCCCACACCCCCCTCACCCCATACTTACCTCTGGAGGCCGGCAAGATGATCTTCGTTGGACCGGGAACACATCTGCACTCTTCAAAGCCGACCGCGAACTGAGGAAAAGCCGGGAAGCTGTATAATGCAAAAAATAGGGGGGGGGGTCAACTTTAATGCATATCTCAGGCATTTTTTGGAATTTTGGCAGCAAATTTTCAATATGGAGTTTTTGGGACCCCCTCATGAATTCTGGAACTGTCATGGCATTAATCAGGCCCAAAGGGTGATTCCACAGTCACTGCACAAAATCACCTTTCTGGACTGATTAACAAAATGACAGTGCCAGTGTTCATAAGGTGGGATCTCAAAAAGCCTATGTTGCAAATTTGGTTAAAAAATTCCTAAAAATGACAGTTTTATGAGCGTGCATTGCACAGTTCCCACGCATGCTTGTAAGTTCACAGATTTTTAATATTTACACTCCTGGATTTTCAACATTGCCATTTTACCACACCCCCTTATGAGCAGTACAGCTGTCATTTTTCACATGTCAGCCAAAATATGTTTCCCTGCATGTAGCGCACAATGGCGCAGTCTGTGTGCACAATCAATGTTTGGGACAGATTAAGAAAATCATAGTGACACTGTTCATGAGCAGCAGTCATAAACTGGCTATGTTGAAAATTTGGAGAAAAAATTCCCTAAATGACTGTTTTAGGAGTGCGCGTTGCGCAGTTCCTAGACATGCTCGCAAGTTTGCAAATTTTTTTATATTTGCACACCTGATTTTCAACATTGCCATTTTATTACACTTCATTATGAGCAGTACAGCTACCATTTTTCACATCTCACCCAAAATGTGTTTCCGCACATGTAGCGCACAATGGTGCAGTCGGTGTGCGAAAGCAATGTTTGGGACAGATTAAGAAAATCACAGTGGCACTATTCATGAGCAGAGGTCTTAAAATGGCTATGTTGAAAATTTGGTGACAAAAGTCCATAAAATGACTGTGTTACAGTGAGCATTGCACAGTTTCCACGCACCCTCGTAAGTTCATGAATTTGTAATATTTTCAGTCCAGATTTTCACCAGTGTCATTTTTCCACACTTCCTTATGAACAGTACAGCTGTAATTTTTCACAACATGGCCGAAATGTGTTTTCACACTTTCAGTGCAGAAATGTGCGGTTGCTGTGGGAAATCATTGTTTGGGACAGATAAAGAAAATCATAGTGACACAGTTCATGATCGGAGGTCCCAAAATGCCTGTGTTGACAATGTGCTGTAAAAAATCCCCAAACTAATTACATTACGGGTGTGCGTTGCACAGTTTCTACGCATGCTCATGACTTCACCAGTTTTTTAATATTTTCACTGCAGATTTTCAACATAGCCATTTTTTACACCTCCCCATGAACAGTACAGCTGTCATTTTTCACATCCTGTTCAGAATGTGTTTTTGCACTTGTGGTGCTAAATGCCATAGTCACTGTGCAAAAGCAGCTTTCGACTAACAAACTAATATTGCCACTGTTCATGAGGTGGGGGTCACAAAAAAACCATGTTGAAAATTTGGAGTGAAACTACCAATGAATGCCTGCGGTGTTAGGGTTTCTGACCATAACGCCCCACCCTGTAGAGAATGACAGGCATCAGGGGTGTGACTTGGGATTCTCGCCTGAAATGCTCATACTGTTCCACACCCTGCAGCCAGTGAGAGGTATCGAGGTGTGCCTTGGACTCTTCGTCCCCAATGTTTACCCCATTCTCCTATACCACACCCATCTCACCGTATTTCCTGATGGAATGGAGTGCGCATAAGGGCCAAAGACCCCAAGGCACACCGTGACACTTGTTGGTGTCTGCATGGTAGGGTGTGGTGAAATGGTGTGGCCATTATGCCTGATGACACAAATGCACACCCCAATGCCTGTCAGTCTCTGCAGGGTGGGGGTGGGGTCGGCTTCAGTTCAATACTTCACTGCCAATCTTATTATGCAACTCTGTAACTCCTACACTACCAATGCCAATGCCAGCAAGCAAACATTAGGTATTGACAAATACTTGTTATTAATTACATCCTGTGACATACTTTCAGTCTATTTACCAGCATGTAGAATAGAATTGGTGGCAAACTCAGGAGAAGGAATGTCTTGTGAAGTTTGAAATAAAATAGACAACATATCTGTGTCAAAAGTAGAGTCCATAAACACCGGAGGTTTGATTCCAGGAGCTGCCTGATGTGAT
This sequence comes from Neoceratodus forsteri, assembly GCA_016271365.2. Lineage (NCBI taxonomy): Eukaryota > Metazoa > Chordata > Ceratodontiformes > Ceratodontidae > Neoceratodus > Neoceratodus forsteri. Next base: position 1,399,074,989 of record CM057452.1, read on the forward strand.
TGTTCTGCAGTTTTAACTAATAATTTTAGCAGAAATGCCTTATTTTGCAGAATCACATTTTGCAACACCCTTTCTTCTTGGTCTGGTGTCAGCAGAATTATAACAGAGATGTTATTTTTCTCCAACATTATAGCTATAGTGTTGTCCTCTGTAGGAACTGAACTGGCAGCCTGAGAAGTAGCATTAATTACATCTTCAGTATTGGTGTCCAGTAAAAAAGCCACAATTTCTTCCATTTCTGCATGTTTTGGTTCATTTTCTGGAATTGTATTCGACATATCAGGCTGAGGTATGCTAGAACTGAAATCCTCATCCTCTCCTTCTCCTGAACCTCCTACTCCACCACCACACTCCATGTCAGCCATATTGGAACTGGCAGACAAGGGTTCCCCCTACTATCGAGTAGGGGAATTTCCCCAGTGTCCTGGCCAGATTTCCCCCATTCACTAAAAATACCACCAACAGCTTAATCTGGTTCAATGCCAGTTGGCATACACCTGTATCCCCTTCCCCAGGACAAGGCTGAAAATAGGCAGAATTTTCTAGTACTCCTTTCCTGGTCAACAAAAACTAAAAACAAATTAAGATCCCACTTTCAACTTTTCCATGATGTAGCTCCCATATTGAAAATCTAGAAAGCTTACCTTTTTGATAAGCTTTTGTCATAATTTCCTTCTATTGAATTCAGTTAGAGTTTTTCCAAGATTTATAAATTTAAAGCCACAGTGACCTCTGTTGCTTTGGTATTTAATATGGACCATGGTGGAATAGTCCATATTATATATATCTATCATGTACAGCTCTCACATGTTCACTCACTTCTAGCATATTCTTACCTAATTAGTGGTTTTGCCAACTTAACTTCTGCTGCTACATACTACTAAATACTTCGTCCCAATGTCACATGCAATGAGGATATGGACAGGAATCATGCCACTTAAATTGTGCTTAAGTACCACCATGGCACTGTCCATCCTTGAAGAGGACTTACTCCTGACACATGGATGGCAACCTGTTAATGGTGCTGTCAATGTTCTTTGTGTGTCTTGCACTGGTTGATGACTGTGGACTAAAGATTCTATTAGATTTCACCCCTTCTATAGACCATCCTGGATTTCACTGCCCCAATATCCTCTAAGAATGATATCATTGCTATATCCCAATTATTATTAATTACAGTACTTTGGCTATCCTTTGCATAAGGGAGGAAGTATGCAACAAAGTTAATTGCCTCGAATAAATTCTGGTATTTTTAACATTGTTCCCCCTTAGTAAAGTTTCCTTTTGGAGTATTATCATATTTATTTATTCATATTTATTTATAAATTGGTGACCAGGAAAAGCATACTAAGCAAAGATTAATTTCCATATTCCCTAATCTTTTTTTCTTTCAATAGTTTGGATCCTATAACCTCTAGGTTTAAACCTCTGTGAGATCTTCTGCTTTGCCTAAAAGGGAAGCTTCAGACCTATAAATTCTTTATTGCTGTAAGGAACTAACTTTCAGGATGCTATCAATCATGTGGCAAGGTGACCACCATTGGCCAATAGAAGTGTTTTTATATCTGTTGGTTTTCTGAACAAATTAGAATCTAGTGGTCCATAGTAACAGAGAATAAGGGAATGATAGGAACAAGAAATATAAGAAATTCTACTAAAATTAAGTATTATTTCCATAGTTTTTCAGAGGTATCACATTATCCACAACTGGGTGCTAACAGTATTTTTAGAAGCCCAAAGTTTCAATTTCTGAACTTTAATGAAAAATGGCCACCTCAGAGCAGATGAGTTAATACTTTCTTGTGGGATTTACATCACTGTGTTGCCTTTATTTATAAGGTTTACTCAGGAAAGGCATATTGAGCAGAATCTCAGTTCTGGGTATTGTCTACTATAGGTTGGAGAGTACAACATGAGGAAAAAATATGATAACATACAATGCAATAAAATGAATAATATAGATGATAGTTAATAAATAAAAAATACCAAATTTAGGAAGATGAAGAAGTAGAATTATCAGAAAACTTAAAGATATGGATGCCACAAAAGACCAAAGTACCACAGAAACACACTCAGGGCAAAAGAAGAATAAGGGTTGGGAGGTAAAAACAAGTGAGGTGACAGAGTAGTTGGGGTGTAGGTACAGAGGCTGGTAAATGAGAGTTCAGGAGAAAGTAATTCAAGTTGCAGGAACTGGAGTGCATAGAGAGTGTGAAGATGAGGAGAGATTTGAAGGAAAGAGTATTCAAGAACAGTAGATGAGGGAGTTGGATGAAGGAATAAAAAGGAGTAGAGGGGAGAGAATATAACAAGAGCCAGAGATAAACCTCATTTGGAAAGAAAGGGGAACAGTGGGACAGATGACTGCCCTACAGAAAAGGGAGAGAGGTTGCAATAGACGGGCAGTGATTAGTGGTAGGGTAGGAGACAGTTAAGGGTAAAGTGGCAGTTAGAATTAAAGAGGAGGTCCAGTCTGTCCAAGGAGGTTTTGGTGCCAGCACTGTAGTGTACCATATATCACATCTGCACTGGTAACACCAGAACAATTATCTTGAGGATGATGTTGATGCAGACAGGAGTGGAAGGCATGATTTGTTACTTTACATGATGCCATGGTTGGGGAGGTGGATTTTGCGGATGGCAATGGTGTGGGCAGAAAATCAAGGTTTCAAACCATCCACAACCCAAAGAGTGCCAACCAAAGTCATAAAGCCAGGGATTATGTTGAGCTTGGCAAGTCTCTACTTACTGACAAATAGCATGGAGACTATTTTGTTGATATGTGTGATAGCTGATTAGAGTAGGCCCAGCACTGGACATTGTTAATGTCATTCTGAAAGGTTGTTTCCAGCTTAGAGTCATAGACTCTTAAGGCATAGGTATTGTATCATCTGCATAAATATGTATGTGTGCAGAGATATACACGGAGTGGAATTTTTTGTGTATAGTGGACAGCAGGATGAGGCCCATAATAGCCCCATAGAGAAAACTGAAGTGTTAGAAAGGAGGGTGATAGTGTATCATTTGCTTGGATCAAATGATGCCTGTTAGACAGATAGATGAAAAACCAGCTGATGGAAATGTCAGAGTCACCCGCCCCTCTATTTTGTCAAGTAAGAGGGGATATAAGACAATGACAAAAGTCAGTGTCACCAAGCAAGCAGCGAACAGTCTGTGGTCCATCCCCTTAGGAAAAATCTATAAACCTTAGACTTGAAGTGTGAGTGGAATAGGGTTTCTTAATGCTAAACTGGTAGGGAAATAAAAAAGAATAGGAGTAAGGAAAGGAGAAAAAAGGGCAAGCACATTGTAATGTCCAATAGGATTTCTCTACGTACTGTCTTGTTGTAAAATGCTCATTGTTTAAACTGGATTGACATGAAAAAAACCCTTAAATATTCTCAAAAAATTAGTGCCTCTTCCTGGCTGAAACACATTCAATAGATGTGGATTTGATTAGACTAATGAAAACATGGGACGGCTTTTGTTATCATTCATCATTTAGTTCCAAGGCTAGAGGGGTATGTATTCTTCTGAAAAAAATGGGTCTGACTAATATTCAGTTTATGCAGATATGTTGTACTCTCAGGATCTTTTCATAATTGACCACTAAACCTCAGTGCAGTGTATGACATACATTTACCTGAGTTATTTATTGGCCACTTCATCCAAATTACACTATTCGCACAACCTTAAATAATAGTGGGTAATTTTAATTAGGTCCCTTACGCATCTGACTCAACAATGATTGGCAGAGAAAAATCACAAGCTGCTGAGGGTCTACAGAGAAAGCTTGATGAATTATGTATAGTAGATCCATTGTGGTTATATATGCCGACACAACAATAAAGATCAAACTGGCATTTCAACAACAGGCTCCACATCCACCGCAAGTTGCAGTCGGCATGGAGCCACACAGTTCAACACTGTTATTTACATCGGTGGGCTTCACCCCCAAACAAAAGGATTTTAACTCCAGGTCAGAGTTAGTTCGGAGAGGGGGTGCAGGTCGGGGGAAGTGGTTTCCCCCTTCCAGCAGCATTTCTACAGCAACATGGCACTGTAGTTGATATTGTCGCATGTCACCATAGAAATGTCACTGTTAGGGTGGCATACCAATCCATTGCACTATGAATACCCTGACCAGGCACAACTGTTTACCTAGTGTCATCAACATAAAACTGACTCATGTATTGTTTACTTATTAATCTCTATAAGTCCATAGTATTAGATACTGATGAAATTTTTGGCAAACCTATAGCCATAACTGATCAAGCTCCAGTGGAGATTACTTTGGCATCCAGGTATACCACCAACTCTTGCCTAATTTGAAAGCTAGATCCATTATTACTTTGTGATCATGATTTTTGGAAATTACTAAGAAAAAGAAAGTGATTTATTTTCAAAATAATACTAATTAAGCAGATATAATGTAGATAGTTGCTGAGTTTGTATCTTTTATGAAACACATACAACAACAAAAAATCTGAACAGTGCAAAAAATATGAAGCTCCAATAAAAAAAGCTACAAATTAAATAAAGCACTGCCAATCTAGACTTATAGATGAGATGCTTAGAAAATGTTAACTACAAAGATAATCAAGGCCACTGATTTACGGTGATTAAAATAATGAAATTCCATTTTCAAGTCTTTAGATTCTGGAATTGCACCAGTGATTGTTACTTTAATTTCCTGATTTTACTGGGATTCTGCTGTCATTCTTTTAGTATGTGTATACATAATCAGAATAAAAGAAGGCTTAATAAACAGAGCATTAATAAAACAAATTGAAAATAGTACAGGAAGCAATTATAAGAAAAATACAAGTTTTGTAGATTTACTGATCTGATATAAAATGCCAGATTCCATGAAATCTTTGCTTTACCGGTGTTCAGGCAGCCCTAATTCTGGAATTTTACTAGGGTTTCAGGAAAAAATGAAAACCAGTGGCCTTGAATATAATTCACTGCTGAAGGTCAAAATGGAACAATTAATTAAGCTTAACAGAGCCACATACTACTTACAAACAAACTAATCTTGGCAATTGTTGATTTTCCAGTTCCAAAAGGAGAAAGTTCAGTGAATTATTACCGAAACTGAGACTATAGACAAGGACCCTAATAGCCTAGCCACAACCATTAATCTTATCAGTATGAATAGTGGTTTTGAGAAGTATGCTCTTACAGACTCAAAAATAGCTCCCCAGGACCTTGCAGTGGATCATTCTGCTTTACTGCAGAATAATCCACTTCAAGGTCTTGAGAAACTATCTATGAGTCTTTCAGAGCAACCAAGCAGTATGTGTGTTATCTTGCAGTGTTTTACTTGTGGCACCTTAACAAGGTGTCCATTGCTGCCAACATCTTTGGATAACAATTTCTTAAGTATTACAGAAGACTTTATACTTCACATAGATAAGACACTAATAAACATAAGAATTATACCATTGATATTCCTACAATTGAATCAAAAACACTATGTCCATTTTAAACAAGAGAAAAGTCTAACAGAAATTCAATTAGCAATCTAACATCTGGATGCAGGAATAGCTCCCATTGTGGATGGGTTTAGCATGGACGTCTATAAAAAAAAGTTTACTGACACCTTAACCCCATTTATACACAAACTCAAATTCATTTATGTACTCAAACCCCCCCACCTTGATGAAGCCCTTATAATAGTCAATGTAAAAAATCATTCAATAAGAATCCACTTCAGTTTTAATTTTATTGTCTGATTTCAGACTTAAACTCAGATGACAAAATCTTGACCAGAATGCAGTCAAATTCTCTAGAAAAATAAAATCTCCCACTTGTAATTCACAAAGAACAATCAGGCTTTGTCAAGGGAAGGACATGCCATAATAACATGCAATGTGTTAAATATGATATATAATTGCCCAGCTTCTAACGTTTTGGTGGTGTCCTGAATGAAGAAAACAACATATGATTCAGGAGAATGGCTGTACCTCTTAAGAGAGCTAGAAATTTTTGGTTGTGGTAAAAATTTTCCAACTTGGATCAAGATGATTTACAACCATCCTAAAGCTAGAATAAGAACATATGATCAGATTTCATAGCTCTTTAGCTTGGAGAGGGTTATCAAACAAGGCTGTCTACTTTCATCACTCTTAGTTGTAATTTCTCCTGCACCATTAGCCAATTTTATTTGCAAAGCAACACTATTTAAGGGTTTCATAGGTACAAGCATCTTTTAAGCTTTCTCTGGATGCTGATGATATTATATTGTATAAAATTAATCCTTTGGTAAAAATACGTAACATTTTCAGACTTACCGAACAGTATGATTCCTGCTCTGGTTTGAAAATTAACATTGCAAAATCTGATTCTTTATGTCTGCACCTTAATCAATTTCAGATTACATAACAGGACAAAAGGGTTCACATCTCTAAAGAAAAAAAAATATCTGCAGTTTAATTGAACAAATAACTTGATACACTGATTAATAACAACATTATTACCCTACTGGATTTGGTAGAAAAAGATTTATTGAGCTGGCTGAAGCTTCCTTTAACTGCTTTGTATAGAGTACAAATAGTAAAGATGGTTTCTGTTATCCCAAGTAGCCACTAAAAACTTCATTCTGTCACAACCGTACTTGAAACCATTAATGCTTTTAGTGTTCACCACCTAATCTGGTAGACTATTCCATGGTTCCACAACCTTTTCATTTTAATAATACTTCCTCATATTCCTCCTGAACTTCTCTTCAGTCAGTTTCCCCTCATTCCCCCATGACCCTGAATTACAACTCTTCTAAATATTTTCTCCACAGTTCACCTTCTTTATTCTTTTTGGGAACTTGAAGGTCTCTATCATTTCTCTCTCTCTCATATGGTTATAAATGAGTACATGTTCAATGCCTTGAGGTGGTCCTTGTATGACTTGCCCTGCAGGCCCTGAATGAACTTTGTCACCCTTTGCTGCGCTGTCTCCTGTGTGTCCTTATTTTTCCTTAGGTGAGGACTCTAGAACTGTGCACAGTGCTCCAGGTGTGGCCTCTCAAAAAGAATAGTATTACTTCATTCCTTTTGCTGTCAATTCACCTCCCAATGCACCTCAGTATCCTATTAGCCTTACCATAGGCCTTGTGCACTGGCTTGATTGTTTGAGGGTATCACTGATGATAACTCCTAGGTCCCACTTTTCAGCTGCACTGCTAAGTCTCACTCCACCCACCCAGTAGTCTGTCCTGAGGTTTCTTTTTTCTGTTAAGTGTTTCAACTTGTACTATTTGGCACTGTATTTCAACTGGAAAATTTTAGACCACCTCTCTGGCCTTTGCAAGTCACACTGCATTTCCTTGATTCCCTCATTACTATCCACCCTCCAACAGACCATAGTGTCATCTATGAAGAGACACAACCTGCCCTGGATTCCTTCTTCAATGTAGCTGATGAACATATTGAACAGGACTAGGCCAAGAAAAGATCCCTGTGGTACCCTGCTTGTGGTCACCCTCTGTTCTGATTTGACTTCATTAACCACAACCCTCTGATGCCTCACCTTTAGCCAGTTACCTACCCATCTTACTATGTTCCTAGCTGCATCCAGATTCTTCATTTTTTTTCAGCAAGGATCTGTGAGACACAGAATTGAAAGCTTTACTGAAGTTGAAGTATAGAAAATCTGCTGCGTGTCCCCTATCTAATGCTCTTGTCACCCAGTTAAAGAAAATTATCCAGTTAGTCTGACAAGACCTCCCTGCCATGAATCTCTGCTTCTTACTATTCTGGAGACCATTGGTCTCCAGGTAGTAACCAAGATCATCTTTGACCAAAAACTCTATGCGCTTCCCTAAAACAGGGGTAAAACTGGCAGGTCTGTAGTTCCTGGCATGTTTCTTGTCCCCCCAAAGGAGCAGAACTATGTCTGCTACCCTCCAGCCCTTAGGAACTACCCCCACCTGTAATGAGTTATTGAATAGTCTTGCCAAGAGTGCAGCCATTTCTATTACCAGTTCCCTGAGCACCCTCTGATGCATCCCATCCTGTCTTGGGGCCTTATCTGTCTTTGGGGACGCTAACCCTTTCAGTTGTAAACACTGGCTGCCACAGCTCTAGGACACCATTGTGGAATTTTTTATGTCATTCTTGGCAAAGATCCACCATTTTCCCTAGTGTAGACAAAGCAAAATAATCATTAAGAATGACAGCCTTTTGCCCATTCTTCCATCATCCTACCCCCCCCCAATGTAGCCTAATGATTCCCCCACCTTTCTTCTTTTTTTTGCTCTACAGGAAGACATGTTTTTCTCATCCCTTGACCCCCTCCTGCAATATGCAGCTGTATGTCTGCTTTTGGCCCCTAACTGCCATCTTTGCCTCCTTATTTCCCAGTAAGTATTCTTCCTATTCTTCCTCCCCAGCTTTTCATTCTATCTGCAGAAGGCCTTTCTTTTGGCTCTCACTGCTTTCCTGACCCTTGAAGAAAACCATAATTGTCTCTTGAAATTGTTCCTTTTTGTTACTGTTCTCATGCATGACTTCGATACATAGAGAATGGCCCACTTTATTTCCTTCAAACTTTTCCCACACCATTAATGCTGACCACCCTGACTAACTTCCTCCAGACTTACCCTGATCAACTTGTCCTGGACCAACCCCCTCAACATGTTGAAGTCCACCCTTCTGAAATTAAGGACCTTGGATCTCAATTGAGGCTTTCTGATCCCAAGGTCCAGTTTGAAATAAATGGAGTTGTTGTCATTGTTCCCCTACTCTCATTGCTACTACCACCTCTGAATTGGTGCGCTCCACATTGAGAATGGCCTCCTGTCTGGAGGGTTCCTCAACTACAAGCTGTACTAGTAGACCATCCTGGAATGTGTCTGGCAAGGCTTGACTTCTTGTGCTTGTGGCCACTGTAACATCCCAGTTGATGTCTTGCAGGTTAAGAATAGGGCTGGGCAAAATTATCACATTTTTATTTTGTGGAATTACAGAGAAATTCTGTGAATTTTCTGGAATTTTCAATTTTTTTTAATTGGTCATAACCTGGTCAGTCTGCTAGCTAGATATATGTTGTTTTGGCATGCATATTGTTTGGTAAGTGCCCTTACAGGATGTCAAATGTCATGCCATTTGGATGAGTGGCAGAGAAGTTATAGGGCTTTAAAGTTTGACAATTTATTTTTGATGTGAACATTTCTGAAAATATTTCTATGCTTGTAACATAACCACCTTTGGAGTTAGGTAAATGAAAATTGAGATCCATACTTTCTTGGAAGAGTCTTAGCAACTGCTTTGTTTTTCAAATTGAGTACATTTTATTGATGGATATAGGAATATGACAGGGTGGCCCTGTCATGGATAAGTTCCCTGAAGTTTCTACACTCCCCCCAAGAAGATATTAGATGGCTAGAGAGGACCAGCTATTTTAGAAATAACTCAGGAAAAGAAGTTATAATATGCCCCAGCTATAGTGTTGTGCAAAGAAAAGGCTATGAGCGGGAACAAGAATAAGGGAAATGCAGGTTGTGTTAGAGAGTGTATGGATACTGGTGCTCCAAAACAAGAAATGAGTTTAGAAAAGGGAAAGAGGGAAAATGGGTTCGCTCTCTGTAATGTGCTGGTAAGGTAATGATGGCTTGTGTAGCTGAAAGCCCTGTTTACTGGTCCACTAGGAGGCACAAGTAAGCACCGTAAATGCTGAAAATAAATGCAGCTTTGAGGAAAGAATGCCCCATTTCTGTTGGTCGCAAGGTGCCACTGAGGAATGTAAATCCTGATCGGAGCAGGATGCTCTATCTGCTGCAAAAGCAGTCCTAGTTTGGATCATGAAGTGAGAATCATGCTTCAAAGCAAAAAGGGCATGCTCTGAAGCACTCCAGACTGCCACATGATGTGTTCAAAATAAAAAGAAAGTGTTAGCTGGTGGGCACTATGAGCAGGAGAACAGAAGCCTCAGTGAAGTCCCAGAAATAAAATGAATGGGTTTAAAAGGGTTTGGCAGTCCTAGAAAAGTGAGTGAATAGGCTGCCTGGGTAAATAAAGAAAATGGTCGAGTAGGCCAAAATTAATAGTTTGCCGATGGTTAGAAGTGGCAATCGTAGATAAAAGCACTCTAGAAAGATAAAGAAATAGATAGAAAGCACAAAATGACATGGCAGTGAACTTATAGCATAAGAAGTAAGATAAAGGGAAGTAAAGCATTATTGGGAAGAGAAAAAGAGAATAGGATACAGATAGTGTAGTTAAAGGAATAAGTTTTAGGAATGGGATGTGCTCTAAAGATGTGTCCCTTAGTAGAGATAGAAACCCAATGAGAATAAAGTGCAGGGTTTTGCAGTGTTTAAAAATATAGATAAAAAGATGGTAAATAGTTTATTGACCTGTTCCTAAGAGAGCTCATGGAGAAATGAATGTTCCTATAGAAGGATAGCAGCCCCTAGTGTTCTGTATAAATACTGAACTGGATCACAGAGAAAGTTGACCAGTGGGAGGAGTGTAGACTAATGAGGGTCATTAAGTTAATAAAATAAATAAAAATGTTCAGGGTTGGGATATTTAAGAGATGTATCAGAAAAGTAATTTCTTGTTACAGGCTTAGAAATATCCCTTTCTTATTTCTGTTTAGGCTGGGATATGAGCCTTAGAAAATGATGTAGTTGTTAATTGACATAAGTGGGTGGATCTCTATGCTGTGAGATCATTATGAGATATGCTATTAAAGCTACCACAAAGTAGAGAGAGAGACAGAGGCTGAGATGAGCTGAGAGATAGAGATGTGAGAAGGTGAGGAGTCAGACTTGAACTGACCCAAGAGTGAGGTGTAAGGCCTTGAGAGTGCACTTAACTGTGTGAAAGTGACTGAAGCATGACACTGTGGGCATCATGCTGGACTTGAAGAGATAAAATGCTATTGGATTATCCTGTGTAACCGTATGAACTAATACCAGATTCTTACTTTCTGTGAAAAACAAACAACTGAAAAGAGAAAATAAAATGATAAGTGTCTGAAAGGTGCTTTTTATGCACTAAAGTTGAATGTCAGCCTACGTTTTGTATCCTGTTACCCCAACTCCACTACAAGGAGTACAAAGACATCAAAAACTTCTAGAATAACTTAGAGACATGCCTGAAATAAACCATTTCAACATATACAGATAAAACCAGAAAGAGCAGGCAAAATCATAACAATGAAGTACACAATCACCTATATACAATCTAGTGCTAAGTACCCCATCCTCCACCCTTCCCACCACCCCCACCACCACCACAAGAGACTGTAAAGACCTATGTAGAATCAAAAACAATAAGAATTAACCAAAATACATAAGGCAATGAGAGAAAGAAAATCAAGAAATCAAGCAAAACATAGAGCGGTTCCCAAATTTCTTTATATCTAGCAAGCCTATCTGTCAAGCTAGATATAAGGTACTCCGGGTGAAGGACAAAAAGGAATTCTCTGTACCATTAAATACATGAAGGGACATTCTGATCAAGCCAATGTTGGAGAATAACTTTTTTGGCACAAGCGGAAATCAGAGCCATGTGTTGCCTTTGGTTACCCATCAGCCGATTTTCATAGCCTTCCAGCAAGCATACCTCAGGTAGGAAGGCATCAGTTAACCCAAGCATTGGATCTAAATGCACTTGAATAGAATCCCAGAAGAGGTTTCACTTTTTCACAGGACCATAAAATATGAAATAGCATACCCGGGGCATTAGCACAATGGGAGCAGGCATCTGAGGGTAGCTTACCCTTTCTATGCAGCTTCACAGGGGTGTCATAGAGATTGTGTAAGACTTGAAATTGCATACAACAGTAGCTGTCCCACTTAATGTATCTATATAGATGTTTCCAAATATGAGACTGGTTACAGGGCAAGCCATTGTCAGGGAGAACCTGATCCCAATAATAAAAGGTAGGCCCCTCATTATTGAACACCAGGTCCTGTAAACTGTCATAATAGAAGGAAATAACATGGGAAGCAGGTGCATTGGAGGCCGGAGAAAAAATATGGCTCCCATAAGGTTTATCCCACAGGCTAGAACCAAAATAGTGAAGTAGTTTATGCCATAGTTGAAGATATTTAAAGCAGGAAGAGGCTGGCCAGTGGTATTGTTCCCGAGCCTCCTGGAAGGTAATCAGTTTACAACCTTGGAGAGAGTCGTCCACTGTATCCACCTCAGGGAATGGCCAGAAGGAGTAAGTAAGCATCTGCCTAGCTATTTTGAAGTTAGGGTTACCAAACAAGGATTGCGTAGTCTCCCCGTATGGTCATATTTTAGCCAGAGAGCATAATTACAGGTGAGCTTGAAGGGAGGCCTCCAGAGGTGAACCCTTCAAGGAATGAGGGAGGAGCTTACGGGGAATGAAAAGAAGCACCCTGGGGTCCAAGCCAAGGCTCGAGCACAGAAAGCACTCTATGTCTAGCCAGTGAGGGACATAAATCTGGGGACCAGCTTTGGATCTCACTCTAAGCCATTGAAAAAATCTAGTACAATGAATGGCTAGATAATACAGAAAGATGTTAGGAATCTGGAGACCCCCCTCTCCCTGCTGCATATCAGCTTAGACAGGGCCCTTCTGGGGGGTTTTACCCCACCAACGGAAGTAGGAAATCATCCTATTAACTTGTGCAAACCAAGACCATGGCAGTGCATAATTAAACGTCTTGAGAGGATACCAAAGATGGGGGAGCATGGTCATTTTGATGATATTCATGCATCCCCATAGGGTAATGGGTAACAAAGACCACTGCTCCAAATCTGTTTTTAGGCAGGCTACTACAGAGTGCAAATTATATTGCTTCAATTTAATTGGTGGCATACTCAAATAGATACCCAAATACTTCAATTTATCTCAGACCCAGGCAAGGCCCAGGTGCTCCACATCAGCCCATAAGGTGGCACTATTAAGAGGTATGATTTCTGTCTTCACCAAATTTAGCTTGTAGTTCAAAATGTTACCAAACTGAGTAATAATTTTGAGGGCTGTGGGTAGGGATGAAGCAGGGGATGCTACGTGCAGCAGGATGTCATCCACATAAACTGATACCTTGTACTAGGAAGGCCCAAAAAGTATACCAAGAACCCATGGTGAAGCTTTAAGTTTCCTAATCAAGGGTTCCAAAAGGAAATTAAACAAGTAAGGTGAAAGTGGACATTGGTGTCTGGTATCTTGCTGTAAGGGAAACAAATATGAGAGAACTCTGTTACAAAGTATTCGGACTGAGGGACGAGTATAGAGCACCTGAACCCACTTAATAAAGGTCTGGAGAATATGATATTTAAGCAACAATTGGAACAAATAGTCCCATGAGACCCTATCAAAGGCTTTCCCTGCATCCAGGGATACCAATGCCATGGGAGCACCAGAATCTCTGTATTCAGAGATGAGCTGGGAAAGCTTACGCAGATGGTCAGCTTAGAGCCTCCCCCGAATGAACCCCATACCTGATTCAACCTACAAGCCAAGGATTTTAAGATCTACATTAAGAAGATATATTGGCTTGTAGTTCAAGACCAGGATGGGATCCCTGCCAGGTTTTGGGAGAACCACAATAATGATCTCAGTAAGGAAGCGATTCAAGAGTCCTTCATTAAAAATGTAATTAAAAGTATGTAAAAGCACAGGGGCCAGCAGGTTCTGAATGATTTATAGAAACTGACGGTGTAAGCATCCGGACCCTGAGACTTATCCGAAGCTACAGTAAGGAATCAATGGCAGAGTAAATTTTAGATAAAGAAATGAGAGCTTGCAGATATTCCAAATCAGGATCAGACAAGAGAGGAAGCTCTATACTCTGAAGAAAGGACTCCAGCTGAGCAGGACAAAAGGGGGAAGAGGGCAGTACATACAGACTCCTAGTAGCACTTTTTAAAATAATCCACAATCTCTTGGGGGGAAGTGAGAAGCTGATCAGAAGTGTTACAGATAGATGAGACTATCCTAACCATAATTTGGGAATGGAGGCATAAGGCCAGAAGTATCCTGGCCTTCTCACCCTTGTCAAAATATGTTGCTTTGGTGCACAATAGTAAATGCTCCTTCTTCTCACCCAATAGGATATTAGACTGGGCCCAAGCCCTTTCCAAGGATTCCCAATCAGATAGGGGGGAGGTAAGGGAAATATTTCTCTAAAGATCCTAATATGGTCTAACAAGGAAGCCATTTTGTTATGTTTCGAGGCCAGTCGGATCAGCTCTCCTCTGACAGCAGATTTCAGAGCCCCTCATAAATAATCAAGCTTAACCATTTAGGGCAAGTTAAGCTCTAAAAAAGAGGGAATAAAGGATTGTATTATGCCTCAGCAGGTGTTGAGAGTTAGGCAATTGATTATTAAATCTCCAGATCTTATCCTGCTCCAAGGAAGAGGAGGGACACCATTGGAGAAGGATAGGATGATTGCCCGAAATTGCCTTGGCCACATATTGGCAAGACAGAGTGCTGGAGAGATGCTCAGCCTCCAACAAAAAGAAATCAAGTCTAGAAAAGCAGTTATGGGAGGAAGAATGATAAGAATATTCCTGGTGACTTGGATGGAGCACTCTCCAGGAGTCCACGAGACCCAGAGAATCCATAAGCTCCCGCAGAGCCAATTGCCCTGGAGCTAAGGCCAAACATGATTTTCCAGATTTATCCAGATTAGTACAAAAAACACGTTCCACTCCTCGGCTATAAGGATGGGAAGGGAGGTCCAAGGGGCCAGCAAGGACATTAAATCAGTAATAAAATTAGGGTCATCTGCAGTGGGACCATAAATACCCACCAGAACTATTTTCAGGTGGCCAAGTAGGACCCTCAGAATAACAAACTGGCCCTGAGCATCAGCCACTTCATGAAGAAGATTAAATGGTACCCTTATGGCTATTAAAAATGCAATGTCTTGCTTTACGGGGGACAAGACCCAACCCATAAACATGTCCCATCCAGGATTCCTAAAAAGGGTGACCTTGGATGGGGGCAAGTGGGTCTCCTGCAGAAAAGCAATGTCCACCTGAAGTTTAAGTAAGTGAAGGAGAACTTTAGACCTTTTGGTAGGGGACTGAGCACCTCTGATATCCCATGAACATAAACTGAATGCAGTTGCCATTAGTCATACATCAATGGGTAAATGCACTGTCAAGAATATACAGGGATAACATCAAGGAAACCTGGACAAAATAAACCAATCCTCTGGTGGTGGAATAGAACCCCACCCCCTGCCCCTGGAAGAAATGCAAGACACCCTTTCCTCCACGTATTCCCTAATCCCCAACCCCTGATCCCAACCCCCCTACACACACATACACACACACACACACACACACTCGCCCCAAAGAAAAAATAAGAACCCAAAACTACAGAGACCCCAAGCCAAAACTGAATACTAAAGGGAACCCTCCCCCCCAATCCAAAACCCTCTGAAATCCCCATCCAATCCTGGTAAAATGTATGAGAGCATAGTGCTAATCCAAAAGCATATACAGGAAGAAAAGAGCAACCTGCTCCCAGCCCTAAACCCCAGCAGAAGCTGCAAAACAACCCTCGCCCCATCAATTAGGTGCATGAGGCTTCTATCCATAATAGCCTTTTGCTCCATGCCACCCTGCTCCCCCCCCCACAGAGTATCCATACAAAGTTCCCTAGTCTACCCACAGAAAATATGTAACATCTAGCAGTCCTAACACAACTATGCTGTACTAAAAGGAACTAAGATACTAATTAACTGTAGAATTCCTATCCGTTCAACTCGACACTGGCCAGAGAAGGAAACTATAGTTACTAAGGAATCTAATCAACAAAATCCCAGATAATAGACTAAACCCTTCAAAGATCCAACAGCTTCCCCAAGTAAATTATTACAAATACTAAATCAGGACCACTACCCATGAGCTGAGTCCATACCTCTCAACCTCCTGCCTCGTGAATCAGGGACAAGGCTTAAAAAAATCAGGGACAAAGGACAAAAATCAGGGACACATCTTCAAAATTAGAGTTATCCACCCAGAAAGCTGGTAGAATATGGGGCTTAGTGCTAAATGCATTTTCTAAAGAAGAACAAGTCTGTAACTTTAATGCTTGACATTGTTTTGTGCTTACAGTCCCCACTGTTTAGCCACAAAAACACAAATTTTAGGAGGGACAGAGTAAAATGTTGAGGCAAAATCAGGGATATCCCTGAAAATCAGGGACACTTGAGAGGTATGGCTGAGTCCAACTACTTAATAAGAGCTCAATAGGTAGCTAATTAACAACTACTGTTATACCAATCATATTTGCGAATAATGATCTTATTAACAGCATCAGGCTGTAACGGAATTATGGAACTTTGGTATGACCCCATTTTCACAAAGTGGACTCAGTTAAAGCATATTCAGTCAAATAATTTGAACTATCCAGTCAGGGTAATGAAGCTGGAAGGAGAGAAAGTAGGGAGTTACCAGTCACTGTAAATATCTGTTAGATTAACTATAATCCTTAACCTCTCCCCCAGCTCAGCCTTCCAAGTATAACCATGTCTTGCACCCAGTAGATCATCAAAAGTCAGTCAAGTATCTGAGAGTATTCTCCATGAGAGGGCCATCAGTTTATGGGAATGGTAGTCCAGGGTTCCTGTTCACCCCCCCCCATATAAAACTGAATGCAGACACTGCCAAATGCCATAAAAAACAAAGAATATTGCAGAGGGAGGAGCGACAAGGCCAGCTGGGTCCTGTAGATGGTAATTACCCCTCCTCAGGTCCTTATGACTGCCAACATCTTTACTATATTTTGCCAAGTCTGTATTGTTCCAGGGGTGTCCCAAGGAATGAAATGCCAGGCAGGATCTTTTATTAGAACTGAAGTTGGTTACCATACTGTATAAGCCCTGAGGGTTGAAAAAGCTGTTAGGGTAAACAACCTTAAAGTAAGGCTGATTATTAATATACCAAAGTATCCAGCTTGATGTGATAAAAGAAAACACAATGAATATCCTGTGAATGCAAGAGAGAAGCCACATCAGACCACAGTTAAACATAGTCAAGTCACAAGAATGTGCAGCCCAGGATTCTAGGTCAATCTATCGAACCAGACAAATCAAATGATGAGGGGGCAATAGGCTGTAATCCAGTCACATGGGGAAAGTGACCCATTCACTGATACCTGCGCAAGTCCAGAATTCACACTCCTTATCCCAGCAGCATGGAAAAGTCTACAGTAAGTCTACAGTAAAATTATGATGCAGGATGGGATCCCGGGTCGGTACTCAAATCTACTTCAGAGCAGATCTCAGACTCCGAACAGTAAAAAGACGAACCAGGAGGGACAGGTAACTTTAATACAAAGTGGGAAGTGAATGAAGGTACACAAAATCTATGTGTGAGGCTGAACAGGATGACGAGGTGACAAAATTTTGCAGTTGCCAGTAAATTAAACATGTAGAGTACAGTCATTCACAAAATAGTGTTGTTCAGGTTGTCCAAGGAGTCAATGAGCAAAGTCCGAAGTCAGGACATAATTATTGTTACCAGTCCCAGTCAGTATTGTACATGCCTTGTGCTGCACAATGAAGAAAGATAATAGAAATCAGGGCCACATACTTTGTAGATGCTGCCAGAGATATGAACATGGTTAGAACTGACCAACGATCCTTGAACAGGTCTGGAAGTAGAGTCTTAAGGTTTGAAGTAGCGTGGCCCATGGCATCATATGAGTGCCAAGTGGTTTGAATTAAAACCTGTAGCCTGGCAGGGTAGTTCTAATAATCTGATCCCAGCAGCAATTAAATGAGACACAATTGTGTGGAATGAATTACATTTTTGCTGGATAGAAGGACGATATTGAGCAAGTTGGAGCCTTCTACCCTACCACAAGATTTCTTTGAGATCTCTAGTTTTTTGCAAAACATGTTGGCGATCTACAGTAAGAAGTTAAGCAGCTTGATAATGAATGGTCTTGGTGGGGAGACAGCAGATGATTTCGGGCAGAGGGACAGATGTGCCCGCTCCACCATATATATGGAGTTGTTTGGAGAAGGACCAGCCAGTCTTTCCAGAAGCTTCTGAGAGAAGAGAACATGAGTGGTCCCTTCTGCCTCCTCTGGAAGACAGAAAATAATGAGAGATTATTTCTGCAGCTTCTGCCTTCCAGGTCTTCTATTTTTAACTCCATTTCATTGATTTTTTGCTGCAGAGTGACAGTATCTGTTTCTGGTCTATCTGTCCATTGTTCTAGTTAAGTAGTGTGGACTTTAACATCTCCAACATGCCTGCCAAGATCATCCAAGTCAGAAGGTAAGGATTTCAGCTCCTCTGTAACTTCTTTTAGTGACTCCTTAAATGGCAAAAACTCCACTAAAAAGCACTCCTCTGATAGGGTGAGGGGGGCACTGTAGAAGTAGTAGAGCATCCAGAGTCTACACCTTGGGCCTTGGACCTTTTCGACTGCTTATCCAGGGATGATGGAGGAGTGTGCTGTGGAAGGCCTTGCTTCATCTCCATCTCCATCATAGTTGCAGTTGTAGTTCCAAATCTCACAGCAGCAGATGTCGGAAATGTGTAAGAATGTTGATCTGAAGTAGAAAAGGAAGAAAAACAATACTGTGGGTAAAAAGCGATATAAAATTAGTGAAGTAGGCAGGAGAGCAGGACTTGAGCTGCTACTCTGGCAAGATCATCACATGACTCCCATTTTAGCAACTGCTAACTAGAGGGGTAGTTCGTTACAGAGCTAGCAAGTTACAGGATTTGAAAATTCAACAAGCGAATTGTTTGTTAGGTTGTTTAAAAATTCTCAAAATGTTTGGATGTTTATAGCTCCACTACTATTGCAGGTATACACTCAAGATTTGACATCCATACCAACACAACTATGCCCTATAATTTAATTAAACTGGATCAGTTTGGTTTAGTGTGTTAACATTTTTGTGGATACTTTAGAAATTACTGATTGGCAAAATGTTCTCAGTAATTCACTGATGCATATTATGTAATACTAGTAGAATTCCAGTTGTGGAATAGAGCTTTCACAAAGCCCTTACCACCACTGAATCACCTTACCTGCATTAGCATCATCACTTACAGTGTCTCCCAACACCTGTAACAGTGATGCCTGGTATCATGCTCCATCATGATATCCATATATTTCAGTCGCGATGGTGTAAGTCACAACTAGCTGTAAACCTTGATGTCACTTGGTGCCACTATTTTCAAATAGTATAGAAACACAGAAGTTGTCGACAGATAAGGACCGCTAGGCCCATCCAGTCTGCTCATAGGCCCTATATATTGTATGTGGCCTCTGACCCTATGTGATCAATGACTTTTCATCATTCCCTTCCCTCTCAAGGTTTCCTTGTGCCTGTCCTAGGCATGCATAAACTACTCCACTGTGCTTGACCCAACTACCTCCTGTGGCAGACTATTCCAAGTGTCGGCCACCCTTTCTGTGTAGAAAAACTTCCTCACATTACCTCTTAATCTACCCACTTCTAATTTCATATTGTGCCCCCTTGTCCTAGTACTTTTTCTACATTGGAAAACACCCCTGAAGTCTAGGTAAGCAATGTCTACTGTCCCTCCCTGATTTACTTCCCTAGTCGCCCAATCAAAAAAATCTATCAGATTTGTTTTAAACAACCTTCCTGCTGTGAATCCATGTTGTTTCAGATCCTGAGCACCCCTGGATTCCAGATGTGACACTATCCTTTCTTTCAGCACTGTCTCCATGATCTTTCCCCCAGTGAGGTGAGGCTGACTGGCCTGTGGTTCCCTGCCTCCTCCCTACTGGCACTTTTGTGCAGTGGGACTACATGTGCCCTCCTCCAGTCCTCTAGAACCAGACCCATGTTGAGTGACTCTGTGAACAGGGCTGCCAGATGCACTGCTAACTCCCTTCACAGCTCCCTTAATATCCTCGGGTGGATGCCATTGGCCCCATGGCCTTATCCACCTTCAGCTTTGTGATTTCTTTGAGAACTTTCTCCACTGTGAATGAACTGGTGTCCACTCCCCCCATTGCCTCTGCAACCCAACTGTGTTCCTTGACCATGCCCCTCCTTGGTGAATACTGAGCAGAAGCATTTGTTCAGTATTTCTGCCTTGTCTAGATCCCCCTCCTTACACTCTCCCTTGTCCCCTTTGAGCCTCACAATCCCCCCTTGTCTTTTCTTATTTCAATGATGTACCAATAAAATGCCTTATCCCACTTTGTTCACAAACTGTGCTAAACCCTCCTCCGTCTGTGTCTTAACTCTCCTAACAGCCTTCTCTGCTTCCTTAGACATTCAAGGTACAACTCCCTGTCTTCTTCCTTTTGGGTTCCCTTATATTTCCTGAAACTCAGCCTTTTAGCCCTGACTTTGTCCCCCACCTCTTCAGAGAACCATAGTGGTTTCCTTCTTTTTTTCTCTCTGGCCACTATCCTAATGCATTGGTTTGTTATCTCCACTATGGCTCCTTTCAGTTTCTCCCATTGTTCTTCTACCCCCTCTATTACCTCTCCCTTCCCCAGGACTGGTTGTATACAACTACACATTCAGTGAAATCTGTCCTTCTGTAATCTAATACTCTTGCCCTTGTGTGGCTTAACTGAGTCCATGTCTCTTTGCTGAACCACACCATGTGGTGGTCACTGGACCTCAGCTGCCCTTCCACCTGTATTTCTTCAGTTCTGTTCCCATTGGTCCATACCAGGTCCAGAATCAACTTGTCCCTGGTTGGCTCATGCACCAGCTGCCTGTGTCCAACCCCTGCAGGGATTCTAGGATGGTTATGTTTCTGGCTGAAGCAGCCAGCGGAGTGGTTCAATCCATGTCAGCCATATTGAAATCCCCTAGTAGGAGGATTTCGCCTTTAGCTGCCATGTCATGTATGTTCTCCACTAGTTCCCTGTCTACTTTCTCCTTCTGTGTCAGAGGTCTGTAGATCACCCCTGTGTGTATTGCTTTTCCATTCCCTGTCTCCAGGGTGACCCACATTGCCTTGGACTCCCCTTGTCTTCCCTGAACCTTTGAAGCATTTGTACCATCTCTGATATACAGGGCCACTCCCCCACCCTTTTTACCCTCCCTGTCCCTCCAGAACAGTGTATAGCCTGGTACAGTGGTAGCCACAGACATTGCCAGCTATTTCCAGATATTTTGCGAAATTTCTGAAGACTTTCTCTCTGCTGCCCCTACTGTTTAAATGCAAAAAGCATCAGATATTTCTGGAAATATCACAGAAATTTTGGGAAATAGCTGTCAGTGTCTGTGGCTACTACTGTACATTGACTTCCCAGCCATGATTAGCAGAGTATCATGTCTGTTATTGCTTCCATGTCAAGGTCTGCATCCCCCAACAAGGCCTCTAGGTCTGTAACCTTATTTCCCAGGCTATGGGCATTTGTTAACATGACCTTCCATGTTTCACAGTCTGCCATCCCTCGGTTCTTGTTCTCCCCCTCTGGCATCTCCAACCCCTGCCCAGTTTCCTTTCCTATGTGCTCTCACCCCCCCCGTATCACTCTTTATACATCTTTTGCCTGCCTGCCCCTCCCTACCTGCTTCTGCTGTCCTGTTGTCAACTTATGTCCCTGCATGTTCCCATGGGGGTATTCCTAAGCCTCCTGTCCCTCCTGGCTCTCCCCCCTTGGCCAGTAAAAATATACATTGTTATCTATAGAGTTGTTAAAGACGCAACAGGTGGCACTGCACAGAAACAATGCTGTAAGCGCATGTGATAACATGAGTAATTAAATCAGTGAGCTCTAGTGGCTAGTTGATATATTGCAAGAAGACAGGCTAGTGCCCAGTGATGTTCATGACTATTTTTCATGGTTCATCACTCAAGACAGTGACCTGACACTTGGCAACACTATACCTTTTCTATGGAGCCTCTTATGAATACTACATTTTTGCCTCTTTGCCTAGCCTGTACCTTCTTCTACAATGGCCACTCAAATGTACGACTATGTAAAATGTATGGACATGGCTTCCACTAAGTATCACAGCATTTCACAATTTCACAAAAGCTTATGAAATTTAATTTTAATTTCTGATGTTATTTTGGAATCTTTGGCTGCTTATTATTTTGACCAGACTTTGAGCAAGATATTAAAGAGTTGACACACACAGCCTCTTTTTTTAAAAATATTTTTGGTCAATACTAACAAAATAAAAAAGCAGACTCCATGACCTTTGGCACCACCTAAACGGAAAAACCTGGCCAAATTCACCTCAGTAGCCACTTTTTCTACTTCAGATGTACCCCCACTTGAAGTGGTTCCTTCTGTCAAGTTCCTTGGTCTGTATCTTGATTGGAACCTTGACTTCTCACAGATTTGCCAAGAACTTGTCACCAGAATGTTTCTCCTTGACTTGAACTATATGGATGTGGTCTATGGTTCTGCCTCTCCACCTCCCTGGCCAAACTGGATTCTCTCTATAACACCTTTCACTTTGCAGAAACCTCACCCTCTCAAGCTCATCACTGCTAACCTTATTCATCTCCAGCCATTGTTCCTCTTCCATCCCGTCACCAGATGCACTGTCTCTTTTATATGTAAATTCTTTTGAGGACCCTTCTCTCCTACCTCTCTTCACTCCTCTCCATTGTCCCCTCTGCCTATTGCTCTTGCTGCTCCAGGGATTATTGTACCTTTGGCTTGCCACATCCCCATGCCTCAGTTGGCTAATCAGCCATCTCCTATCATCTCCCCTTACTTTGGAACCAACTTCCCACTTCCCTCATTTCACTGCCTCTCTTGTCTCCATCAGACACAAACTGAGACTCCTTCCCCTTACCCCTTTCTCCTGTTTTCCTTCCTCTTAACAGTCCCCTCACAACTGGTGTAATGTTTAACTTCCAGTTTCATTTGTTTGCTAATTTTGCACTTTCTATGGCCATTCTGTGCTGATTTTGCACTCTTCTTGTAATACTGTATTTATCTAAGCAATGCACTATTTTTTATCCTTTACTTCCCTACCCTGGATCGCACCTGGAGAGGAGCCTGGCTCAGTGTGCCCTTCCCAGTCACCAGTTTTCAAATAAATAAATAAAAATATTATTTTTTTTCCCAGCCAGCAGCTCATCTCTCAGAGATAAACCTTGTTCACAGGGAAATACCCTAATCAAGCTGAACCCAGCCATCATTCAGTTGGATATTCAGTTTTTCTCCCACATTTTTCCTTCCCATCTCCTTTGGTGGGGGTGGTGCCTCCATCAGCCTTTCACAGCCATGTCTTGACATGTGGCAAGAGCAAGCTTCCTGGATCAGCCACAGGTGTCACTTTGTTGTGGGAACCTGCTGCCAACCTTCCCCTACTGAGATTAACTGCTGAGAGACAGCTGTTCAGTCATGATCTGCCTCCAGGCTTAACTTTCCAGACTTGCTTCCAATCCAAGGTCATCAGCACTACATCACAACCCTCTGCTGCTTAGCCATGGGGGTGGCCTCCAAGTCTAATGCTTAGGGTCAGTGAAACTAACAGACTTGGTGATATTCAGTTTACTAGTTTTAAAGTTATAGGCACTTAATATTCTGCAGTTTACATCACTGAAAAATGAAATTTTTAAATTTCTGAAAGTTTGGAAGTTTATAACTCAGTCACTTTTCAAGAAAGAACTTAGCAACTTGGATCACTTTTGTATGGACCATGGCAAAGTCACCCTTACAAATGTGGTGCAATGTGGACAAACACTTTTAAAATTAGATGGAAATTGTGTGAAATTTTCACAGACATTTTGTGAAATATCATGGAAGCTCACTGGGCTTAGAGTCATCTGGTGTTTCCAATGCGTCTGATGTGGAGGTATATAAAGATAAAGTCAAATGATTTCACACTTAATTTGATTCACATATTAATCTGGGAGCCTCTCTAACCATGTACTATCTTCAAGAAAACTGTTGATGTAATTTGACAGAGGAATATTCTTTTTTTTCACATTCTCTCACCCAGATAAAGTATAACTTATAGATACAATCTAGTAAGGATGCCTAGCATACAATTATTAATGCTTCTATCCTAATATTGTAATGAACCTGGGACTTGCCTGAGATTTTGCAGAAGTCAGGATAATTGTACAGGTATCCTTTCCCATGGTGTGTAGCAAACAAGTGAGTGACTATTAGGTCACTCACTATGCCATAGTCTGAATATCTGGGCCTTCATACAGGTATATCTATATCTATATCTATATCTATATCTATATCTATATCTATATCTATATCTATATCTATATCTACATCTATTCATTGCAAAAAAACACCATTAATGCACTAGTTAATGTTGATTTAAAGACCAACAAAAGTGTGGAAATTTGATGTTAGGGTTTCCAACCCTACTACCCAATGTCCCACCCTCCACACACCCAACAGGCAACAGGGAGTGTGTTGGGGGTGTCAGTCTAAACTCTTTCCCTATTCCATCTGTAAAGAAACAGAGCTTGTACAGTATAGGAGAATGTAATGTGAGTTAGGCCCGATGACCTGAATTCACACTCCAACACCTGTTGGTGTGTGGGGTGTGGGGTAGTAGGGTTGAAAACCCTAACGTCAAATTTTCACACTTTTGTTTGTGTGCCAATCAACCATAACTGATGCATTAATGGAGTTTTTTTTGCAATGAATTTCCCTTATTTTTCAGAAAGTGAAATGTTAGTCATATGGAATGCATAAGTGGGAGTGAGGGCCCTCTGGGCCCTGTGCTTACACCCATCCATACCTGTCTCCTTAGGTTTGCAAAATGGAATCCATAGGTGGGAGTGCGGGTCCTCTGGGCCCTGCACTCCCATGCACCCATGAGTGTAGTGCTCCCAGTTTAGCATAAATAGTATGCATAGGTGGGAGCATGGGCCCTCTGGGACCTGCGCTTCAACCTACACATAAGTGCAGACACATAACTGAGCACTAGAGGCATTCCAAGCAAACCTCATAACTCATATTTGCCAATATCTCAGTAACCATAGCAAGTGCATACAACATTCTTTAGCCTTTGTATTCATGACCTAGCCACCTCCATGCATGTTTAGTAGCATTTAGGAAAAAATCTGTATCTTGAACCATTTTCAAGATATAGGTGCCAAAAGGTGCAGTGACTGCCACAATAAAATCCTATGTGAAAATGTGCAACTTCAGAGTGCTTTAACTCTGGAACCAGTGTCATTTTTTTCCACCAAACCAGCAAAAGGCACATATGTTGTGCAAGACCTTGTTACCCTGCAAATTTCAGTTAAAAACTCCAAACTGTATAATGGCAGTGAAGTGACAAAGAAACCATGATTTTGGGGACAGTACTGTCGTAAATTGTGAAAGTTTCACAAAATTTGCAAAAGTACATTGTGACACTTTTACAATTTGTGAAAGTGTTGTGTTCCCAATTGTGACAGTACAAACGGCTGCCTCAAAATACACATATTTCTGGGTCTTTTTTAAAAAAATGATGGGTGCTGTTCTTAGGACCCTGTTTAGGTAAACACAACAGTTGGTGCTTACCTAAGGGTACTACGTTTTGAACTATAATGTTTTGTCTCCATCACTAACAGAAAACAAGATGGCAGCAGCATGACACTACTGAGGGCATTTGCAACAGAAAAAGGTACTTTCGTGTCACTACAACATTTTAATTTAGTTTTTGTTGACTGGGTAAGTGCACTAGACAAATACTGCCTATTTTCAGGCATGACCCAGGGGATGGGATACAGATGAATGCCAACTGACTTTGAACCAGGTTAAGCTGCTGCTGATATTTTAGTGAATGGGGGGAAATTTGGCCAAGGCACCGGGGAACTTCCCCTACTCTGTGTAGGGGGTGCTGGTGAGCTTTGGAGATTGACCTGCTCTGCAATCAATTGGGTGGTAGTCCTACAGGGGAGCGGACCTCCCTCCCTGAGGGTCCGGTGTAAGAGGAACATTTATTGGATATGGAAGTAGAATTAGAGACCATGGCTTCTGATAGTAGCAAGGTAGTGCTACAAGAAGAGAATATGGTGAATTTACAGGTGGCAGGTTTGCAGCAGGAGATTGATTTTGTGCAAGCTCTAAATGAACAACAGCAACAACGTCTGTTGATTGTGCTTTCCACCCCTGGATGAGGTGCTCAGAAATTATTGCCTTCTCAGGAATGCACTCTGGCTACATCAGCAGCTGTCAAGGATGGGCCTTCTTGGCCTGACAGCGAGTGTGATGTATTTGCATCAAAGGATGGTATGACTCAGCAGGTGATGCCCAAAGAATTTCAAACGGAGTGCAGAGAACTTTCAGATTCGGTGCTTGAACGGCCCCAGGTAGCAAACATGATTGTATCACTATCTGTGCAAACAGTGAGTACGACACCTTTATTATAGTCAGGAATTGAAAGTATTGACTTTATTCTACAACATACAGCTTCAGAGTGTGAATAAATGTTGGATCCGGGTACAGAACTCTTGACTGACAATGTGGCTGGTTTGGATTTGAGATGGGGCAGAAGAGATGATGAGGGATGTGCAGTAGCAGCTCAGCTGCCTAAACAGTGGTCTGTACAATCTGTGCTTAAAAATGCTGGGTAGAAGGAGCCTGATAAAGGGGGGTAGGTTCCTGACTCTATGGACCTAGATGTCCCTGGTTCAGCTGATATTGCACAACAACCTACTCTACAGTTAAAACATGCTTCTGATTCTATGAATGTTGATTTTGCTGTGGAGGTTGCCGATGCAGATGCTTTGCCCCCCTTCCCCACCGGCACTGGACGTGCTGAAGCCTATTCTGGGGCCTGATGCAGGGAGTCAGAGTACAAGTTTCTGGGGAGATATGATGGACTGTGAGGGGATACGTGCTCCTAGCCCAAGACAGAATCAATAGGCTTCTCAATTATGGAGATAGTTTCGACAAAGGGATCAGGGTTTCACTCATACAGTCCCGGCCCAATGGAAGAACATAGTGAGACTACAATATTTGGGGGGGTTACCACACATTCCTGACAGAAGATATGTAGGGAAGACTCTGATTAAAGTCTTTTTAAGGTTCTTCTCCAATGAGATCTATGCTCTCATACATGCCTCAGAAGACATAAACTTTGATATCAGCTTTAAAACCTCCGTGGGATTGGACAGATTCTGGTCCACTTATGAAAAAAAACATCATTCAGCATTATGGATTCCATTCTGTGCTATCCCCATTACTAAACCAGCTATAAAAATGGTGACTGTGTTATTTTGCAATGAGATTGTAGCTGTTTCTGATGCGTAATATGGTTGCAGCAACAATGTAATGTTTTGAGTGAGCTATCTTCTATATTTGATGAGGAAAATATCTGGACAGGTGGTTGTAAATTCAAGGTGAGGCTGAGATCAGGCCCACAGGGTCCAAAGCATCTCCCAAGCACTTTTTTCTTGGATTCTGAATGGGGTCACTGCTTCTATTGGGGTCAGCCTAAAACCTGTTTTCGGTGTGGGTCACGCCTTCATCTCAGTAATGCTTGTGACTGAGTGAAGTGCACTTTATGTATGGAATGTGGTCACATGAGCAACAATTGTACAAATGAACAGACCTGTAATCTCTGTGCACAACCAGGACATGTATATCGGGCCTGTGAGTGCGCCTCCCACAACCAACAGGATCACCCTAATCAAGAATTCATATTGGAATGAGCACAAACAGTGAGCATAGAAACTCAGAGGACTTTTCAGGAAAGAAATGTTGTAGAAGAGCATATTGTGACTGCTGCACCTGATGTGGAACCGTGTCCTGTAATACATGATCCTACTGTGGAGACAGTACCCCCCCCATGGCTGCAGCCCCAGAACCGGTCCACTATGGATTTGGCTGAGATGGATGTCTCTGTGATTTCTGACCTTGTGGAGACTGCTACTCCTGGTCTGAGTACAGTGCCTCCAGTAGAAGACTCGATGCTGCTGGATGTGGACTTGGAAGTCCCTGATATGTCACCCCCAGAATCAAATGTGCTTGTTTCAAAGGAGAGAGCTTTGAAAAACTCAAACCCTAAAGCTAAAGTACAGAGTAGAGGAGAGTTAAGGGGAGAAGTACCCCTCTCCAATATGTATCATGTTCTATAGCCCCTGACTCAGATCTTGGAGAGGACTCTGAAGCTTCTTCTACGTTCTCATCCCACAAGGGGATCTCTACCGATTCGGAGGATGATTGTCTGGCTGATAAAGCACAAGCGGCCAGCTCCAAACAAAAACAAAAGTGAGTGGCACCCAGACGGAGCCGTAGGTTGGAGAAACAGACTGGGACTTGAAGGACTGCTCAGATTGGTTATTTATGTTGTTTTTTCCCTTCTTCCCTGCTTTTCTACAAATGACATCTTATCAGGCATTTAATATTGCTACTATTAATGTTAATAGTATTAACAATGCTATAAAATATCTGGTGACTTTTTCTATTTTGAAAGATCATAATATAGATATTGCTTGTTTACAAGATATTGGGTTATATACAGATATTGATATTTTGACTGCTAGAAAATTATGGTGCTGGAGCCCATCCTTTTATTCAATAACTCTGGAAAGATGCGGAGGAATGGGTATTCTTTTTCGGGGCTATGATGATATGGTAACCAGGATCCTGGATATTAGTCCAGGGAGGGTCTTACTAATTTATTTTACTTATAGTAAACAACAGTGGAGACTTATCACTATATATGCTCCCCAGACAAAAAAAGAGAGGGTGGATCTCCTTGCAAAAATAAAACTCTTTCTTTTTACAGCACAATTTCTGATTTGGATGGGGGATTTCTTTTTTTTTTTTAATTATAGTTCTTTTTTTTATTTTATATAAAGGTAATGTACCTGAGAGAACAGTACAGGGATTATACATTATGACCAATGACATAAACTGTATAGCAGCTGCAAAGTGACAATATACAGCTTTTACAGAAATCCCTGAATCTGGAACAGCAATGAGAAATATCCTACCCCTCACCCAAATCCCAGGCCCCGTCCCCACCCCAGGATGTGCCTTCTACAAAGGAAAAGAAAGAAAAAGAAAAGAAAGGAGAAGAAAAGGAAGAAAGAGAGCTGATTCTGATACATATGAAATACATAAAGGTATATCGGCTGCTAAGGTAGCTAGAGGTGTACCCAACAGGACATTAATTCAAATAAAGAGCATACAATTTGCCCCATTTCTGCTCAAACGAAACCAGACAATTCTGAGAACTTGCTATTATCTTTTCAGTCTGAAAACAGAGAGAAAGTTCACTGATCCATTCTGCATATGAGATAACAAATTGGTCCATCCAATGCCTAAGGACCAATCTTTTGACCACCATCTAAATTAAGGCCATGTGGAATCTGTGCTCCATCACTTGTATATTGGAAAACTTCCCTAGGATACAAACTTCTATAGTGAATAAATCATCCAGGCCCAAAAGAGGGTCTAAGTTAGATTGGATGGACTGCCATAAGGGAGCCACCTTCTCACAATACCAGAAAATGTGTACCAAGTTCCCCTTCCACTGTGCCACACCTTATGCATAGGGTTGAACATAGTCTGTTTAATTTAACCAGTTTAACTGGGGTATGATACATGTTGTTCAATATATGGTATTGAGTGAGTCTATGTCTGTCTTGAGAGAGATACCGATATGTGTCTACCCAAATTTGTTCCCAATCTAGAAGGGTATCTGGCAGAAGAGAAGACCAGCATTTGGAACCAGTCAGGTAGTCTGGGAATTTAGTGTCCAAAAGGAAAGAATAAAGCTTAGAAATACTATGGGCCTTAGTTGCTTGTTCCTGTATCTGGTTTAGGAAGGGTTTAATTTGAGACGGTGTAGGATTGGAGCTGAAGCTGGAAGCCACTAGGGTGTCATAACTGGAAAACTTTAAAAATGTGCTTCTGAGGAATATTATACTTGGTCAGAACCTCCCCGGAAGATAAAAGAGAGTTATTCAGGAATAAATCATCGACACAGCAATCTCTCAGCTGGGGAAGCCAGTCTAGAGAAAGCGGGAGACCCCCGATCCTAATATTTAAATTTAGGGTAAGAGGTTGGGAAGTGTCTTTCCTGGGAGAGAGATTGAAAAAGTGCCAGCATTGATTCAACACCTTGCTAGAAGTGCCAATGATGCTCCCCTGTAAAAGTGGCGGCAAAGTGGATTGGTTATAATAGAGGAGTCTAGATGGGGAAAGGCCAAACTCGGTTAGAATCTTTTTCTCAAGTTGTACCCAAATTGGTAGAAACTTGTCCACCCTCTGGTTGTACCACCTCCCAATTTTTGCCATGTGACTTGCCCAATAATAGAGCATAAAGTTGGGAAGACGGAGCCCTCCCTTCGCTTTGGGTAAATTAAGTTTTAAGAAGGCTTTCCTGGGCTGTTTACCCTGCCAAATAAACTTGGAAATGGACCTGTGGAAGTGATGAAAATAGGACATCGGTAGGAAAATGTTCATTAGGCTAAGTGGGCAGAAAACCTGAGGCAACACATTCATCTTAACAATATTAATACAACCCCACAGCGCTAAAGGAGGGCAGACCATCTCTGAAGGTCTTGTTGAATTTTAATCAATAGATTGTCTAGGTTAAGCTTCCTGAAAAGGTCAGGGTCTTTAGTAAGGAATATGCCTAAATATTTGAGAGAGGAGGGGCCCCATTTCATACCAAACTGGGAAAGTTAACCTGAAGCGTGTTGACGTTCAGTGGAAATATGATAGATTTAGCTAGATTCAACTTGTAATTATCCACCTGGCCAAACTGGGCTATAATGTGTAATATATGTGTTAGGGACACTTCGAGGTTAGTCAAGTGTGAGAGAATATCATCAGCATAGGCTGAGAGTACCAGAGACTGCTGTTGAATGAAACATCCCATGACCAGTGGAGAATTTTTGATTCTGAGGAGGAGAGGCTCCAGATACAGGTTAAACAAGAGAGGTGACAGGGGGCAGCCCTGCCGGGTGCTTATAAATAGCAAAAATCGAGAAGAAAAAAACCCATTACAATAAATTCTGGTAGTAGGGGATTGGTAGACCGATTTAATCCATTGAATAAAGACCTCTGGGAAGCCCATTCTCTTTAATATAATCCAGAGAAATTCCCAATGGACTCTATCAAAGGCTTTCTCCGCATCTAATGATATCAGAGCCAAAGGGATTTGAGAGTCCTGGGTGGCTTGAAAAATATGTGAGAGAGTACGCAGGTGGTCTATAGAGGACCTGCCCTGCACAAAACCTACTTGTTCGGGACTCAACAAGTTAAGCCAGACCCTTTTGATTCTAAGGGATAGGATTTTCATTAGGATTTTAATGTCGTAATTAAGAAGTGAAATTGGGCGGTAACTAGCAGGGTCGGTCGGGGATTTGTCTGGTTTCAGTATCAGAACAAAAGTGACTTCCAGCAAGTAAGGGTCCAGAGTGGTAGCGTTAAATATGTATTCAAATAATTTCATAAGGAGTGGGGCCAGTTCCTTCCCAAAAGTTTTATAAAAATTGGAAGGGAAGCCATCAGGTCCCGGAGCGTTGTCTGGAGCAAATTCCTTGATCACCTCTTCCACTTCCATTACCATGATAGGAGTAGTCAGAGCTTCTCCTAGGTGAGTTTGGAGGGCTGGGAGGGGGAGGCCCTCCAGAAACTGGTCCACAGGGGAATGAGAGAGGTGGAAGGTACCAGTGCTGTGAAGTTCCTTATAAAATGACTCAAAAATTCGTGAAATATCCCTAGGAGAAGTTTTAAGGGAACCATCGGAAGATAATAATGAGGGAATCCATCTCAACCCCTCAATTTCCCTCAACCGTAAAGCTAGCATTTTACCTGATTTCTCCCCTTGATTGAGATAGAGGGCCTTTGTTTTCAGGAGAGCATACTCTGCCTTGTCTCTTATCCAATCTGAGTACTCATTTCTGAGTTTCATTAGGGTTTCTAGATCAGCTTGGGAAGAGGAGGAGGATAACTTATTCTCTGCCAACCTAATTTGGTTCAACAATAACATGATCTTGGCCTCCCATTGTTTTTTCCTCCTAGATGCGAGTTTAATAAATTCACCCCTAATGAAGCATTTAAGGGAGCACCAAAGCAGATCCTCCCTCTCGATT
Organism: Neoceratodus forsteri; assembly: GCA_016271365.2. Lineage (NCBI taxonomy): Eukaryota > Metazoa > Chordata > Ceratodontiformes > Ceratodontidae > Neoceratodus > Neoceratodus forsteri. The sequence goes on from CM057452.1 coordinate 1,399,106,932, forward strand.
GAACCTGTATTGGTCTCAACAAATGAAGTGATTAGGGATCTGACATGGGAGACTATGCCCTTGTCTTTTAAAAGCTGTGTGTTTAGTTTCCAGGTGGTATCTCTTTGCACCTGCGGGTTTGGGGAGACCAAAATCCAAGCCACCGAATGGTCTGACACCACTATGAGTTCAATACCAGACTGGAGTACTCCCGACAGAAGGTTATTGCTGACTAGTATTAGGTCAATTCTGGACCAGGTCTTGTGTACTTGGGAGTAATAAGAAAAGAGTTGTCTTGTGGGGTTAAGTAAACACCAAGGGTCACACAGGGCCAGTAAGTCCATAAAGTTCCTCAAGGCTAGTTGCGAAGAGGAGAGTGGTTTCAGGGGTCTATAAGATTTATCCAGATCTTGTGAGGGAGCTATATTCCAGTCCCCCCCGATTATTAGCATTGAGGGTAAGAGTCCACTCAACTTTTCAGCCAAAGTCATGAGGAAGTCTGGGTCCCTCCCACTGGGGCGTAGATCGCCCCTAGTATTATCTTCACATTGTAGAGCGAACCTTTCACAATAATGAATCTACCTTCATGGTCCAATAAAAGCTCTTCTGCCAGAAAGGGAATATGCTTCTTAACCAGAATGGCCACCTCCCTACTAGAGGACGACCCCCCTGAGGCAAAAACCTAAGCGTAACCTTGACGGCGAATCCCTTTGACTTCTGATGAGAGCAAATGGGTTTCTTGCATCAAGAGAATATCCACATTCAGTAAAGCACAGTTTTTGAAAACCTGGTACCTTTTAGTTAGGTCTCTGACACCTCTTACATTCCACGTAGCAATTTTAAGCACTGTAACAGTCATTATCTAATACACAGTGCAGCAATGGACTATGAAAATATGAAAAAACAGACCACCCTGGAAGGCACATCCTGCCCTCCCCTTCCCCCATAAACCCACCATCGACCAAATCCCACACCTCCACCCTCCCTCCCCTCGAGACCAGTAAAGATGAACTGAAGCAGTATGAATTTCACACATAGTGTTACAGCCTTTACCAAATCCTGAACTAAGAAAGAAAGACCCCTTCCCTCCCTACCCTCCTCCACATCCCTGAAACTATATACAACTGTTCCCCCAACTACTTCTTGAGAAGAACTGAAAGTAATAGTGCTTAGGACAGGGAACAAAGCCCCAAAAGCCACCGCTAGATGGGTGTACTGGGAGGTAAACATGAACCAGTAACCTGAGAAAGTGTCAGCTAATAAGTAGGGAGTAATTCCCTCATAAATACTGAGAACTTCCTGGCTGAAAAAAAAAAAACATCTGGCCTGCTCTCCCCTCTTTGGTGTGTTTAGCAGTCCCACCAGGGCCGACCCTCCCCCAGAGCCCCCCCCAAGACAGATAAATCAGATTAAGCCTACAAAAATACTGGGAAAGATGAGAACCTGACCAAAATCTCGGGGTTGTATGGAGAAAGCCCCATTAACCTGGGTTAGATACAACCAGAACTCACTAGAAAGTGAGAGCCCACCAGGGTCTCCTGGATTCCGGTCATCGCCATGAGAAAATAGCCCCGAACAAATTGCTGACCAGCTGGTTCATCACCTGTCTCCAGCTCCCCAACTGCCATCTGAACTCCTTAAACCCTCAAGAGAAATAACCGAATTACATTACCTGCATAGGTTCCGAACTAAATAGGGTAGGAGATAATAACCCTGAGACCCCAATGGTGATGCTAAGAATCAGAGTCAGCCCCCCCAGCCCAGGGGGCCAACTACAGGCTTTGCTGCCATCAAAACCATCAGTGGTAAAAATTATGTTCTCAAATATTGAAGTGTGTTAGGGCACAAGCAGGATCAGACTAAAGTCCTGCCACCCCTCCTCCAAAGTGCTCACCCCAACAACAGCAATCCTCATTGCCTAATATCTGCCCAGCTCATCCTTTTACTCAATAAACCTCTCCAACCCACCAACTACACCTGAAGAATACCCCAGGATATCTTAATGAGCACTTCTGTCCAATTTGCTGTGAAATTAAGCAAGCCTAATTACCTGGACTGGGGAAAGACAAGAGGAACCAGGGGGGCAACATTTACTAGGGGACCAAAAGGTCCCACGGACTCACGTCATGTGGAAACTGCTTCTGCACCCCAAGTTCCCACCACCCCCCCAGTGAGCTGGCTCCACGAACCACCGCACAACCGAGCCCACTCAACCTCCCAACAGACCGCTCCAAAGCCGCCACCCCCCACCACCAGACAATCCAGACGAGAGAGAAAAGAAAAGCCAGAAACAAAAGGTGGGAGTCCAAAAATGCTGCATATAGCAAGAGGTAGCTTCTTGGCGTTGTCTCAGTGATTCGGCCCGGTTTAAACAGGCTAGGCAACTTGATTAAGAGATCTACACCAGAAAGTCCAGGCAAGAGAGAAATGAGGAATCAAAAACCAAAAAAGAAAGACCAAAAATGCATCATGTAATAAGAGGTAACTTCTTAACTCTGCCTCAGCGATTCAGCCCGGTTTAAACAGGTTAGGTAATTTGATTGAGAGATCTGATGCTGCTTTGTCTGGGGATTCATAGGAGAGCCAGGAACCATCAATGGCAACTTGAAGCTTGGCAGGGTAGATCATTTTGAAGCGAATGCCAGCTGCGATCAGCTTGCTAACTGTAGAATGAAACGCTGAGCACTTTTGCCTCATCTCGTAGGGAAGATCCTGGGTAATACGCAGCTTGGAACCACTCCATAGAATTGCCTGTAATTCTCTTGCCTTTGATAGAACATGTTGTTTTTCCAAGAAGCTTAGAAATTTAATAATGATAGGTCTTGGCAGGGCTCCTGCAGCAGGTTTCGGTCTCAGAGAGCGATGAGCATGTTCAATATGATATTGTGGATTAAGAGGGGAAGGCCCAACAACTTTGTTTAGAAACTTCTGGAGAAAGAGATTAATATCAGGGCCCTCCTCAGACTTGGGGAGGCCCAGGATCACCAAGTTGTTTCTTCGGCTCATTCCAAGTCGTCCGTTTTGAGTTGCAGTTTACTGATCTGTTGTCTAAGATGAATGATTTCTGGGTCTATCTTTTCCCTCCAGGTCTCCAAGGAGGAAGTTCTGGCTTCTGAATCCCCCATTCTGGTGGTTAGGGCACCGAGATCTCCCCTTAGTGATTTCAGCTCAGCAGAGATATCATCTAATATTTCCTTGAAATGAATTAGCTCTTGCAAGAAACGGTCCTCGGTTAGAGAAGTTGGAGAAGTATTGGAAGGGGGTGGTTTTACTGCAGGCCCCGAAATCTGGTGTTTAGATTTTTTTGAAGATTTCTCTGGCATAGAGGGTGGGGTGTGCTTCATGCCAGCAGGCCTCATCTCCGCTTCCATCTCAATCTGCTTCCAAGTGCATTAATATGCACAACACAAGATGCTGCCAAGTACCGAAGAGTATTATCTGTACAATAGATGTAGAATATAGCTTTAGATATCGAATTTGTTGGCTGAAAATAGTTAGAAGACGGGCGGGTAACGGGATCGCCGTGAAAATGCTGCCTCTAGCTGCACTGCATCACGTGACCCCCCTGGATGGGGGATTTCAATTGTGTTACAAATTGTCAGCACAGGGGTGCTGCAATGCCAAAACTGTACTGTGATTCTAGTGCATTGACAAGTATGTTATCTCAGTCTGGTTTGCAGGATACATATAGGACGAGACATCCGATGGGAGGTTATACCTTTTATAATGCTCAACTGGCTACCCAAATTGATTTTATTTTTTTCCTCATCCTCTTTTACTTGTGAATATGCATTCACAGTATGTTTTGAGACCTCTGACAATCTGATGGTGAAAATCTGTATGATGGTAGGTTCTGGTATTGATAAGGGGAAGGGACTTTAGAAATTGAATAATACGATTCTGTCTGATAAGTTATGTATAGACAGACTTCGGGAACTCCTTCGGGCCTGAAAATCTGTGGCATGCATGGAAGAGGACCTCAGTAGATGGTGGGTTCAGTCAAAAATGGATATTAAGATGGATCTCCAGGCTTATTCATATTCAAATCACACTGGGAAGTATTTTAAAATCTGACTTTATGAAGCCAATACACTAAAATGGTGTCCATTGTAAATAAAGGTTATGGGGAATATAGAGGTCAAATACAGCACATAAAGTTACAGATGGAGGTATTACAGTATGAACGGGCTAGTTCGCTGTTATACAAACATTGGATTGGTACCCGGGGTAAGACTGGGTCTGGAGAGATATATAAGAGTTGTAGGACTAAGGTGCAACACTGATGGTAGGTTCTGGTATTGATAAGGGGAAGGGACTTTAGAAATTGAATAATACGATTCTGTCTGATAAGTTATGTATAGACAGACTTCGGGAACTCCTTCGGGCCTGAAAATCTGTGGCATGCATGGAAGAGGACCTCAGTAGATGGTGGGTTCAGTCAAAAATGGATATTAAGATGGATCTCCAGGCTTATTCATATTCAAATCACACTGGGAAGTATTTTAAAAATCTGACTTTATGAAGCCAATACACTAAAATGGTGTCCATTGTAAATAAAGGTTATGGGGAATATAGAGGTCAAATACAGCACATAAAGTTACAGATGGAGGTATTACAGTATGAACGGGCTAGTTCGCTGTTATACAAACATTGGATTGGTACCCGGGGTAAGACTGGGTCTGGGAGAGATATATAAGAGTTGTAGGACTAAGGTGCAACACAGAACTATGCCAGTTTTCTGAACCCAGAGTGGTGAGATAGTCACAACACAAACTTCCATAATGGAAGAAGTGATTCTTCATATGAGACATGTATACTGTATCTTCAGTCACCCAAGACATGATTTTGGAGTTGCTAATGCCTTGAACCATTCCAGACATCCCAGAGCAGCTGACATCACAGATGATGATACCTACAGTATAACAGAGCTAGAAATTAGAACTGCAATATCTTCCCTGAATAATAATACCACTCCAGGTCCTGATGGCCTTATGGCAGCATTTTATAAAACCTTGATGAGTGACTTGATAGAAATTTTATTGACTGTGTTTAATACCATATCGGATGGTATGATGCTGGCTTCACAGTTTGGCCAATCTGTTCAGGTGTTTATCTATAAGAAAGATGACAGGCAGGACCTATCTAATTGGCAACCTTTGAGTCTGCTAAATACTGATTTAAAAATATTGATGAAGATTTTGGCTTCTAGATTGGGGACGGTAGCACTTACTGTTATTGATCCAAGTCAAACCTGTAACATAAAAGGACGATCTATTACGGATACTCTGCTTCTCCTTAGGGAAGTGGCATTCCAAGGTACACAAAATACTTTAGGAGGTTACCTAATTAGTTTAGACCAGGAAAAGGCTTATGATAAAATCTTGCATCTATATTTACGGTTGGTGCTGCTAAAATATGGGATCCTGGAATGATTTACTAATTGGATTATGCAGCTTTACCAGATACTGTAGCTTCAATAGTGTCACTGATCAATGGTTTCTATGGTCCGGATGTTGATGTCTATCGAGGGGTGCATCAAGGGTGCCCTATGAGCCCTATTTAATTTATTTTTTGTTTGGATCCTTTGTTAAAACTTATAAGGCAAACTCTGGAGATTTTTGCAGTGACCCTCCTGGGGAATGTAAATATTTCAAAATAGTTAGCATACGTGGATGATGTCTGTCTTCTTTTGGCGAATAAAGAATCTGTGGAGTTGGATTTAACACTAGTTCAGCAATTCTCTGACCTGAATGGGTCAGCAGTTAATTTTCAGAAACACTGTGGATATGTGTTAAGTGATAGGATTGAGGCTGTGACTGACATTCAACATATTAAAATGACTAATACGACAATCCAGATTTTGGGTATCACATTTGGTAGTGTTGATAAGGCATACCACAATTGGATGGCTACCTTTACAAGTAGTGGCCTGAAGGTTCAGGTTTGAAAAAAATGGCAACAATCTAAGAAAAAGAAGGTGGCAGTGGTGAAATAATTTTTTCTTCCTTTATTTACTTATGTTGGGTCTATCTTCTCACCCCCAGGTACATTTGACATCAGGATTTTGAGCCAGACATTTCAACTTATATGGGGCAGCTGTTTGAACCCCATTAAGAGGGAAGTGTTATACAGGACCATTAGGTTTGGGGGTCTAAATCTGATCAACCCTATCAGTTATTTCCATAGTATTTTTATGTTCAACACTATTTCTGCCTTCCTGAAGCCAGGGGAGGTAGATTGGAAAAAGGTGGCTGCCCTGTGGATAGGCCCATTACTTAACCAGTGGGGTTTGGGCTCCTTAGCTGCACAAAAACAGAACTTTTGGCTGCCATACATGTGGTATGCCATAGAACGATTAAAAAAATGGAAATTGACTATAACACAGATCTCTGTTTTGAATAGAAAGGTGCTGTATGACACAATTAAGTTGGGTTCTTTTCAGACTCCGATTGTCTATAAGGATATCAGACTGATTGCTTACCCATTGGTGGAACACTGTTTTTTGGATCTAAGGACCCCCTCTCTAATGCGGGATGTGGTGTGGCTTAGTGCATATGGTAGATTGGAGTTAAGGGTAACTCCAAACACAAATGTATAGATGAGAAGATGTGCCCTAAAGACCAGTGTATGCAACAAATAGAGACTCTTGCACATTTCTATATATCCTGTACATATGTACAAGAATTGTGGCAAGCACTGGGTACTCATTGGCAACATTAAGGTTGGGCAGGGGTCACGTATGAGAATGTCATTACTGGGACTCTACACAATATGCTGTTCATGGATGCTGGCACCTTGAACTTGATATTCACCTGTATAAAATTTGTGATGTGGCAGGGATGCTGTAAATTTGTGTTGCAACAAACATGGATTGTTCCCCAAATATTGATCTGTATGACTGAAAAAGAGATAAAATCACAGGCACAATATGATAAGGAAATGTTGTCTTGGGAGCAAACGAAAAAGAGATGTAAGGGTTTGCCAAAATGTAATATGGAATAATCTGTCTTTTCTTTGCAATGAGCCACAGGGGAGCTTGTATGGTATGTGAGTTGGATTCAGAAACCATTAGGTTGGTATGGGGTACACAACAGTGGGGGAGGTTTGTTTGTTTTCTACTGCTTTGTATAGTATGGTATATTGTTATTATTTCTTGTATGCATTTACTGTTCTTGATATTTTTTGTCCCAGAATGTATTTTTGTGATTTGCAATAAAAATTCCCCTACTCTTTTTGAGAAGTGCCATGGGATCTTTAACATCCACCTGAACTACCACTAGAACAGGAGATGGGACCTCAGTTTAATATCTCATCCGAAAGACGGCAGCTCAGGAGTGCAGCACCCCACCCTCATGCTGCACTGCAGTGTCAGTATTGGGATATTAACCCAAGTACCAGATGTGGTGATAGAACCTACAGCCTTCTGATCGCCCAGTCTCAGAGGCAAGTGTGCTACCTGCTGAACCACTGACACTGCATTAAACTTGCTTTTGTGGAACATATGTGTTTTCCAAAAGGACAGAATGGGAAATTTTAAACTTTAATAACTTTTGAACAGATTTATATTTTTTCACCAGATCTTTGAAAGGCACTTCCCTGTCCCAATCCCCATATACCCTGGAAATTTCAGACAAGACAGACAAACCATTCAGGCTGTAGAGATGAGCCAAGAATTTGCAAAGGTTGAGGATTTTTCACACTTTCAATGCTCCACAGCTCCCCAACCAATACTTCGACCAGAATGCAAATTTCCAGATCCAAAGATCCATGGTACAACAATGTGCATGCCACATTTGAGGTGAATTGGATGAACAGTTTCAAAGTTATTAAAGTTCAAAATATTGGGTTTGACATAGAAGTGGCCATGCAACCCTAATATATATATGTATATATAGTATATTTACAGGATGCAATGAAGAAATGCTGCAGAATATCACAGAATGCTGCAGTTTATGCAATTTACTGCTGGGACCATTGTAAGTCAATGGCAATTAAGCCCTTTTGTCATGCAGGATTTTGTGACATGTCATTACTGCAAGTCAATGTGCTTCATCGTGGCTGACTCCACTGTGTATATGTGTTGGATCACCTATTTCTTAGCTCAAACACCTATTGATACAGCTCTTTCCCATAAACAATGCGTGGGCCTTCAGTTTTCAAAATTTTTCTGACACCCCTGATTATGGTGTGTTGACTAATTAAGAGGTGACACTGATGCTGGACCTGATGCTCCAAAAGTTTGCAAAGCCACTGTGACATTAGACAAGGTCCTGTGGGTGTGATTTCATTAGTGGCTGACAAAGTGTTTTACTATGCTTGTATCTTTGAGGCCATAGTGATAAGTTCATAATGGGACATTCAGTAGATCCCTCAGCCACTTATTGCTTACCGTAGATTGCTGCATAACTGCAATAACATCAAACAGTGTTAGGGAAGGGGATTTTTCAGTTATTAATTTCAAAGTTTGAGGGGTTAACATCTCAAAGTATAGCTCAGCTGGACAAGTTTTTCTAGCCTGCATCTCTAATAGAGATGTTGTGAAATAAAATTTTGCCAGTGAAATTGCTGTGAAACCGGAAATTTCATCGCATGAAACATTTTGGGAAATTCTGCCATTCTGGGAAATTTTTCACCGGGTGCAAATTTGCAAAATTTCACCTACAGAACTAGGAGTCATGCCACAAAATGCAGAGTTCCACCCAAAATGGCAACATTTCATCCAAATTGCACCATTCCACTGGTGAAATTTGACATTTTTCTGGTGGAATTTTACATTTTGCACCCGTGAAATATTTCATAAAATGCATGAATTTAGTAAAATATTTTGTGTAATGAAATTTCCTAATTTCACACATCTCTAATCTCTGATCTACCAAAATATTAAGTCAAGGTCTGACGGACTACCAGTTTGAAAAGTAGATGGATGAGGTTTAGGAACACAAAGACATGAGCCATGAGAGCTATAATGGCAAGATTGTGACCATGTGTGCAGTGTGAGCCTGTGAGCAAAGCAGCATTTTGGTAACACTTGGTAAATCCTATGTTCAATCAAGCACAATGACTGGAATTAAGCAGTGATCATTAACCATAGCTCAATTAGTGTAGATGTTGGAACATTTTTTTGAATTGATATGCCGTTGTATTTTTAGACCTATGTGATTTCTAACAGCAGCACTGGGCAGTGCAGTAGAACTTTGGAGTACGCAAGTGCTGTATCTGGTAAACTTTAAAAAAGTAAAAAAAAATCATTATTTTAAGAAACAATGTTAGCAATGCCAAAGCCTTTTGAAGTCTTTAAAGTTACAGTATATGCTCACATTACTGTTTGTGAACTCTCCTAGGTGCTGTATCCAGATGTGTTTTGCTGGCTACTTTTTACAAACTGCATGTATGAAGAGTTTAGAAGGTATATACATTCTTCCTCTCTAGTTTGTTTTGTTATTGCATTGTACCAGTTTATTTATATATCCCTGTATCCCCATCCAATATCCCTGTATCCCCATCCCACTTTGAAATACTGATACATGTAACCATCTAATTTGTATGTAATCTGTTTCCTTTTCCTTTCCTTTTGATCAATAATATATAACATATAATACACATGCTTATCCCTTACAACTATTGGGTGAAACATGTCATTCCCTAAAAAGACAGAAATGTTTCTCTCAAAGGGTGGTTAAATTCTGGAACTCACTTCCACTAGATATAGTAAGCAGTACTACAATAAACAAATTCAAAACTAAATTAGGCAATTACTGCCTTAAAAATTATACTATTAATTATGGTTAAAGGGGAAGTCTCCCACAGTTCCACACCAATATTTTCCCAACTCCTTATGTGTAACTGTTGTGTGCCTCCTCCAGTTGCCAGCAGTCCTATTGCTGTCCAGATCTAGATTATAAAAAAAATATATACAGCCCCCAGAAGTTATCAATGTGTTTGTCCTCCATTTTACCATCAATGTTGCTGGAAGATGATGTCATCAGAGCAACAGATAATGGTGCTGCACTAAATGCAGTTCCACCAGAAGACCAAACCCACAATGTTTGGTTCCCCACTTGAGTAATGGAGGAACCCTTTAAGTGTTTTGCACATCCTGAAGTGCAGGTCTAATAGGGACTAGGACCATGTAAGTGTGATGCAGCACTGATTTGAGGTATATACAGTATTCATATAAGGAAGTGTCTGTATGTGTTGTATTACTGTTTCTGTTAGCAAAAACAGTTTACCCAATAAATGACTCTGAGTACAACAAGAGTTTTAAGTGGTATTATGCAGCTGTTGTATTATGGCATATGTGTGTGTGTGTGTGTGTGTGTGTGTGTGTGTTAACATTCTCTGTTTTGATTGACACCAGCAGTGAGAAACAATCTTGCAAATAGGCCCCTTTCCCTTTGTAACTAGGCAGTCAGTGATTGGATGGCTGCAGTAAGGCAATAAAGAATTCAGCTATGACAAGGAATAGGTTACCAGGAAAGCACAGGCACAAGTACTAGGAGACTCTGGTTCAAATCCTACTAGAGTTCCTTACTCTCTAGCCCGTAAGTTCCCTTAACCTCCTTTGAAACTGTGGTTGCCCCTCAGGTCCATGACTTTAAAAGTGCCCCAATTCCCATAATAAATCACTAGCAGTGATGTGAGAGCTACAACTCTTCACTTTCTAGGTACTAAGGATAAGCTGTGGCAGCCCCCCCTTTGTAATGCCAGCATTTGAAGTAGGATGTCCCTCACAAATCAGATGCTATACCTCAGCTGTTGTAGGTAAATAAACTAATCAGTCTCTGTTTGTCGTGCTCTGTATTTGCTTAGCTCACTCCTCCCATGCCATATGCATTCTGTATCTTGGTATTTCCAGTCAGAAACTCAGATTTAAGGAGCATTTGCAATGTAAAACAATAAACTTTATAAAGAAAATGATCTAGCTCTCCACTTTCAGGCTGCTGAAAGGGGATGTGTATAAGTCAGTCTTGTGTGATCCTTTGGTAAACTGCCCAGGCTCATCTTGTAATGAATCTTCTCAAGGGTGTTCACCTGGTTCAATACAGAGTGACTGATTGACTACTCAATTGATTGATTGGTTGGTTGATTGACTGATTCAGTCTACTGCTTTCCATAACATGTTACAACTGTCTCACACAGAGAAATGAGCAGTACAGAGAAACAGCTTTTGTTTCCTGTGAATGAAATACTATTGGATGTATTATTTGCTCTACACATGCAGTATTAAGGCTACAAGTACCACTCCCTGTGTGAGTTGCATGACAGAACTGCCTTAAGCCATTGCAAACTTAAACTAAAATCAGGCTAGACAGCATTGATACCCTTATGTTTTGTTCTACACTGTTGCTGCAAAGACATCAAGGAATGGGAGTGGCTGTATTACAAGTGACTCATTTGCATGTAAATGGAGGCTTGCTTGACATTTTGCTACCTTGTGTCAGAGCCTCAAACTCTAGATATGCATTGCAACAGAAAAAATGGCTGATCTTTTATTGACATATGTACAGTACTTGATGTAATATATAATAAATACATCAGATATATCCAAATCATACATATACAGGAATCTTCTCGTTTAAATAGCTGGTGAGCATAATGGACAATTGTCTTCTAGCTCTGATCTAACCTAATCTAACCTAACCTTGTAACCTTCAGTCTGTACCCTGTTCTGTCATTGTTTGAGTACATCTAGGTGCTATATTGACCCTGATAGTGATTTTATACTTGGGGCTGACTCCCTGGAACAGCAGTAGTGCTACCACTCACGGTGCCAACAATCCGAGGTGAAGAGGCTTAGGCAGATTGGTGGATGGGGTCTGGTTGGCACAGAGTAAATCAGAGCAACAAAACACTGATTTCATAGTTATATCACTTAGATCCATTAGACAAGAACATTTGTTGAACACAGTCCCCCAGTATGCTTGAGAAGTACCCAATCAGCTTGAACCTGTGCAATGATTTTACACATCTTGGTTTCATACCAGGCCATTGCCAAGTAATATCAGCTTTTGTTTGCTCTTTGATTGCTAAGCTGCAGGGGGTGGGGGGGGTCTGTCTAAAGTGTGTGGTAGTACTGAAGTGTTCAAAGTCGGGCAATGTGTTGTGCCTTCCTTGCCCAATGATGAAATTCTTGTAAGCAGATTATGCCTTGGATATTTAATTCATGCTGATTATATAATGCATGGGTCATACAGATAACAAATAGTCTATCATAAACAGCCATAAAACTACCACACAAAAGGAAGGAGGTACTCAATTTGTGGGAAGTCAATGGTCATCTTATTTTTATTATCTTCCACATAACGTTGGAGAGCCACAACAGTTTAGACCTTAGTTGCAATAGGTCTATGGTGCTGTTGATGCTACAAAGTTCCTTAGATTTCCATATGCAATTAGTAGGAAACAATGTCTTTAACAAGTTGTTATGTCCAAAACTGTCAATACAATATTTAGTCTCCCTAAGTGATGAACTTCTGATATAGCCCCTGACTGAAGCCCAGGTCAAGGGACATCACTACACCTTTCTTCTTTTCACTTTCTACTTCCTGTGCAGGTAATTCATTGGCATTGTGTTACTTTTTGCATAGGTTACATAGGTTTATACAGAGTGCAGAAGACATTTCTGTCCCTACCACTCATCACTAAGTAGCTACTGATACCGCAGAATGTTATTTCTAATCAGGAATGTATCTAGGTGTCTTTTAAATGCTTGCATATTACTGCTGGTTACCACCTCGAGTGGCAGTCTGTCCCAGATTAGTACTACCCTTACACTAAACCAGTGTTTCTTCTTAGTAATGTTATATCTTACCCTTGTTAGCTGTAATGGGTGTGCTCTAGTCTGATATTGCTGATCTTGTAGCCTAAGTCCTAGCTTTTCCCTTAGACTCAAATCTGTAAGGACCTCAAAGACCATGCACATATCCCCGTGCAGTCTGAGGTACTCCAGTGTGAACATCCCTAATTCAGTCAATTTATCCTGATAATCCATACCCTGTACCTCTCCAATCATATGGGTAGCTCTTCTCTGAACCCTCTCCATTGACACTATCTCCTTCCTGTAGCCAGAGACCAAAACTGGGCACAGTACCCCACATGCGGTCGTACCAGCAACCCATACAAGGGCATTAAAACCTCCCTTTCCCTACTCCTAATATGTCTATTAATGTAGCTGAATATGTTGCCTGCTTTATTAACAACCTGGCTGCAATGCTGATTAAATTTAAGATCATTTGAGATCCTGATTCCCAAGTCTTTTTCATCTTTTAATTCTCTAAGTAAATACCCATTCAGATTGTATGAAGCTGCCCTGTTGTTTCTGCCAAAGTGCATGACCGTGCACTTATCAACATTAAATGTCAGCATTGAATCATGTGCCCATCCTTTCAGCTTAGTCAAGGATTCCTGTAATCTGGCAGTATCCAGATTACTGTTTACTGTAGTGCTGATTCTAGTGTCATCAGCAAACTTAGCTTCCCATATGCCCCCTTCACCAGTCATTGAGTGAATAGACACATTAAAAAGACAGGGACCCAATACAGACCTCTGCAGAACCCCGCTCATCACCCTCAACCATCCTGAGTTGCAACCCCTGATTGTCACTCTGTTTTCTATCATGCAACCAGGAATTGATCCAGCATGTTATGTTTCCCTGGATACCATGATCTATCAAGGCATCCACAAGTTCCCCAAGTGGCACCTTATCAAAGGCCTTGGAGAAATCCTGAGAGACAACATCCACTGGGTTACCATCATCCAAGGCCTACTATCATTTTCATAAAATCCTAGGAGTTTTGTCTGACATGATCTACCATGTTTGAATCTGTGCTGCGCATCATCAATGCCACTTCTCAGTTGCATGTCTTGTTCTATATGGTCCTTAATAACCCCTTCTAGTACTTTGCCAAGTACCAAAATCAGGCTTATAGGTCAATAGTTACCAACCTTCTGCCCAGTACCCTTCATGAAAATAGGGGCCACATTCGCCTCTCTCCATACATCTACCACCACTCCCTGTTCCAGTGATGCCTGGAATAGGTAGGTTAAGGGCTCACCAATAATTCAGCCAATTCGATAACTACTTTAGGATGGATTCCAATTGGTCCCAGGTATTTCCCTAGATCCAAATTGAGCAATCTATTTTTGATATTCTCCATTTTTAGTCTGGTCGTACTATGATCATTTTGTTTATAGATTCCTATGTAACATTATCCATCTTTTTATATTGTGGATTCTCTTGCAGTGTTTACAGAATTGTCAGCCTTCTAGGAATAACTATAATAGTGAGAGGGCTCAGATCAGGTGGTGGGAAACTACCCACCATATTTAGTAATATTTTGTAATGCAAATGCAAGGGAGTTACTGACCAATCACATGGTTTAAATCTGACACTGGTGACACACTTAAATAATCTATAAAGTTTTTGGCAGACTGGTTGGGCTACATGGCTTTTATCTGCTGACAATATACATGTTTCTATGTCTCTTATTTCACTGTTTTATTCAGTGCTGTTTGAGCATTGTATATATTGTAAGTTAATTTATTAAAGAGTGTACTACTGTAGTGTCTATCATGATTTAGAACTAAATTGTAGACAAACACTGCAAAACAGACCTGGTAGGAATATGTTATTACTCTTCACTCTCTAATTTATGTTTGTTAACTTGAATTAATTCATACAGCAATTTAACAAAGGTTGGAAATATTAAAAGCCAGATTATTTATTGTATTAATTAAAAATTAAGTAGAGTGTTTTTAAAAGAGATATGTTTGTGACCACAGTTCTCTTACATTGCAAAAAATATTTTGTATTTAATGTATTACATTTTAAATATTTTTAATGGTGCTGTATTGTACAAGGAATATGTATTCTCTTTTCTGTGATAGTATTCAAATTCAGGCTTCCCCTCACCCATTGAGAAGATCCCTTTGTTTTTTGTCCTCAATGTACACTCATCCCCATTATCATGAGGAAGTTGCATATCAGTTTCAATAGCCATCAAATACATAACAGTGAGGACCACAAACCAGTCTCTGGAAGACCCCAATTAAAATAGTCTGCATCCATAATGTAGACGGAAAGACATCTTTGATCCAGCATGTCACAATCTAGGGACAAAATACACTGTTGACTCTATTTCCAATCAGCTATTCATCCAATATCTATGGTTCCTCAGTGGATACAGATTTTGACTTGTAATACTTTCACAAATAATTAATGTTTTGTCTAACCTTTTTCTGTTAAATTATTTAAACTGGTAAAAAATAATTTCAATTGTTCTGGTTAAGAGATTATGAGAGAGACACTAATACTATTAAATAATGATAAAATGGGAAATGGGAAAAATCAAATAAAAAATTGACATTCTAACAGAAGCGTAATGTACTTTGTGGACATACCCAGACAGGAGGAGGTAAGATTGATGGACAATAATTGTATGGATACCTTATGGATACTAGCCAAACAGGGACTATGGGAGAAATATTAGGATGCAACTGGGAGAAAACCCTCTATTGGAAACAATAGATTTGTGAAATGTTGTGAATTTTTACAGAATTCAGAATTTACAATTTCCACCCAGCACTACTCTGCAACCAAATAAAACAAAATGTTCCAGGTAACAACTTTAGATCATTAATTGGGACACTAGTAATTTATTTTTTTATGTATTTGTTTTGGTTAATCCAGTAACCCACTGGAACAAGAAGCCCCATTGTCAGGGCAACCCAAAATTACTTACAGGCTGAGAAACATACACTGTACAGACATTAGGATACAACATGCACAAGGAATTTTACAGGGTACTTGTAAACATTTTTGAAACAATGGATGAGCCATCCAGGGTATATAAACATTGGCAATATTTCTGTTGAGGATGATGATACAAAAGCATCAAACTAAGAAATAATTAAAGAGAAGGAAGAGTGGAAATGTGAGGGCATGAGCCAGGGGCAAAACAAATATAAATGATTTCATATGGAGCATCATGTTTGTAGAAAGTTGAGTAATTTGCACCCACACATCTCAGCAGAAATAAAAGGAGAATGACATATTTAAAAACACATAGACTGATTCAGTCTCTCAGGGGAGCAGGAAAGCTCCAGGGGGAAGGAGGGCTGCAGAGTCCAATGCACTACAGCCATCTGAGTGACCACATGTGGCAGGGCAGCTGGAGCTAGTAATCTGCAGGGTGAATACAACAATGTGTAGTGACATGCATCTGCATGCATTTGAAACCCTTGAGCTCTTGTCACTTGCATCCTCTGTTGGTGGGAGAAAAAACGACAAGGAAAAACATACAAGGTGTGTAGGATGAATCAGGCATTCTTGGGCACTAATGAATCAGCTGTCCACTACCTTCTAGAACTGTGCTGCTCATTTGGGAGCTTTGAGCTTGTCATTTGTTGTAACTGACTTTTCATATTTATAATGTTTTATTCTTTGCAAAAAAAAAAGTCTATTTATGAACCAGTTATGGTAACTTAATGCCACAAAAGTAGGAAAATGTGGTGTTATGGTTTCAAGCCCTAACTCCCCACCCTTCCCCCCCAAGCAGCAAAAAAAAAAATGTTAGGGTTTTGAGTATCCAACATCTTGATGAATCAATAGTGGGGTCTTCCTTGGGGTTGTCAACCCAAATGCTCATCCCATTCTGTGAGCAAACAATGTCACACATCGTCTCCTGTGGACCCTGCATGAAGAAAGTTAGAACAAATTGCGTTGGCAACATGTGTCGAGACATACTTGTCTACTTTGGAAGAGTGTATCACTGTAAGGCAGTGGCTTGTAGCTGCACCTTGTGCTTCAGATTGGAGGATAGGGCTGCGGGGAGGGAGAGCATTAGGGTTGTTATCCCCAAAGAAAACTCCACCACTGATTTGCCAAGTCTCCACAGATCCCTAAACCTTAATGTTTTTTCCTTTTGCTGCCTTGAGGGTGGGGTAGGGGTTGGGATTTAGGACTGGAAACCTTAACACCACATATTTTTACTTTTGTGGCATTACGTTATGCTAACTGGTGCAATAACAAAGTTTTTTTTGCAAAGAAGTTACATTCTTTTTGAGATAGCAGAACCATATCCTCATTTAACTGCATGAACTCATCTGCATGAACAGTTGTACATGTGCATGATCATCTGGGATGTGCGCCAATGAAAGACTCTGTCCACCTACAGAAGTACTGAGCTCTGCTGACCCTACCCTTCTATGCAGCAGTGGATGTCAAAATTTACCAAAGTTATTAACATGCATATGAAAATGTCAACGTACCTTCATAACAGTATAGTTTTTTAATATTTTGAAAACAAATTTTCAACATAGCCTTGATATGAATCTACCTCAAGAATGCGATGGGTGAACATTTTCCAGTCTTGGCTGAAACTTCATTCTCTGGCACAGGTGTGAAAATAAATTTTGGCAGTTGTCATGTTCATGAAGTGATATGGAAAAATGGCTATGCTGATGATGATGCTAGCCCAGTTCTGGTGGCTGCTGTCCCTACCAGGCACTCTGTAGTGCACTGCCTGAGGAAGGATCACAGAGGAGGGAATGTGGCCATTGTTTTTCAAGCCAGTCTAGGCTTCACTGTGCACCCAATCGAAAACACATGATAATTTGTGTGCATTGCTGTGTATGAGGGTGTAGGTGCAGGTTGCAGGATTTTCCTTGTTTACTGCCCCCTCGGGGCAGGGGAAGATTTGCTGCAGGAGATGGCGGACTTCATTGTCGACCAGGTATTGGAGTCCCCAAGGTGTTTAATCCTGGGGGACTTCAATACCTGGATCTACAATGAATCCTCGTGTTTCGGTTATGACCTCCTCCAGTTGATGCAGTCACTGTGCCTGGCATAAGCGGTTGCTTCTGCAACTCACCAGCATATCCACACACTCAATCAGGTGTTCCAGCTGGGTCTTTTGGTTGATAGCCTCAAGACTGATCAGATTATGTGGTCTGACCACTGTACCGTGGAGTTCACATTTGGGTCCCTCCCCCAGTAGTCTCCCACCTGTGGATATGGTCAGCTTCCTCCCTTTAAGGGGCATGCACCCTGAGGGACTGTTGGATCTAGCTGACCTATCTCAGATTGATGCAGCATGTGTGATGGGTTCTGGAGAGGTGGTGGCCACTTATATCAGGGTGGTCTCCAATACTCTGGATGCACTCGCACCAATTTATATATGACCCACATCTTCTCACTTGAGGTCCCCCTAGATTGATGGGGATCTCAAGGTGATGAAGATCAAGGGTCAGAGGTTGGAGCATTGCTGGCAGAAGACCTGGCTGGAGGTCAATAGGCTGGCTGTACGTTCCCACTATGTGGAGTACCACGGGGCAATTTCCCGAAAGAAGGCAGAATTCCTGTCCAGCGAAATTACTGTGGGGAAAAACAGACCATCTCAGCTATTTCAGACTGCAAACAGGCTTCACCATCCTGCCTGTCTGCAGCAGAGAAAAGCACTGTCATCCACCTTGTGTGAGGAGTTTGCTCTGTTTTTCTCCAACAGAGTGTTGGCCATCCAGTCAGGGATTCTGGCAGGGAAGCATTCACTTCACAGTGGTTGGGCTGAGGGTCTCAGAGGCACTCAACCTATCTGGGAAGAGTTTAGGCCAATGGAGTTGTCTGAAGTGACTAGGGTGATCTCAGAGCTGAAGCACACCTCTTGTGGACTGGACCCAGTCCCGACGCATTTCTTAATGGGATGTGTCAAGGCTGTTGTCCCAGTGTTCACCAGGATTTCCAGGTGCTCTATGGTGGAGGGGGTCCTCCCTGTGGCTTTGAAAGAAGCACTGGTGAAGCCCCTCTTTAAGAAACCTTCCCTTGACCCTGACGTCCTGGTGAATTACCGTCCTATCTTCAACCTGCCCTTTTTGGGCAAGGTTATTGAGAAGCTAGTGGCACATCAGCTCGAGGATCGCCTGTTGTCCTTGGATATCTATGAGACATTTCAGTCAGATTTTTGGCTAGACACAGCACAGAAACAGCTCCAGTGAGTGTGCATAATGACCTGCTTAGGGCTAGAGATAGAGTAGACAAATCAGTTTTTGTTCTCTTTGATCTCTCTTCAACATTTGCCACTGTGGACCACATTGTGCTTCTTGATTGGCTCTGTGAGTTTTGTGGACTTGCTGGTACTGTCATCAGGTGGTTTAAGTCCTTCCTCTCAAACAGGGTGCAGCGGGTAGTGATGGGGAATTTCTCCTCCTCCCCTATGCCCCTGTCTTGTGGAGTGCAACAAGGTTCATTCTTGTCACCAATGCTGTTCGCAGTGTACATGCTGCCCCTGGGCAGGATCATTTGACAGTACAGTGTGGAGTTTCACTGTTATGCAGATGATGCTCAGCTGTACTTGTCTTTTGTCCTCAGAACATCAGGAGCAGTTGATGTGCTTAACAACTGTCTGATGAAAATCAGTGACTGGATGGCTTCCAGCTGGCTGAGACTTAACTCGGCTAAGATGGAGGTAGTGGTGATCTAGCCTGGTCGCGGACATGATAGGCAGTCACCTGGGGCTGACTCAGGGCTTTTCATGGCTTCTGCTCCATTGGTTGCTGACCAGAGGGTGTGAAATCTGGGCATGATCCTTGATAACAGATTGATTTTGGACAATCAGGTATCATCATTTGTCAACAGTGGTTTTTATCATCTGTGGAGCATTGCCTGCATTAAGCCCCTCATTCTGTCAGAGGACCTGCCAACACTAATGCATGCTTTTGTGACCTCCAGACTGAACTACTGTAACTCCCTATACTTTGGTGTCATGGGAGGGACCCTCCACAAACTTCAGCTAGTGCAGAATGCGGCAGCCCAGTTGCTGAAGGGACTTTCAAGGTCCTGTCATGTGACTGTGGTCCTGCAGGCTCTGCACTGACTGACAGTCAGGTGGAGGGTCCTTTTCAAGGTGGGACTTCTCACCTTTAAAGCCCTATATGGATCAAGTCCTGGTTACCTGTCAGAACTTCTGACACTAGTGACCTCTGCTTGCTCCCTCTGCTCCTCTTTGAGGGGCCTCCTGGGCATTCCAGGCATTGGCTCAAGACCTCAGGAGATTGTACATTTAGTGTCTCAGGGCCAGCCCTGTGGAACTCATTACCACCTTCTGTGTGGGAGGCTCCCTCAGTTGAGGTCTTCAATCGCAGGCTGAAGGCCCACCTCTTTGCCATGGCATTTTCAGTTTCTTGAGCACACGCCATGATAGTCCCTACTGTGTTATTCTGATCCCCCTTTTTATTCTATTTTAATTTGCTATATTTATCCTTAGCATTTTTATTGTTTTATATATTTATGCTGTTCTCATTATGTCCTGTTTTAGTTATTGTTAGGCACCCAGAGCATCCAGGATTGAGTGCCATATAAATGAAATTGCCTTGCCTTGCCTTGAAAATGTGGGATCAAAATATTTAAAATTACCAATGTTATGAGCATATGTTGCAAAAGTTCAATGTTTGTGCATAATTTTCTTGTTTTTATATTTTCTACCCAACATTTTCAGATAACTTTCTTATGACCCTTACCTCATGAACAGGGGTGGAGAAATTTTTCAAAGCCTGCTCAAAAGGTGGTTTCAGGAAGTGATGTCATTCTGAGCCACAAGTGTGGAAACACATTTTGGCAAGGATTTGAAAAATGAGTTGTCACACTCATTAGGTGATGTGAACAAAAATGGTTGTGTTGAATATTTGGGGTCAAAATACTTAAAATTTCCAAAATTATGAGTGTGCATGGCAAAATTTTAATGTACTCATAACTTTGCCATTTTTTAAACATTGGACCTCAAATTTTCAACACCATGTTCTTATGACGTTCTCTTACAAAATGTCTGTTTCTTGTAAACACCCTGAATTCTTGTTTTTTGCCCTGTTTCTAGATACATCTTACTCAGTGAATATTACTTGTATAGTATTGTTTACCTTCTCTTAATTTGAATTTGTTTTGCTATTGTTAAACCATGTTTTCCCCTCTGTAACAGTATCAACTTTCTCTGTAAAATGTGCTTATTTTGAAAACGTTTACCTTTTACTTTCCTGGGTTACGCCTGAAAATAGGCATTTTTAATGTCTAGTACACTTACCCAGTTATCAAAAAACAAACAAACAAATAAATAAATAAATAAATGACCCCACCTCATGAACTAGGGTGGTGAAAATTTTTAAATCCTAGCAAAAAGTCAAGTGACTGTGAAAAGTCCATTTGGGCCTCATTTGTATAATTGCTCCACTACTGATCATGATGTGGGGTATCAAAAAGGTCATGTTGAAAACTTGGGCTCAGAATATGCAATAATGGCAAAGTTATATATCAAATTTGAAAACCCCTTTGAAATATCTTGACCAGCACTTGCAGTCATCACTTCCAGCAGTAAGACGTGTCTTGGATCAGAGAGTGGGTCTGTGTCCTGAGACATGTTCACATGAATGACAGTGTGTAGGGGGGTAGAGTGGGGTGTGGTTGCTGAGTGGAAGGTCGAGGTGGCCTGGCAAAAATGCTGAGGGAACCTTTTTTTGCAAGTTAAAAAAATCACACTGAGGGATGTTTTTCATTATTTCAGATTAATTTCTGATACAGGCTTGGACACCCCAGTGTTGGGGCACTGTATAGAAACAGGGATGGGTAACCTGGAGGGTACAAGGTCCCAGAGAAGCAGTGCCAGAGGTTGTCACCCTGGTCTGCTTGCAAATTCTTATTAAAAAATAAAGACTAAGACTGGGAAGGGTAGGCGGGACATCTGTAGGGGATGGGGAGAAATAAGTTAGTGGGTATCTCAGTGCACTTAATAAACAGAACAGAGAGATAGACAGATAGATAGACAGAGACAGACAGACAGACAGACAGACAGACAGACAGACAGATAGATAGATAGATAGATAGATAGATAGACAGACAGACAGACAGACAGATAGATAGATAGATAGATAGACAGACAGACAGAGATGGAGACAGACAGAATGGGGGATCAGCAGCTCACTCATCTCACTGCAGCCCACAGCTGGTCACCTGCTGGGGCTGCAGAACTCAACAAAATCCCCCTGTTCTAATACAGAGAACACAGGAAATGAGCTCATTTCACTAAGCTGGGCACCCTGAATATCGGGGTGCCCAATAAAGGTATTTCTGGCAATTATTTTCAAAAAACAAACACAAAGATGTAGCTAACAGGTCCAGTTATCTAGGTTCAGGTGTATGTTTCTTTTTTTAATGACACCATTTTATGTTTTTTTTATTTTATTTTGAGGTGAAAAGAAACAAGATGGCAGTTGTTATGGCACAGAAAATGTTTCATGCTGTGAGAAGCAAGTGGTGAGAAACCAAGGAACTTCTTATGACACAGAACAGTTGGAGTATCAAAATGTTACTCCAAAAAGCAAAACATTAAAGCCTTATAACTCTGGAATCATGTCATATTTTTTTAATAAAACCTTTCAGACACTACCTTAGGGCATTGGACATGTACCCTGACATTTCGGAGGACAAATTTAATTCCATGTAGGCTGTAGGTGAGAGAAAAAAAAAATCCCATGTTACAGATATGTATAAGAAAAAAAAAATAGACATCTGCAGAAAAATGTCATCTGCAGATCTCAGAAACCACACAAGTAGAGATGTTGCAAAATAAAATTTTACTGGTGAAATTGCAGTGAAATCGGCAATTTCACCATGTGAAACATTTTGCGAAATTCCGTCATTATGCAAAGTTTTTTGCAGTGTGCAAAACTGCAAAATTTCTCCACGAAATTCAGAATTTTGCCAAATTTCACCTGAATTTCATCAAATTTTGCCTGAATTTCACCATTTCACAGGTGAAATTTCACATCTCACTGTGAAATTTTGCATTTTGCACCTGCAAAATAGTTCACAAAATGTGCGTATTTCACAAAATATTTTGCGGAACAAAATTTTCCAGTTTCGAACAT
Source organism: Neoceratodus forsteri (assembly GCA_016271365.2). Taxonomy (NCBI): domain Eukaryota; kingdom Metazoa; phylum Chordata; order Ceratodontiformes; family Ceratodontidae; genus Neoceratodus; species Neoceratodus forsteri. The sequence goes on from CM057452.1 coordinate 1,399,129,819, forward strand.
CTCTATACACAAGATGCCATCACAAAACTTAATTTATTTCATTTCTTGAAATAACAACTTTGAGCTGACAGCTCATTTGCAAACGTTCCACGTCAGGGTGATCAAATTCAAAATACATACATTACAAGAAGGAATAAACAACGAGAGCAGCAAGTGTAAAATGGGATAGATTCAAGTTCAGGTAGATCCATAAACCATGAAGCACACAGCACTAGTAGGAGTAATTCAATGGGGACAGTAAAATGCATTATTAGATGGCATTATTACAGTGTTGTCAAATGAAGATTTACAAAGAGGTGGAATAAAACATTTAAGTACAGGTGTATACATATTAAATATGCAGTTTTACACACATAGAAGTAAAGCAGCCACACTATTAGGCTTTGTCAGTAGTTGCTGAAGTGGGAAGGAGGGGTAGTGGGAAGAGGAGTGCATGAGGAAAATGTGCTATGTAGGTGGATGGACAGGATAGTGGTAGTGAGGGGCATAGGAGAAAGAGGCTAGGTAGGGAGAAAGGTGGGGATGGGGTGAGTGGAGCAAGGAGGGGTAGTATGGCAGTCAGTGATATGTCAGGGTAGGTGGGGGTGGGTAAACAGTCACACTTGCTTAACCAGTTTCTTATATAGTTTTATTTATTGATTTATGCAAACCTTAGGGAACACAAGGGGCCTGTCTGTTAAGCAGCCCATCCTCACTCATGACTGCTGGAGCAATTGAGCCTATGTATGGCAGGCTGAATGAGACCCACCACTGCTGCTCAGGACCTAGCGTTGCATTTCCGACGAGAAGGACAAAGGTCACTGAGAGGTGCTGGAGCTGCTGAACTTGCTTACAGCCAGCTGACTGAGACCCACCACTGCTGTTATGGATGCAGAGCAGCATTTGTGTTGAGAAGGACACTGGAAGGAGAGGGGTGCTGCACTTCTATATTTCATTTGGCAGGAGCACAACTGTTTTCTGCAGGTCCACAGAATTGGAGGCTGGGACTGCGGTAACGGACATGCACCACTGGTAACTTGACTTAGTGGCTTCCTATGGCGGGTAAGTGACTGTGCTCAGCAGAGGGGGATTGTGTTGTTCTCCAGAGGTTGCATGAGAAGTAACAGTAGCACCTGCTGTGGGTGATATTATTTTGATTTATTTTTAACTTGTAGCTGAATTTCATCAACGTATCTTTCTTTTTCAGCAGGGAAGGTGTGTCATTAAGTAAATACTCCACATAGGAAAACCAGACCACTCAGACTATGATGTCTGGAAGAGCTCAGTCAATAGGGGCACTCGCTAAAAAAAGTGCCTGATTCAAACTAAGGACCTGGGTCCTTAAATATTGGTGAGTGGGATTACATTAGAGCAGACCTCAGGGAGCAAAAGGGGCCTGGCTGTTAGGCAGACTACCTTCACTTATGTCTGCTGGAGCTGCAAAGCCTATGTATGGCAGGCTGACTGAGAACTGCCACTGCTGCTCAGGACCTAGCACTGCATTTGTGACAAGAAGGTCACAGGGTGCCAAGAGGTGCTGGAGCTGATGAACTTGTGTACGGCCGGCTAACAGAGACTCACCCCTGCTGCTTGGGACCTAAAGCCACATTTGCATTGAGAAGGACACTGGGAGCAGAGGGGTGCATCACTTCTATATTTCACATGGCAGGAGCACAACCATTTTCTGCAGGTCCACAGGATTGGAGGCTAGAGATGGGCTGAAGAAAAATTTGGCAGGTGAAATTCCTGCAAAATTGGCAATTTAGCCATGCAAAATATTTCATGAAATTCAAGCATTCCACAAAATATTTTGTGGGAGTGAAATGCTACATTTCCATGGTAAATGCTGGCTGAAAACAAAAAGACGAGTTCCCCTTCCTAACCATGTAGCTCCATGAGTCCCTGGTGGCTAGGGTCCCCCATCACTTGTCCCGTAGTAGATGAAAAAAAAAATCTTGCTTGAGGTAAAACCCCCAGCCCAACACCCCCTCTTGTCCAGTACTGCCAGACCCTCCAATCAATTTCCCACATATATAATATGATCCCTGGTGGTCTAGTGAACCCCCTCCCTATCCCTGATTCATCCCCTTTTCCCAAAATGTATTTTTTATAAACATTCTCTGGTGGATTAGTGAAGTCCCCTCTCTCCCTATCCCCAATAAACCCATTCCCCAGTATTTTTTTCCAATACCTAGTGGTCTAATGAACCCCCCCACTACACTATGAGCTAGTGTCCCACTACTTCATCACCTATCCTGAAACAGAGCGGGCCATTGGCACAACCCTCTGCTCTCCTCCATGGATGGCAGCCCTCTCAGATGAGGATGAATGAGCACACACATGCTCATTCATTCACATCTGAGTGGGCTGCTGGCCGTGGAGGACAGAGGAGGGCTGTGCTGGTGACTCGCTCTGTTTTGGGATGTGGGAGGGAGCGGGTTGGGACACTAGCTGCTGGGGTGGGGGCTACTAGACCACCAGGTAATGTAAAAAAAACATACTGGGGAAGGGGATCTATCAGGGATAAGGAGGGAAGGAAGTTCACTAGACCACAAGGGATAATACTGTATATATGGGAAATTGATGATAGAGGATCTGGCTGTACTGGACACAGGAGAGGTTGTTAGGGTTGGTGGTTGTGCCATAAGCAAGATTTTTTTTTGTTTTTTATTTACTATGGGGTGGCCGGACATTTCAAAGAATGGCTTGGGGGGGATGGGCATTAATGACCAACTACATAGGGGCAGAATTAGAGAAGAGGATGAAATGGGCTATTCCGGCCAACACAAAGCTGTGCAGAGATTTTCTCCCTGTGAGATAATCCTGTGCTATGGCACATCTTTACTCCTCTGAGGTGTTTGACTGATCCTATGCATGGCACACTATAAAACTACACCCTGTGTAGTGGAATCTATGTCTTGTTGCAAGAAAGAGAATGTCCATCCTATTGGGGTACCTTAGACACTGATTTATTGCAGTTCCTGTCTGTTGGGGGGGCAAAATTTGGAGATGCTTCTTTCAGGGATCCATGTGCCTCCATTATGGGAGCAAAAAGGATGTCAAATGTCTTTGCTTTTGGTAGGAAACCAAAGGGCTTGCGTGCCTCATAGCTCGACCATGTGATATGAGTGAAAGAAACAAGGTAGCGATTCAAGCAACCTGGAACAGCCTTTCCTTATAATTGTTTTCTACTCCATACAAATTACTATGCTATGCTGGGGTGAAAGTTGGTCACCGATTGGTGATCTATTATTCTGGGCACAGAATTTCGCATTTTGTGGGCAAAATTCCACCTTTAGCGGGTGGAATTTCGCATTTCACTTCTGCAAACAAAATTTGTAAAATGTGCTAATTTTGCAAACTTTTTTGTGGACTGAAATTTTCCAATTTCTCCCATCTCTATTGGAGGCTGGGACTATGATAATGGACACCCACCACTGGTAACTCAACTGAGTGGCTCCCTACTGAAGGAAAGGGACTGTGCTCAGCAGAGGGGGATTGTGTTGTTTTCAAGGGATTGCACGGGAGGTAACAGTAGTACCAGCTATGCCTGATTGTTATTATTTTGATTTATTTTTACCTTGTAGCTGAATTTCATCCACTGATCTTTCTTTTTCGGCAGGGGAAGTGTCCGCCCTCCCACTCCCATCCCCAACCAACCTGTGCTACTCGCCTATTATACGGAGAACCTAACAAACCATTTACTGAGGATACACAGGAAAGGGAGGGTTCAACTAGAAGCCTAGACATCGAGCACATTAATCCTTTTCCATCCATTGTATACAAACATGGACACAGCTGGGATGGACATTGTTAACTGTTGGCACTGTGCAACAGTCTTCACCAGGGCAAGTATCCAAAGTTTGCATCACTGTCCTACATGCTGGACTCTCAGAGATGTAAGGGCTCAGCTCTGAGCAGCATGGAAAGAAATATCCCGCCTACTATCTCATATGCAGAAGGGAAAGTATTATGAGAACCACCTACCAATTCCCCGGGCACCAGACTGGCACACCTCATCAGCAGAGGGTAGTTTTTCCTGGATAGTGGTAGGTGGTTAAGAGAGGCAAATCAAGTGCCCCAATAAACAACACAGACCAGTACAATGCCTTCAGTAATCCAATAACAACAGCAAACAGATTCCTACCTCTAACACCAAAGCCAAATGCTTTTGCAGAGGATGCTGCAGGACAGCAGCAACCACCACAGAAAATGACACCCATAAAACTACCTCTAACTCCAAAGACAAACACTGTGGCAGAGGATGTTGCAGGACAGCAGCAACCACTAGAGAAATCAAAGCCAATAAAACTTGACAGAATTAAAGAGGCTAAACATGATACACAAAAACCTGTGATCATAGGGGACTCCATGATTCGGGGAGTTGATACCCACCTTCAGCCTAAAGTAATGGTAAGATGTCTCACAGGATCATCCACATGAAGAGATACTGAATGCATCACTAAAATTGTATAGAGCACAGGAGGCAATATCACCATCCTAATCTACCTAGGAAAAAATGATCTTGCCACTCAGTGGAGGAGACCAAGAAATGCCTCACCAGGCTGGGAGAATGGTTAGCATCCATTTTATCAAGCATCTCCTTCACTAAGGTGTGGCCTATCTTGGAGAGGGGTGCAGGCAGACAGAAGATCAGGGAAAGGGAAATAGGTGAGCTAAACACCTGGCTCAAAAGCTGGTGTCAAGAAAAAGGATACAAATTGGTAGGTGACTGGCAACATTTCTGGGAGAGGATGCTCTTTAAATTTGAGAGCCTGCAACTGACTAAGGAGGGAGTCAGTGCATTGGGACAGAAGTTCAAAGTTTTTGCAGGACATTTAAACTACCAAAAGGTGAGAGGGGTCCTGCACCCATTACGTCATACTGGGAAGAAGGTGCCCCTCCCCCCTTAGCTAGCAATCCACTGGAGGTTCAGCATTTCAATAGCTCATTATCACCAGCAGAAGAGGAAAGGGGTCCGACACCCCTTATGTTGTACAGGGAAAAAGCCAGACCTCCCCCCTTAGATAGCAAACCACCATCTAGCACATGAAAAATAATGTACACAAATGTCTGTAGTCTGGGAAACAAGATCCCAGATGTGGAGGGTACAATGTGGGAGGCTAAACTAGACATAGTGGCCATAACCAAGACTTGGTTCAACAGTAACCACACATGGGAGACTAATGTACCTGGTTATGTTTTGTTCAGAATTCTCAGAAAAGAAAAGATGGGGGGGTGCCCTTTATATCAAAGAACACATCAAAGCATCTGCAATTCAGAATAGGCATGATGAGGCAGAAGAATTATGGGTCACCCGAGAACCAGGAAATTAAACAATCATACAAACAGGAGTGGTCTACAGGCCTCCAGATCAGGGGGAGAAAGTTGACAGATTACTGATAGAGGACATACAAAATATGGCAGCAAAGGGTGAGGTTCTGCTGATGGGGGATTTTAACATGGCAGATGCAGACTGGCCAACACCAGTGGGAGCATCAGCCAGGACACGGGATGCTATGGATTCCCTGAAAGGGAAGGGACTCAAAAAGCTGGTGCAAGAACCCACCAGAGACAGGGCATTCCTGGATCTGATACTGACAAACAGTGAAAGAATCACAGATCTCCAAGTTGAAGGTTACCTGGGGTCCAGCGTCCATCACGTGGTATGGTTCAAGTTGCCACAGGAACACCGGCAACTCATTCTAAGGCAAAAATCTTAGATTTCAGAGGGGCTGACTTTGGAAAGATGGGTGAGAGTGTTAAAAGAGCCGTGACAGGGAGTAATACAGGGGAGGGTGTGGTGGGGAAATGGGCTTGGATTAAGAGGACAATTGATGAAGTAACAGGCCAATCTGTTAGGGAGACAAAGAAGAGGAAAAGAAGGAGAAAACCACTTTGGTTCTCAAAAGCAGTTGCAGAGAAGGTCAGGGCCAAAAGGCTGGCCTTCAAGAAATATAAAGGAATGCAACGAGGTGTTGATAGGCAGATGTACCAGAATTGTCTAAAGGAAGCTGGGAAAGTGGTGAGGAATTCAAAAGTCAAAACTGAGGATCACTGGCTCAAACAGTGAGGAAAGGAGAAAAGACATTCTACAGGTATATTAGTGATAGGAGGAAGTCAAGAGGGGGAATTGCTAAGCTCAGAGGGGATAAAGGAGAATGTATGGAGGAGGACCTAGGAAAGGCATCTATCCTAAATATATACTTCTGCTCAATCTTTACTGAGAAGGAGGGACAGGACCCACAGATCGAAACCACATACATTGAGGGGAGGAAGGTTAACAGCAGCACTGTTTGGTGAGTCACTGAGCACAGGAGTGGTCCCAGAGGACTGGAGAAGGGCTCATGTGATCCCTCTTCATAACAGTGATAGTAAATGTATGGAATTACAGGTCAGTGAGTCTCACATCAGTTGTGGGTAAGATCATGGAAACACTCCTTAAGGAAATAATTGTTGAACACCTGGAATCTATAGGAGCACAGGATCCAAAGCAGCATGGTTTTACAGCAGGAAGGTCCTGTCAAACTAATCTGATAAATTTCTTTGACTGGGTGACCCAGGAGGTGGATCAAGGGGGTGCAGTTGATGTCGCCCGCCTTGATTTCAGCAAAGCCTTCAATACTGTTACACGTAGAAGACTGATTAACAAGCTAGGTAGTCTTGGGGTGTGCCGAATGCTGGTGAACTGGGTGAGGAACTGGTTGAGGGACAGAAAGCAGAGAGTTGTGGTCAATGGTACCCAGTCAGAAGAGGTGAGGGTCACCTTTGGGAACCTCAAGAATCAGTTCTGGGGCCAGGTAGGAGGAAGTAAGCTGTTGGTTAACTAGGATCTGCAGCTTATCTGTTAGGTAGGAAAATGGGCAGACTAGGTGGGCCAAGCAGTCCTTATCTGCCATTAAATTCTATGTTTCTATGTTTCAGTCCTTTTCAATGTCTTCATCAGTGACATTGCAGATGGGATTGAGGGAAAGGTTTGTCTGTTTGCGGATGACACCAAAATCTTCAACAGGGTAGACACTCCAGAGGGGTGGACAGGATAAGGAAAGATCCGGAAAAACTGGAGAAATGGTCTGAAGATTGGAAACTGGTGTTTAATGCAAAGAAGAGCAAAGTCATACACATGTGGAGAAGGAAACCTGAAGTAAGCTATAGATTGGGGGGTGCTGACAAATACTAGAGAAGAAAGAGAATTGGAAGTCATCATCAGCGATGATCCAAAAGCCTCCAAACAGAGAAGCAGTAGGGAAGGCTAGAGGGATGTTAATGTGTATTAGTAGGGGAATCACTAGTCGTGAGAGGGAGGTAATGATTCCACTGTACAACATGCTGGTTAGGCCCCATCTGGAATACTGCATGCAGTACTGGAGGCTGCATATGTGCAAGGACATTGACAGGATGGAGACAGTGAAGAGGAGGGCAACCAAAATTGTGCAGGGTCTGCAGCACAAGAAGTATGAGAACAGATTAAGAGATCTCAATATGTATACCCTAAAGCAAAGGAGGGAGACGAGCGATAAGATCAAAACATTCAAATATTTCAAGGGTATTAATAAGGTGGAAAGGACAAACATTTTGCAGTATAAAAACAATAGTAGGACAAGAAGACATGACATGAGATTGGGGGAGGCTGATTAAGGGGAAATGTGAGAAAGTTATTTTTCACTGAGAGGGTGGTGGATGTATGGAACAGCCTTCACCAGGAGGTGGAGGGAATGAGCACAGTGCAGGGATTCAAATGGGCATGGGATAGGCACAAGAGAACCATAGAGATGGGGAAGATTAGCTAAGGCCAATGACTAAGTATAGACAGCTGGCACTTTTAGTAGATAGGGTAAATGGGCAGACTGGATGGGTCAAACGGTCCTTATTTGTCGTCAACTTCTATGTTTCTATGATTCAAGTGCCAGTACCTGCATAATGAAAATGCATCAAATAACAGCTTTGCAGTTGATGTTTAAGGATTTTACATTCACAAAAGGATCTTTTTTCATGATTCATGATATGAAAAAGATTTCTTTTTTGTATTATGTGTCACAAAAAAAGATATATAATTAAAACAAAAATAACATTTTAAGGGTATTTCTCCAACAGTGAAGTACAGATTACACCAAACGGTGTCCCAATCAGCCAAATAGATGAGTGGGTCTCTCCCCACAATGTCATTTTTGTGGCTTTTGAATTATTTTTTTAAGAAAAAAAAAGAAATAAAAATGACAAATGGAAAAGGATTATTTCAATACGAAAAATAATTTCTTTTTCATGTCATACAGCTATCTTGAAGTGATCACTGAGTGTGCTCAGAACCACATTTTTCAATATTTAAAAACAAAATAACTGAAATGGATTCATATTTTTACACCAAACAAACAAAAGGCATATCTGTGGCCCAGAGATTTTCTACCCTACACATTCCATACCAAAATTCCAAACAGTCTGGACTGTAGGCAAGTTTAAAGAAAAAAAACCCAGCAAAGTCAATTAGTGAAAAATCACCCTTTCACCTCTCCTGAACTCAGAAACTGCACATCTGACCAGAACATAATTAGGCACATCCAGAGATCCACCATAGGAGATTGGGCATGAAAATTGTCATGCAAATCCATTAAACAGTTGTGAAGTTATTAAAGTGCACAAACTGAGGTTTAACATTGAAGTGCCTACTCAGCCTTGACTATAGGGGCATGACCTCACCCCTATAAGATATGTATTTTTAGCTACCTCAGTGAGTGACCAGTCAGAGAAAGTAGCAGAAGTCCTCTGTGGCAGAAGTGTTGTGGCACTGGTAGATGGAGGAGGAATCAGAGATCTGAATTCAAGATAAAAAGTCCTGTACTTTTGGTGGGTTGATGGCTGAGGGCTCAGCTCATCTGCTGCACTCTGGCCTCCTCCCATTCCTGCTGCTGTGCTACATGACTGAACTAAGAGCAATCTGACTTAATACGACTGACTTGGATTGTAGTGTGATAAAAGTGTGTAACTGTGCTTATTAGCCTAGTAGCACTGTGGTCCAACAAACACACACACACACTCCTACTGCACTGATACTATCTACTACACTGAAGTAAACAGTAAGAAAAACAAGCATATGTCAATGCCGAATGTTGTCGCACTGGCATTGGCTTTGGTAGTGCAGTGCGGGAAACATGTTGGGCAGGATGTGAAAAATAACAGCTGTGCAGTTCATAAGGAGGTGTAAAAAAATGCCAGTGTTGAAAATGTGGCATATAAATATTGCACATTTGCTAAGTTACAAGGGTGCATGGGATATGCGCAACACATGCTTGTAACACATTCATTTTATGGACGCTCAGCACCAGATTTTCAACATGGGCATTTTAACACCTCTGCTCATGTACAGTGTCAGTTATTTCCTCAAACTGTCCCAAAAAGTGATTTCACACAGCAACCATGCTATTCTGTGCCGGACATGCGAAAACACAGTTTGGGCAAGATATGTGAAATGACAGCTGTACTATTCATCAAGAGGTGTAGAAAAATGCCAATGGTGAAAATCCAGAATGAAAATATTACAAATGCACGACATTACAGGTGTGCATGCAATCTGCCAATGCACACTCGTAACACAGTTGTTTTATGGAGTATCATCACAAAATTTTCAACATAGGCATTTTAGGACCTCTGCTCATGAACAGTGTCACTGTCATTTTCATAATCTGGCCCAAACACTGATTTCCCACAATGACTGTGCTATTGTGTGCCAGAAGGCAGAAACACATGTCGGCCAGGATGTGAAAAATGGCAGCTGTACTGTTCACAAGGAGGTGTACAAAAATGACACTGTTGAAAATCTGGCATGAAAATATTGCAAATTTGTGAAGTTATGAGCCTGTGTAGCAGCTGCGCAATGCAAGCTCAAAACAGCCAGTTTTTGGATTTTTCCCACCAAATTTTTAACATAGGCTTTTTGAGAACCACCTCATGAACAGTGGCACTGTCATCTCATTAATCCATTCTGAAAGGTGATTCTGTGCAATGACTGCAAAATCACCTTTCGGGACTGATTAACAATATGACAGTGATATAATTCATGAGGAGGGGTCCCAAAAACCCCACTTTGAAAATCTGTCGTAAAAATTCCCCAAAATGCCCAAGATATGCATTAAAGTTGAAAAAACCCTATTTATTCCATTCTACAGCTTACTGGCATTTCCACAGTTTACAGTCGGCTTTGAAGAGCGC